>JACRYM010000014.1:0-703731 GCA_014839905.1 Aphanoascus verrucosus | reverse complement strand
CGGACTAAGATTATTTCCGCGGTAGACCACAGTAGTTAGCTGGAGCTGCTTCCCCACACTGTGGCGGGCTCCGGGATCTAGAACTTTTCTCCGCAAACCCAGATCGACGACACGATCTGCGATGGCGCACGCCAGTCGGCAGCCTCTCCGGCTACAAGCCCTCGCACATTTCACGGAGTAATGACACAAGTAATGCAACTTTGAATAGCCCATGGCTTGAAGTATAGAAGTTGTATTCCGTATTCGAATTCTTATTCATGTAGTATGTAACAGAATCACCAATCAAAACGGCGTGGTGAAAGCTGGGGAAACAAGCCGAATGAAACCACTGACTGGGAGTAAACATTGAAAATGTGGATGGAGACTTGGGGGTCAAAAAACAATATTGTAAGAAACATAAATTATGGATATATTTGGGAGTAATACCAGAGGAGAAGAAAACAACAAAACCCCCAGTTTTGGAGTACATGAAGGCCACACAAATCCCATCAAGAGCCCGCTATGCCACGATAAAAGAAGAACGAGAGAAGATTTCCAAGCGATATATGTGCATAGACCCCCAAGCCATCTTCGTGCAAATTCGTAAACCGAACTTGGTAGAACGCCTCTCGCCGAAAACGCGTATCAAAGGAGCGGACAAAGGATTAACGGCAATGAAGTATTAGAGCACTCGAGATGACTCGAATGCGCCAGTTCACTACAAAAAGCTTGCCCTGCCAGAACATATATTCAACACCTAAGCACCTAAGAGGCCGAGTCCTTCGGTCATTGCACGGGTAAAAAAGAAGGTTGGGAAATATTATGAGTAGTGTCACCACATGTCACCGTCGTCATCTAAATGAGGTTCATTTCCGTTCGAGTTGGCTTGTCGTTCATGCTCCTGTTCCCAAGCACCTCCACGATCATAATTTTGGCTGCCGTTTCCCTCTGTGTCATAATACATTCCGTCGTCATCTGCATAGGCGCTGCCATCGTCATAGCTCTCCTGGTCTTGGCTCTAGAAAAACACATGTGTTAGACAACCCGACGTGAAACCGTTTTTATACCGACTTAAACTTGCCTGTTGGTATCTCTGGTATTGAGCGTATTCATCGTGGTGTTGTTGCTCTTGTTCCTGCTGCTGTTTCTGTTGCTGTTCCTTTTTTCGTTGCTGGTTCTGCGCCGGTGAGGTGGGTAATGCCATATGAGGGTGCATTTGTTGTACCTTTGCCAGGTACGAATACATGAAATTGCTCAAGAGAACTTGTGAGTAGAGCGCACGGCGTGGGTTGGCCAGCTTGATGTGCGCCATGCGATATATAGCACGTTCTTGAAGAAGCGAAAACCGAGTCCAGTTGTAGTCAATATCTGCTCTTAATTCCCGTACGGGTTCTGGAGACAGATTCCGTGAATGCTTTTTGTGGCTATCATGGCCGTTTTTCTTCTTGGTCCCGAATATCGAAGAGAAAAGGCCCGATTCCTTTTCCTTCTTGATTTCTCCGCTCTCAGATCTTTTATCCTTTCGCCGGTCTTCGTCAGGTACTTTCACTTCGGAACGGTCAAGAACCACACTTTCTCGTCCTTTGATGCCACCGTCAATTGATGTCTGTAAAAGGTCAAGGCGAGTGTTGTCGTGTATCTTTTCTCCTGATTTACTTGATTTGGACTTATGCTTCTTAGCATCATCATCTTTCCTCTTTTCTTTATCTTTATCTTTATCTTCCGTGCTTCGTCGCCAGTGCCAGCTTGATTTCCGACTGCCGTCTGACTCTTTCTTGTCTTTTAATTTCTTGTCAGACTTTTTGTCTTCCGCTAGATCAGAAATAACTGGTAAGCTAACTGTCTTGCTACTTTTGTCCAGGTCATGGCACGGTTGGACGTCAATTCCATTTCAAGTCAGGAGTGTAACTTTACCTAGTTTAAGTGACGTTTTCCGTGATTTGCTCCCCGTGGGCTCTGGGGGTAATGGCGTCTGCGGTGGAAGGGATGGCGGAGGGTCATGCGAAGACTTTCGTTCGGGGATAAAATGCTGTTGTGAGGTGCTGACAGGGATTCGGTTCTCCTCTGACGAATGCGACGGGGTTGTGAGGGAGCCCTTAAGGGTCGGACGTGATTTAGAGCCTGTTTGGAATTTTAATCCTTCTACTTGGGTCGTTGAAGTAGTTCGTAGACCCAAGCCAGGTCTCTGTGGGCGCAGTTCGTGGTTGATGTCAGGGCTACCATTAGACGGGGGTTTTGTGCGTGATGTTTGTCGGGAGTAATCTGAAGCGCTATCAGGTATTGGGGTCGGGTCAGTAGACACTCTGGTAAGGCCAAGAATTGGTGGTTCCTCCGTTGGCGGCGGAGAGCGGCGGACCGGCCCATCTGGCCTGGCATCTGTTTGTCTTGGAAGCCGTCTGGGGACTCTCTCGCCTGCCTTTAGGCTGCCTTTTCTGTAAGTGGTCCGAGTTGACCTTCTCAAACTATGGCCAGGAGGGGCGGGTGGCAGAATAGGTCTATCATCCGCAAACGAGAACGTCCCCGACGAGGCTTCTTCCGCCAATGCTTCTAAACTCGATGCTGGCGCGGACCTGATGCTATCCGATCGACCGTTGGCGCTTGATGAATCCACCTGTCGAGACAACATCGATTTCTTCCTGCGCAACCCACCGCCTGAACCTTGTTGCCCTCCCAAATCTGGGTCGAGGAATGTCAATTCTCCGGAGCGTCTTTTGATCTGTTCTGCTTTGCTTTCCAGGAAAGACTTGAACTCCATTGGTGCTATGCCGGGATGTAGACGTGCCGGAACCCAGAATAACCTGGAGGTGTCATCTTCATCGGCAGACGAGGAGGGTGCGATCGAGGGCATGCTAAAACTGGAACCAAACGAAGGCAAATCCGGATCAAGCGCTCCAACGTCCATCGACATCCTCCTAAGCGCAGCCAGATTACTCAGTTCTTGTGCAACAGTGGCTGGGTCAGAGTCGTAGTCAAGATCGTTGACTTCGAAGGTGCTTGTGCCCGGGTCCGTGGCAGCAGCCCGGCTCAATCCTGGCGATAACTCTCCCTTACTTCGAGGTCCACCTTTCTCTCTGTAACCACCCTGTTCACATACTGGTCCGTTTGATCTGCCCTTGTCGAAAGAGCTGGTTCTAAGAGGGAGGTGATGCAATTGGTTTGGAGAGCTGGCACGGCCGGTCGCGATCGGCGTGGTAGATATAGTCTCATCCTGCCTTGTTGTAACGAAGCTCAGTCGTTTAGGATTCCTCTTATCGTAGTCATTTTCGTGAATGTGGTCAGTCGCATCCGTAACGTGGTTGTTCTCATCACTGATCGACAATTGGGGAAGAAGGCCCCGCCGTGATGTGTCTCTTCCGTTTTCTCGGCCGTAGGACCCCGTTGACGTCTGTTTTACGAGAGAGTGAATCGTTAGCATTCCTATCAAGTACGTTCATTTCGAGATTTCCGATTGTAAAAAAGGACAGAGGTTGGAGAAGCTCGAAAGTGTGCCCATAGATGTGCGGCACGATATGATCTGGCAGTCTGCAACCAGCCACACTCAAGTGGTTATCTTCACCATATACCATGTGCTCCAAGGCAAGCTAGCTCCTTCAAAGTAACGTACCTGCATTCTTAAGAATATGTAGCGTCCGACAGCGCGATTCCGGGAAGGGTGGCCGGAGTGAGGGGCGGAAATGTAGACCTTCTGGGGATATACCGCCGGAAATGCGTCGTATGAAGACTGAGTGGCATCGAAACGTCTACTAGATCGTATCGGTCACGGAGACGGGCAGCATCGCCAACGGAAAGGGCAGATCGAGACACCCAGAGCGAGTAGGATTTGGAGGACGACGACGACGATGACGAGGAGGAGGAGGAGGAGGAGTGAGCCGTCACGAGCGTGTTTTCTTCCCAGTCCAAGCTGGCAAAAAATCGGGTTCTCGATTCGCAAGTGCGTTGAATAGCAAGGGTTGCGTTTCCCAAGGAATATTAACTGGGGTTCTCGAGCGTTCCGGCGATCAAACGGGAGGATCGTGTCGTTGAGTGCTTGTAATTGAAAGGTGAAATGTTGAGTCGCGCAAATTAGAGTGCGCGCACGCTTCCAGCAAAGTGAGTGCGGCACATGAGGGATGGATAGCTACGGATGCTTTTCAATCATCTCTCAAGGCGTCACTCTAAAGTCACCCTGTCACCCACTTTTGGTCGAGTTGCTTCTGTCTAACTTCCTCCCTGAACATCACCGTGGATGAGAAACGATGTTTACAGAGTCGTTAACAGGTAACTTCTGGGATGGTTCCGTGAAACAGCGCTTATTCAGGGGAAGCAACTACGAAGCCAGACATTACAGCAAAAAGCCACTTTGTTCCACCCTGCTTCGATCGGTTTGCTGTGCACTACGATGTTTGACAGGGAATCAAGCATCTCCGGGCCTTCAGCGATCGTCACCAGTGTTTGGGATAAAGCGGTAGACTCCCTAAACACCGGACACTTCTGGCCCCAAACCTCACCGTATCTTGGTACGTGCTCCACCCTCAAGTCCACCAGCTCACTCTATAATCGAGTGTGGATTCACTCAGAGAGCGTTGCATACGGAGCACTTGCATGCTGAGGGCCCTCCGCCTTCCACCTGCAGGCGTTGCCCTTCGTCTCTTCACTGGTCGCTCACGATCGTCCCAGCGACCAGTCGTTGAACTCGCGCCCCCCAAGGTCACAGCCCAGGAACATCAGATGAAATCCACTGAATGTCGCCAAGCCAGCAGCCAATCCTTTGACGCTGGAAATCCAGCATCGTTGAGGATGACAGGTCGCGACGTGACTGCATCTGGTGTCACCTCCTCACGACGGAGGACTGGTCAGCTACACAGTATTCAGTTTACTCCGTACTTCTCACTAACTACTCTGTTCGCCCGCCAGCCGAACACTCGGTTTGCAACCGTATCTCTAGGGTCCCTGGCTGTCAGGTGTGTTGCTTCTATTAATACCCCCCCCTTTTTTACTATGTTGATTGTTGACGCATAAAGCTTCTGCCAAATAAATACGGAGTACGGGTAGACTACGCGGTACTCCCTAAGTCGGCGGCCCTTTCCGCCTTAATAGGCCCCATATGCAAGTCATCAAGTTGTGTTATGAGCTCAAAATCATCGTTGGACGGTGCGTCATCCTATTTACGGACTACTCCGTACCGTAAGAAAAAAATGTTCGTGCTGTGGTCCGTCATCCCATGATCATATGCCCATGGTTTTACAGCAGTTTCTGTGATGATGCCTATTTCATCTGAATCCTTGAAAAGGCATACCCTCAAATTCGTATTCTGTGCTCCATTATGCCTCTTGAGGCGAATGTTTTGATCCAGAAACTGACAAACCTACATGAAAACACTCAGCAGTGACTGCGCTGTACCTCTCAAAGTAGAATATAATGCTAAGGTAGCCATTCTATGCTGAGACGACATCGTAAATAGTACAGAGTAGACCGTACATCAAACAGTTTGTTATCAAACGCCAAAGAACAATCATTCATCAGAAAGGAAAGAACGCCATACGTCCGGAACGGGAGAATACATATGCACCACAGTGAAGAAAAACAGAGCAAGGCGTCCAAAGTAACACACCAAATCAATAAACATAAGTGTCCCGAATATCCCATCGTCATCGTAATCAAACCTGCAGATTTTCTCGGACTCCAGCGCTGTGGCGAGGACCGGTCGAAACGGTATGCAAAAACTGCCGCAAATGCCGTTATTTAAGCGCAAAGGTGAACGCGGGAAAACACGATTTTAATCCACAACCTCCACGTAGTTACTGTGAACCATTAGAAAATGTCCATTTCAAGGAATCAAAACATGGAGACGTTATAGGAGAAAGATAGCTAGCCTACCTCGGAAAGACGCCCGTCCTGTCTCCTATCCGTCCTGTCCACCAATCTTCTTTTTTATCGGTCCTCTTCAGTATGGTTATAACTTCCCCTTTCTTAAATCCTAAATCACCCGGTTGATCGGCATCGAATGTAAACAGTGCAACAGCTTGATTCTTCTGTGGAATCGGCGGTGCCGGCTTGAACATGGGTTTAGGAGCGGTAGGGCGGGCTGGCTTCTGGTCACGGTATACGTAGTCATCTCCGTGAGCCCCAGCTGTAAAGCTGCGACCGCGATTGCCCAGATTACCGAAACGGTCATTTTGACCAGTTCGGGTGCTGAATGTGCGGCTCACCCCTCCCATGGGTTGGCGATCATACACATCATCCGCCCAAGTACTCGATCTTTTCGGTCGATCATGGTATTCATAGCTCTCAGTCAGAGACGTTGATCGATTGCGAGGAACTCCTTCACCAAACGCGTCTCCCCTTCGGCCTTCCCACACGACGTCATCAAGTCGCTCATCATATATGGGAATATCATTGTACATCGACTCGTCGGAGGCATTAACACCTGAAAATGCTCGTGACTGGAGGACTCTCATCAACGGCTCGGCACCTGGGGGAGGAGGTACAGCACCACCCAGCAATTGACTTGCAGTGACTCTGGCGTTGTAAAGTTTTGCGTTGGCATCTCTCCGCTCTACCAGGACACTTCCTTCCAAACTGACACCAGCAAAGAGGCCCTTGGTCTTGGAGTATGAGAAAATGCCCGCAACACCCTTTGCACTCGCAGCGCCTGCAGCTTCTGCGTTTCTACCAATGGGGCCTGCAGCCAAGGAGACGTTACCTCCAAGTGTAAGCGTGCCCATCTGGGAAAATGTTCTCACGGCGGCATAGTCGTTGAGGATGAAAACGAAATCAGTCAGTTCAAATCCAATTTGGCCACCAACTCCGGCTCCAGCAGTTGCGATCGCAGAGGGAGCTGACCAGGTGCCATCTGCGAGGCGCGCAACCACGATACCAGACCCGAATCGTCCAGAACCGATGAAACCCGCTTTCAAGACAGTTATCACGGCAAGTCCCTAGCCAATGCCATGTCATTAGCATGTTTTAGCCAGAAAAGTCAACAGTAAAAGCCACCTGAGCATCAAGATCATTTCAAACCTTTGCATTGGCCAAAATCTGTGGTGGAATGATCTTGTCCGGACCAAATGCCTGTCGTGGATCGACGAAGGACGCTAGAATTTTTCCCGCTTTTTTGCATTCGCCTGGTTTCATACAGCCATCAGTAATTGAAAAAAAAATTGGTCACATTGCAGACAGGTACATACTCCTCATTGAAGAGGGCAGCGGGTTATGGATTCCCAACGGCATTGTGTACCGCGGCGGATAGCTGACTCCTCGACAAGCAAAAAGATCCGCGCAACTGCAAGCAGTAAATTGCAGAGCTAGTTGACCTTGAACCCTTCCGCTACAACTGTTTGTTTTCCCGGTTTACTTGCAGGGCAGAACAGCACATGAAACCAACGTTGCCAGCCGCGCGGTAACGAACTCCTCTTCGGAGGTGGAAGATGACGGAAACATGTTGACTTTCACCACAACCGGTTGTGGGGGAAGGATGTGGCTGAGGCAGTGATGCACCAATGAACGCTCTCCGATCTTCCCCACGATTATGTTATCGTACTGGGCTAAGGTTTGCTAATCACCACGCGGGCTCCGTGGCTGGCCAATCAGGTAGCACTGGGTGCTTGTTGTTCCGTGTCCCGAACGTCTTCCGCCGGAACGGCTCAGAGCTCCCCCAAAAGTAATAACTGCTCACAGCTTGAGCTGCACCAGCACACCCAGAAATACTACGATAGTCGTCCTCAACTACATGCGCATGAATACATCACAATAAGCACCAATCACCGATTTATGAGTTACATTTTTGGAAATGGGTACCGGTGAGCGAAGACAAATTGCATCTCTATACTCCGAAGTCATCAAGCTTACCAACAGTCGATAGTGCGGATATGCGTCTGCGGAGATGAAGGGACCGGAAAGTCGAGCTTGATAACTTCTCTAGTCAAGGGCGTATTTGTGACGAACAAAATTCAACCGGTCCTCCCCCAAGTTACCATTCCGCTGACCATTGGTACCCCTGAAAGTGTTACCACGACCACCATCGTTGATACCTCCGCGTTACCCCAGGAAAGAAATAATCTCGCAAAGGAACTGCGAAAATGCAATGTGATCTTACTGGTGTACTCAGATCATTACAGTTACGAAAGGGTTGCATTATTCTGGCTACCTTATTTCCGTTCCTTGGGAGTCAATGTGCCGGTCGTGCTATGTGCAAACAAGTCAGACCTGACGC
Source organism: Aphanoascus verrucosus (assembly GCA_014839905.1). Lineage (NCBI taxonomy): Eukaryota > Fungi > Ascomycota > Eurotiomycetes > Onygenales > Onygenaceae > Aphanoascus > Aphanoascus verrucosus. Next base: position 695,561 of record JACRYM010000014.1, on the reverse strand, counting down.
CAGAGGCTGGCGACCAACAGTCGGTAGAGGATGAAATGCTACCAATAATGACAGAGTTTAAGGAGATTGATTCGTGCATTCGGAGTAGTGCCAGAGAGCATCGAAATGTCAACGAAGCCTTTTTCCTCTGTCAAAAGGCAGTCACTTATCCCATTGCTCCCCTGTTTGACTCAAAGGAATCCGTGTTGAAACCTGCAGCAGTTAACGCCCTCCAGCGAATATTCTACTTATGCGACAAAGATCACGATGGATATCTAAGTGACAAAGAAATGGATGATTTCCAGAAGAAGTGTTTTGGGAAACCTTTGAATAACGAAGACCTTGCGCACATTAAGGAAACCATTCGAAGAACCTACCCGCAGTCGGTTACTCCGTCAGGAATAGACTCACAAGGGTTTTTGCATCTCAACAAACTATATGTGGAGAAAGGGCGACATGAAACAGTTTGGATCGTACTCAGAGCCTTCCAATATACTGACAACTTATCCTTGCAAGAGGACTTTTTGCATCCCCGACTGGAGGTTCCGCCTTTCGCTTCAGCCGAACTATCACCAGCCGGGTATCGGTTTCTCGTTGATTTGTTTTTGCTTTGTGACAAGGATAACGATGGAGGACTGAATGATGCTGAGCTCGCATCCTTGTTCGCACCCACTCCCGGCCTTCCAAGTTCGTGGACCGATGGTTCCTTTCCTTCATCGACTGTGCGCAATGAGGCCGGCCATGTGACCCTTCAGGGATGGTTGGCTCAATGGAGCATGACAACTTTCACATCCCCGAAAACGACCCTTGAATATCTTGCCTATCTTGGTTTCGAGTCCACAGATCGTAGCAACCCCTCCACGACGGCGGCCCTCAAGATTACGAAAACACGCAAACGGCGGAAACGTCCTGGGCGTGTTGGCCGTAATGTGGTTCTTTGCCATGTTCTCGGGGCACCTGGATCTGGAAAATCTGCCCTTCTCGATGCATTTCTCTCCCGCGGTTTTAGTTCTGTTTATCATCCTACCATTCAACCACGAACGGCTGTGAATACCGTTGAACTCCCTGGCGGACGACAATGCTATCTGATTTTAAACGAGCTTGGTGAGCTGGAGCCAGCAATTCTAGAGAACAAAACAAAACTCCTCGACCAATGCGACGTTGTTGCATATACCTACGACTCATCCGACCCCGATTCCTTTTCTTATATCCCGAACCTCCGCGCCAAATACCCCCATCTCGAAGAGCTCCCAAGCCTTTTTATTGCCTTGAAAGCCGATCTAGATCGCACGACCCAACGGTCCGAGCTCCAACCCGATGAATATACTAGTCGATTGAACATGCCTGGTCCCCCTTTACACGTAAGTGTAACATGGAACTCGATACAGGATCTATTTGTGCACATCGCAGAAGCGGCCATGGAGCCCAGTACCGCTTTTCCAAGGTCAGAAGAAGATGTAGAAGGGAAATGGATGGCTTGGGGCATTGCTCTTGGAGCGATTGTCTGTGCGGGAGCGGCGGCGGTTGTCATATGGCGTCGTGTGACGGGCAGCGCCAATTGAATTTCGGCATTATCAAAAATTTAAGCAACTGTGAATACTAGTATATTGGCGTCACCTAGATACCCTCATTTTTCTTCGTATGAAACATTTTTATCTCATGATCTTCCGTTTCATCTTATCTCACCAACGACAGTAATCGCATATTTGCTTCTTGATGATGCCAATTATCGATCCCCGCACTGTGCGGGGTGTTAACTGCAGGCACGTGCTTCGCGTCCCCACCGCGTTCCGCCCGGGCGGGAGAGCTCTCAACGTCGATTCATCCGATCCGGATCGTCCATTTGCATTGCAACGTTTCAACGACATCAACTCTAACGACTCGAGACCTCGAGACCTCGAAGCCTCGAAGCAATCAACAAGGTGCCAGTTTATCAAGCTGTAAACCCTCAACACAAGGTAGCTTCCGAACTTACCGTGGAAAGCCGCGTCGTGAGCCTGACTCCTGGTTCTCTTCCAGCGTTTACTGCTACTTCAATTGGTCTTTTCATACTCGATATTTCTGGCCTCTAAGGCAGGCTGGCTTCGCCAGCAATCAATTGGGGACGATGTTGTAAGATAGTTCCTTCTCTGCTCGCTACTCCTTGCGCAAATGCCTCTTTTGAGCCATGTACCTGGCTCGAATGTTGCTGCCGCAACGTCGCATCCAGTGCCAGATACCAGTTTCTTGAGCTAACATCCCATAGTTTCCTTCCCCCCCCTCCTCCGCGCTACTCCGTGCCCATTGCCTATGCTGCTGGAACGGTAAATGGAATGCCAGTTCCAATAACTGAGACCTCCAATGTTATAAAGCACCCAGAGGGAGGCTGCCCTCTGCAAGTTGGTGAAGGTATTGCCCTCTTCGCTAGCATATTGCGTCCCACGTATTTACGGGTTGAAAATGTCGTTAACAATAAAAAATCCACGATATGAAGGAACCTACGAGCTTCGAGAAGACGTACATCTTGCGACCCCACCTCCTCACCCCTCAGAGCCTCCTCCCATCAACCCGAATCCTTTACTTACTACCCCCTCACCACCTACCTGTGGTGTCAAAATCTCCCCGGTTATAATAAAGCCTCATCATGATCCGCCCAGTCTTTTTCAAAAGAACACCTTGGAAAGCGCCATGTCAAATCTTCGGATAATTAAGGAGAACGAACATGAGGGCCGTCGTTCGGTTGAGACTCGGAGCAGTAACCATCTTTCACATGGTACCGCTCCGGCGTTTGGAGAAGGCACCCTCGCGCTTTCCTCAAATGGCAAAGATTCGTCTGCGCTCAAACGGCGCAAGCCCAAAAACAATGTTCTTAAGAGCACTTCGACCTTCATTTCCAGAGTCCTCACTGGCGATCAGTGGACAAAAAGACTAACAGAAAGAAACCAAGATGGTCTCTTCATTTTTGCAAACATCAATCGCGCTTTTCAATGGTTGGATTTCAGTGCCGATCGCAAGCAAGAACCACTTACGAAAATGCTTTTTGCAAAGGCGCAAGTGATGTCCCACGATGTCAATCAAGTGACTAAAAGCACTTCTCACTTGGATGTTGTCGTGGGTTCTTCCGCTGGTGATATTCTATGGTACGAGCCAATGTCTCAAAAATATGCCCGGATCAACAAAAATTCAGTCATCAATCGTTCTCCCGTAAGCCATATCCAATGGATTCCTGGGTCTGAAAACCTTTTCATGGCCGCCCATTTTGATGGGTGTATAGTGGTCTACGACAAGGAGAAAGAAGATGCGCCGTTTGTGCCAGATACGCCCGATGGAAGCTCAACCTCCGTGGACGAAGCAGGTGAGTCCGCTGCTCAGTCGTCCTTGAGGATCCTCAAATCCGTCAATTCGCCAAATCAAAAAACGAATCCGGTGGCCTGCTGGAAACTCTCACACCATCGGGTCAACAGCTTTGCCTTTTCCCCTGATCGACGCCATCTCGCCGTTGTTGTGGAGGACGGGACGCTAAGGTTAATGGACTACCTAGAGGAACGGTGCGAGAAGCTTTTCAAATAATTGTCTGTCAATCCAATAAAAAACTAATAATGGCGTCTTCTAGGTTGCTGGATATCTTCACAAGCTACTATGGTGGTCTGATATGTGTTTGCTGGTCGCCGGACGGCAACTACATCGTGACTGGAGGACAAGATGACCTCGTGACTATCTGGTCGTTTTCAGAGCGCAAAATCGTCGCTCGGTGTCAAGGCCACAACTCGTGGGTGACATGTGTGGCCTTTGATCCTTGGCGTTGCGACGAGAGCAGTTATCGGTTTGGGAGTGTGGGAGATGATTGTCAGCTTCTCCTCTGGGACTTTAGCGACGCAATGCTCTACCGTCCCAAGGCAGTATGTTGGTCTTGTTCTTATGCATGGTGGTTCACAAGCTGATTCAGAGATTTTCCATCATAGCTCCAAGCTAATGCGCGACACCGCAATAGCGTCATTGCCGGAAGTCTCCATACAGCCACTCGCAGTCGGACGGAGAACAGTTTTACAGGACGTTCACGATCGGATTCTGCGCAGACGAGTAATTTGGTTGAGGAAGATGACGAGGGCGTTAGACGCCATCCCGTTGAGCCACGGGCGATGACCGCGCAACTACCGCCGATCTTGGTGCGTGCACTGATATACCCTCTGTGTCGATTTATACTAACACGTCTCATTATAGTCCACTGTTATTAGTGAAGATCCCGTCACTTGGATAGGATTTCTGGAAGATTGCATTATGACATCGTCACTGGAAGGTAAGGCTTGTCTCCTTTTGGGCAGATATCTTTTTCATTGGGAGGCTAAAGGCTACTGTATAGGACACATTCGAACATGGACGAGGCCGAAGACTTGACACCCGCTACCGAGCTAACGTCAATATTACTCAGGAACTTGGTTGTTGAATACCCCATAGATTTGATTTAGCATTTACACAACAAAAGCTTGGCACATTATTGTAGTTAACTCAGCCAGAGCTGTTAAGCAGTCGAGCTCTGAGTTAATACAGTAGTGTGTGCTCTGGGAGAGAAAACCGCTGCCGCGTCTGTGTGCTTAGAAAAGCGACCTCCCCAGCCCTATTGACCCAGTGTGAATGCATGTGCAGTAGTACTCCGTAGAGTCCAGGTTTAGTAAGTACGGTGGCGGAACGAAGTCGAAGCCCGAAGCACGAGGGCTTAATTGGGCGCGGGGACCGCCTAAGTACAATTAAGAACGGGGCTTCACCTCCCCTAAGGTAGCCCCAAAACGTTTACCTATGAGTACAGTACTGAGTGTGCGTATTAACTATCCACTTTTTTGTGGCGATGTACTGTACATATGTACAGTACACATTTGGTTCAAACCTCCGTATTGAGTGTATTCCTCGTTGCTTGAATATCATGAGTCTTCAATCTTTAGTGCTCTTCAGAGTTTCGATATCAGTGTTTTTGCCATGCCGTTATGAGGTCAAACTGCTACGTATGCCGTCAATAACGTGCTGTCAGAGGAGTCATGTGCTGATCGGAAACTCAAGTCGTGCACTGAAACATCCGAGCCAAGGTCTCTTGGTTGCATTATTAGTGATCTGTCTGGTTCAAACGGCGGCTTGGCCAATAATACTCGCGAGAAAGTGGTCATTCATCCTGGTTATGGAGACGATTTACTCCGTAGAGTTGTATACATGTAGTATACCACAGTATCCGTTCTTGACCGGGCATCTTTCGGAATCTTTAGTGACACTGTTAAGTGACTCCCTGGGAGTTTCGTTAAGCATTGCTCGCCTGCTCTCCTGGTCCATGGCTCTCCGTATATTTAGGAGTGAGCTTGATACTCGAAAGTGCTGGGTAGACCTGGATTGGCATTGATATGCTGTTTCGGTTTGCTGTCACGTCACTCGCCTGGAACTCATTACGTATCTCAATCGGCGCACTCGACAAACTCTTTTTTTGCGGTGCATTCGCCGTTTCGCAAAAACTTCATGATACCTTTGTAGGAGCGATTTAAATGAGCGGAGAACTCAACCCGTCGATGGCCGCGGGCATAACACGTGTGCGCCTGCTGGGTCCCATCAAAGAAAAATCAACGCATAGAAGGAGGAAAAAGTCGAAAATCGAATTCAAGGCTTGGATGATGGGTTAAGAAAAACGGCCAGCCGTCACTTGGCCGGGACTTTACTGCAATGGGCCCTAGTCAAAGTTTTAGTATCATGGCTCCCTGCTGTGTCTCCGTCTGATATTCACGGTTAAAGCGGACCCCCCTCTCCTTAGCCAAAACGATGTGATGCGAGTGGCTGTCGTAAAACCTTCGATCATCATCCACCGTCATGGGCGGCGGAAATTTTTTTGGCGTGAGGGAACTTTTATTGAGTCTTAAGGGCTGGGATGGAACTTAACGAGGAGAGAACTGGGATCTCAGTTTGCTTCGCATATCCTCCCCTCTTTTTCGGCAGCTTCTCAGTTTCAGTCTCGTGGACGTAGTTATGAGCTGTTGGATTGCTGATGGCAATTGTTCCGCATCCTTCTCCGTCCATCCACCGGACAGACCACATCGTTGCGCATCGCATCGCATTACTTCAAGTCACAGATCAACCACAGTGTATATCTACATCCCCGGCTCTGCATGTCTAGATCGCGGACGTAACTAATCGACCTCCCCTGCGTCGCTCCTGTCAGTCCAGACCCGGCGAGACTGGACTGCCTCCTTCCTATTTATCGTGCTAGTATCCGTCAGCAGCTTTGTTGCTCTTTCACCGCGCCGTTCACCTCTTTGTCCTTTCGTCCTCACTCTTCGGTCACTTCACTTACGCGCAAACCTCTAAGCTCCTGGGCTTCTACACCTAATTCACCAATCTTTGCAATTGCAACTCTCCCTCTGAAACATCCATCCTGATAACGTCCGTCGCATTCTAGAATTCCAATAGTTATAGTCTAGAACGCCTCTTCACCTAATGCGACAAGCTCCTGTTCAGCATGGCACTTAGTTTCTTTGGTCACGGCAACCATGCCAAGTACTTTGACATCAGGTATGCTTTCTCTCTGCTGTGGCTCTGTGCGTTCTGCAGCTTTCCTGTGTCACCTGCGATCAGTATTCAGATATGTGCAGCTAACGCCACTGGACAGACTCGATGATGATTACATTGTCTTTCGGGGCGGCCCAGCGGAGGCTGCCAGTGCCCACCTCAAAGGCACAGTTGTGCTCTGTCTCTCGGAGCCGCTGACAATTAAACACCTAAAGCTCCAACTGATAGGCATCGCTCGTGTTGGGTAAGTAAATCTGCATAATCCCTATCCGCTAATCTGAAGCCCCTTTACTCATGTCACATGTTTTCAAGGTGTGCACACGTCTCAGGGCCGCTGGGGGGGAATAAGAAACAAGGAAAGGAAGAGATAGTATACGAAAAGACCTGGAAATTTCGAGATGCAGGTAGAGGCAAAACAGAGATCATGCCAGCGGATAACTATGAGTTCCCGTTTGATGCGATTCTCCCAGGCTCGCTCCCGGAAAGTGTCGAGGGTTTGCAAGATACGTGGATCACTTATCGCTTGAAGGCGGAAATCGGTCGGAAATACGCAAAGGACATCCATGCGCGGAAGCCTTTGAGGATCATTCGTACCTTGGACCCAAGTGCGTTGGAGTTGTTGCATGTGATGGTAAGTAATCGATGGGTTTGTAGAGACCGAAGTTGGGAACTAACGACCTGTATAGTCTGTTGAGAATATCTGGCCGAATAAGTTGGAATATTCGATTTCCATCCCAAACAAGGCTGTCATATTTGGCACGTCTGTTACTGTGAACTTTCGAATGGTCCCGCTTTTGAAAGGCCTTCACATTGGCACTGTCATAACACAACTGGTTGAGTCGCATGAGCTCACGATATGTGTGGACGACTCCTCGCAAAAGCGAAAAGTTGCTAAATCCTCGAGAATCATTTTTTCAGAATCTTTTCACGTTGACAACGAAAAGGAGTTACAGGTTTTGAACGAAGAAGTTGAAGGCTACAGCTTCTCCAAGACATGGAGTTTACCAAAAACACTCCGTAAATGCCTCCAGGACACGGATGTAAAAGGGATCAAGATCAGACACAAGCTGAAATTTAGAGTACAACTTCTCAATCCTGACGGGCATACCTCAGAGGTAAATTCAACCCTAATCCTACATTCGTTGGAAGTTGTCCATTGCTAACTATGACTAAATTGCAGCTTCGCGCCACTCTTCCGGTCCATATATTCATCTCCCCCAATCTTCCCATAGATGAGAACAATAACTTGGTCGATCAGAGTCATCAGCCGGCTCAAACGATTGATTTCTACTTAGCTCAGCAGGCACCACCGCTGTATGGCGACCATCAGTTTGATGTTCTCTACGGTGATCTAGACCCGAACGGTTATTTCACACCTGGCAATTATAGTGGTGTGACCTCGCCCTTTGGTGCGCAAAGCAGAAACATGTCTGCAGAAAACCTTTTAGCCTTGCCAGGTCAGCGACCGGAAGACATCTGCGCTCATACGCTCCACAGCCGACTGACCAACCTTCACATCAACCGCTCGGGCCCGACGACACCACCTCCTGAGACTCTGGAACCACCTGGCGATGACATTCGACGGCGCTCCTATAACATTGATCAACTCCCTTCAATTACTACCGAACTCGCGACACCGGATCGGTCTAGAAGATCGTCGGAGGAAGGCCAAATTCTATCAGGGGTCGCAACACCTAATCCACACTTTAGCGAGGTGGAAGATCTATGTCGTGTGCCTAGTTATTCTACAGCTCTTCGCTCTAGCACGAAGATGTACTACGATGGGGCTCTACCGGATTATCAAACCGCCACAGCCTTTGGTGCAACTCCACCACCGGTTCTACTGTCAGCGAATCCTCGAAGAACCAGTCGTCTGTTCGGTATGCTTGACGGGTCTACTCGTCCTCACTTTGCAGTACATCACCGCGGTTCAAGCAACGGCCATTCTTCTGACACCGAGAGGCAAGTCAGGATCATGCAGGAACGGTCTAGAGGCTGAACCATCGGTTCATTTGGAGCATTGCTGCAGAGTGACTCATGTTTTGTGTTGAAATTGCATTACCTATAACTTTACGACTCTCATGACTACACGGTTGACTTACATTTCCACGGCGTTAGGATGACGGTGAACCTTGTATTAGTGGATAGCACCGGTTGCGTATTTTTAGGATGACTCTGCCGGATGGTTCCGGAAAAGGGGTGATCATGGCGTTAGCATTGAGTGTCTTCGGAGTGTATACCCCTATTGATCCAAATGTTTATTAGGGCGAACAAATCTCCTCTTGACTTGCTCCTTTCTTTAAAAAATTTTTCTCTTCACCTTGCCTCGGCTTGTAAACAAGCAGAGTATTTAGCATTTGTATCGATCTACTGCATTCTCTACTGCTGGCCGGCCGTCCGCGATATTTGTGTACAGAGTACTGGTCATTAATCGTACAGTACTGTACCTCTTTTTGACTACTTCGTGCTTGCTGTGGTGTTTGCTACTGTGCCCATCTCCACTGTTGACCGGATCACCTTGTCGCTTGAAGTTTTTGACTGCGAACCTGGTTGATTGTCTACATACGCCATACGAGATTTTGGTAATTAGCCTAATAGAGGCTGAAGTCTCGATACAACATATTCGCTAGGACCAATCTGGAAAGGTGAGTAATATCAACCAACGGTCTTGGCACGGGCGGTGATGACGGAGTTACACCCCGCCCTACGCCAAGCCGAAACTGGCCCCTTCAAGCTCTCAAGGCACGCGCGGTTCACTTCCAACTCACGCTTTATAGATATCCCAAGAGCGCACAATGTCCCGGAACCGTATTAAGAACATTTCCTACGGCGGGGATGACGACTACCTCGACGATGACGATTACGGTGAAGAGAACGAGCTCTCGCCCGAAGACCGTGAGCAGATGAGGCTCCGCACCGCTGAGGTCCAGGACCTATTACGATCGGAAATCCCGCCCATTCAGGCGCAGGAGGAAGAGATTTGGGAGTCATTGTGGCATTATTACTATGACGTGGACAAGACAGTGTCCTATATACGGAGTAAGGGCTCTCGACGCATATCTGTGCCGTTTATCAATTGTATGCGGGGCTAAGTTCTAATTCGATATAGAAAAGTATCGCGATCCGGTACCGAAGAAGGGAACGAAGCAGCAGGCTACGGGGTCTCAAGGAAAGACAAAGGGAAAGGGTAAGTTTACGATTTGTTCTTTCTTTTCTTTATCAATGCATATGGGTGCCTGAGGAGGAAGCCTGGTTTCTTGAAGTGGCGGGGGGTGCATCGCTACTCCTACCCAATAGTACGGTGCGTCAACTACCATACGTTGTTTATATCGTGCCTGTAGGCAGCTCATGTGTGATGTACAAGACAGTTTTCTAATCATCACTGCCTCGCAGAAAGGAACTCGCCCTACCCGCTCCCCGTCCAAATCCAGTGCTCGACCCAATTCTCCACTCGAGACTTCTTCAAAGACTCGCCGTGGTTGAACATCCCTCTTCATCGAAAGGCTGATATTCTCGTTGAACCCCTTTATCCTCGACTCGGACTCTTGGGTGGAGCACAACAGGAAGGGTCTGGGAAGATGTCCAAGCTCGCTGCCCTAGCAGCTGCGCGAAAGAAAAAGGAGAGTGAGAAAAATAAGGCCAGTGGGGATGTCTCTGCAACGGCTGCAGCGCAAGAGTCTGCTCCCTTGTCACCTTCTGAGACGCAGCGTAATACCTCCATCTCACTCCTGGACCGATTGGGTGGCAATGGTAAAGCCAGGGCCAGCGTGGAAACGCGTACTCCTAAATTTCCGCTACGAAGGGCGGATCGGACTCTAGCGAGTCCACCTGAGGAGAGGCCACGAAAGGAATCTGTCAAACCTCCGCAACCAAGTCAGAAGCGAGAGCCTCCCACACCGGAGCCGCAGGTGTCTGTTTTCAAGGAGCAGCCGGTCCTTTCAGCAAAAGAACTTCTTGCACAACCTTCATCTTTCGCGTGTGTTCTGACTGGAAATCGAAGAACTCGAGAGTCGCGCTGTTTTTCGGATCGTTCTGATATGTTCAAACTATACCGTTGTGATCTTACTGAACTCTTTGACTTCACAGAACCTAGCCCCGACGACATTGTACTGAATGCCCAAAATACGGCCAAGGGTCAGTTTCGGCTCCCTCGGGCGCTCAAACTGCAGTGCTAATTCTGCCTTAGTGAATAAAGCGAAAAAAGCAAAGGGCAAGGCAGCATCCGACTTGGCAGACAACGTCAAACAGCTTTCAGTGCAAGAATCGGTAAAGCCTAAGAGCAAACAGTTGGATGTCGTAGAGGAGCATCGCAAAGCCAATAGGAAGAAGGCAGCGAATTTTGTTGTTATCGGTAAGCTGATCGCTGAATTAGGAAGGCGAAACAGAGCGCTGACAATCACAGGACATGTCGATGCTGGGAAGAGTACTCTTATGGGAAGGCTCTTGTACGATTTGAAGGCCATCGATCAACGCACAGTGGACAAATACAAACGAGAAGCGGATAAAATTGGAAAGGGGTCATTCCATCTGGCCTGGGTCCTCGACCAAGGTTCAGAGGAACGAGCACGTGGCGTAACGATTGATATTGCGGCGAATCAATTCGAAACCGATTCTACGAAATTCACAATCTTGGATGCGCCTGGACATCGCGATTTTGTGCCGAATATGATCGCTGGAGCCAGTCAGGCCGATTTCGCAGTGCTGGTCATTGATGCTGGCACGGGCAACTTTGAATCTGGGTTGAAGGGTCAAACGAAGGAGCATGCCTTGCTGGTGCGCAGCATGGGTGTTCAGAAAATCGTGGTTGCGGTGAACAAGATGGACTCAGTGTCCTGGTCAAGAGACAGATTCGATGAGATTGAGCAGCAGATATCGTCGTTTTTGACTACTGCTGGATTCCAGGCCAAGAATATCTCGTTTGTTCCATGCTCGGGCCTGCATGGCGAGAATGTCACTGCACGGACGGAAGATGAAAATGCTGCCTGGTATACTGGGCGGATATTGATCGAAGAGTTGGAAACCTCAGAGCCGTACTCATATGCCATTGAGAAGCCCCTTCGGATGACTATTGGCGATGTGTTCAAGGGGGGAGTGCAAAATCAGCTCTCTATTTCCGGACGAATCGACGCTGGAAGTCTGCAGGTGGGCGATCGTGTGCTCAGCATGCCAAGCGGAGAGTCGGCCATCATCAAGAGTCTTGAAATCGACCAGGAACCTAGCGACTGGGCCGTGGCCGGCAACAACGTCGTCCTCCATCTCGTCGATATCGATCCGATGCATCTCAAGACCGGAGATGTCATCTGCAGTGGGTCCTCGCCGATCCAGAACATCACCTCGTTCACGGCCAAAGTGCTTGCCTTTGACCATCTGACACCGATGCATCTCGAGCTTCATCGCGGGCGGCTACATGTACCCGGTCGCATCTCCAAATTGGTTGCGACGTTGGACAAGAGCTCTGGAGCTCCGTTAAAGAAGAAGCCTAAGATTGTGGCACCGGGCATGGTGGCGCGGATTGTGGTAGACGTTGACCAGCCCATACCTCTGGAAGCTCCGACCCGAGTAGTCTTGAGAGCTGGTGGCGAGACGGTTGCTGCTGGACTGTTGGAATAAGAGGCGATTGGGACTTCATTTCCCGTTTTCTTTCTTGATATTAGAAGAGATAGATTGAGGCGCTGGAAAACGCCTAAACTTCATACGACAGTCATGATCAAGACCATGATAGCTACGACGATGAGTTCACTTCTTGGTACTGAGCAATAGGATTCCTCGACAGAACGAGGCATGCATTAGGTCGGTCGACATTGGCATATACACACATGTAATCGGGCATATTTCATGCCCAAAGTCAGACTAAAACGGCTGTACTCCGTATCCAGATAAATCGAATTTGAAAGTGCTTCCCAAATGATATTCGGTAGTCCATAGTATGATAGTTGGCCATCATGCCTGAGTTTCTCGAATTCCAGCCAGCCCTGATCTCACGCTCTGACATCTGTGGTGTTCGCCACCGACCTGGACCCAGAGTTACTCCGTAGCTAGCGTGTCGCGCACTGTGTGATGACCTCATCGGTCACGATTGCTGAATCCAAAAAGTGAACCTGAATCCAAACCCAGGGAACTCCTTCACGGCCGCTCCATGGTTATTTAATTCAATCCAATGCCCTTCCTTACTTTTCCTTAAAGCCTTGTTCCTTGCTAAGCAAAAATTGTCGAGAAAAAAATAGTCCAACACTGATTTCAGTCGAACACAAAATAGCGTGCATACTTAAGCTCTTAACTTAAGCCAGTGTTGCGGGGAAACTATCGAATCTTACGGAGAAGCAGAACCACTGCCCCTCCAAAGCTTTTGCATTAGTTAATTGGGACGACAATTGCTCCTGGGCTCGATTTCTCTTCACCTCTTTTCCTTCTCCTCCTTCTCAAGTTCTTGTCTACCTCATCAGAATCCCTTACCTTTCGTGTTGGTCGTCGACGTGATCAGATTCAGCCACTGTCCGTGAACTCCTAAGCAATCCGCTCTAATTACCCAGTCAAGCGCACCAGACTTTCGGAAAGATGGCCACCACTCTTCCGCATCGTTCAGGGACGGTGAAAACCACGACGACTATGGGGTCAAGCGACGATGATGCCATTCCGGACTCCGATTTGGGTGCTGTAAGTACTTTTTATACGTCTTCCATACTGCTCGTTTATCCTGAGTTTCTCTCATCCCATTTTTTTCGCTGTGGTTCAATGATTGTTTCACAACTGTTTGCTGTCCGTGGTGGGGGACGAGGCCGATTGGGCCGCTGCTTTTTATTTAGGCTCGACTGCGCGCAGGGGGTGGAGGGGTTGTTGGGTTTCGTCGGGTTGGGATAATTTGCTGTTGTTCCCTTCACTTGCCCTTGAACCCTTTGCCCGGAGATGACGCTACGAGGATTATTTGATTGACTACTTGACCATTTCTTTTCAATTTCCTCTTCCGTTTCTAAAATTCTAGGCAATATTTTTGATTTGTATCTCGAAGAATATGCCTTTGTGGAACATTGACGTTTTATTCTACGAGTCTGTCCTTGCACCTTCATGATTATCTGCTTATCACAACCCTCCCTTTGCCCGATCACTTTTATGTTTTTCGCTTTTCCATCGTCTGGGAGAATGCCGTTAACTAACTATCGCGGCCTCGACGACTCCTGGTGGCGCGTGTTGAAGACAACTACCATCCTTGTTGAAAGATTGCGAGCATGGAAGCATGTATGCGGATATCTTGAGAACTATATTGGCACGACGCAGAAGGTGCAGAAGGCGCAACATAAGGAGTTTGAGAAGATCTTAAAGGTAAGTTCATCATCTGAAGACAAATGCAGGGTCTGGAGACTGACGAGTGTACGTATAGACTGTTTCCGAACCGTTGAAGGAGGGCCATCATTTTATCCAAGGGAAGGGCGGAATTACAGGATTGTTCGATAGTTTGCGCATGAACACACAGGTACGGTCCAGTGTGCAACGGCAACATTTCAATTACTGACTTCAGTGTGCTTGTCAGGGAATCGCGGACGTCCATCTCGAAACCGAAAAGAACTTGAAAACCACGGTCCTTCCGATTCTTGAGAAACTACATAGTGAAATCAAAGCCAAATCCAAAGAATTGAAGCATGGGGCCGAGAAAGCTGCCAAATTGGTCGCCAAGGCACGCACGTCGACACAAAAGCATATCGAGCTCCTTGGTCAATACACCGCCGCTTTCGACTCGGGCACGAAAGCAAAGCACGAAGCTTCTCACGACCCGTACATTCTTGCGCGTGGGGTGACTCACCGAATGAACAAGCAGGTCAACGAAGAGAATAGCAATTTGAAGGAACTCCTTGCCATCCAGAATTCTTTCCAGCAGTTTGAGGCGCATGCCATCGAGACGATCCAGACTGCTCTGAATCGATTCTTCCAGTGCATGGGTGCTCAATCCGACCGCCAGCGTGCAATGTACGCAGATATGGTGAGCACGGGACAACAGATTCCCCTTGACTTCGAATGGGCGAACTTTTATGAGCGCAACGATGCGTCATTGATCAACCCAAACACTCCCCCACGCTCCATGTCCAACGTCACCTTCCCGAACCAGGACCACCGCGCTACCAAACCGCTCGTTGAAGGCACACTGCAACGTAAATCGCGCGCCATTATTAAAGGTTACAGCGACGGATACTACGTGGTCACTCCCGCCGGCTTCCTCCACGGCTTCAAAGACAATGACGACTTGCGCCACGATCCGCAGCCAGACATTTCACTCTACCTACCCGACTGCACGGTGGGTAACTTTGACGGGCTCAAATTCTCCATCAAGGGCAAAGACGTGTCGAGTGGCAAGGTTGGAAATGCGTTCCATATGAGCACCGAATTGCACTTCAAGGCGAATAGCAAGAACCAGGTTGATGAATGGACAAGCGTACTCACGGCCGCTGTTGCCGGTCCTGGAGCGAGCAGCCAGCCAGCGAGCCCGATTGCACAAAGAACCGCGAGCATGGCGAGTACGGTGCCCACCTCGCCGGTCACGGAATCTCCTGTGATGCAGCCGTTGGTGGACACCAAACCAGCCCCAGTCGCTGAGAAACCTGCAGATGCTGTTCCTGCAGCTGTTCCCACTGCTGCACCCGCTGTGCCTGCCGGCACACAGGAGGACGGAGTTGTTGCTGTTGAGAAGACTGCATAGTCTATGTTATGTGGCTTGAAGTACTTAATCAACGATTTTCCTGCATGCGACTTGCTAAGTTCGGCTTACTTCCTTTTGTTGTTTTCAGTTCTGCTTATACCCCTGATTATATCAATGATGTTTGCTAGCTGGATCGTTTTTGTCCTGCGTGATATCTTCAGCGAGCTTGAATGTAGGTGGGCGGTTTGGTGAGTCTTTGGCTCCGTAAACAAATGTGGTCAGGTAGTCTACCTCTATCAATCCCGGAAATTCGTTCTAATTAATATCTAATCGTGTTCACTCTGTGTTATTTCATATTGTCCGAGCTCTTTGGATTCGTGCTTTTAGAACTCGCACCAAGCCGCGTTTATCGTCGTCAACAAATGACGTCATATCGGCGGCCCTCCATCAAGCTGCCCCGCACCGAAACGCCGATTCCCTTGTTTGTTAAACTGAACGGAGCTACGAGCCAACCCCGCTTCATTTAAGAGATAAAATCCACAAGACATCCTCTCTCCCGGAAGAGCGATTGAGATTCGAGAGTGGTGATTGCGCGAGGTACTGACAGTAACAATAGCAATCATGGCGACTGATACCTCAACATACAAGTTGAATCGTGAGTTTGGAGCTCCTTGACAGTCAATGGCTTCGATAAACTCCGGAGAAGCCGAGGCTGACTTGACCCCCTATGGATAGATTCGATGATTCGGGTGAAAGACCCAAAGAAGTCGGGTACGTATCTTTTGTTTCATTAAGCAAGAGGACTGGTGTTTTTACTGACCGGCTCTCCTTTTGTTCGTGTCTAGTTGAATTCTACAAATACCTCGGCTTCTCGCAAATCAACAAAATCGACTTCGAAGACGCCAAATTCTCGTTGTACTTCCTCGCCTACGACGGGCCCAATTCGCTTTCGGGTGAACGTCACTGGACGGATCGGAACGGCGTGCTCGAGCTCACCCACAACTATGGTACTGAAAACGATCCCAGTTACACCGTGTCCAATGGCAACACCGAACCGCACCGTGGCTTCGGGCACATTGCCATCTCCGTAGACAACATTGAGCTCGCGTGCAAGCGATTGGAAGATGCGGGGTATCCGTTTCAAAAGAAATTGACGGAGGGGAAGATGCGCAACATTGCGTTTGTGAAAGACCCGGATGGGTATTGGGTGGAGATCATTCGACGGACGGACGACGAGAATGTTTCTGGTGCTGTGACACAGACGGACCCCAAGTCGTACCGGTTCAACCATACCATGTTGAGAGTGAAGAATCCAGAAGTGAGCTTGAAGTATTATCAGGAGGTCATGGGCATGGAGTTGGTTCGAGAACACAAGAGCGAATCGGCAGGTTTTAACCTGTACTTCTTGGGGTATCCGAAGTCGAACCCACCAGCTAAGAAGGATGCATCGAATCCAGTGGCGGAATGGGAGGGCTTGTTGGAGCTCACCTGGAACTACGGAACGGAGAAGAAGGAAGGAAAGGTTTATCATGACGGCAATTCGGAACCTCAAGGTTTCGGCCATATCTGTAAGGAAACCCTCCTCTCTGCTCATAATGAGACACAGTTTCGTCTGGACAGTTTGTCTAACAGTCATGGTTTAAGGTGTCTCCGTCGACGATCTTGACGCTGCATGTGCCCGCTTCGAGTCACTGAACGTGAATTGGAAGAAGCGACTGACCGATGGCCGAATGAATAATGTCGCCTTTGTGCTTGACCCAGATGGCTACTGGATCGAAATCATTCAAAATGAGAACCTGAAAAGCAGGAGTAAGTGGTAGTTGAGAAAGGCGGAGATTTTTGGGACCCGACACGAAGGGCACAAGGCATCCCTGTGTAACAGGCCTGGAAAGCCTCGTGGGGTGAAGTGGAGCTATCCGCCAAACCCACCCGCTATTGACGAGGAATGGCAAGGGGGTTGGGAAGAGCTCAGATGTACTCCGTATGTAAATTAATAGCTGACGGGGGGGATATTAATAATGATATCGTTCATGTATCACTCTGCCCTCAGCGTCGAGAAACGTCATAAATCGTGCGACTAAATGATCTTCCCGTCTGATCATGAAGTCGTCCGTGAGACTCCACCGTGAAAACCCCTGGTGGCCGTCCGAAAATTGGGACGGGTTGGATGATGATGGAGATAAAAACCTTCCCTTATTTCGCCCTGGCAAACAGCAAGGCTGACTGCTGATGATAATGATGATGATCTGCGCGAATTCAATATTGAATTTACGCGCGCTAGGCAGAGCGGGGGAATGCACGTAATCTGACAACTGATATGAAGTGCAAAATGACTAACGAAGTCTAGGCCTGGATGATGAGAAATGCTTGTCATGCGATCTCGCCTTCCTGGCGCTCAGTCCCTCTGTCACGACGTTCAGATCTCTAGTACTCGCTTTTCCAAACTAATCACCTGAAGGGATTATAGATATGTTCCCGTTTTGTTCGAGACTCGAGGAGCATAGCGCAAGTAAGGTTGCGGGCGGTTCGGAACGCGCGGAGTCGTCGACTTGTTCCCAAGAAACACGGGAGTGAAGGAGGTTGAGAAAGACGCTATTTGATTGGTCGGAGATTTGAGAATATGCTGACTCATCTGTTGCCAAACGGCGAATAGCCGTTGCTTCAGTGAAAAGTGATATAGAAATAGCTGGATGTGATCATCGTGGTTCTCAGGTATTCTACTCCGGAGGCGACGGGCTCTACATAAGAGTGGGCCACGCACTCTCCGTAGAAGCGTAGTTAACAAGCTAGGCTGATAAATTCGCCAGGAGTCCAGATATTGGGTTAAGACACCCGAGAATAAGGGCAGAAACGGAGAAAAGGGACGAAAGTCTGAATAAATAGAAAAAGCGTACTTCCATATCCAAGTCCATGCTCTCTTTCATAAACCTCTGTGTCATGGCAGTTCCACAATAACCGCCGCGCTTTGGAGTTGTTGTTAAAGGGGCCAAGGAGGTCTAAAGATATGAAAGGGATGAGGTCGATTTTAACCTTCCACGCCAAGACGCGACGCAGGGTCCATAAGATGATTTGTCACCAAAGAAGCTACGCCCAATTCGAGATGGCCTCTCGCCGCCATAGAACGGATTGGACGAACGGCGCGTGCCCCAAGTAACTTTGATACAGACGCGAGACCCGAAAATCGCATCAGCGTCCACTGAGAACTGGCCCAGAAACGATCTTATCGTCAAGGTATGTGCTTTGCTTTTTCGCTCTGTTCCTGTGCACTGGATTTCCTTTTTTTTGGTTTATATGCACGTGTGGTGCTGCCACATTCTGTATGGCTCGATCCCTCTGCCCTTCCCCTCCTCCTGTCTGTCGACGGGATGGGATGGTGTGGTGGTGCCGTTTCTTTTTATAGGCATCAGCTCTCGAATGGATATCCCTGATATCCCTTCCAAGCTTTAAAGCACGCTCAGATGCTGCCTGCGTGTGAATAAGATACCCACTATTCTTCTTGTCGCTAGTTGCCGCGAAGTTTCGACGGTATCAACTGTTCCCCTGGTCTTGTCAAGCCCTGCACATTTCTCTGCCTCGTGGTCAACTTCCCAAAACGAGCAGCCATCTGTTTTTGAATATTGTTGCGATCTTGCGAGCCATACAGGTTTTGATGGCTGCTTCTCTTCTTTCTTCTCCCCAAGTTCCCAGTATCTATAGAATAATCGGTCAATGGCTGAATCAGCAGTCCATTCTGGAGCAACAGTCACCTCTCCACCCGCCAAAACCCATCTCTCCTCTGTGTCTCCTTCAACTGCAGCTTCAACCTCTCCTGCAGTCCACCCGCAGCCCTGGTTCCTGGACCAAGATCCTCACTTCCTCCCGGCCTGGGCCAGAAGTCACGTGAAATACGCCCAGAACCTCCTCGAGTCGAGCGACGAACCTATCGAATACGATCACGACGAGGTAGATTACAAAGACAACTGCTTCTTCTTTCCCGAAGATTGCGTCTACCGTCCATCGGCATCACAGGCGGAAGGCCCGTCGATAAGAGATTGGGCGAGTAACCCTGATGGGACAGAGACCGACTCGGACCAGGAAAGTAACATTGACGAAATGAGTTCATCAATGTTAGCGAGCATCAGGATGCTGGACACTCTAGCGCTGACCGATCTGCTGGAGGATAACTTGTCTCCGCCGGAGATAACTTCTATCTTGTAGGTTTGTCATGAGTGCTGCGTTCCGTTTAGTAGAGAACGGGTCTTAGTTCCAGATTGTGAGACGCGATGACTTACTCAAATTATTTAGCATGTTTGCAACCAATGGAGCTATCTTCGCCCATGCCTCTCCGCTCCCGCAGCGTGAGGTCAGAAGCCTCTGTGCAACATACGGTGCAGCCTACAAATCATACGCGGTGAGCCACCCAAGTGGAAGCCTAACGGGTGTTAATCCTGCGAGCCATCCTTCATCATTCGTCACTGCCCCATCCATTCCACTGGGGGATGTTGGAAGCATCATCTTTGAACTCGAAGAATATGTCGCGGTTGTGACGAAAATCGCAGACAAGGTCCTTCTGGCTGTCGTTGGCCCAACGAAAATCAGTCAGAATACCATGCCCTCTTCCTCGCATGGTAGCATTCGACGCCCCATGTTGACCAGTTCCGCAGCCAGTGATATCGAACGAACTCTCAGGCCCGTCGACTCTTTCCCCACCACCAACGATTATCTCTCCGGTGCAGCACATGACCAAGCTAGCAAACTCGCTTCATCGGCGCCAGCGCCTGGAGGGTCACTTTCCATGACCCAGTTAGCATCACGCATGGCTGATGTCAACAAAACGGAAGATGACGACGCCGTTGCCAATGCAAACGCACACGCAGACGAATCACTCCGTGCACAATGGGAAATTGATAGAAGCAGTGACCTGAAAAGACTGGCCAGCTTGAATCTTAATTCGCCACCAACGATATTACTTGCACTGGAGTCGAAATCGGCGGCTCTGGGGAGATTTTTGAGTAATAAATTGGCGGATTTACAGACACCGGATGATTTCTAGGCTATCCAGAAGAGGAAGGATGGAAGGTATACGGGGTCACTGCTATCCAACGTGATGCTTACGTTGAGAATGCGATATTTCAGAGAGTCAAGGCTCGTTTTTAATCTCCTCCGAGCTGGTGAATTCTGATCCGAAGTGCTCCGTCCACATTTGGAACCCACAAGTCAGCGGACACTAACATTTCGATCAACTAATTTATGTCTGTTTTGTCCCATACCAACACAATTTTAGGATTTGATTCTGTTGGACAGATGTGTATGCTTTTATGTTTCTTGGAGAAGTGTCAATATCTAATCCGATATCGTACGACTGTCCCTATAGTGTACACTTATAACGACTCGGAGGCTGCCTCTACTCCACTCAAACCAAAATATAACCCCCAGAGCCCCTTTCGCTATAACTCTAAGTGCTCTCTAGGTGCAAGGATTACGTTCCCTTGGGATGCAAAACGCTTTGATCTCCAAGAGACAAGCAGATGCCCATTAACGTTTGCTAAAAAGAATTAACAGTCAGACGGTCTATTCTCTACTATTTTGACTTTGGGATAAAGTGCAAATGTCCTCACGGAGAATGGAAAAACAGCGCATTCAAGGTCAGGGCAGCATTTCAGAGAGGAAGAGCACCGCCCACGTTCCATCACACACTGTGCTGTCCCCGTTGGCTGGTGCTGCTGAGCATCGAGAGTGTGTACTGGCGGAGGTATGGCGGCGACTGTGGCGGTCATGGCTAGGAGAAGGGAAATGATAGATGTTAGAATCATGTTGCCGACGTGTTTTGTCTGAAAAGGGCCAGGATTGATTCGTTTTGCGAGACTGGGTTATGGACTGAGTGGGTTTGATGCAAAAGGAGAGGAGATTAGGCCCCATACGTTTCGTCGGAACCTCGACTCGATGCTACAAGGCAGAAAAAGAGAAGCTATCCATTCCGACCAGATAATATGTCTCTGTATATGTATTCGTGATGTTGTTTTCGATCTGAGTACATAATAGAAACGGAGCTGTTCCCGGAACGCCACAGGTCGAAGGTACAATGAGCGAAAGCAGAGAGATTTGCATATCGTATACAAGCCCTGAAGCCGTCACTTTAGCAAACTGTATCCGGAAAGACTGTGACATGCGGATGCCGTGCAGCTTTGGTTGGACGTTGAACAAGGCCAGAAAGCAGTCCTGCACAGCACTCTGTGCAGTATAATTGCGCCAGCCATGGGTTGAGCCCAATCAATTTTCGATGATACTGTCCGAGGACAGCAACGTCCTGGTACGCAGAGCAGGGACCCGATTTGCAATAGGAAAAATTGGCCACGATTCGTGGAATGCGGCCATGGGCTACACTGTTTGCTTGCAAAATGCATCAATAAGACATGTCTGAGCCATGATAGTGATCAAAGAAACCGGTATCGCGATAACTAGAATTGGATTTCATATATTGTCGAAGCATTTCTGGATGTACAGTAACACACCCACCCATTTGAATATAACAGATGCTCTTTGTTTTTGAAAGATGTTTCTTTCATGGGACAATTAACAATCCATCCCCATGAAAACCGAGTTAACAGTAACTTGAAGCCCTTGGGAAATATGCTTATAATTGCTGTAAAAAATTGATGCCTCAAACGTAGTTAGGCAAGAAACAATAATCATGGGCCTCAAGGTCTCCTGTCTGGGTTGGGGATGTGATTCTCCAAGGTCCAAGCTCCGCAAACCCCCAAGAAAGTCGATTTAAGGTCCCTGAGTCTCCATAGCCTGTCAGTGAGTGTTGGGGGTGTCAGGTCCCCCAAATTCTTGGGCTCGGGGGCAAAGCAGCCTATGAACGGGGCTCGGAGGTCTTCACTCTCGGCGCCGGTGATATGCAGCGAGTCCGGGCTGCGGAGACGCACCGCGGTTATCTGGTGATTTCCCCGCAAAAGCTCAAGAGCATCCCCGAGCTCGGATCATAAGCGCCATCGTACGTTGCCTTACGTCCGATCTCGACAATTCCAACACACTTCGCTTCTCGTGTCGTATTAATCATCTTCCAAATATTCATTGTGACAGGTGACAGATATTGAAGCAGAACCTCGACCTTACGGATTGCTGGTTGACCTGCTCTACAGTCTCACTCTCCACCCCCCTGCGACTTGCGTTAATCCGTCCTCGCAACCATGGTCTTACCCGCAATCCGCGTCGCTCCCACGGCGGCCACCAGAGCCTTCAATCTCCTCCGCACAGTCCAGTATACGCATCCTCCAAGCTGCCCATGTCATTCGAACCCTTCGCATCACCATCATCACAAGCCGTCCGCGTCCTCCTTGGCCAAACATGTCCGACATATGGCGACCCCAATTGACCCGTCCCAGCAGAAAGAGTATGCCTTTGAGATGGCTGCGTCTAGCATCCGGTTTGGGCCCGGCTCGACAAAAGAAGTGGGCATGGATTTTACAAACTTGGGAGCAAAGAAGGTGATGGTGGTTACGGATAAGAATATTGCGAAGCTGGATACGATGAAAAATGTCATTGAAGCATTGACTAAAGAAGGGATTCAGTTTACGGTCTACGATAAAGTACGAGTGGAGCCAAAGGATTACTCGTGAGTACATGTAGAAAAAAAATCCGTTATCGTTGGGAAGCTGACGGTCTGGCGTAGGATTAAGGATGCTATCGCCTTCGCAAAACCATATAACGCGGATGCCTTTTTGGCCGTCGGTAAGATAATCGCTAGTTCTGGTAATAACTTGCATTTCGACTAACATATTGTCAGGTGGTGGATCTGTCATTGACACCTGCAAACTCATGAACTTGTACTGCGTCTATCCCGAAGCAGACTTCCTCGATTTCGTTAATGCACCATTGGGCAAAGGCTTGCCCATTGCTAAACAACTAAAGCCACTTATTGCCATTCCAACAACAGCAGGAACTGGAGCAGAGACTACCGGAACCGCAATTTTCGATCTGGTGGATAAAAAGGCCAAGACGGGTGTTGCCCACCGGAATATGAAACCAACATTGGGCATTTGTGATCCTCTGAACACAAGAACAATGCCTTCAGCCGTCCATGCTGCCTCGGGCCTTGACGTCCTTTGCCATTCTCTCGAATCTTGGACCGCAATTCCCTTCAACGAGCGTACTCCTCGACCAACCAATCCGATCAACCGCCCCGCCTACCAAGGAGCAAACCCAATCTCAGATATCTTCTCACTTCAGTCCTTGAAAAGCACGGTAAAGTACCTTCCAAGAGCCGTCAAGGATCCAGAGGACCATGAAGCTCAAACCCAGATGCTCCTCGCGGCAACCTTGGCCGGTGTAGGGTTTGGAAACGCTGGCGTCCACTTGTGCCATGGAATGAGTTATCCCATCTCGGGCCAGAACCCCGGATACAAGCATAAGGGATACCAGGTGGACCACGACATCATCCCACACGGCGTGTCTGTCGCTGTCTCCGCTCCAGCAGTCTTCCGGTTTACGGCAGCAAGCAACCCGGATCGTCACTTGGCCGCTGCAGAAATCTTTGGCGTTGATATCTCAAACGTCAAACGCGAAAGCGCCGGAGAGGTTCTAGGGGAAGCGATTGCGGAATTTTTGCTCAAATTGGGTGACCAGCCAAGAGGATTGAAGGCTCTGGGATTCAACAACTCTCACATTGATATGTTGGTTGAAGGCACGATCCCTCAGAAGCGTGTGTTGGATCTCGCTCCCAATCTCAGCAAGGAATTGGAGGCTGAGAAAGATGAGCTGCGGAAACTTTTCGAGGAAACGATGGACTTTTAGATCAACATTGGCTTCTTCTCAGATTTTTTGTGAATATGAGCGACGAGTATTAGGGCATCATCTCTGTATATAACTTGCAAGATTTTCTAGATAGATATAGTTTCATGAGTGATAGGAGCCGAGAACGTGAAATCAGCGTAGCGAAACCCCATACCACAGCAGCGAGGGTGTAAGAATGTTGATATTGTTAAGAGTTGAGAAATACATCTGATATAGCAAGTCTTATTTCAATTTTTTACCTGATTTACTAGCTAGGAGTATCTTCTCACAACAACCCCCCTCCCCATGCGCTAGCCCAGCACAAGTCTACAGCGCTAACAACATCGCATCCTACTCTTCCATATATCGCTTCATCAAAAACTCTCAAAGAATTCTGCACAATCTAAAACGAAAAATTGCCCAAAAATTCCCAAATTTGCAGGCCAAGCTGGGCTAAAGGTCCTGAATATTGATGAGATAAACTTGCCCACCCACAGTTTCCCCGCAGGAACCCCTTTTTCTCCCCTTTTTCTGTTTCTCATGAACGCATTGGACTGCCACCAAAATTTAGCCCCTTTGCACCACCAAAACTCCCATTACTCGGCGTCAAAGCCGTAGATCGCCTAAACGCCTGACGCGGAGTCGATGGAGTGCTTCCACTCATACTTCCATTCGAGCTTCCAGCACCACCAGGTGGCCCGCCTGTCACTGAGGCGGCTGCAGAAGCAGAAGCTGGCGGGATAAAATCAGGCGTGTTTCTTCCACTGAGGGGGAGGCGGGTGATGGGGTTCGTTGATAATCCAACAACGTTTACGCTACCGTTGCTGCTGCCATTGTTATTGGTGGCGGGACCGGGGGTGGATGGAGCTGCAGGTGGTGAAAATCTAGCGGGCGGGCGGAATCCGACTTTGACTCCTTCGCGGAAGATTTCTTCGAGCATTTGGTTTACGATACCTGCGTCTTCATATTCTTTAAACTTCTTCCAGAGACGAAGGGCCATGCGTGCATCTTCAATGGAGTCGTGACCTTCAGAAGGTCTTGTAGTTGTAGCTGTCGTGGTGGTTGTAGTAGTATTCGTGGCCTCAGAATTATTTTCGTTGGTGGTAGTTGTGGTGATAGTTGATGTCGAAGTTGTTGTGGTTTCTTCCTGTATATACTCTTTGAAGACTGCCCACGCAAGGTATCGCAGACTGAGTCGTCGATTCTTTCCTGGATAAAAGAACAAATATTGCGTGTCGATTGTCTGAGCTTTGGGAACCTGGATGTTAATCTTCCTAAAGTCGGACGCCAAACCATGACCAACGAAGATGCATCCCAGGTTCAAAAGGAGCCAGAGCTTTTTATACGCTACTTTTAAAGCGACAAGGTTGTGCAGGCTCGTTCGTGGGTCGAGGTCTCCTGGCTTTATGCCGGAGTACTGTGTTACGTAATCAACAATGGGGTCCTTGATCGTGATATAGTCGTCAATAAAAGGAACCCCTTCATCGTTGCCAGAGCCCCTAATGACGGATACTCGAGCAAGTCCACTCTTGCTTGGGCGAATCATTTCTTGCGTCCCATCTGCTTTGACCTCAATCTCTGCCTTCTCGAGGTCTACAAACTCGGTATCGAGGGCGACGGGAGTGCCCGGGACGGGCTTTTCTTCTCTTTTGAGAATTTGACACGAGCTGGTTGGAGGTCGATTACTGTGTGATAATCAGTTAGCATACTATTTTCACTGCCTTTCAACAAGAGTGGGATGTACTCACTTCATAGACCACTCGTGAAACAGGAGAGTGGTATCCAACTCCTGTTTCCAACTGTCATCCAGACCATGGCGACCTGTCGATATTTGATATGCGAGCGTGCAAGGTGTTTTCCATCCATCCCGAAACGAAAACACTTCCTCCTTGCTCACTTCCGTGACAAGAAAATCGTTGAAAAGGTGCCAGCTACTCTTCGTGGTTGGCTCCCGTGCGGAGATTGAAACATCGATGAAAGAGACCAAGTGAGGCTTCTTCTGCTCTGCGATGTCGATTTCAGCGACCAAACCAACAAGCTCGTAGACCACGAGTCCATCAAAATTATTCTGCTGTCGGATGCGAAGCTGATCTCCTTCGTAGCATTGGATTTGATTATCCTCAACCATAACCCCAATTTTCTCCGGTAACCAGCCCGGAATTGACCAAAATTGACGATATTCTGGAGAGTTGATTGCTGCATTGAGCATCATAACCAAAGGCATCCGCTGAACGGTTTTACGGATGGAAACCTGGTGATACCTGCGGCAAGTGCTACACCAACCTCTATTCTGAGTTTCACGTTCGATGCTGGAACGGAGGATATTTGAGAATCGACAGGCTGGGTTGCGATGTGCTTGCTTTGGGTCAATGACCGGATATATCAAATCTGTGACAAAAGCGTTGCTAGCGCGAACGATTTCATTGCGGCAAAACATGCAGCATACAGACTCGACAGCTGCCGTGCTTATCGTGTTGTCCAAAGAGTCCGAACTTGGGTAAATTGTACGGTAGTCGTGTGCGATTTGATTGAGAAAGAATCGATGAACCGATTGAATAGCCGATGATAAAGTCTTGTTGCTCAGGTTTTCCTCCAGTAAACCCAGATTTGCAGCCTCTCTAAAGCCATTAAAGGTCTTCAACAGATTAGTAGCTTGACAGTTTTGCCCATTCGCCTTGTCCAGCATGTCGAATAAAAACCCCATCTCGCACAAAAGGCAGGTGTCACTAAGACAGTTCGTGGAAACGTGCTGGAGGGCTAAGTTTCTGATCAAGGGAGTGAATTTGAGGAGCTGAAGGAGTGAGTTCGTGAATGAATTGGCGATGTGTGTCTCTAGGCCGGAGAAATTTGTTTTGTTGTAATATCTGTTTAGATGTCAGTAAGAATGATGTAGAGGCTTTGGTAGCCTAAGGACACTGGGACGGAAAAGTACCTGAAATCAAAGTCATCGACACCAAATTTACTGTACTTAATTTCAACATTGCTGTACTTAAGGAGGGGATCCTCTTTCGTCTCTCCGTTGATTTTGAGCCCTTGTAAAACACCAGCAACATCCTGGGAGCTCTCCGGCTTCAACCCGGATGATTCTCTCGCTCTTTCACTCAAGAACTTTGGTGCTGCTAGGGCAGTTTCTGTCGCTGATTGTAGACGAGTATTCTCCACCTGGTATCTTCGTTTCTTTTTTGGATTAGGGGCATACTGACCAAGTTCGCTTGCACGTAAGTAAGGAAGGATGGCTGGATCAACAGGGACGGCAGGATTCCCAACTTCAAAAAGTAGATGACTTGGCCATGCAGAGAGAAGCCGTTCATGATAATAAGGCATACCAATAATGCTGAGGGGTGTATCACTCGAGCAATCGAGTAGAGGAGGGCGAGGAGGAACGGTGGCGAATTCTGTTTCTTTACTGATTTCGCTGAAATGGATTTTTGACGGGGAGCCCCAGAGGTGGATGGAGCACTCGGCATCGTTGATAGCCAGAGCCTCCCCTGAGGGCGAAATTTCAAGGCCGAGCATGTAGTTAACATTTGCCTGACGAAGGTTTATTGCATTGGGATTCATGAGATCCACGACCTGAAGTTGACCCGTTTGGGATGCAATGAAGCTCGTAGTCTGTAGTTTTGGGTGCATGCGGACAAAGGCCGCGCCTGCATGAAAAGGGATTGGTGGCAATGGCATAAGGGATTTTAAATCATAGACGTTGGCGAGAGGGTCGACGATCGGCGATCCGGGATGACGAACGGAGAAACCGCACGTCACCAGAAAATCATTGCGAGCATCCATATCGTTCACCACAGCTCCGTGAGCCTTCCAGCTTTTGGCAACGCTGAAATCAGTCAACCTCAGAGCATTTACGGAGCCGTTATCGGTGGCCGCGCATAGGTATCGGCTTTTCTTCATGATTGTATAGCGGTATTCGGTGGATAACTGATCCACGATTGCTCCTTTCTCAATGTCGATGACGAACATGGCAGATTGCAGGCCTGCAACAATGATTTTATGTGGCTGCGCTGTGAAGCTCATACATCGCAGCTCCGTCATTTCCGGATGCGAGATATGCCATTGAGTTACCCCCCGGCGCGAGGTTAAATGTACGCTTTTAGGTGATAATGATATCACTCCTCTATCGTGAAAAAGGAACTGTCGAACAGGCCCTTCGGAGGTGGCATGCGCTCTGACAGACGTGTATCTTTGCAGTTCGGGGCCGTAGAACGATGTCACGCGACCCTAAAGTTGATTCCAACCGTTAGAACCATTATTTTATGATGTCTTGAATAGAGAAAAAGCAGTAGAGGGGAAGAAGGCAACAATCAACTCACAAACTCGTTCCCCACCCAGAGCAGCTCCTGTGAATCGTCGAAGGCGACGGTAGACGCGACGGTGGGTAAAAGGTGAGGTCCCGGAGGAGGGACGGCGATCTGAGAGACTTCATCCCAGTCCGCTTCCATGGCGCACGATGGTATTCAATGTTTCTCGTCCGAACTGATGTGAAGTGTAGGCGTTCGGGAGCCGAGACGTTCGTCGCTGCTCTGTACTCCTCCGGCTCCACGATTCGACCCTTGTTGTCTACCCGTATGGGAATGGGCCGCACTGGAACATCATTTTTCGAGAATGGAATGTAATTTGCTCGTCAATCGGTATTCGAGGAGTGTCGTTGTTTCATTCACTGGCTATGTGGTGAATCTCGTCGCGTCGGCGCAACATCCCACCAAATAGTTACACACGCCGTGTTAGGATCGAGGAAGCTGGGTCTATGAAACAGCGTCAAAAGATCCCTTATACGCTAGAAAGCAGAGCTATCAGTCACAGTTCCAGCGCCAAAAGACTCGTCACAACGATGTCATTTTCGGCTAAACTTCTCTCTGCACTGAGATAATCCCGCAATTCCGTTGGGTCGCCGGAAGCTTGACGATGGGCTCCTCGATGCATGCGTTTACCTCACTATCACATGACCTCCGCTCTTGGAACCCTTTGCACCTCTGCAATCATGTTCATCGGAGAAAGCCAGTGAGGTTGGTATCAGACTTAACCCTAAACTGTATAACTGTCTCTGGTATGGTGCAAGCTTTGCATGTTGCATAATATCAAAGACTCATATGAATGAAAATGATGTCTCTTTTGTATTAACTCTAAGATATGGGATGGTATAATATGTAGAAAAGAAAGCTCAAGGTCGACATGCACTATCAGAGGAAAGGGACCCCTGGGTCAAGCAAAGATTCGTCCTCTTCTGTCCGCGAGGTATCACATCTACACATGACCATAACTGCAATTAGATTCCCAGGTGAATATATGTTGGAAGTCGCAATTATGCCCTTCCATTTCCACTTGTGCCTGTTTTGACGGCATCCAGAATCATATCCTTGGCGACTCGCAAGCTCTCCTTTGAGCCCTTGATTTCGATAGCCTCCCCTTTGGCCTGGTCCTTAGGGACATTGATCCTGCAGTTAGTACGTTTCCGGATAGCGTTAATCTGGCTTCCGCCTGGTCCGATAACAAATCGATATGTCCGGGGATCAGGGAGGATCAAGTAGCCAGTGGCGGAGGGTTGAGAAGCCGCAGCGATAGCTTTTTCCAGAATGGCCTTCGCTTTGGCGACGTTTTCGGGCTTTCCGGAGAGTACCCAAGGAATCGTGCCGGTGGGACCGTCCTCGTTGCTAGAGTCAACAACTTTCCAGGAGAAGGTGTCAACCGAGGCAGCAGGATCGTCAGTGATCAAAGGCAATGATGCATCGTTGGCATCTCGGGATTCGGTGGGCTTGGATCGGGCCGGTATTTGTTCACCAGCATGGTCGACCGCAACTTGAAGGTCGTTCCGCAAACGGCGGAAGAAAGCTCCGTTTTCGGAGATCGTATGGTGGAGGCTTCGAGGTACGTGGATGGTCTCGCCCTGCTGCTCCTTCAGCATTTGTGCAATATGATTCTTCGCATTTTCCACGGAAGTAGAGGAGCCCCTGATCTTGACGTCCGTGCGGTTGGATCCTTGCTTAGGGACGTCCAAGACGACATTGAATTGAGATTCCAACTGACGTCGGGTATCTCCACCACGTCCGATGAGATGGCGGTGTTGAGACTGGGGAACGTCAATATATTCGACGACTTCGTCTTCCTTTTGGCGAACAAAGCTTTCGATAGCAGCAATAATCTTGTCGACAAGGTCCTCTTTTCCTTCTATGCGTATACTGGACTCGTCGCTCTCGGGGCGTGGAAATCTAACCATTCGGGCGGCACTTCCATCATCCGGTCCACCACATTCAACGACGATCTTACGAATGTTCGCACCTGCTGTATATTAGTATCTGCAGCTAAGGAGATATATGCACAATGAGCGTAGCTTACCGCCACCACCAATCAAAGACTTGTGATGCTTCTTGTCCACATCAATTGTCTTGGTCACAGTTTCATCAAATTCTTTCGCACGCTGTAGGAGGAGCTTGCGTGCATCCTCTACCTGCTTCTTGGTTCCCTTAAGCTTAATTTCAACCCGACCAGAGGCATCAGCGGCTTCATTGACTGAAGGAACGTCAATTTGAGCACCAGTCTCTGCACGAAGTTTATCCATTTCACGGCCACGCTGGCCGATCAACGAAGGGACCTGGCTCTGTGCCACTGACACAGATCCAGTGAAAGAATGATCCGCAACCCACTGATACAAGCTGAGGATCTCCTCTCTGGCACTATCCGCACCTTTACGAGGACCTCGGATAACAACTTCATCAGGTGCCTGATTTGAGCGAGTATTGCGGACACTGCCAGCCTCGCTAGCGGCGTCATTCATAGATTCCTCCGAAGCAGCTGCTCTGGGGAACTGAACGCGCACATTGTAGCGCTCCTGCAAACGATTCACTTGGCTGCCTTTTTGACCGATCAAATCTCGATGATACTGAGGTGAGATCTTGAGCACGTATGTGGTCTCATCTTCCAGTTTTTTGGAGAGTGCCACAATGCGGGCTTTTGCCGCATTTGCTTTTGCAGGCGGGCCCTTGACCTCAACTTTACCATTCTCAACCTTGATATCAACATCAAACTCGTCCCTCAGTTTGTTGATGTTCTCTCCCTTTTTGCCAATTAGAACATTGGCAAACTTTTGCGGAAAGTCGAAGGAGATCTTGTTATCGCGTTCTTTTTCATCTTGTTCCTGCTCTTGAACGAACGCAACAATCTTTGGAACAAGATCCTTAACGTCGCTAGACCTTCCACGGAGCGTAATCTGCGGACCAACGACAGTCACGCGAACAGGGATATAATCTTCCCCTTTCGAACTTTGTTCACGTGCAAGATATTTCCGTAGCTTATCATGGTACCTGAATTGAAAATTAGTTAAAATCCAGCCAATCTAAGTTTACCTGGGTTTACTGACTTCAAAGGAACTGAAATTGATTGTGAGACAATATCATTGCGGTCTCCTAAAGCAGAAAGAAGATGTTTCTGTGCTTCATCCAGCACTTTCTGGAAAGTAGCGATTTGCTCTGCTGATGGGCGCTGCCTCGGCAGCTCAGTTGAGCCAGGACCTTCAAACACAAGCAAAACATCATCGCTTTCTGAATTTTCGGGAACGACCAAGTGAACGCCAAAATTTTGCTTCAGCTCTTGAGCACTACGGGATCGGAGAAACCCATGGTAATATGGGTCGATGGACAAGTTTGCAATCTTCGCAGGGGGATGCGCCTGAACTAAGCTCAGGATATCGGACCGTGCACGAATGGTGTTCTTTCCATCCCGCGAATACACCTCCCACGTCACGGGGCCATCGGAGGGTTGCGATGGCAGGACAATATGGGCATCGTGCATCCTCTCGAGTTCTTTAATTACTTCGCGTTGTTGCAAATAAGCTGTGAGCGCGCGAGCATAGGCATGTGGGCCGGCTGGTGCATTGGGATGTTGACGCGAGAGGTCAATGCTAGCCATTTGCATGCTTGTAGCAAGATCCATCACTCGGTTGATACCAGCCTCAATTTGGTCAGGAGGCCCAGTGATCGTGAGAAACTCAGTGTCATCAGAGGGGGGAGGTAGGATGACCGAACAACCAGTTTCGGCCAAAAAGTCATGCAATGAGTGTCCCTTGTCTCCGATGATGAACTGATGCTGTCCACGGTTGATAGCTAGATTTCGAAGTGCGATCTGGCGCTGGAGTTCCAAAGCACGTCTTTCAATCTCGGCACGGGCTTCCTGCGCGCCCGTGCGGTCACCAAAGACGTGAATATGTCTATCTGGATCTGGTACAAACTGAACCTGGCCCACCGGTGCTTCCTGAGGCGGCGGCCGCTTCGACCACGTCTCATAACGAGGGACACGAATTTGGGTCTTTGTGCGCTCTTCCAACTCGTTTAAATGAGCGTTGTGGGCGCCAGCAATGAAGGGGAAGAGCTCAGGAGGAATATTTCTTAATTTGAGGTTGATATTCGACGACCTCTCCTTCACTATAGCCTCAATTTCCCTCCGCGCCATTTCAGCAGCAACAGCATCACCTTCAATCGAAACTTCAATGGTGTTGCTGTCGTCGTCTTCATCCTGAGCGCTGGACTCGTCTGGTTTTGGCACTTGAATTCGAGCACCAGTTCGGTCATGGATTCCCTGTACTACGGTTCCCTGGCGGCCAATGATGTGCGGGCGAGCAGACGCTGGGACAGGAATACGGATGGATTGCTAAGGAATGAGGTGAGTAATCGCATTTCCACAACTCGAGGTTCTGTTGCGAAACTAACCTTTGAGCCAACTTGCTGAGCAACTTCCTTCAACGCTTGACGAACAGCATCCACGGTGCCTGTGCCCTCGAAGATATATGAACCGCCCGGTCCCTCGCGAACATCTAGTCTGGCTTTTGACCTTCTGCTAATATCTCGTACGATATCAGACAGTGGCCTTTCCAATTTGTTTCGCATCTGCGAAGGCGCAAAGCGTATCTGTTCAACGTGCTTGCCAGGCATGGACAATCTGGGGCCACCAGTCGGCAGTGCCGCACCGGCAGACATAGGAGTGGCAATGCCTGAAGTCGCAGGGGAGGTACGCGAACCAGCGTTGCTCCGTGCCGGTCCATTGGACTGACCAAGCGACGGGGCCGCTGCCTTTCGACCGTCCCATGCCATTGGCATTGCAGGCGTGCGGGATTTTGTTCCACTACCCAAGGAAGGGAAGAGCTCCTCAGATTGCACATCGAAAGGCACTTTAGGCTTGGGTGCCGGAGTTGCAGTCTCGCTCTTCATGGCTGTATCTTTTGGAGCAGCCGGGGCTGGTTTCGCAACCGCTGAGGGAGGTGGTGGGTGAGCAATATCCTCCTCGTCTTGAACTTCTTCGACGGTAGGCTGGTGGACTTCATCACGTGCGTGTTTTTCCTGAAGCAGTTCGGCCGGAGATTTAAAGACTGCGGCCGACGACGCACCATTCATGGTCAACCCGGGCTGTTCGGAAGCCATTGCACCGATTTAACGAGTACGGTTGAAGATGTACGGGACCGGAGCAGGAATTGAAGGGGCAGGCTTGTCGGAAAGGCTCAACGGATGTGAGAGGCGAGACGAGAAGGGAGGTCAAAAGCTCTCACCGGGACCAATTGCGCGGAGATGAGTGACGGAGATGAGGGCAAGAGGAATGAGAAACGTCCAGTCTAGTGTTAATATCCGATATAGAGCAGTGTGGAAATTGTACTCCGTATAATGCCGTCAAAATCTATGAACAGGGCCGTGAATGGGTTGAAGGAATAGGAGTCGGAGTTGACGGATAATTGGCTTGTCAGTCCATTACAAGGAGAAAAAAAAAGAAGAGCAGTAAAAATAACTATCAATTTAGAACAAATAAGAAGGAGAAGCGGAAATAGAGGAATTGATCAGAAATCGAGATGATTGATGATGTTGTGAGGAAGAAAGGGTGAAACTTTTTCTGTTGATTTGGGCGGAGGGATGAAGCTGGTGAGGAGAGGCAACGTTGCACTTCGATCTTAGTCAGTAGCGCCCCATTCCGAGATTCAGAACCCCCCCCGAACCTCATGTTCTGGATTGATTGCCGCATACGGTGTAGAGACAGGACTCTCGTTCTATGCCTATGGGTTTACTGTGAAGTACGCGGGAGGATGATGGCGTTTAATAATGCAAATGAAAAGGATTACCGCACATTCTCTGTGCTCCGTGCTTCCTTGAATGCCATCACTTACTTTTCTGATACAGCCAAGACACCCTCACAGGCTGTCAAGGCCGTCAAGGCTTGTGACCATAGAATGCAGATACTGCGCGCATCCTTTCAATAATATCTGGCTTTCCCGGAAGTTAAAGCGGGAGTTTTATCGCGGAGAATGAGATTGTGACTCGCTCACAAATATTAACCCAACAGTGTTGGCGATACGCACCGTCAGCCCCATGGAGTCTTATCATCGTCAGCGGATTACTCAGAGCGGACTCTCGCAGAGTACTCCATACCAGACACACGTTTCTCCATTATGGAACCGAGTTCTTCTCCCTGCTGGAAGCAAAACATGCTTGGTCGAGTTCCTGCAGATATTCTTCTGCACGTACCGAGTACGGAATATTCATGCAGTTTTGGGCTGGCCCCCAACGGCAACTGCGGCAATGGCTGCTGGCCCGAGTATTTGTTGCATACCTCCAAGAACGGGTTGGGAAATTGAGCCTTCCGAGTCAAAACTCCGATGCCAAGGGCGAACTGTTGTGTGACTTGAAATTATCTTCTTGTGAAAGCGGAAAAGACGCGAACATGGGCCTCACCCTTACAAGTCTTTGAGAGTCGTATTGTCTCTCATAAGGTGCAATGATTCGGAACTCAGGCTGCTGTTGCCCCCATCCTGGGGGCCTTTTCCCATAAATATGCGGAATGCAAGCAAATCAGTCGATTCTCTCCGTAGGATGCATGAATTGATGCTACTTCTAGGAAATTTCTTAGCACATGTTGAAGTCGGCAAAATTCATGCGTACAGTACATACTGTACATACCGGTGGGAAGCTGTCGGAAGCGAGGTTTCTCACATTCGGCATTATTGTTGTAAGGACATCGTACCACGGAAATCAATACGCTTCGCAGCAATTTAAGAGAGCCAGTATTCCTTGATGAGAAATGAAAGGTTCTTGGAGTTTCTCATAAGACGGGCAAGCTTCCCAAGTTGAACGAGGTCCCCCTGTCCTTCAAGCATGAACCGGTGAGGATAAGTTTCATCATATTTTTTGGGTGTTTGTTCCATCATCCAGGTTTCATAAAAGGACGATCAGTGCAGTTGTATCAACAGAGAGCCAACATGTGTAGAGAACTGAGCATCGTGCTTCTCTGAAGTGAGGTGATGAGGTTTCAGCGTTGCAACTCCTGTGTCTTCTTGGGACATGGCCGCATGGTGGGCGATGAGATCTTGGACGAAAGACAGCAGCGCGTGTGGGATATTGTCTGGGAGAGCCCGGGTTAGCGGCGACAGCCCAAGGGACCAAGCTCCACAAAAAGTCCACCTGAAGAAGCCATCGATCCAACCAGACGGCTATCTCTATTCGAGACTCTTCCAGTCTGATTCCACTCTCAGAATCATACGTAACTGTCTCCATGGAAGAGATGCTTGAGTTCCGGTTCTCAGTTAACCTCGAGACTTTGGAAGCTCTATTACTTTGTTTTGCATTATTAACACAGCGCAGGAGCATTGTGAAGAAGGGTCAAAATTCTTTGAACATTGCAGTTGTTGTAAGTCCCTTGAAACTTAGGGCACGGAGTATTAGAGTACGTTACATAGGAGTTGGTGTCCTCTTGCCGGTGTTGCTCTTAAGGCGGGCTGGTGGATGCCACTCCGGAGTAGTCACCCGTTGGAAGGTGGGCTTCAGAGGCCCGTACTTAATGCTGTAATTTTCATACCAAACCTTGAGGGCAGAGAGTTGCGGAGTATGGAAGGCTAGGCAGGCAAGAAGCGCAATACCTCGTTTCATATTTGGGTATCCGGTGCTCCGTAATGTGTATCGAGTTTAGTAAGATAAATTTCATTTTTCCACCAATGACCGTTCAGTAATTTTAGACTTGGCACGTAACTGAACAAAACGAAACCGTGCTTCCCGTCATTTCCTGAAACATATTGTATTGGCCTCCCCCCCTCTGACCGTCTATTCCCCGCATCTCTTGTTAATTACCAACCGCGTGTTACTGGTTCACCTTCAAGCAGTCCAACCTACCTAGCGAGTTGAACCACAACCGTCGTCCATCTCACTGAATTTAATTGCTTTGTTCCTCTTTTAACTTCATCAAAGAGAAGCTCTATCGATCATCAGAAACGACGTGTACTGTTCTACAAAAGGGCAAGGCGGCAAAGAGAGGTCCTGGCAACCAATCCGGGCCACCATCTCAAGTGGCTTGCCTCCTAACAGGTCGCTCTCCGTTGGGTCGTTTGCTGCCACCTCCCTTGGGCCCAAACCACTCGCCAGGTGTCCGTTATCGTCAACCTGTATCTTTGTCGGCGGCTGCATCCGTCTTGTTCGTTGCGCTAGGGTGTAATCCAAGGACATGGATTCAGCCAAAGCTTCCTCCCTCCAACAGCATCGACGACCGCCCTCCACGAAGCTGCTGAAGCAACCGCCGCCATTGTCATCCAGTTCGAACTGGTCCGTCAAGAAGCAAGCCAGCAATAACTCTCTTCAACGACACCCCTCCGCACCAGTTTACCCGCGATCCCACACAGCCTCCAGTCGCGATCACATTCGAACGAAATCTGGCGGATTTGGCTCGTCCACGTCCTCAATGGATCCGCAGAGCGACAGCAATTCTCCCGTGGCGCTACACAACGAGTTTGGGGCCTATTCATCGCCAAACACGACTCAGAACACTGCCCGGTCGTCCCTTTCCTTGCAACATTCTGATGAGTTGATCGGGTCACGCTTCGACACTCGCGAGATGTTGAACGCGTTAGACAATTCAATGAATACGCAGCCTTCGCAACGTCCACCGCCACTACACAGTTACAATACCAGCCCCGATCCACGGTCCGCGTTGACTCTGAGACACTCTGGGGGCTTCAACCTGAAGGAGCGACGCATGGATCCGTCGAGCCCGGATGGTACGGTCATCGCGGCTAAGAGGTATTCAGATGAGGGCTCTACTGTGAAGCCAGGGTTAGGTGGGAGAAAGAAGTCTGGATTCTCCAATTTCATGAACAGCATGTTGGGATCCCCCCGCAACATAAAGATATCCGCACCTGAGAATCCAGTTCATGTCACCCATGTTGGCTATGACAATGAAACCGGCCAGTTCACGGTGAGTTTGATCTGATAGAGAAATGTTGATAGAGGTTGTACTAATTGAAGCATCAGGGTCTTCCCAAAGAGTGGCAGCGGATGCTCCAGGAAAGCGGGATTTCGAAGAAGGAGCAAGAGGAGCACCCGCAAACAATGGTGGAAATAATGAAATTCTACGAGAAGAGTTCTTCAGGCAAAGACGACGAGGGAGTATGGCATAAATTCGATCATGCAAAGCCTGTTGACCACCATGATCATCCAATGAACTCTAAAACGTCGCCAGGTGGTCTGAGTCCAGGTGGCTATACCCCATTGACTGCTTTGACTTCGCCTCCATCAAGCCCACGATTCCCGCAAAACCATGAAGGTAGTTTTGAGAATCCAAGAGCGCCTCCGCCTATCCCTAAGGCTGTTCCGGCGACAAGCCCGCTCTCCCCCTCACCTTCGGGCACCAATTGGGTTCCAAATCGTGTAGCGCCCAAAGCTCCGACTTCCTCGACCAATAGCCTCATGCCTGCTCGTTCAGCACCTCAACCTCCCGCTTCAAAGGACACTCATACTCGAACAGCTCCGGAGATGTCAGCACATCCATTTGGCGTCCGATCAATTCCCGAAACGGAGCCCCTACCACCGCAACCTCCGCAGAATCAGCGCAGTCGCTCCAATTCCACTCAAAACATGACTAGCGCAGCGTCACGAGCACCCCCAACCATGGTGACCTCACCGGCTCAGTATCAACAATTGCAAGAGCAAGCAAGCACTGCAGCTCACCAGGCCATTACAAGTAAGCAACTGGAACGCACCCGTAGCCAGCGTCAACAGCAGCAGCAACAGCCGCCGCGACTGGCAGACTCGTCTACTCAACCACGGCTTCAACCTCAGCAGGCAGTTGACCAAACCCCAAGACTGGAGCAACCTGGGTTTGCCCACCCCATGCAGCAACAACAATATGGAGTTGCCCCGGACCCCAATCAATATTCTCAACAGGCACGCGCAGGTCCATCGCCGAGGCCACGCCAAAGAGTTCGACAGAGTAACGGATTCGATATCAGAGCGCGACTCCTCTCAATATGTACTCCCGGTGATCCAACCCGCAAATACAGGGGCCTTAACAAAATCGGACAGGGTGCGTCCGGGGGTGTCTATACAGCATATGAGAACGGCACCAACAGATGTGTTGCGATCAAACAGATGAACCTGGAACTCCAACCCAAAAAGGATTTGATTATTAATGAAATTCTGGTAATGAAAGACAGCAAGCACAAGAATATTGTCAATTTCATGGATAGTTTCTTGCACGGTGGTGATTTGTGGGTTGTCATGGAATATATGGAAGGTGGTAGCTTAACAGATGTCGTTACCTTCAACATCATGACTGAGGGCCAAATCGCTGCCGTTTGCCGAGAGGTATGCTCGTATTGGTGAATTTTTGCTCTAAGGCGCATTACTAACACCGCCTAGACACTTAATGGGCTTCAACACTTGCACTCTAAAGGTGTTATCCATCGTGATATCAAGTCCGACAACATTCTTTTATCGCTCGAAGGGAATATCAAGCTGAGTGCGTTTCTATAACTCCCAACAATCCGGTAGTTCATTTGCTAACCCCGCCTAGCCGATTTCGGCTTCTGTGCACAAATCAATGAGTCACATAACAAACGCAATACAATGGTCGGGACACCTTACTGGATGGCCCCTGAGGTTGTGACGCGCAAAGAATATGGTCGTAAAGTTGATATTTGGAGCTTGGGTATCATGGCCATTGAAATGATTGAGGGGGAGCCACCTTACCTCACAGAGTCTCCTTTGAGGGCGCTCTACCTGATTGCCACCAACGGCACTCCAAAAATCAAGGATGAGCAAAATCTGTCTCCTGTCTTTAGGGATTTCCTACACTTTGCTCTAAGGGTCGACCCCGAGAAGCGAGCTTCAGCTCACGATTTGCTGACGGTATGTGATCTTCTACATTAATCAGTTATTACTATCACATCCTAACTGTTATTCTCTGTTAGCATTCCTTCATGTCACTTTGCGAGCCATTGGCGAGCCTTGCACCCCTTGTCCGAGCCGCCCGAATCAGCAGGGCCCAGGAAAAGGCTCAAAAGGGTGGCATGTGATTTCTCGTGTTTCTTCCTCTTCTCTTTTACCTATCCGATGATTCTTCAAACTTTAGAATCTGATACCCAGGATTACGACTCGACTTTGTTACGTGCAAGACTTGAAGAAAGGCAGATTTCTCCAAATGGATAGCCTTCGATGATACCGACTGTCATGATTTCTGTTATGTTAACACCGACCCACCGATACCCGCGATAGATTTACCGGCCTGAGCGATCCCATCTGATATCTGCTTTTCAACATGATCTCTTCGTTATTATCCTTGAGCCCAAGAAAATTCGTTAAAAAAAGTACCCAGTGCTCATATGGCGAACCATTCCAAATTCCTCCACTTTGATTTTTCTCTCGGGTGCCTTTTTAGCCTTGCTATGTTGAGTGTCCAGGCGCGTACGGTTTCAATATGGCTCGGCACAATGGTGCAATGTTCTATTTCAATCGGTCCAGAGGCTTTGCGGAAGACGCTCACGGTACCTTTTATTCTTATCCTCCCCCCATATCCAATCCCCGCTTATTCCCACCCTTATTCCTTCTGCTTGCAATATTAGTATTACTGCCGTCCGTCGCATCCTCGTACCAGTCGTTTCCTCCCCTCCTCTTCACTTACGTTGTGATACCTTTATCTCTGATAATTTTTATTGTCGTCATAGCGTTGAGGGCATGGCATCTGACAAATTTGAATCCAGTCATATGGGAGGCACGAAAGGATTATGATGATTAGTTCTGGTGTGATGTATGCTTAGTTTTAGCCATTTCTCGTCTTGTTCAGAGACGGTGATATGCTGGTTCACTGAAGTTAAATATTAGATGAGCTGCAAGCAGATAAAGATACCAGTAGCATTTGTCAAGATATCCTATATACCACGCCGCGATTGGGCTTGCGATCAGAGATGCAATTTAGACCTACATATCACTCAGAAATCTTGGACCCCTTCCCTTCTCATTCTTTCCGTATCATTGAGGAGCGGCTGATGGCTACTTTGCTCCCATGAACCCCCCACGCTTACGTCATCCGCGAGTCACAAGAAACCAACACGGGGTTCGTTCCCCGGCGTTGGACTTCTCATTCACAATCGCACTTCTCCAGATATTCTTTTTTACATCACTTAGACTGCCGTAAAAACTCCTTCACCCAAGGCGGTTTGTTTGTTAAACAATAGCATTGCCGTACCGAGTTATCAAACAGAGCGATTCGAACGGTGTGACGTATATCCAAGCCCATTCCCGAGCTGCTCAAGGCGCCCATATATATTGATTCCATAACCCCCAAACGCGATTACGACGACTTTTGAGGCAAATTACTGTTGGACTTTTCGATTCACAAAACTCGACCTTTCTTTTTCTGGTCAACGGGAATACTACTTGTTTCTTTTCTAATTTCTCCGTGCTTTGGTCGTTTCGAGCGGCGCAGGGTCCCCCGCCATGTTTCGCGCGCAGCAGAATGCATATGATGACATTGTCGGTATGTACATATCAGAAGCAGCTTTCTTTATTCGGCTTTATTCTTGCTGGCCGTGCTAACATTTGTGACTGTCAAGCCAAGGCGACCGATGAGAACCTAACCGCCGAGAATTGGGAATACATACTGGTACGATATCGACCCTCTATGCTGTCCTCCGTTCTTGTCTTGTAGACGCTTTGCCTGGGCGACGGAACTGACTATATTATTCTTGAAGGATGTGTGTGACAAGGTGTCTACGGACGAAGCTGGGTACTGAATACACACTCTATTTGCAAAACCCAGGAGCATGTCCAGCGCGAAGGCTAACGTGGTTGAATTGGATTTACAGGGCGAAAGATGCTGTGGCCTCCATGATTAAGCGACTCGCTCATCGCAATGCAAATGTTCAGCTTTATACTTTGGAGGTCGGTTGCTCCAGCTTACTTCCCCCTTCTGCATACAAGCCCATTTAGCTGACACTCACATTTCACGCTGCAGCTTGCCAACGCCCTTTCACAAAATTGCGGCGCCAAAGCGCATCGTGAATTGGCCTCCAAGAGCTTTACGGATTCTATTCTGCGACTCGCTAATGATAGGGTATGTTACTGCGCGGTTGGGAACTTGTTGCTGGATACTGCTGACCTTGTGTTCCGGATAGAATACACATCAGCAAGTCAAGGCCAAGATTCTAGAGCATATGGAACAATGGACGGAGATGTTTTCTAGCAATGCAGACTTTGGGATAATGGAGCAAGCGTACATGAAGCTGAAATCGCAGAGTAAGTGTTGATCCGGGATTGCCGAACGACGATTTGATGATGCTCATCCGTTTACGATCTAGATCCAAACATCCAACCACCTTCAAAGCCGACCAAGCGCCAAATAACCGATGTGGACCGACAAAAAGAAGAAGAGGAGCTCCAAATGGCACTCGCCCTTTCTATCAAAGAGAAACAGTCCGCAGTATCAACGCAGCAACCCGGTTCTTCCCAACAGCCCACCACGGGCTCCTCCACCCAATCTCAAGCTGCGCCTACGCATGGTATTCCAGCTGGAACCACCGCTGCAACAGTTTCCCGCGTTCGAGCGTTATACGACTTCCAGCCTTCAGAACCCGGAGAACTTCAATTCCGTAAAGGTGACATAATCGCTGTGTTGGAGTCAGTATATAAAGATTGGTGGAAAGGATCCCTCAGGGGCCAGGTTGGCATTTTCCCACTAAACTATGTCGAGAAACTTTCAGATCCCACCCAGGAGGAATTGCAACGCGAGGCCCAAATGGAAGCCGAAGTCTTTGCGGAAATCAAGAACGTTGAGAAGTTGTTGGCGTTGTTGAGCACAAGCAGCTCTGAATTGAATGTTCAGGAGAACGAGGAGATCACGAAACTGTATCACTCAACCCTTGCTATCAGACCCAAGTTGATCGAGCTAATAGGGAAATACTCCAAGAAAAAAGGTAAGTACCCTAACTTGGTGGCTCAGAGGACCTTGTTAACGAATTTATAGATGACTTCACTCAGCTCAATGAAAAGTTTATCAAAGCTCGACGAGACTACGAGGCGTTATTAGAGGCATCTATGGCTCAACCAACACAATCCCAATTTGGACGGCCCCCTCCGCCACATTCCTACGGTTATCCACCACAAGGGAGTCACCCAGGACACCCTCAAGCGCCACCGCAGCAAGAACCGCAACGATTCTACACCCCCAACCCGCCACAAGGTCTGAGTGAGTCTTTTGATGCTCTCATGTTGCTCGCTGTTAATATTCTGAATAGGCACACAGAGTCCTCCTTCGCACAACGCCCCAGCAGGATACTACAATGCAGAATCATCGTCACTTCCGTATCCTCCCACCTCCCAATCGTCGGATTTTCGTCAACACACGCCAACAGGGCCAATGTCATTACAACAGCAACGACCGTCACAGCCACCACATGACGCATACCCGCAAGGCGGAACTACGCACTACCCCCCAAAAAGCACGTTTGACCATCCACAAGAGCTGGGGACCTCCGCGTACGATTCTCCACAAGATAATGCGCCACAAGCAATTCGCCATTCCTACCATCCGTCGATGCAGCAAGGGACTCAGCCGCAGCCGCCATTTGCAGAGCACAGTCAACGGCCTTATTCTTCGCAAGAGGATTTGCGTCCACAAGCACTCTCCTCCAATCCACCATATCCCATACAACGTCCCCAAGAACATCAGCAGCAACAGCAATTTGTACCACCGGCACCAGCGCACCAACCTCCTCCCGTTCCGTCCGCTGCACCATCGCAAGGGCCCTATCCCGGACCCCCTAGTGCTGCTTATCAAGCTTACCAGGCACCCTCAGCGCCACAACCTAATAGTCCAACTTCGAATCCCGCCGCGTTCTACCGTTAAGACGGATAACTGACATTTTGATCTAATATAATTCTCTCTGCTTTGAATTAATACGATTGAGCCTGTCATGAGCCTAACCTTCTGTGATCCCTACCCCTCTGCCCTAGCAATTTCGTTGAGCAGTTCTGTAATGATAGGATGCA
Source organism: Aphanoascus verrucosus (assembly GCA_014839905.1). NCBI lineage: Eukaryota > Fungi > Ascomycota > Eurotiomycetes > Onygenales > Onygenaceae > Aphanoascus > Aphanoascus verrucosus. Next base: position 652,403 of record JACRYM010000014.1, on the reverse strand, counting down.
TACTCCGTACTCGGTACATTGAATGAATGACTACCTCAGTGGCAGCCCCCAGAAATTGCTCTTGATCCTTATCAAGATATGTATGCTGTCCTCCGTAAAAACTTTGTGCTTCGTAGGAGATTTTATATATAACTCTTTCATATTCGAGTCCTTTTCGATACTACTTCAAAAACATGTGGAGAACCTTGCTCGTTCCTGAGACTGCGACTTGGCTTTCCCAGCAACCAGTTGGGAGTGGAGCCTTGGCGTGGGTTTTGAGTTTGCCACTAGTGCAGCACTTTTTGGTGAGCTCCAGGGCTAAATAATGAAAAGGGAGCACCATTAGACGAAACACACCTGTCCTCTGGTGACTAAAAGTCCGCTCGCTTTGCCTCTCTTTATTTGCTCTTGTCACTCTCTTCTTTATGGGTATCCAAATCTAGCTGGCCAAAAAATCCATGCTCTGAACTTTGCATATCAACGATCCTTTTTTACTGCTGACGGCTTTTTGGTTATGGCTGATGGGTATGTCCCAGTTGATGACGACGACGATGATGTGGATATCACGCATCACCAAGAGGAACGGGATAGTGTCGAAGATAGGATACCATTGTTTTCCGGGACCAGTGTGCTGTTTGATCAAACATACAGTGATGTGAATCAAGGTGCTACATCTGCAGATTCAGTACATGACCATCATCCGAAACAGGTATGACTTTAGCAACGCTATGGAGTGAATGGCTCGGCCTTCCCTCTTTTCCCCCTGCGTGAAAGATGTTGATACTAACGTTGATGTTATCGCGTATAAGGAGCTCCATGGATGGGCTTCAATGTGGTAAGTTCATGGCCACACACCGGACCGTGGTTCTCCTTCAGGCTATTGCTGACAAGATCTAGGTTGGCATATCAGTCCATTGGTGCCATCTACGGAGATATCGGGACTAGCCCTCTTTATGTTTTTTCAGCGGTGTTTAGAACTTCGCCAGAGCCACAGGACCTGCTTGGAGCGCTGTCCCTGATCATTTGGGCTCTGATTCTGATAGCCACAGTCAAATATGTCGGCATTGTATTATGTGCCAATGACCATGGCGAAGGCGGCTCCTTTGCCCTACTTTCGTTAATTAGGCGACACGTATGTGCTGCTCACTTTCCCTTATATGGCGAATCCTTAAAATCTTAACAGCCTGCTAGGTCACGTTGGACTGGCGGGATTCTATAACGGATCATGGCCAGGGACCAATCTACAAGGAAAAACAGTTGAGAAGCTTCAATTCGTCATTTCGAAATGCACTGAAACATAGTCCTATGGCCAAACGCGCGGTGACAATCCTAGCTGTGCTGGGAGTTTGTATGGTTATGTCAGGTAGGCTGTTTCAAAGGCTACCGCCTGACCCGACTGATCATTCTTTATAGATGGTGTTATTACCCCTGCGCAGTCAATTCTGGGTGCAGTGCAAGGTAGGGTATTCGATAGACATTCCACAAGGAATCGCGCTCATCTCTCCTACAGGAATCAAGATCGCCGCCCCCGAATTGTCGACGAATGTTGTGGTTGCAATTGCCTGTCTCCTGATAGTAGTTCTGTTTGCGATACAGCCTTTTGGGGTATCGAGGCTTAGCAACTTTTTCGCACCCATCGTGATGGTCTGGCTATCGTTTAACATGGCCTTTGGTGTATATGTTTGTATTTCCACCACCATCCAATCATGCGAGTACTAATGGATAAAGAACCTGGTCTTCTACGACCACTACGTCGTTGCGGCATTCTCTCCGCGTTTCGCGCTTGACTATATGATCCGACATAAGTTCGATGGCTGGCGTTCGCTTGGGGGCGTTTTGCTAGCATTCACAGGTGAGTTGTTCCTACGCCCAAATTCTATCTTTACGTTGGCTAACTCTCTACTTGCAGGTGTGGAAGCATTATTCGCCGACCTCGGCGCATTTTCAGTCAAGCAAGTTTCACCAGAATGATGGCGAGGATGATTAGCGCTAAAAGTCTTCGCATTAGGGCAATTCGGATTTCATGGCTTTGCTTTGCCTTGCCCTGCTTACTCATGACTTATTGCGGCCAGGCCGCATATATAAGCGTGCATCCAGATGCCATCGTGAACCCGTTGTTCAAAGCAGTGCCCCCTGGAATGTACTGGCCTACGCTGGTGTTGTCGATCCTAGCCTCGATCGTAGCATCGCAGGCCATGCTCACGGGGACGTTTCAGCTCATCTCGCAGGCCATACGAATGGCTTATCTGCCGAGGATGAGGCGCGCCCACACGTCGAAGCGCGTGACTAGCCAGATCTATATTCCGCTGGCGAACTGGCTGATGATGCTTGGGGCTATAGTTGTCACCGCGGTGTTTAAAACCGTGAGTATCAAACTTATCTGAATCTTGAAACCTGTGCTGACTTGGGTATGGCAGACTACTCGTATTGGGAATGTCTATGGTATTTGCGTTATTGGGGTGAGCTTCATCACTACCTGGCTTGTCACCCTTGTGGCCATTCTTATATGGAATCTCCACATCGTGATAATCCTTCCTGTGTTTCTTTTCATTGGCTTTTTTGATATCCTATTTCTTGCTGCAGCTTTGGCTAAAGTGCCTGCTGGGGGGTGGTTCACGATCATCATGGCCGCTATACTTACCAGTATATTGCTTATATGGAGCTATGGTGAGGGATGCCAGTTCCATGCAGAGCGAGATGAGAGTTCGTCTCGATCGACAGTATTCACGAGCCATGATCGCCAGTTGTGGCTACGTGACGGGAAGGCGGAGTGTTCTGTCAAGACAATCAGAGGTTCGATGAGACCCAGTCTGTAGCACTCGACCCTATGATTCTAATGATTGGCAGGCATCGGCGTGTTTCTAATCGAGCCGTACTCCAGGTCGCCTCCTGTTTTTGATCATTTCATCAAAAAGTTTGAGGCAACTCATGAAGTGTCGATTCTCCTTCAGATAAAGCCTATGATAAGATACTCTGTGGGTCTACATCATTAATACTCGGCAGGAGAACTATGTCTAACGAAGTCATTATTCAGGTACCACCAAAGGATCGTTTTACATTGACCGCAACCAACATCACTGGATTGTACCGCGTGACACTTCGTTATGGTTACGGGGACACGCCCTCCTGGGATTCTTTTGAGCAACTACTCACCGATGAACTGGGACTCTTACGCGGCAATGAAGAGTCCAACTTTGCAGGTGATACGGATCCGAGCTATGCAAATACAAATACAAATTCTATACCACTTATGCCGGGAGATCACAGCGCATCGCACAAACCCATTACATATATCATAGGAAGAGATAAGTTATACATCAAGAAGGGATCCAGCTCCATACGAAGGATCGTGCTTGGCGTTTTTATATTTTTGAAGGGTCATGAGAAGACAAAGCTCTCTCGGCTAAAGGTTCCTGTTGATCGTTTAGTTGAGGTCGGGTTTTCTAAAGCAATATAGACGGTTAGGATAGACAAAGCGCCCGTGTATATGAAAAGATTCTATATTCCATCTTTGTGCTGAGCTTCATGGAAGGAAAATTCGTTTCCGCCAGTCGAGGGATGGAGCGAAAGGCGGTCGGAGAAGTCGCGGAGCGGAGAGGGGCGGGATGAATTCCGGGCTCAAGAGGTGGCTCTCCGCAGAATCCCGCCCTGCCCTGCGGAGTCAAAATACCTCATAATCCCTTCTCAATGCTTGACCAAGACCATACCATATCGTTCGCGCGGTACTGATTAATATTCTAAAAAATATTTTCACAGGTTCCGCCCTGCGTCGTCGTCTGCTGCATAACAATCCATTGCCGACACTTAAGCCCGCGAAATCTTTCCCGATTAGGATATCAGCGGCGAAACTATCTACAAACGGATAGCATATCCTGGGTGAGCTGAATCAGCATTCTCCTATTGGTGGTCTCGTTCATGCACAACGTTAGGTTAACTCCGTGTGTTTCTTTCACATGCGCGGCGACAAATGCGAGGACGGACATAAAAGGGATATGGGGACCGGGAACGGAGTCGATGTTACGGAGAATTCGGACCAGGGCGACAAGCAACCAAAACGATCCGGGAGCGGTTACATGGCCACCTGCAAAAAGTATGTAGGAAGACGTTGCCTGGGCCGAGAGAACCGGAGAATCTTTCTGAGTTCTGGAGAAGAGGCTGAAGAGGCAAGCATTGACCAAGGTCCATCGGTATATAATCGCGGTTCAGAGCCACTGGAAGCTGGCCCCAAATCCTCCAGTTTGATGGCTTTATCAGCCGAGCCAGCAGTATCAACTGGACTCCACCTAGAATTTGGTTCCCCTCTTCACAGAGACGCCGGGTATGTACAGTACGTCTATTTCGTATGATGGCTATGTAGAAAAGGCAACCAGGTTGTAGTAATTCGTCCGCGTGGTATTAGCCACTTCTGTTGGATTTACTGTGTAATGCGCAGCTGAAGTGTCAAAGTGTCGTCTTCGCTCATAGGCCAGGGAGTCAGGGACGGACCCTTTGCTCGTAACGAAGGGGGCCGTGTGGATAATGGTTCGCCGTGGTTGGCCCGATGAATTTTCCCTCAACGTTAATTTATTTCAACGACCGAAAACCCACCCAACTGCCTGCCGTTAATTACCAACCGGACACGCTTCTTCGCATTCTCCTTCACAGTCCTTCTTGACCGATCCTCCTGTTCTGCGATCTGTCTATCTGCTTTCTTTTGATTCCATTTATTCCTTCTAGCTTCGAACACGTTCGATACTACGAACTCACTTTCACAATGGCCGGAGACAAGGAATTCACCCTGCAGGAGGTCGCCGCTCACGACACCAAGAAGGACCTCTATATGATCGTGAACGAGAAGGTCTACGACGTTTCCTCTTTTGTAGACGAACATCCGTACGTCGCTACCTGCTTTGATTTCAGCTCCCAATTTGTGCTCGTGGCACATTTTGCTCTCAATGCAAATCAAGTCAAAGATATCACCAGAGCTAACAAATATCTCTTCTCGCCCTTTTTAGTGGTGGTGAGGAAGTCCTTCTCGACGTCGGTGGTCAAGATGCCACAGAAGCCTTTGAAGATGTTGGCCACAGTGACGAGGCCCGTGAAATTTTAGAAGGACTCTTGGTCGGCAGCGTGAAGAGATTGGTGAGTTGGATCCCGATCATCACCTTTTCACCTCCTTATTGATCTGTATTGATCTCGAAGCTAACATCTCTTTTTCGCACTTTCTAGCCCGGTGACCCTGCGCCAGTCCGAACTGACAGCTCTGCTGCCACAGCCACCGGTGCTGCTTCAGAGGTTTCCACTGGTCTCGGAATCGGCCTCTACGCCGTCCTTGTCCTCGTCGGCGCGATCGGTTACGGTCTCTATCAATACTTAAACACAGCCACACCAGTGAAGGCATAGAAACGACACACCTTCGAGCGCGTTGTTTGTTCTCGTCCGATCGCGACTAACCCCGTCGACCCTCAATTCTTCAACAATCCGGCGCCCTTCTGTAGAGCCTCGCGCCATGTAATGCCCTTATAAACATGTTGTATCTGTTCGGTTTTTTCTTCATTTCTCTTTTCTCTTTCGCTTTTTAACCCTCTTAATCGACTGAAAGCCTCGAGAGAAGTCTAGACTAAAGACTCTTTCTAGAACTTAGCTGGGTTCTGGTTTCTATACCGTTGCACAAATCCCCCCTGACCTTTGACCATTTTCCAGTATTTTAAAGTTATTCCCCTGGTTGGTGTACGTGAAACTGCTGATGTCGTCCTTTGATGTGCGTTTTACTTGGCCCCGGCGTGGGAATTTCATGATTGAGTGTTTACCATAAAGACAATTCTGATAGAACATCAAGGCTGTTTTCTTACACAAATTGGACATGCTGGAGATGTAGAAATAAAAGGGGGTTTTCCACGGTGGCTTCTTGCTGGCCTGAATTTAGTGGCCATAAGCATTTAATCAAGACGCGAGAACTGTTGGTTGCCAGTTCATACCTAGGTGCTAGGATCACGGATTGATGGGCTCCTTTTCGAAGAAAGCTGGATGAATGCGAACCGTCGGGACTGCGCGTTCCGAGTGGCATGGGTATCAAAAATTGCCAATCTGTAAAGACACCGGCCTGCGCCAAAACAACAGTGATCCTGCAATAAGTTGATGCATACCTTACGGTGCTTTTTTTTTTCAGGTCACGAATTCTGATTCACGACTGGATTTTGGCTTGCAGATTGCAGGTTGCCAAGTATGATTTGGTAGAGGGCCGGTATATAGTTGCTTATCTAGATCAAACTATCGATGCTCAGTGTGCGTGGCTTGGTGGTAAGCCGCGATGAACAGCCGGAAACTCCATGATGGAGACAATCCAAGGGCGGGAGTTCGAAACTCCCCGCTGGCATCAAAGAAGACTCATCGATAGGATCGACGATTTCCCGATCCGAAGTCGGAGTCATTACTGAAACTGGGTTTGCGGGTTCGCCTGGTTAGAAAGTTCCCAAATTGAGACCTCGAGAGGTCATGCGGAATGATTGAAAAAAAAAACTCCCTGACCACAGGGGTTTTCCTCCAGACTGAGGTTTTTTGGTTCCTCATGCCGTTTTTGTTCAGGCCGTATACTCTGCACTGACGGTGGATAGTTTTGGGGCGTACTTTCAACCTGTGTACAATTCAAGCGATTCAGACGAACAGATGTGACTTATCGAAGTGGCAGATCCGGTTCGCAACGCATCAAATGGCCTTCTATGTATATATACAGGCAGGCAAGTTCGTATAATAAGTCGAACAAAGAAGCAGCAGCTGGATAAAAATGCAAAATCCTTGCGTTGAGCTCAAGATCATTGGGTTCGTTCTTCTCCTGGTTGCCGACCAGGCGGTGATCTTGTTGTGTCCCACTTAATAATTGACTAAAAGGTCTACCTATCGATGCGCAGTGTGCCTGTGGCTCAGTGGTAAGCCATGGAGTAAAGCCGGACTCTCGACGTGAGACAATCCAGGGGCGGGCGTTCGATCCCCGCTGCCATCACTGTTGAACATCCCAACTGATTGCTAGACTGGGCTTGGGGTCCCCAGCGAATCTTGCGGATTGTGCTTCTGAGACCGAGCGTGGCTCAGACTGAAAAACAAAAACAAACCCCCCGACCACAGGGGTTTTTCCTCCCGCAGACCGGTGGTTTTTTTGGTAGACTATTTACCTTGAACTTTTTTTCAGATCCGTCAGGACATCTTGCTAAAACTCCTTGAACTGGTCGATGGTTGTAACTTCCCCGAAAAATCCGTTACTCATTTCATCAAGGTATTTTAAACCACCGCACGTAGATGAATGATGACACTGCAAATGGCTCTGAGAGAGCCCACAGGGCGTCTCAGGTATCTTTGGCTGAAGATACGGAGTACTGTACGCTTGCAATGGTCGTGCAAAGGGGCATCAAGCTCTGAAGGGATACTCTCAATAACAAACGTTGGACAACATTAACATCAGGCGTAAGCCATCAAGACGTACTTTCTCTCGTAGTGTTCCTCACAGTAATAATGAGGCGGGCTTTATCGTCTAAGGAACAATCTCCCTGCTTGCCATGAGATCAAATGTTGGGGTCAACGCATTGGAGGTCTTATATCTTCCCTGGCTCTCCTTCTTCGAAACATAGGCCCTGCATTCCGCTTCGATGACGGCCCAGTCGGTGACTGACTTTTCACCTAGACAATTTTAATACCAGCAGCAATTCATGATCGTCATCCCGAGCAAGCACATACTCAGAACTTTATCCTGTGAGAGCTGAGCCATCGCGTTGGCCGTCCAAGTCCGGCATCTCCAGTTTGGATCCTGAAGTCATGTTTTAACAAAGACCGGTACAGATCGAAAGTACTCTGACATGTGCCCTACATCTTGCACGATTGGCACCTTTTCCATCGAAGCCTCGAGTTGCTCCCTCGGTTTTCCCACCTTGCCAATAAGCACCAGGGATAGAAGCTTTGCCCTCTCAGCGTCTGGGGAATGGCCTTGCTCGTACTGCCAGGTTGGTTTCAATTCACCATCGCGCGTGAGCAACTTGTTGGTTGCGTGATATCTGGTGGCTTTCCCGCCAACATCAGTCTCATTCTTCGATGAGACGAGGAATGCCCAGTGATAACTGTACAAGATTCAAGATTTCAACGACTAGGTCCTGTGCAGAGAATATCGAAGGGAGACACACGTGCCAGGCTGCTTGTGAAAGTAAAGGGCAATATAAAAGCGGTCCTTATTCGAAGGCATCGTGTTCAATCTGCTGTTGGCCTGCAGGTGTCACGGGATGATGATGCCTCTGCTTGGACGGGCTAAACACGATCAGTCGAAGTAGACCGCGTTTCAGGACGCGGTGCATCGAGACTCGAGAGCAATGCGCAAGGTGTTCCCAAGCGCGATTCTCGGTGTCAGTGAGCCAGTGCGTTCAGAAGACCCGTCATCGAGGTTCACTGGTTGCGAGTTAACGCCGGCGCCTGCCTCTGGAAATAATGGCGCCTCCCTAGAAAGCGCCGCAGCCGCGTCCGTACCTGACTAACGCTCTAAATTGCCCGGGCCTTGTCTTAACGAACATTCCAGCAGTGATGCAACACTGCCCCAACATGCCACCTTTCAGTTAAGCGTGGCGGGTGCGTCAGGTCGACTGACTTGGGGATGTGACCGCGGTAGTGGCAATAGCGTGCTGTAGTGGCCAGATAGACAGAAACGACAGCCAATCACAAGCTTGGGTTGTGGCAGTTCGTGGAAATATCGAGAACCGCTGAATCAGCAAAATCAGCCAATCAAAGGCTGTAGAATAGATCTCGAAAGTCGGAAAAAAGTGCTTTGGAGCTTGCCACAACCGCGCTAAGCCAGGGCGGGACTAGGGCAGAGGTCTTCGTCGAAAAGGCCAACTATTCCTTCACTCCAGACGCGACCAGATAAAGCTGCTGCCGCTCCACGATCCTCCCTCGCTCCCCGTCTTTCTCCAAGCTTGGAGTCGTCCTCTTCCCCTTCCATTTACATTCGCCCTTTTTTTTTCTTGCTCTTTTCTTTCATTGTATACCCCCAATTGTTTTTTTCCCAAGGCCAAAAACAACGAGGCCTATCTAACAGCTTGTCCAACCGGGGGAGAGCTTATCTAGACAACTCGGACACAGCATCGAGAATATTCACCACTTCGTCTTCGACGGAAGTAAATCCTCACATATGATGTCTCGTCAATCGAGACGAAATGTGGCTTCCTCGCCATTCGCGTGGACCACAGTCTTCTACCTCCTCCTCGTCTTCATTGCTCCTCTAGCTCTGTTGGGCACAGCACACGCAAGTGAGGAGCAAGCTCCTTTACAAGAAAACCATGGACCTGGTACGTTTGGCAAAGCATCCAAAATTAGTATTAACGAATTTTTGCTAACATTCGCTTTGAAAACAGTTATTGGTATTGACTTGGGAACCACGTACTCGTATGCGACTCCTCTCATCTGTGCGTTTATATAAGTGAATTGATCGAATGCTGATTGTGCGTTAGCTGTGTTGGTGTGATGCAGAACGGCAAAGTCGAGATCATGGTCAACGACCAGGGTAACCGAATCACTCCGTCATACGTGGCCTTTACAGACGATGAGCGACTGGTCGGAGATGCCGCAAAGAATCAATACGCCGCTAACCCCAGACGAACTATTTTTGACATCAAGTACGTCTTCTTATGGTTCCTCTGTTTGAGATGGATGAAGTAGAATTGGACTAACAGTGCTGGTTTAGACGTCTTATTGGCCGCAAATTCGACGACAAAGACGCCCAGGCTGATATTAAGCACTTCCCATTCAAGGTTGTGAACAAAGATGGAAAGCCTCAAGTCCGTATTGAGGTCAACGGAAAGCCAAAGAACTTCACCCCAGAAGAAGTCTCGGCTATGGTCTTGGGCAAGATGAAGGAGATTGCTGAGGGTTACCTTGGCAAGACTGTCACCAGCGCCGTTGTTACTGTTCCAGCATACTTCAACGACAACCAGAGACAAGCTACCAAGGACGCCGGTATTATCGCTGGATTGAACGTTCTCCGTGTTGTCAACGAGCCAACTGCCGCCGCTATCGCTTACGGATTAGATAAGACCGGCGACGAGCGCCAGATTATTGTGTACGATCTTGGTGGTGGTACCTTTGATGTCTCCGTGCTTTCCATCGATAACGGTGCCTTCGAGGTCTTGGCTACTGCTGGTGATACCCACTTGGGTGGTGAAGATTTTGACCAGAGAGTCATTACTCACTTTGTCAAGCAATACAACAAGAAGAACAATGTCGATATCACCAAGGACCTTAAGACCATGGGTAAGCTGAAGCGCGAAGTCGAAAAGGCGAAGCGAGCTCTCTCATCCCAGATGTCCACTCGCATCGAAATTGAAGCATTCCATGACGGAAAAGACTTCTCCGAAACTCTGACCAGAGCCAAGTTTGAGGAATTGAACATGGATCTCTTCAAGAAGACCCTCCGCACAGTTGAACAGGTTATCAAGGATGCCAAGGTCAAGAAGTCTGATATCCACGACATCGTCCTTGTTGGTGGTTCTACTCGTATTCCTAAGGTTCAGCAGCTCCTCGAGGAGTATTTCGGTGGAAAGAAGGCCAGCAAGGGCATCAACCCTGACGAAGCTGTTGCTTTCGGTGCCGCTGTTCAGGGTGGTGTCCTCTCTGGTGATGAGGGAGCCAAGGATGTCGTTCTCATGGATGTCAACCCCTTGACCCTTGGTATTGAAACCACCGGTGGTGTTATGACCAAGTTGATTCCTCGCAACACCGTTATTCCCACACGCAAGTCCCAGATCTTCTCCACCGCCGCTGATAACCAGCCCGTCGTTCTGATCCAAGTTTGTAAGTATCTCTTCATACCTTTCGTGATTGACGAATGTCTGACTAATATCTCGCACAGATGAGGGAGAGCGATCCATGACGAAGGATAACAACTTGTTGGGCAAATTCGAGCTCACTGGCATCCCACCAGCCCCACGTGGTGTTCCCCAGATTGAAGTCTCCTTCGAACTTGATGCCAACGGTATCTTGAAGGTTACTGCTGGTGACAAGGGAACTGGTAAAGCTGAATCTATTACGATCACCAACGACAAGGGTCGTTTGTCTCAAGAAGAGATTGACCGCATGGTTGAAGAGGCCGCGAAGTTTGCCGATGAGGACAAGGCCATGAAGGCTAAAATTGAGGCTCGTAACGGTCTTGAGAACTATGCCTTTAGCTTGAAGAACCAAGTCAACGACAAGGAGGGGCTTGGCGGAAAGATTGAAGAAGATGACAAGGAAACTGTATGTCTCCCCCATGAATTTGTGCCATCTTCCCCACCCTGTTCTAAACTAACCAATTGATTCGCAGATCCTCGAAGCCGTCAAGGAGACTACCGACTGGCTCGATGAGCACGCCGCCGATGCGACTACTGAAGATTTTGAAGAACAAAAGGAGAAGTTGTCCAACGTTGCGTATCCTATCACCAGCAAATTATACGGCGCTGGTGCCGCCCCTGGCGGCGAAGAAGATGAACCTTCTGGTCACGACGAATTGTAAAGATATAAAAGAAAAAAGGAAAAGACCATTATGACTGTGTGTCTATTGTAATGTTATAAAGCAATTGAGACTTGATGAAGCATATTGATGCTTAGGTGCTTACGTATTCCCGACTTGGGGCCTTTGAGAGAATAGGCATAAAGGAGTTTGTTTGCATGTGTTAGGAAATATGACTTCTTTTATTCACACCATCCAAACTTCATCTTTTAGTTACTCCAGTGTACCCAAGCAAGGGCCGAGGAAGTGTAGAGTAGCTACTGTATATGTACTGTACATATCCCCGCGTTACTCACGGGTAATATTTGCTGCAGCGAGTTTTCCAGCCCCGGTCTGAGCTTCTGAGGTATTGATCCATGGTAAGCCAGGGCTTCGGACCGATAGTAACCTTGAGCACACTTGGAGCGATCAACTTACGGAGTATAATGGCTTTAATTGTCCGAACTTCGGGGGCTGCATGGCAATGCATGCACATTCTCATATCAGAGCAATATGCGGCTCCAGAGTTCTTCTGCAGTCATGCGGCTGAGATACGTTATGTCAAAGAGGGGGCCGGTCCATCATATGTAACTTGACACGTAACCCGTCGACAGAGGCACGAAAAACAGGGGGTGGGTAACACAGATTCTATCAAGACAGTTAAGTACTTTTTACTGCGGTATCTTACTGTACGGAGTACTCCGTGGGTAATCGTGAATTGGTCTGAAGGAGGAGGCGGTTCAGCTGAGGACAGTATGTGGTTAGCAGAGCACCCCCGGAAGACAGCAATTTATTTGAGTTCAAGTTTGAGAGACATTGATCGCCTTGAACACTTCATGTCAGAGAGAGGGATTTTATTTTATTTCTGATTTTTTCTTAACTTATTTTACTTAGTTAGTGACTAATGCTCGACGTGTGATGAAGAAGACCCGTATCCTGTCCGTGTGGACTCTGAAATAGAAACATCTGTCGTCTTAATAATCCCGGCCGCGATTCCGTTGAGATCCATGGGGTCCAGACCAATCATTTCTTCCTCGCTCTCTGTACGACGCATGTATCTCTCATGATGATGACTGCCTGGCTTTACAGAGGCTATGAATGCGTGATCGTCACGATCCCTGGTCCACGTGAGTACGCCCGGATCGACAGTGGGCAGTGAGCGATCGCCTCGAGATTTGTGTCTCGAGGCGGCGGCGTACGAGAGAGGGTAGGCGGCTCTGGAGTTGCTGCGGTTGGAGATGGAGAAGAGGTTTGGGAAAAGCAGGGAGAGAGGCTGGCGAATCATGGGAAGACATGCGCAGATGATGCCTGTGTTGATTTCGACGCCGCTCCAGACTGAGACTAGGATCGTGTTCCCTGGACGTTGGTGCTTTTATTAGAAACCTCCTCGAACAGTGGCCAGCAAGAACTGTCGAAAGGGTATCAGCTTACAGGTAACGTCTTTCAGGTTCGAGGATGCGGCGAGACTGGTCGTTCGAATGATACTAGTGATGCAGACACTTCAGCCCGTTGCAGTTAGTTTGGTCAACTGATTTTCAATCTCCAAACCGCTGGGTCAACATACAATCCACCAAGAAGAAAGATCATAATCACTGCAACCTTGTCTCGTATTTTCAATTGAAGACGGAGGACCTGCTGCACTGGAAGCAGCAATATCATAAAATCAGTGATAATGTTGATCAACGCATATGATAGCCATGCGACGTGGTTGCTGATACAGACGTGCGGGATACCACGGTCCCAAAAAGCTTGAATAGGCCTGCACTGCCATATTGCGGGACCAAGGTACCCTATTCCTGACATGACGGTGAATGCAATCATGGCAACGCAGCACCAGCTGAAATATCGGGCCACGGAAAATACGCGCAGGTAAAGTAGTAATATAGATACTTTCGTAAGGCAGATGACCACCTTATAGAGTACTTGAGCGACGAATATGCCCTATAACATGAGTTTAGTCGGCCTGAAAGCATTGCCAGCACGTATTTTCGGAGTAGAGTTTGACCTTGAGTGCCGCTATCTCCTGTTCATTCGAGAGTTCCGTATCGTGTCGGCCAAATCCATTTTCCACAGCTGCAACAAACATTAGCCCGTCAATAGCACGAAGCACGAATGGCGATGCAACCCAAGCGGGAATAACCAACCGAGGTCATGAGCAAGAGTAAACATCAAAGCACCAATCTACAACAAGGTCAGAATGTATCAAAAGCATAACTAAGATGAAGTGAATTCACCTACCAGTGAAGCCAGGATCGTCCAATCGTCTAACTGTATACCGCTTCTGAAATATCTCGCGATTATGCGTACGATGACAAAAATTGTGGCGAGGAAGACCATCACTGTACCAATGATCCATACTTGCCAACCTCTGTTTGGATGGCCAGGCGACGGTAGCCCGATGTTCACCATGGCAAGCACAGTACGGATTGACCATAGAAGCTATCTTCCTTGCCCTGTGGACGCGAAAATGTATGAGTCCCAATGGGACTACGGCCTTGGAAAAGACACTATAGTCTGCATTAGCATGCAAGTCAAGCCGTAGGAATTCGTTCAGGATGAAATCACCTGAAAGTCCGATGAAAGGCGATTCTTTCATCTCAAGTTCTCTCTATGGCGAAAGGGAAGGTGCCTCCATGGACAAACCAGGCCCGTCATTTACGTGACTGTTCCCTTGAATGCTCAGAGCATAATAAACCTTTCCAACTGGTAGTTAAGGGTTTGATCAGTAGGAGATGAATCTTGCCAAAGAGACACCTTGTGTCAAAAATTCGGCTCGAAAGAAATGAGCTGGCTCTGGACCCTAGAAATAGCCAGCAATGCCCTTCAGTTGACTGGAGCATGGGTTGTACCCATGGCAGGCTTAGCCGTAAATGCTGCAGTCAACTCGTTGTGAGACAGAAGGCTAACTGGACTGACTACACTATAGCATAGTGGTACATGCTCCGTATGTAACAATATGTATGTAAACCCTCGCGCGGAGTTTCATGCCACCCCGGAATTCTGGATACGAGATGGAAGATGGAGGATTCCGGGTGGGTGCAGGGACACAGGAGGCAGCCGGATAGGCGAATGCCCATCATGCTCTTCCGTAGACGCATACTGTAGCAGGGCGGAGCTTTAGATTGCACGGAAGCATGTCCTTATTTCTTCTCGTACCTTTGCTTCTTTATCGTGCATCGAGCTGAGTGTCTGCGATTTCGTCAATGAGCGGCCAAGTTCGCTTTGTGTGCAGTTACGCGAGTAGTGAAACAAAAGGTCAATTGTCACCAGTTGCGGAGGTAGCATTATTTGCGGTTGTCCCGGGAAAAACACCCAGGATCCCCTAACCTCGTTGCCGGCGATTTCGTGAGGGACAAGGGTTGTTCTGCGCAAAGAGTGCCACCTAGTTGGGCGCATATAATATCACAGTGCTGGATACTAAACTTAGTTGACCAGTCGACTGGAAAGCCCGTAGCCGTTAGGAGGTCAATCGAGTCGTCGTTGGCCGGTACGGACCGGAGGATTCCTTTTCAATACAAGAATAATAATATGTGAAGGGTGGTCGAGTCAGTCAAGCCGGCAACAGGCAGCTAGTTGTTATAATGAGTTTGTTTCTGTGTTAGAGACTAAATGTCCTTATCAATGCGCAGAAACTTCTCCAGCGCTAAGTTCTCCGCAATCTCAATCGCGGTCCTGTGCTGATCGATCCATCTCGGTCCGAATGCCCCCTCATTTAGCTCCTACCCGCTCAGGAGTTCATCGGCTTGCATGTACGTTTCTGTTTGCCATGTTAATTGGCTTGACTAACGAGCTCGTGAAGGTCTCTCACTTTACCATGCGCTCCTCGCGCAATCTTCCCGGGCCTTTGCTGGGAGTCGCAAGGTTGACCAGATCCACGGATTCATCAAGATGAGATTTCGTAAAGACAAACAACTTTACAGTATAACCAGAATCGCCAATGCATTGAAAGCTGGTCATGAGGTGCGTGAATCTCATAATACTTCAGAGTTGAAAAACATGGAGACTAAGCGGCGCTTGATTTTTTCCTTTTTAGGCCCTTGAACTATTTCAGTCATGTGCTAGAGGAGATAAAGGAAGCATACAACGCGTTGATTCCCTACTCACGATAACCCAGGCCCGTTGGCAAAAGGTCCTTGAAGAACGACGAGCCCAAGATGCTCGAAGACCCCCACCGACTCCCGCGGCGAAAGAAAGACTTGCACAACGCTCAGCAGCTGCCAAACCGAATCCCATCAGACGCGCAATCCTTTTGCGACCGTATCCAAAAGTCAGTGGTCGGCGACGTGTGCCTGTTCTGGTCAGTGCACGTGGCCTCCCGTTTCTACGAACCCAGAAGCCACAGCCCCGTAAATTGAGTGACACGATTAGAGGCTTGTTGAACCATCGCTGGAGAAGAATGAAAACCCGTATGGCGCTGGAGCGTGAGTTGCAAACTGCACTGCACGAAGATGCCTGGGATGAACGTACAGGACAGGGCGAAGATCCATCTTGGGCAAGCACTGTTCAAGAGAATCTGGAGGAGGTCAACTATAGGATTATAAAGCAGGACAATGAAAACAAGCTCCTGGCGCAAAAGATGTGGGATGTTGTGTTGAGAGAAAGGGAACTGATGAAAAAGGAGGCCATAGAAAGGAAGGCAGAAAGAATGGCGAGGGGACTGGCCGAGAAAGAAAAGGGAGTTAACGGAAAAAAGGGGGGCGACTGAATGCAATATATGCAGAAGCGTTATCATGGAGATATCCCAAGACAACGCTCAGTGGAAGCGGCGGGTTTGTCCAGCGTTTCAACGAAGCTTAGAGAAAGACATAATTCAAATGCAATGACACTTCGCAAAGTTATCAGCGCCAAAAATCCGAGAGATGCCACACTGATTTCTTTACCAAATCGAGGTCTTAAGCTCCTCAAAGACGGGGGCGGTAACCATTCCTTTGATGATAACTACTCCAGAAGACCCTGGAGCAAAGTGTTTGAAGCCCTAAAGAAAGACGACAGTTCCGGGACTTCTTTTAGCACACGTGGTTCGGACTCTTCGACACTCGCGACTAAAAAAGCAATGCTGAGCATGCAGATGCGGTCCCTCTGATCTTCGGGGCAAAGCACGCCGATGAACAACGACAAACTGATTACTATGATGCCCAGCCGCGGGCCGAGGCGTGTAAGGCTGGCGTCTAAACCCAGTAGCAAGAGAGATAGCTACTGCTGGTAACCATGCACTGTTTGTCATACCTGAGAAACCTGACCCAATGATGGACTAGTTACTCCGAATATAATTGATCCAAACCCACATACTCCAACAGAAGAGCCAGCCCCAAGCCCCAGGATGATTGCATGTGCATTTCCGTAGCTTCATGGCGGGATCCCTCATGACAGTCTGTCTGAACTGGTGGCGATATCGTGATCATGAGAAGGCTGCAAAAGACTGCACCTGAGGCCCTATTGGAACCCATAAACAAGATACTGATTGTACCCAAAACTTTCCAAACATCAAATAGAATTAGTTGAGCACATGAAATATGCATACAAATCCATGGCCGTCGGTCCGGCAACCAAAAAAGGAGCCAAGACCCACTGCGTTGACGAAGGGCTTCTAGGGCCGTCAGCGTTTATCATCTACTGTTTCACATACAGTTGATCCCATAACAACCAAAAGCTCGGGCACTGGGTATAATTTGGCAGAAGAGCAAAAGATATACGCATGTTGAAAGCAGAAATGATAAATGCTGATCCGGAGAAAAGGGGAATATCTGAGTCCTGCTGAACTCCCGTCCCACAAAGTACAGTACAAGGCGAAGGTGGGCTGCATCGCGACGAAACAAACTCTCATAGAAAAACAAGAGAAAAACGCCGTGGGATCAATATGCAATTCATCAGGATTAATCATCACTCATACTCATACCCCTTTACCATGGAAGGGAAGACGAAGACGCGAAACCGTTTCATGATTGAAATCGGTTGTTGCGAAGAAAGGAAGGAGATATCTAATCTGCAGGAACTCGCTCATAGAACACAAGATATGCCTGTTCGTTTTGAAGGCAGTCAGGAGATCGAGAACTACTGGGTTTGAAGTCTGTGACGCGATGGTCGTCAAATTTTCGCCAGCAATCACGATTGGAGTCACGAACCATGGAGATATAGTGACCCTCGTGTATGGTTGATCCCAAGTGTCGCACCACAGCATAAGCGTTGTAGATATATGGAGGAGTTGTTGCGAGCTCATGCGGCGGAAGCTCAGTTTGCGACTGGATCGATGAAGAAATGTGCGCCGAATTTCCACCCGGTTGAGGCGAAGATGGCCGAGTGGGAGGCGCCTGGATCATGAACGGACTCATGTCCAAGCCTGAGAGGGGGAAATAGACTGGGGTATGTATTTTTCGTGCCTGTTGACGGTGAGAGGCGGAAAACCTCTTGAAGTGGAAAACGAGAAACCGAGGCGCGCGAGTCAGAATGATTTGCTTCGTGGCTTCCCTCTCCGTACGACAGTGAGGGCACTTCCAAACCTCGTCACCACTGAGCATTTCCTCCTGACAGTAACTCCGAAGACACTGGTAAATGTCGCCTGTGCCAGAAGTTGGAATTTCAACACTAATACTGTAAAAGGCTTCGTAGGTAGTTGAAGTGCGCCGACAAGTTGTACACCGCAGTCGACTTGCATGTTGTCCAGCAAAAAGGGAAGATACAAACGACAGCTCGCGATGGCAGTATCGTTTCCATTCAATACCGGATACCTGAGGAATCGGCATCTGCTCACGACGCAGCTCCTGCTCTGTTGTCAGCGGTCGTAGAGGAGTTCTCTGCCAGTTCATATTTAAATCTTCGTGCAGACAATCGACAAGAACATCGAAAAACTCTTTGGCATCTTGTTGTTGGCTGCCTGCCCATTCGGAATTCAGGCGCCCTATAAATTTCCGAAATGAAGTTGGTCGGATAACCTCGACATCATTTTTCCATAACGACCGTATCAAATTGGCATAGAGGCCAGGCAGAACGCCTTGTGAGCCTTTCCAATTCTTCTGAACATGTGTGTGGAACCGATTATCAAAGAAGTATTTCGTCAGGTCCGTCGTTGCACTCAAACTTTGTATGATAGAGTTCATATAACATGTTGACCCGAGATTGATAAGACCGGTGCGCGGAAGTTTAATACCGTCAAACGGGGAGCTTGACTTATACAGCGCATGTTTGGTGGCGGAGGCTTGACGCGCAAGGGTAGGTTGAATATGTCGGCCATCAGTGACGCCACTATACGACGGGCGAGGGACCGCAGGAGGTGGTCGTGATGGAGGAGCCATCGGTGGTTCTTCATGCAACTGGAGATATGGTAACTGGTCTGCAGGGAGGCCACCCATAGATTGTTGAATATCATGAGCTTCGGGGAATCGCCGAAGGAAATCCTCATAGGAATGTATATAGGGCGAGGGTGTTTCCGGCTCAGTGGTTTCAAGTGCTTCTGGATCTTCAGTGATAGCACCATCGCAAGGGGAGTAACTCCTGGGGTCTATCTCTTCTGTTCTCGCCTTCTCTAGCCACGCCCTCTCCTCCTCTGGATTCAGAGGCTTGTATTCTCGCAATCGTCGTTTCTTCACTTCCCAGATTGAGTTATCGCTTGCAGTTGGCCTTCTTCTTAATGGATGGTTCGCAGGCCTACGCGTCCTGACTGAGTGCATAATCGCTGCTGTGTGGGTAGTTGCTAAAGATTGAGGCCCAACAAGATCTACCCAGGCATCTAGTCCACCAACTAATAAAACCGGCTGTCGGCCATCTTTTAACGGCTTATACACATTAAATTCATAAAGTGTGTCGTATAGAGCTCTCAAATGCGGCACCGTACTGGAAACCGGAGACCCGACAAGGTAGGACGGGTCACTTGTGTTTTGATCGTAATACACGATAAGATCAAATTCATTTCGTCTGGAGAATAACGACTGTTCGGATTCGGGTGATATGATCAAACGATCCTCAAGCTCCTCAGCAGACACATTTTCTTTGAGGACGACCGGCTCGATACATATCGTGGACTTTGAATAAACATGGCCACTGTCGTACTGATCTCGAGAACGAACGTCTATGAGAAGAATATCGTATTTGCGCAGATACTCCAATAGTTGTGTAGCGGAAATTGACTCCCTAACTACGATATCATCCGATCTGCTGTTCACATCTCCTTCGATATGTATCCCATTGGGCGTGCGAGACCTGTAGGGATTGTCGTCGGCCGCACTGAAACCATCACTTGAGCCATCAGCCCATGGTGTCTGTTTGTAAGACCCTGGGCGGAGGCTGTCGATTGATGTTCGAGGAGGGTTTGATGGCGGTTTGGACGGAAAAGTGGTTACGGGGCTATATGCAGGGCTGGGAAATCTAGGAAGTGATGAATCAATTGGCGAAAGGGGAACTTTCGGAGGTGGCGCTGGAGGGCCATTGTGTGAAGAATTCATTTCCCGGGGCCCCAGCGGGCGGGCTGGCGGTAAGTCTAAACCTGAGCGAGTATGAGCTAGGGAGAAAGGACGTGAAGACGGAATCGGTGCCTCTTTCGAGGGTGAAGCATAGATGCCATTTTCCTGGGATATGCCGTTGGTATCGGAAGAAATGGAAGTCTTGTTTCTATGTGGATTTCTCAATCCGGCAAATCGCTGTGCGAGAGCGTCGCCACTTGTTGCTTTCTCATCACCAATTCTGCGCGTTAGGCTCTCAGGTTTTGGCTTCACCTCGGGTTTAACCCTCTTCGACGGACTACCCACTGCTCGAGATCCCGGCCGGAGGCTAGGCGGGTATTGAAAGCTAGACGGACTTGGCATGCGAATGGGGACGTCGGGGAGGCCTTGTGCAGTTCCGTGTGACCACGTGGGATCGGAATGATGACCTGGAGGAGCAGTAACTCCCCGCGACCCGGGCCGGGATTGGCTTTTATCATGCTCTGAAATGATTTCGTGCTTTATATTCTCCATGGTAGTGTGTTGGGAGTTGATATTCTAAGGCATATTAGCGGCATCCTGAAATATGTGGTGGATTTGACGAAGAATATACCATTATGAGCGTTGAGAACTGATCCGCCCACCGTGGATGGTGCTGCTTCATGTATCTGTAATCCGGGTGATTAGGGATGGTGTTGATCACGATGTCTGACGCTCGAAGATATTGCACAAGCGCAAGGTCCAGCTGGCCTTGTTCCCTCAGGGCCTTAGATTTCTGAATCGCATCTTCGGAGATTCGAACTAGTTCACTCATCTATTAACATCGCGATGCATTAGCTGCCGATAGACATATGCAGGGTTTCCAGCCTTAAGAAATTGTTCAGACGTACCGGAACAGCGCTATTCAAGTTCAAAGATGCCACCATGTCCTGCAAGGACTTCATATCCAGATATTGCCGGGCGCCTATGCCTTCACGATCACCAAAATGCGGACCGGTGGCACGGTTATCCGCCACAGCTCCCCGCATGGTGTTCGACGAAAACGAGTTGGAAGCGAACGGTTTCGGCGAGCAAAACGTGGTATTCGCCTCCCCTGGAGAATCGTAAATGAAGTCGGTCGGCTCAGGTGGTTAAACGAGGACGCATGTTGATGAAGAGACGGAACGAGGGGACGATGGAGGGGAGCGGGACCAGAGGTGGGAGCGTGGAAGTCGAATCTCGGGGTCTTGATTCAGTGATGACTGGCAAACAAAGAACTAAAAAGCAGTATATGTATTGGTATCTGGTATCTCTTTGTTGTCATGAATATATCCAGCTTCGCCAGTTTCTCCAGCACATCAAAGGCGAGAGAGAGGATGGCTGGATGACAGCATCGTCAATTCCTGGCCGAAGCTCGTCACGAATCGACGCGCGTATTTCAGTTGATTGAAAGTGATTTGCTATTGAGGCGCTTATCTGGCCAATCAAATTTTGGCGTCTATGGTAGTTAGCTCGCTCCACCACTCACGTGGATGATTAGTAATGATGGGGTCAGGCAGTCACGAATTCAATACGCCCGCTGCGTCAACACACGCCCTGTTCTGTAGCTGGAGGCGAGATCATTTATAGAGAAAATATCAATAATTCGAAGGATATCGCGATTTAATACTTCTGCCTTGTTCCCACAGCGCTGATCGAGATTAGCCGCGAGCTTGAATTTAACGCGGGGGTGCGGAGTATTGTGCTGTGGTCAATTTACATCACTCCCCCTTCTTAGTGTCGTCATCCTCACAAGACAACACCGCCTGCGCCGGCAAGCACACAGCCGTCGTCCAGACGTTTGCATCAGCAAAACACTGAGGTCAAGCTTAAGCAATATTGGTTCTACTGAACAGCGTCAATATGGCGGGCTGGTTTTCCTCGGTTTCGCCGTTTGAGGAGCAAGTCGACAAAGCCACAGCTTCATCCTTGTGAGATTCGACTCCAGCGGCCCCGTGACAGCGCAAATCAGCAAATACGATGCTAACCATTTTGCAGAGAAGACATCGCCTTGAATCTGGAGATTTCGGACCTCATACGCTCGAAGACCATACAACCGAAAGAGGCTATGAAGGTGCTGAAGCGGAGATTAGAGAACAAGAACCCGAATGTGCAGCTAGCGACGTTAAAGGCATGCCTCTCACGTCTGCCTGTGACTTGGTCTTCATCGCTAATACTCTGTATTTAGCTGACAGATACTTGCGTGAAAAATGGCGGCCGACACTTCCTTATCGAAATTTCTTCCAGAGAATTTATGGACAATCTCGTCTCGTTACTGAAAACTGAAGGAATCAGCGCTTTGAATGATAGCGTGAAGATAAAGATATTAGACTTGATTCAGAGCTGGGCTCTGGCAAGCGACTCTCGCATGGAGTTATCGTATGTCGGTGAAACATATCGGAAATTGCAGTGGGAAGGGTTTCAGTTCCCCCCTAAAACAGAGATGACCAGCAGCATGCTTGATAGCAGTGCAGTAAGTTTCGCAAATTATCTAAGATACCCTTTTCTGGTTTCTTTAATAACCTGATCTACTTTTTACACGGACAGCCTCCTGAATGGATCGATTCGGACGTGTGTATGCGATGTCGAACTGCCTTTACGTTCACCAATCGGAAACACCATTGTCGCAATTGTGGTAATGTTTTCGACGCTCAGTGTTCCAGCAAAACTTTACCTTTACCACACCTTGGGATTGTGCAGCCGGTACGGGTTGACGATGGCTGCTATGCAAGACTCACATCTAAATCTTTCAACCCACCAAGTCTACCAAACCGAGCTGGCCTCAAATCACCAAAGACCGGTGCTCGAATGGAGCCTCGAGGGGGCCGTGCGGAGACGGATTTTGACGAGGACCTGAAACGAGCTCTTCAAATGAGCTTAGAAGAAATAAAGGGCAAGCCCTCAAGCGGATACGTTCCACAATCGAAGCCAATACCGCAAACTACGACCTCGAAAACAAATGGAACAGCCACGGAGGAAGAGGAAGACCCAGAGCTCAAAGCAGCCATCGAGGCCTCTATAAGAGATATGGAGGAACAAAAACGAAAACACACTGCTGCATTGAAGATATCAACATCTGAGAACACACATGCTTCCTCTGGAACTGTAGTGCCTAAGAAGGATTACGAATTAACCGCAGCTGAAGCCGAAAAGATAAGCCTGCTGGCAACACTTGTTGACCGTTTACAGCATCAACCGCCCGGAACAATATTAAGGGAACCTCAGATCCAAGAATTGTACGAAAGCATAGGCACATTGAGACCTAAGTTAGCGCGAACCTACGGAGAGACTATGAGCAAATATGGTAGGTTCTCTTTGCACAGTGATGGTGAATTCTAAAGCTGACATGAACTAGACACTCTCCTTGACCTGCATGCAAAGTTATCTACTGTGGTGCGATATTATGATCGCATGCTAGAAGAACGACTCTCCAACACTTATGCCCAACAAACCCTGGGCGCTTACGATTCCCTCCAGCCGTCTCGTCCAACCTCAAATTTATATCCGTCCATGCCCTCAAATCTTTCAGACAGTCGTGGAGTAGCGGAAAGCTTCTATATTGGATCTGCGGCTGATAGAC
Organism: Aphanoascus verrucosus; assembly: GCA_014839905.1. NCBI lineage: Eukaryota > Fungi > Ascomycota > Eurotiomycetes > Onygenales > Onygenaceae > Aphanoascus > Aphanoascus verrucosus. Next base: position 628,942 of record JACRYM010000014.1, on the reverse strand, counting down.
AATTCCCTCCACCACAAACCTACCCGACAGCGAGCCGCCATTCATCGCTAGATCAGAGCTATGATCGCCATCCTACGTCGCCAGCAGCAGGGCATGGGCCATACGGCCGTCCCGTCTCACAGTACAGCCGGAACCACCAGTCATGGCACCAACCAACAGATCCCAATACCCCCATCCCAACCTCTCACCCAACCCGATCCGCATCCCACTCAAGCCAGCACCCGCAACCACCTCACCACAGTGTTTCAGCCGTACAGACCAAACAGGATATTGGCTACGATCCCAATCAGCAAGCACCCTCTGAAGGACATTATACGCAATCACCTGTGATGTCTCGAGGCTTGCACTACCCACCTTCGGGCGCAACGGCACCATTAGGCCAGCCAATGCCAACGGCACAACCGGTAATGGAACCATTGGCCCATCCCCCAGGGCCGATGCAGCCACAGATTTCTCCGTACCCGCCCCATGAAGCCCAAGGACCATATACTCCATCGCAAAACATTGAACCCCCTCACATGCAGTATCACTGGCCGGAAACAGCACAGAATGCTTATCCCGCGCACGCCATAAACGGTGCTCAGATGAGTCAAGATACTACCGTTTCAGCACCGCAGCCGCCACAGCCGACGCAACCTAAGCCCGTGGAGGAGAGCCTGATCGAGCTTTAACATAGTATGCCAGAAACGAGGATATTGATACCTGGTTGTACTCCACGGACTAGTACGAGAATGCAGCCCAAAGCTTGTGCTAAGCTAATTTGTTCGATTTCATCAATGGCCTATGGTCTTTATTGCAGATGCACTAGAAATCTTATGTTTAATTTGTATGTACTGATGTACGGTGCTTCCAGCGATCTAACTGTAACTATACGTTTGGTATCTTTCTTATCACGGAGGGTGATTTGTGTTGAAACTTGTGGATGACACATGGCGAACCTCATGATAGACTGCCTACCGCCCTTAACAGTTTGTATCTATTCAATCTAAAGACGATCAATAACGCATTTCAGAAAGTCAACTATCCGGTACAATCCGCTTGGGTGTTAAGAGATGTGTTGCTGTGAGCCTAACTACACGTGACTGGCTTCACCGCCTTGTGCTTTTGCCCCAGGATCCCCATTGTCACATTGTGGAATCCGAATCGCAGCATCCGACTTCACCTCTTCCTCATTAAAACAGTCTTCTTGTTGCCTGTTGCAAGGTTTTTCTTGTTGTTTTTAGAGGAACACTCTTCACCTAGTCCATTAATCGCTCAATGCTTCTTTATTGACTCTCTTCGGCGATGCAGCACTCTCCTCGCTTTGCTGTGCAACTGTGACCTCATTCGCCCATTTGCTAGCCAATTGTCCGCTCGATTTGTCGACCGAACGTAACCTCACCCAATTATCTCCTGACGCGCTCACAGTGTGAGAACGAGTTCGTGCTGAGTGCTGCCATCGCCCTGGTTAGCCTGTGCCCAAGGACGTTGCATTCACGACGTGTGGGGAATCCCTCATAGATGCAGTGAGTGTTGTTCCCGTTGAGCGAACCGTTTGCCTATCGCTCGGACCGTCGTCATGCCATCAAACCACTCTATTTCGCCAGTTAAGCGCTCGGTATCCTCCCCACAGGCGTCATCGGACCATTCGTCGACTGTTCGCCAGTCCCCTTCCACACTCTCAGTCCAACCTCACAAGCTTGCAGCTCATAAACCACACCGCCCACATGTCGTTGGTACGCACCGAGCTCATGGGCGAACGCAGTCGCATAAGAATTTGAATAAGCTGCAGAGACTGGCACTGGCGCATAATCTGGCTGCTGATGGAGCAGGAGCACCCGCACCCCCGACTGCCCCTCGCCATCAACGCAAGAAATCCGCTCCTGTTTCGCCTTCGACCAGCCCACGAACAAGTCAGAACCACGTCCGTTGGAATCAGTCCACAGCTTCACTGACAGGCTCGTCGGCTAACGGTCCTGTGAGAAAGAATTTGTCGACGCCTGCGTTGAGACGAAATGGATCCGGGATCCTTGTCAAGAAGTCGCAGACAGTAAACGCAGTTGATAAAAGCGCTGATCTGGATGCAAAAAAGTCTGTTGGATTTAAACTGGCTGCTTCGGATGACGAGGACGAGTGGGAAGACCACAGCTCTATTTCAGCGTCTAGTACAAGGCGAAATTCTGTTGTGTCTGGGAAGATGAATGGACAAAACAGTCTCACGAACCCTACATCTACTACCAAATCTCCACTTATTCAAGAAAGTCACAACACGGATAATACCGATCAGAATACCCCACATCCGAATCAAGCAGCTCAGAAGGTCCAGGCTGACGGGAGCAGCACCGTGACTAGCACCGCGTCAGAGCATGCACGTGCTTCAGATCAACATCCCATCGCGTCACGTCTCCTCCAGCAACCTCGTTCTTCAAAACTCCCACCCGCAATGTCTTCAATATCCGCTACGGCAACGCCTGTATCGGCTGATCGGAGCCCCCGATCCTCTTCCTTCGCAAATTTGGCTTCCAGCCTCACAGCAACCCACTCTCCAGCTCCGTCTGCCCCCTCTTCGACGCTCGCCAGTAACCCCCACGCGGCATCTTCCTCTGTTGAGGGAGGTGTATCTCGATTCCTGATCAACAGATCCGCCCCCCGTATCGATCCTCGTTCTGATTCCAATCCATCAACCCCGTCATCTTTCCTTCCACACTATCATCCTCGGACACCGCCTTCTCCAGAAGCCGCTCACAACAGACGCCCAAAATCTCCTAAGTTTCATGGTGTTGGGCCCGTCGAGCCGCATTCCCGTACTCAACAAAAGCTTTGGCTGCAGAGGACTGCAACGTTGTCTAATTCACCCCCTGATGCACTCGGGCCTGGACTCCCTCCCGCGTTAGCATCCTCTGGCGCGGATTTAAGCTACGCACCGGGTGCCCAGTCACGTCCAGGAACAAGTGGCTATGCACAGGACGGTCGTCGCTTCATGATGGGGGCAACCGTTGGCACACCAACAGCTGATAGTGAAGCTAAAAGAGTTCGAAAGATTTATGAGAGACTCACAACTGAATACTCTGTGGTTCACCGCTTCCAGAATCCTGTGGTTGAAAGTTTCAAGCGGCTTCGCCAGATTCCTGGATCCAATGCTGGTGGAAAAATAACAAGAGTGAACTCTACTCGTGACCTCGTCAATGGCGTCGGGCCTTCTCGACCGCAATCTCGAGACAACATGTCCTCTGCAGCTTTGTCCAAAGAACCTGGAGTCGAGACCCAATTTCTGAGCAAAACGCATTCCTCGAAACCGAGCCAGGTCCGATTTCAACAATACGATGACGTGATCCATGCCGGAGAGTCAGAACATGGTGTTGAGCGATCAAATGTACAGAGGCTTCAACCTCCACACACCGGGTATACTGATAATGGAAATGATCAGAATTTGGATGAACCTGCTGACGATCCTGACAACAATTCATCGTATCGTCTTACCGAGGAAGAACTCCTTATTCGCAGGATTTGGGAGAGCAGGGAAGTCCCAGTGGAAGGGGATTGATAGAAATTGTGTTTTCTTGTCCTCCCACCTCGAGTTTTGACTTCAGTGCCCGGTTTCTTTTTCTGCGGTTTACCCCTATCATAACCATTCTTCCTCGTTTTCATTTCCCCATTTCGATTATGGGCTGTTGAGCGACTGGCCAATAATTTTTTTCTTTTATTTTTTTTTCATTTCTTTGCCGGTCCTATCAGTTGTTTTCTCTAGGGATCTTCCATGTCGTTGCCAACATGTATGGGTATGGGAATCATGGTTCAATTGTGGCTTATTTGTTTCAAGCCTTCGCGGTGCATTTGAGATCGAATGGGTTACGTATGTTTCAACTTTGCAGTGCTGACCATACGCGTCGGGAGACATGTGTCGGGAATTTGCCGGTGGGTGGATGTACAATGCCTTATGTACGAGGTCACAAGAGCCTCTTTTCGTTCCTTCGTCTCTCATGTTATGATGGAGTATTCTGTAAGAATTAGTTTAAGGTCCCATAAGCATGAGCCAGTGAATCCTGGTGTCGATTGTGCATTTTCTGCTGAACATACTAAGATGGACACTCCGCACCTTACAGCCGTTGACTACAAATACTAGCGAGAATCTAATACAGAGTGGCCATCCCACTAATCACATAGCTACTAATAAAACATGTTAAGACTCGCGTCAAAAGAAGAATATATATACAAAATGAACAGTCATGCCAATATCGACGGGTATTGTTTCTATCATCGTACAATGCACAAGCCATTCCTTCAGGTATCAAGAAAAGACTTCTTTTGGGAACAGAGAAAGACATCAAACGACTCATATCATGTATGGTTTTTTTTCGTAACGGCACCGCTATTGTTGAGACTGCAAGATCCGTCCTCTTCCGCGTCCTGAACCACGATTGATGCCACCACCCCCACCGCCGTGGCCACGAGCGAGTCCACCTTCGCGACCCCGATCGTTGTTACTCCTCCTTTTATCTTGCGTGCCCCGTGGTTGATGGTGACTCTGCGACGTTCGATCTACGCTAGCCCTTCCTGGCTGTGGACTTGGCCCTTGAGGAGGAGCTGAAGGCGTCTGGTCCTGGGTATTGGCTGTTCCAGCCCCAGGCCGTGAGGCACCTTGATTTTGACCATGACCTCCCCTGTTCTTGTTGTGGCCATTGACGGTACCCCCTCTACTTCTTCCTCTTCCCCTTCCGGCACCACTACTACCACCTCTGCCACCATGAGATTGGGAAGTGTTCGTCGTGGCGGCGGCGACAGCTGCGGCCGCGGCTGCGGCTTCTTCCTCCATAACGCGTTTACTCTCCGCCTCCCACCACTGCTGGAATTCTTGCTCGACCTGAATGTCGTGAAGGTTGTGTTTTGCGGTGGCAGCTTCATGGATGAGATCCTTTTCGAATTGTTGCTGTTGAAGAATAGCTGCAAGGGGAAGAGGCGAGGAGTTGGAGAATTTCGAGGTTGTTGAGGGTCTGTTGCTGCTAGTGTTATCAGGTTTAGGTTTAGGTTTGTTGGAAGGAGGTTCAGCGGTGAATAATGACGATGATTCAGGGGCGGCCTTCGTAGGAACAGGAGGGGTCTTGGCAACCGTTTGACGAAGGGTCAGCGATGCCTTGCTTCGCTGTGCTGGTGGAGACGAGTTCCGTTCTTGTGCCTGTGAATTCAAAGGACTTCGAGACATTGTTGGAGCAGATACCTGCCATGGTGACGCTGACGGTTTAGCAGTGGATTGTTCCGGTTCTGCAAATACCTCATGCAACTGTTGTTGTTTCATCTTCTTGCGTTCCTTTTGGGAGAGTTTAGAGGGAGTCGGACGAGGTGCATCGCTATCTCGATTCGTGAGAGAGAAAGGGTGAGACGACACGACTTTGGTGTCCGAAGTTTCCGCCATGATGTCCTTCAGACCGGCTTTGGGAGTAGTGGGTCCGAACAATCCCCATGGAGCTCCGGGGCACCTGTTTCGTTGAGTAACTGGAGGAGCAGGACCAAGATGTGTCGAAACTGTTGGCGTTTGTTGTGCATCAGGTTGAATATCGAACTGGGAACTGGTTGATTTCCGGCCATTGACGTCCGTTTTAGATGGAGGAGTATGCGGAATACCAGTGTCAAGGGCAGGAGAAAGACCGTTCTCATCATCCATGGGGAACATCAAGTCCCCATTTGATGGCCTTGCTCTGAGAAGAGGACTTTCCATCGATGCTTTGGCGCTCAAGGGCTGCATGGCTTGTTTGCTTTTGGCTATGGGTGATAGGAATCCTTGCTTTTCGACGCTTCCTAACTTGAGTTTCTCTTCCCGCACCTCATCTTCATGGAGGCGAGAGCGGAGCTTCATGGAGTCAATTCGACGCTGTCTGTCTTGCTCAAGCTGGGAGATTATTTCTGGGTATTTCTCCAGCACATACTCGTCGGCATTTCTGCCTCTTGCGATTGGTTGATATGTCATCTGATTCTGGCGACAGACCTCGTTAAGTTCATCGAACAGATCAGGATCCAAATCATCCAGAAGCCTGGGAATGACAAGTCAGATCATGGTTCTATATTTTTGATAAAGGTGCAATCACCTGCTCTCCAACATAACTTCAAGATTCAGACACATATACTCGAGCGCCGCCCGTTTGAAAGCAGTGATGGAGCATGGGGCGACTGCGTTCAGATAAGGAACCACATTTCGTATGTTGACTGAAATTGTCAGTCAAGTAAACGTCACTCATGACTCGAAACACACATACCGAAACTGCCTAGTAAGTTTTGGCATATCTGCGCCAATCTCTCAATCATCAATTCATTTGCCACGAACATAACGTCAATGATGAGGTCGACGAAGTCATCAAGATCAGCTGTCAGCACATCTTCAAAAAGCTCATCGTCAGTATCTGCGTAAATATAACGCAAGACAAATTTGAATATTTCTGGCCCAATATGTTTCAGATCAATGTGAACGGCCTCGAAGGAATCGGAATTCTCTTTTCGAGACGAAAGCCATCGGCCACCGGTTCGGCCGTTGAATAAAGCATCAAAGAATGGGCACCGCTGGCAGAGAATCGAACTATGAGCTCGCACTTCTCCGCAGTCAAGATCGATGATTACATCACTGTTCTCAAAAAAGCTTGGGTTGGTGATGGCGCCATCCATATCCACGTTCAGACACGGCGTTGCTTGTATCATGAGCTTTGCCGCCCTCTCAAGGCTCTTCAGGTCAAAATGGGTTGCAAGTTTGACCACTTCAGTGCGTACTTGGCGGTACCGTGCGGAATTTTCCGTTTCGTGGCGGATTCGATTCCAAACACCATAAACCTGATCGGTGTACATGAATAGAATGAGATTGAATACCGACAGTATATCGCAGTCGTGGAACTGAATATGCGGTTGCCCATCACTATTATACTCGATAGAGAGTATTTCAGGGATAGAATAATAGTAAGACCGACGGAACTCAGAGAGTGCTTGTTGAAGGACGGTACTTCTAGCCGCGAGCATGAATTCATGCACGGGGATGCGGACATCTGAGGAGGTGGATGACACCCAAACAACTGCAGCAGCATTGTCGAGTATCTCTGAGTGTTGGAGTACGTGCACCAGTTCAGCCTCAAGATCAACAGGCGACAGAATCTTTTTGACCCCCGAAACATGCCCATTCGTTAACCCATTAGCGCCATCAGGAACAGTTACTTCGTCGAGGACATGCGTTGTGAATAGCTTCCTGAACGGCAGAAGGGGCCAGAGATCACGCCATAACGTGCGATCTCCCACCATGATTTGCTTCTTTGTCACATCATGACTACGCTGGACAGCAGCATACGCTCCAAAGGCGTTGCTCCTGACCGCTATCACTTGGGACAAACCAGAAATGCGAACGAATTTGTAATCTTTGGTTTGGCGCTCTCCGGATGCGTTGCCGCCTGCATCCTTTCGACGATGTCGAGGCTCCTTCCTCCATGCCGAGCCTGACTCGGTACAGATGATGATGGAGCCGTCTTGACCAACGTCCACGTCGCGAACAGCCATATGAGATTTCCGAATCGACCAGACACGCGAAGGCTGAGGCAACGCATTTTTTAACTTAGACGGGTTTGTGGTTGACGAGGAAACCAAATGCGTGTCGGCCTTTCGACTAACGTCCACAGTAAAAACCTCACCAAAGCTCGACATGGCACATATTGTGTTCCCACCACCGGTAATTTTGGTGATGAAGTTGGCCGAAAGCCCGTATCTAGTCGCCCTGAAACTGCCCCTGATGAACGAAGAGGATACATCAAGAGGGAAAATGAGCTTGGAGTAGCCGTAATGCGTGAAGACCCAAACATCGTGATTCTCCAAGAGCACAACCGTCGCTCGGTCGATCGCTGATACCATCGAGATCGGTTGGGTGAAAAGAGATGCACCGACCTTTCTGGGTATCACCTGCATCTCAAGGGACCGGGCATCGGCGTCAATGAGACCAAGTTGACCTTCATTCTTCCCAAAAGTGTAGATTGAAGTCGATGTATAAACCACGGAATGGATTGCGGAGGCCGCAGCTGCGATGATGACTTCCTTTTTGAACGGGTTGAAAACTTGTCTTGGGGTAGTTTGAACCGGCAGGTCATCCTTCTGGTTCATTTTTGGAAGAGCATAGCCAAGTTGGCCGTATTTATTGCTCCCCCAGGTGAACACTTCTCCTTGGTCTGAAATGGCAATTGAATGGTCCTGACCCAATGCCACATTCACGATCTTCTTACCAGCAATCCCACCAGATTCAATGCAAACAAAATTGAACCTAGTGGCTTCGTCACCTGTGCCCAGTCTCCCGCCAGGCCCGAACCCGCTCATGTACAGGTTCGACTCAGGATCAGTCGTCATGATAGCAGTATGCAATTTGGACATTGCGATGTCCTGAAACATGATGGGCTGGCTTCGAATACTAATGGGCAGCTCGGATGTAGACACAAACTCATCATTCTCATCATTTGCTTTAAGCCCCTGGGCCTCTTTTTGTGTTTGCCTCTCATGGTGAAACCGGTAAAGGAGATGGTCCGGACGAGTGAGGCCAATGCGCTCGGGGAACTGTCGATCATCACCGTCTCCAAGACCAAGAGACAAATTCTTGTTACTGCCAAATGTGAAGACTTCGTCACCCAACAGGTTCACGAACGGTTTAAGTCTCCCTCCAGTCACATGTCCCTCAGTATCCTCCATCACAGATGAGCATTCCGACGAAGAATCATCATCCGCATTCGTGGAATCGTCCGTGGTGTGATTGATGTCTCGGGCTATGACTGTTGCGGCGAACAGATCAAATGGACTGTTTCCTTCCCGATCCTTAATTCTGATAAGACCCCCTGCCGGATGGTGCACTCCGCCAGATCCGCGAAAGTCGATAGCATCTTTCGCGTCCCTTGCGAGCAACGCTTGCGCAATCGCAGCATTTCCTGCGTAAAGCGCCCGATGCAGCGCCGTCCAGCCACTTTCCGTATCCTGAGAGTATATATCAATGAATGGGATCGCCAGAAGCGCTTCGACAAACTCGAGTGCTGACTCCTCCTGAGAGGAAGCCGCGATATGTAACAACGTACGACCATATCTGTCTCGCGCATTGACGTCGGCTCGTGTAAGGATAACGGGAGGTCCTTGCGCAAATGGTGACTTGTCTTGCAGTGGGGACGCCGCAAATGGCCCTACGGCTCGTCTAGTTTTTGTTGGAGTGCCTGGTGATGTTCCTAGGGTGGCAGCGGCGCTGCTAAACTTGGACGCGGTGGCGACATTCGATCCGCCCTTATGTCCCTGTGCGTAACTGGCGTTCGCCAGAAACCTCTTGAAGCCATCGAGGTCATCTTGGAGGAAATACTGCCACAATTTACAGCTCATGTGCCGCTCCGTGTTTTCAAGGGTCGAATCCCCTTGACGTGGCCCCCCCGAGCAAACGCGCAGTGACACGGCTCACAGCGAGTTTTGTGGTGCTCTGACGGGGCGACGGAAAATTCCGCGGGCAGAGAGGTGTCGATGCAAAATTCTACGCGGACGAAGTAGAAGGAAGATGGGTGCGAATTCGATGGACGAGTGTTCCGGAAGATGCGGTTAGATTAGGGTATGACTCGATGATGCGATGAGGGGACGCGATGTCGAAACCGGTTGTCGATTAACTACCCACGAATCCTTGGGTGTGTTCGAAGCGCACGTAGCTTATTGTAGATGCGATTGAAGCCGGCGAGCCCAATATTTAACAAGGACGAGGAGAGTATCAGAAGGTTGTGTCGTTGATCCAAGGTTGGAAGCGAACAGACTCGCGAGAAGTCAATCCGTCGCCGCTCGGAGAAGGGGTTTTTGCGCCCGGCCAATCACAGCGCGCAGATACCACCATGCGGCCAGACGTGAGGCCAGAGACGGTCTCTATCAACCGGCACAGCCGTGAATGACGCAGCACATGGTCTCGATCAGCTACAAGAGGACCAGCAGCATCGACGAGGGGTTGAGGATAGCTGGCGGGGTAATCGGCTGAGTGAACGGTAGCATTTTGACACAAAGTCGAGTTACTCCGTACAAACCATCTACTGTGCCCTATCTGCCTTCGCCGAAAGCGAGGTGCGAATCTGCACCGGATGACCTCTGAATCTGGACATACAAGAGCCCGACACAATCAGAGAACCGTCAATGTGGAGTACGAATCACTGCTCAACAGGGAGGGAGCACTACCTTCAAGGTGAGCTGGGACTCGCTGCCTGGTCAGCGCCCATACTGTAGATACACCGGGAGTGAAGAAAACCAGAACTTCGGTCCTCATAAGGAGATATTTATATACTCTCCGGTTCTTTGGAGAGTCCTTCTCCGCCACGGACATATCTGGATGAGCTCATTTTGCGTGGGAAGACAATTCCTGCCAAGAAAACTCCGACTATCCGTATCTTGAATCAAATGGTATGATATCCTCATCGATATCCGCCGCATTTCGAGTGTTTGTATCAATGAGATACAATCCTGAAGGGCAGACGAAGGTAGTTGCTCCAGTGGTACCCAACGACAACCTACTACGATAGATATGTAACCCCTGGATTGTCGAATCTAGGTGGGCCTGGAACACACTATCAACGGTGCCAACGTTCACTGCAGTACCACGGTGGCCGTATAACTTAGCTATCTGGCTCCAGCGAAAGCACTAAAAGCAGTGTGGGATACATGGTAGTCCTATGGGAAATAATGCAGTTTCGATTAAGAGTCGGAGAACGAAACGACAAGAGACGAGCATCGACACGGACTCCGGCAAACGCGCCGGGGTTGGGATGGTCCTTGATTCGCTAGTTGAACGCAAGGCAGCCAGTATGAGGGAAGCAATTGGCTGCCGTCAGACCCGATCCTCCTGCGGGTAACCTGCGTTTGCGGTCAGGGGATGCACTCAGCCAATGGAGTATCCTGTGCGTCTTGGTCGGTTTAGTCTGGCGATGCGCAGATTGAAATCACAGAGATATGATCTGCTGCGTCCATGATTGCAACCCTTAGGCCATGATGATTGTTGGTTGATATTCAACCTAGCAGGAACAACTGTATGGTAGGGTCGTCGAGTGCTCATTGCGCTTCCACATGGAGTTCACAGACGTAATCCTTTCCGCTGCAGAAATATAGCGAGATCCCAGGCCTTTATCAGACGAGAGAAGCACGAATTGAAACCTGGGGGAATGACCGTATGAAACCGCGGTGTACGAAACGTTCAATACCAGCCTAGACTTCTTTCACGGCGGGTGCCTTCGATGAGCCGCGTGTGAGCGGCGGTTGACGGCGTTGATTGGCCCCGGAATCGCATCAACTGCCGCCGGAACCATTAGTCGAAGTTACAGTACTCTAATTACACGGAAAAGGCGGTACGATAACAAACTGTACAGCTAGCAGCAGGGATTCCCGCCTTGCAGGATTTTGGCGTGCTGCTCACCGTAACTTGATCACGACATCTGCTCTCAAGGCGGTCGTCAACGGGCACAGGCATAAATCTCAGAGTCAAGTAAAGTCCCATGCGCAGCTCAAGCAGATATCAACACATGCAACGGGCACTGTGACCAGCCAGCCTGAGCGTTTCTTCGTGAATCTTGAGTCCAAATAACGTTTTAAGACGACGTTTCTAGCGCCAATGTGATCATCTGTTCCAGACATCGAGTCACCTGCGATGCGTCACATCGTCTAGTTCGTTTGTCGTTCCCTCACCAAACCCCAGAATTCACGCCTTGCGAGCTCATCTCTGCACCTCAGAGCCCGCTTCAACTATATTCTTAACACTGCCCGATCTTTTTACCTTTCAGGTCTTCTCTACCATTTCTTGATGGCGATGGATGCTTGAAGCTTCTTTGCGAAACGAACTCCCGGTTTCCGTTCTTACCTCGTCTCATCCAATCACCCCTGCGGAGGAGCTCCAAGCTGCACTTCCAGGCTCCACGATAGCGATGCACCAGGTTAATTGTTGCCTGAGTCTCTAACGATTGAATTTCTTGATGCCAGCCGCTGTTTGTGCCCTTAATCTGATTGCTCAAGCCAACGTCCTAGAGGATACTCGAGTTTCTCTCGGCCTGAGACGCATACACGCCGCACTCCTCAGTCCGACCTCAGACTAACATGGCATTCCATCGGATACCGCAACACGGCTATTTTATACCTCCTGCCTGATCTACCCGTCTTTTCTCCCCATCACTGAGAACGAGACGTCGACCTTCCCAAATTTGAGGCTTCTGCTCTCCTCTTTTCACCATGCAACCGCATCGTAGGGCGTCGTCGGCGTTGGCATCGCCAGCCTACTCCCCTCGTCCAGACCTTAATAGGGCGGCCACTCGAGATCGAGACACTGGCCGGTTTGGGCCCAACGTTTCAAGAGGTCTAGGTATCGATGGGCGGATGGACGCCTCCGACCAAGAACAAAGCATCGAGTCTTCAGAGAGGTCACCAGAGCAAAAGCTCGATCAGATTATCCAGGTATCCTTTCCTTGATGTCCCTTTAATGTTTGTTTATCTTGTCGAGGACACTACTAATTAGGATAATCAGAACTACCATACCAAGGCAGCTTTAATCATATTACACTCGCGAGTTGAACTAATATCGTCGATGGTTCACGGTTCGGTACGAACAAATAAATGGGTACGTAAGGACTATCTCCGCTGTTAGTTGCAGTCCCTAACAGGTTATTTCATCCGATTAGTTCAATGTAGAAGTTGACGAGACCGACGAGCTACGAGCCCCTCTTGCACCCTGGAAGTCCAGCAATTGTTCAAACCATCGTCCTCCCCCGATGATCATCGAAATTTACCTGGACACCACACAGTTGACAAACAGCCAGAGCCTAGTAATTCTCGATGACTCTGGAAAACGGTGGGACGTACTCGAGGCTCTCGCTACACATGACTGTCTCGATAGTTTCAACCCTTCAAAAACAGGGGTTGTGCTGGAACGATGGCAGGTTGAGCTTGGACCCGGTCCTGACGAACTGCCATTCGATCTTGCAACAATACTACCCACCGTTTATAAGAAGAGCATCGTTGTGTTCCGGTCTTTGTGTGCTTACTCTAAATTGCTGCCAGCCTGGAGATATTCCAAACGCCATTCGAAAGTACGGCCCAATCCTGCGTTATCACTCAAATATCGGATCCTTCAAGGGCCCATGGAGCAGATAATACCCGAAAATGACCCTTTAACAGTTCCACTGTACCGATCAAACGAGAAAACTGTCGATACGTATTCCTTCGGTGTAACGGAATCTCCTGCAGGCCCTTTCTCTGTTCTAGTAACTTACCGGACCAACTGCGAATTCCGGATTGATGATTCAGAGGCTTTGTTGAGCTCCAGATTCATGGGCGTTGATGAGGGCTTTTTCAAACCATCACTTCCGTCTGAAGACAACTTTCCTGTTTCCGGGCAGGAACCTGGTTCTTTACCGGTCAAGAACTCAAACATGAATCGTCCGGAGTTTGGACAGGCTTACGGAAGCATGTCAACATTTCATCAAGTTGGTCCAACAACAGGCGCTAGTCCAATCTCAGCATTACGTGCTGCAAGGGAGTTGGCCGCTGGTTCTCCAAGTTCTCCGACTCGCCCTTCACATTCCCCCAGACCAAGTCAGATTTCAAGACTTGCAGCTCTGTCCGGAGAAGGCAACCACCCAGTTCAAAGACGGCCGTCAATCTCCATTCAGCCTTTCAAAGCGCCACCTCTCTCTGCTTCCCCGGCCTTAGTTGAAAGCCCTATTGGATCTCAAGCAAGAAGCGTGGGCTCGCGTGTGGGTTCCATGGACATTTCTCCCGGCGGTAACAATATGCCACCTCCCAGCGCTCCTATGGCTCTAAGGAAACCTGCCCAACTGTCAGAGAGTGCCATCGCATCATCTACATCAGGATCGCCAAGACCCGCCCCTATTTCGAAGTACAGCAGCTCTTTTAGCCATCGAAGGGCCCGACTATCTTCTGGAGGTGCGAGCAAAACCGACGACGATAATATTTCCAGTGGCAGAATCAGCGTCAGCTCGTCTACTGTCCAGCCAAGTTTAGGGACTCCTATAGACCCCGGTGTTGCCAGCTCAGGGTCGTTGCATGCCGACGAAGACAATATTTCGGATTTCCTCAAAATGCTTGAATCGAGGAAAGATCTCTTATCCAAGAAAGATGCAAAAGCTTCCGATAAGGCTACCAAACGAACATCAGCCGCCCTGTCTCGCTTTCAGCGAATGAAAGACTCCAACACAGTACTATCTGACTCCTTGTCGTCATCCCTTATCCTTCAACAATCCTCCCCAGCATCCAGCAAACAACTTCAAAGCATTACCAATCCAGTGATTGGAACCTCAATATCTATATCCTCATCACCAGTAAAAGCCATTTCTCCTCATACGCCGCATGTACCGGCCGTGCCGTCACGCCTGAGTTCGAATAGCGTCGTTGATTACTCTCATCAAGATCGCGCTGAGCGTCATGTTTCTCGTGCACCATCCGATTTCCCGTCCGAAGAGGTTCCTAGAGGTGAATCTCGATTAAAACCCGAAGGCACCACTGCAAACGCCATCGATATTCCTACATCTCCCCGCCAATACATTTCTAGCTTTCGCCGATCTAGTTCTGCTGCTCAGAACCGTGCCAGCACTGGGGTTGACGATGATATGGGCGATTACCTGCCGTTTGGAATGCGAAGTATTAGTTTGGGTGCTGAAGAGCGTTCTACACCTAGCCTAAGCGAATTGGCACCGCAACAAGAAGACGTGGCCGAGCCTCCATCTGGGTCAGGTGCGTTACAGCGAAACCGTGACATTGAACCGTTGACTGCCAACGAATCCCTTTCTGGTACCCCCTTCACTCGCCAATATCAGCCACGTTTTGCTCAACCCCGTGGCCGTGGATCCTTTGGACACTCACAATCTCACAACTCCGTCGCTAGCAGCCTTGGACGAGGCAGTGCCCTTCCAGATACCGATCGGGAGGGCTTCACTGGAAGTGGTAGCAACAGTGGAATTCCGGCCACCCCGGATGCGCGACGTGGAAGTGGGAATCGGTTCAGTTTCAACCGACATTTAGGCGGTACCACGTCCAACTTCGACGAAGACGAGCCTCTTTTGTTTGCGATGAGCGACTTTGGCACTTCCCGTCGTAGTTTAGAAGAAACGAGGAAGGCGAGAGGCAACAATGACAATAATTCAACGACAGAAGAACAACATAGTGAGAAGTCTCCCTCCGCAGTGGGGAGAGACAATGGCCCGCCAGCTGGCTCCTCCTGTGCGTTTCGTGCTTGGCCATAAAAAGACAGTATGGTTTGGAAACGATCATATCTAACCCATTCCGCCTCCAATATAACTACCCTGGGCGGCTATTTCAGCGTCGTTGGCTACTTGAATGATTGCTATACACAGTGCTACTGAAATGAGTAGCAGTCTGTTTGCCAACAAGGACTTAAATCGCTCTTGTTCGCACTACTATTCATGACTAACGGCTCTTGATTGATGGAAGATTTACCGAGCCGACTCATTGCTGCATTCCGTTTTGGTGCCTGGGGTCAGTCTTTGCAGTGTCTCTTTGGAGAAGGTCGCTTCGGCGTCAAAGAATGGGGTGACGTCTCATCCTTGTGACATATATGTCAGCACGTTTAGCACATAGACGCGGGGTCTACGCGGATTCCGTTGTGCTTGTCTTCGTTTTCGAATATAACTTGGATCTATTTTTTACGTATCTTCTCCTCATTTTCTTTCTTTCTATTGGATATTACTTTTCCCTGCATCAATTTTTGATACGCGGGCGGAGGCTTCTTCCTTTGTTAAAGCATTTAGTTGGCCTCCTGAAATCTGCTGCTGATTTGCTTTTCGCGCTTGGAGCTCTTGTTTTTGACCAAACCACTGGTGGATTGTCGTCGTTCTTCTTTGCAATTACCCAAAAAAAAACAGGGCTTCCTCATTCTTGTTTTGTGTTTCTAATATTCTGGCGTTTATCCCGATGTCCGACTTATCGGCAATAGACTGATATTTGGCCTGTTTTTCAAAAAGAGCGGAAAGAATACTCCATACGGGAAAGCAGCTTGGGCGCCAGAGATCCCTCGAATTCGGTTGCTCTTTGTCTATCGGGTGGAAACTGGGGCGGATTAACCGGCGTGGGAAGGGGTTTGTGTATTTAATCTCTTAATGAGTTTTGTGATTTTCTCCGCTTCTTAAGGGCTTGGTAATGATTATCTTCGTGTCTATTTGTGATGTTTAAAAACTGCTGGGAATCAACGACACATGACCCCACGTGATATCCCAAAACGGGTAGTGTTGCACTACAACGACATACAGCAAAGTCGATCGACCTTTCATCTTAAAAAATGATACAACATATTAACTCAAAGAATACAAACAGAAAATCACATACTTTCCGCAATCAGTGCACTGACGTGCACATGAAATCAGAACACACCTCGTTACCCGTTACACGCACCTGACAACCAACCCCCTGCCTCGGGATTTATCGATCACGCCAATTTATCCTAGGAGGATTGGATGAACTTCTCTTCCTTTGAGGTGTGGTATCATCTTTCGACTGACCAAAAATGAGGCGGCGCCAAAAGCCCTTACTGGTATTGTTCGCCGGCATATCCACAACTGATTGTGCTCGTCCCGCTGGTGGATGACCCTCCCATGTATTGGCCCTTCCTCGCACCGCTGCTGCGGCGGTCCGCTCGAAGCGCCTGGTTTCGCGTCAGGGCTGGATGAGGAATTGCTTGACCGCTTTAATCTGCCGGAGACATTGACTTGCACACCATCGTCGCTGGGGTTGTTTCTCCAGCATCCCGAGAAGAAATTTGGCAATGGGTGGCTGTTGTGATTGACACGCTTGATTTATGGCGGTGATGTAACAGGCGAGTTGTTGAGGTGTTTGGTTTTGAAGGTATGCCTCCGCATCCTGAATTGGAAATTGATCCAGAAGCTCTAATGCTGTCAGGCCGAGGGACCAAATGTCTACGATGCATGTGTATGGTGCCTCTCCCCACATTTCGGGGGCACAGTAGATGATGGTGCCAACTCCCTGGTTGACATGTTTGCGCTCAATTGCGAGACCAAAATCCACGATTTTCACTAATATTGGAAAGTTGGATTTCAAGACAATGTTGTCCGGTTTGATATCACGGTGCATGATATTCCGCGTATGAAGGAACTCCAGGCCCATGAGACACTGACGGAGGATCTCAATGATTTTTGACATGCTCATGTTTTTCCTGTTTCGCAAATTGCCATACGGAAGATACTCCATGATGAGACAAAGAGAACCGAGCGGTTCTGCAACGCAGCCCATGTATTTGACGATATTTTCCTATACAGGGTGTCAGCATCAGTCAACGTCAGCATCCACCGACCCATGTCAGCATAATACTTCTGCAGCAATTCTACTCACATGACGAACACGTTGTAGTGTCTGAATCTCGCTTACAATATCTGTAATATTCTCTGGGTTTTTGAACCTCTTGGCGGCAAACATCTGTCCAGTTGCATTGTGCGCAAAGAGGCAGACTTCGCCAAAGGTTCCACTCCCAACCTTCTTGATTTCTAGATATTCCTGGCCTACCAGAGCCTTTGGAAGGATCGGTTCCGCATAAATACCCTTGACCGACCCCGAGTGTTTAGACGCCATGTGTGCAAGAAATCTGGACAGTCGGCGGGCATAATGCGGTTGGTACTGGCCGCGTTGAGGAACGAGGATTTCAAAGGTCACTCTGTCACACGAAAAAACCATACCACTTATGATCACTCTGAAGTCGACCTTATCCTGTTCCATTATCAGCACCGCCAGCCCAGAGGTAGGATTGAAGGTGACAATGGCTTTCCAATTCTTGTTCCTCGACAACAAGCGAATATCACAGTGTCTCCCATTGCCCAAAAGAAACCCTTGATGAGGGTTTTTTGGTTGATCGTTGAAACTCAGCATGAGGCTCTGGGTGGATTTTCCTGGTGGTGTCGAAACACGCCGGGGGTTTCTCTCAACCACCTGGTGAGCGGCTGTGTTGCGAGGCAACAGATAAAGAATCACATCTCCGAGAGAATGATGGGCCATCCTTCTCTATGATTATGACTTTTTGATAAGTCTCACGATACTTCGCAGGATGGTGGTAGCCGACGACTGTTGGACCAGCGCTGGACTAAGAACTGTGGAAACAACACGGCAAAGCTGACTGTTGTGGGTGGTGAATCAAAAGCAAAGAAAGGGGGAGGCCCGAGTAGGGAGTCATGAAGCTTTAATATTGCCCACGCATAATACTGTACTGTACTGTAGAACAGCGAAGAAAAATTAACGGGCTTCTCACTCCCTGAAACCCAGCGAAAACCAGCTGTGCTGTGTCCAGTTCACTAAGCTGCCCTTCTACCATCGGTGAAGTGATACTCGTCAATATAACCAGTGAGTGGCCATACTCTGGGAAAGTGTTGACAAGAAGTCTCCCGTTCTCGTCTAACATGTGTTGGGCAAAGAAAGCCTAAGACAAAATCACCATGTCACACCCCTCGCAGGGGTGCAACCAGTGACGGATCGACAGTAGTGCGTTCACTATCTTCCCTTCAGAAAGATAAACCAACCTTTGAAGGCGGTCGAGCGCAAAGGAGGAATCAAAACCGCAGCGGTATCCAAAGTCGGATGCTGAGGTGCAAGACAGAAGCAACAGCTGCAGAAACGGTTTGAGGGGCGCAATCCCCATATGCAGTTAAGCAGCTTGAGTGTCTGTTAACGAGCGTTGGAAGATTCTTTTGGCGAAAGCAACAAGATCATAGCATATACTCCATCGCTTTGCCGTCTCCAAGCCCATGAGGGTTGGTGGGTAACGGGTTTGGTTCCACCCTGAAAACATCGAAGCTTGAAACCGCATTCAACTTCATTACTTCTGAGCTCGCCTGTCCCGTCAAGCATGATTGATATTTAAAAAATATCAAGATTTAAACGTCAGCCCGTTGATTCGAGTGCGCCATCAAAAAGTACGAGGGAAGATAATACAGTGCAAACTGCTGATCTTGCATGAAGTTGTGGCTGCTTCAGGGGCTCAAACTTGCCATGTGGCAAGGCTGGGGCGCCGAGGAGGGGCCCGGGCCGCTACCCGATTTGGCGATCTACCCGCTGAGCGCCAATACTAAACAGGTGAAGTCCGACGCCGCCGTAAGCACGAGAAGCACTAATTAAACTTCCGCGTTACGCGTGAGACGCGACTGCTACGCGTCGCGGTCGTTCTTTCGCAGTATAAGGGAGGTATTCCGTACGGAAGAGCGACTTTGAAGCTATCAACTCCCTTCACCCAGGCACGCAACACAACAGCTCCCCATTTGTGCACTCACCACCAATCACAATGGCAAAATATCTCTTGGGCTATGTAAGTGTTCATGGAATTGAGACGATACAATTGACGAAGTGACTTACCGATTTCACAGGAATTCTACCAACGATATCTGAAAGAGGTCCCGACTGGAGAGCTGAAACTTCCAAGTTACGAAACGATTCCAGCTGAACCCGCTTCAGGGGATGACCCTAATAGGCAATATTACAAAGTGGTGGTTGAGTATGGTGAAAGATACTGTCGATTCCCTCATTGTGTACGGCGTCAAGTGAGTGATACACTTACCCAATAAGTAATGCCGTTGGCGATTCTAACCGACGAACAGCACGCATTCTCCGCGGGTCCCAATCTGCGTGCTCATGTTTTGAAACATGACGGTGTTAAAATGGGCAAGGCAAAGTCAGGTCGAATGGGCCAAGGAGACTGGGACAGGGTTGCGAGTAAGAGGAATCAACAATTGAGGCCAACTTTGAGGCCAATCGCTAATATGAGTTTCAGAATTTTACAGGTCATTTTTTGAGCGCACGCCTGAGCCCGATGTGCCGCAACAACATAAAACATCCGTTGTGCAGCCCGCCCTTGCGCTAGCCACAGTACCTCCAACGTCTGCATTGTCTACAGCTTCTGTACTTACAAAAGACAAGCCTGCTGTGGCGCCAAACCGTAAGAACTGCGTTTTGCAGCCCTCCCCCGCATTACTCGAATCGCCTGTATCGCCTTCACCACCTGCATCACCCGTATCGCCCGCATCGCCCGCCGCATCTACATCGTCTGCATCGTCCGCATATACAGAAGACGAACCTGCTGTGTATGTGGTAATTTGCCCTGTTCTTGCTCCACGCGTGTCTCGTCGGCGCGTTGCTGCCAACCCTACAGTAGACGGTCGCATTGCAGAGGAAGCGCAAGATGCAATTGACAATGAAGTTCCCCAAACTACCGACTAATCCCCGCCGCGTAAGAAACGGCGGACCCTCAGAACTAAACCAGGCAACCCGTTCATACTTATAGGGTCACCTTGAATCTGCTGTCTGAACCCTTAGAGAAGCTGAGACGTTGGTTCAATCTGTGGAACATCAATCCCCAGCTAGTCTCGCGCGACCACTGGAGATTTTGCGCGCTCGACGAATACCTCGAACCCAACCGCACTCTTTAGCTCCGGAACGGGCAGATTCGGAGTATTCGAATATTATTCATATACACGTCAACCTGAGCTGCTCTTCAGAAGACAACATGCGGAGGGCATGGCACGATGTTAGCGTACTCGAAACTAGCCTTTACTTTGTAAGAAGAAGCTCAAATGGGCCTCAAGTGACACAGCTCACAACCAGCACCTTATTTCTTATGGGTATTTTTGATCCTGAATCCTCAACATATCCCTCATACGGCGTTCGGGGTGGCGGAGATTCATGGGATAGAATTTCAGAGACGAGGAAATGTGGACCTTCCGGAACATTAGGCGATGGATCTGAGAGATCATTGCTTGGAAGGACCCTGAGAAAATATATAAACTTGCTCTCGCCGGGTTTTCGATGGCTATGGTTGGAGAGGATTATCATCACAATAACTACGTCGTTTTGAAGAGTCTATAGCCAATATCTTCGAGAAAGATCAGCCAGATTCTCTACTTTCATGAAAGGAGCCTCGAGCTATGCATCGGCCACTGATTAGACTCTGTGACTCTTCGGATACTCCCGTTCTATAGTTTGAAGGCAGGTTCTTTCGAGTAATCTTGAGATGCTGCGTTCCATAGTTGCACGAGTGGACCATCCTTTCCATACACCGGGTCTTGGGCTGGCCTTTCCACTCCTGAAATTTCCTTCCACATAGTGCTTTTATCGATTGGACCTTCCCCATATTCATTTCGCCATCGTGGTGCTCCCTACATATGTGTTAATTTGGTCCAAAAAAGATGAAAGTCGTGCGAATGAGCTATTGACCTTTGGGTAAACGCCAATATATCGATAATCTCCTTTGCTTTCGAGGGAGCAATGCGTGGTTCCAGCCGGAACCACGATCACATCCCCTGTATTGACAGGTATATAGGTGCCACCTCTATCGTCAAACTTCCCACGTCCAATTATCAGAGTTGATGAGCCTTGGAAAACCCCTATTTGGACATGTATCAATATCCCGAACTTTATTGATGATACAGATAGCATGTCATTGTATTGTACGCACCGTAGCATTCATGCGTGTTCGGATGAAAATGATGAATCCCGATATGGCCCCATGTTCCCTGAGAGACGTCTCAAAAATCAGAATCAAACAGAAGTTCCGGTTGGAGGTTGAGCTCACTCTTTTCTCCCAGCCGTGTGCCTGCAGAAACTCAGATGTTGACTCCTCGGTATAGGGCTGAGGAAGCACTGCTCGATAGAGCAGAACGGGCAAAGAGCTGTTCGGGGAATGAACAGTCGGTTGCAAATAGAACTTCTCCACCTGAGGTCTTGCCATAATAATATCTGGCAATTGCGTGCTCCGGGAATTATGCTCGATATAGATTCAGGGTAGAGGATGGCTACTACAGTACATACAGTATTGAGCCTGGATTCTCAGCATGTTTACCCCCCATGACGCAACCATAGGTTTACGTGTGGGGTAAGGTAGTTCGTCGTGCGGGGAAAAGTTCGATGCACCGTACGGAGATGTGGAAGAAAAGTCCTTGCACACGCTAGTAAATCTTGGCGTAATTCAATTACCCCCATCAAAGGAGACCGCGACAGCAACACTTGAGAGAACGCAGCAAGTTCCACAAGTTAAAAGGAAGTTGAAGACATAAGGTCGCAGGGAGCTTTGAGCTCTACATGCTGCTAATTTTTTGTAGCTTTATAGCTTTCGTTGCGGTGGAGGGAGGAGCTCGAGTGCCCGTACTGGACCATAACAAGTTCAAACGTACTCAGAAAATCGTTTAAGGGTGATGATGCCTAAGCTGGCCTAGAAGCGCGATGCCCTGCCCCTATCGGCTGCCCTAATAGCGGGGGGCGTAATAATCTGACGTTCTGAGATTTCAGTCTAAATTACTAGCGTGTGCAAGGACTTTTCTTCCACATCTCCGTAGTACCATTTCGTGTAACTAGTCGAACTGCAAGAACTCAAGCTCAATCAACCATGTGAACGGTGTCCAAAGAGTACTCCGTACTGCTAGCACATTGGGTTAAGAGCGTGAGACATACGGAGTAATGCTGCCAGAATTACTAGTTCTATCAAGGCGCACTGCTCTCAATGCCGTTGCGCTCTATCGAAGTATAAAACGAATGCAAGATCTTGTTCACAGATTGCTGGTAAAGTTCCAAAGTTCCCTATTCTGCCGATGATTGTTTCTCCGCTCCGAAACATCAACGGAACAACCTTCTGCTGATGTTTCAAATCTTGAAGCAAACGAGGAGCATGAAAAGCAAAAAAAGAGAAAACTTGTTGAATCCGCTGAGCCGGAATCGAGCCGGCGACCTTTCGGTAGCATCGTAACTTTTACAGCCGAACGTGATATCCAACTACACCATCAGCGGTTGTTATTGGCTGGGGCAGCACCAAATTTACTGTGTAGACCCGCTGCTGCCAAGCTGCCCCGCTGCTGCCAAACTGCCGGTCGCATTCCAATTCCCGCTATTTCTGCGCACCAGGCACTGTGTGAGCCGTGCACGCATTGCTCCGGTTAAGTTACATAAGCGAATACAACTGAGCGCGAACTCACGGACTGTGATATGGAAGCTCGTTTCAATTTTGATCGATGCTATTCTCAGGGATATATTCTTCAGGGGGGTAGCACTGCTATGCATTTGAATTCTGACTTGATTACTCAGTATTAAATCAACAAGTACGAGCGGAAGAAAATGGGGAAATAACGGCAGTAGATCGAAGCGCGGATAACTAGCGAGAGGCTTGACAACATAGACTGAGGTTACTACTAGTATCTAAGGTGCAAACCCAATCGCTCGGGCGAAATAACGTGAGTCAAGGCGCCGAAGGGCCTGTTACACTCGACATGAGCTTCCATCTAAAGATCGTTTCTCACTCCCTGGCTCAGAAGGAGCGAACCCGGAGCCGCTGCATGCTCAAACACTTGGATTGACCACGCACCAATGGATGTTTCCTGTTCATGTTTTGGGACGCATTTTACGAAGTACAGTACATACATTTCATACATATATATGTGCAGGTAGGCAGGGGTTGGATGGAGGGACTCGTCCTCAAACTCCGATGGCCGAGTTCGCCGTCCGGTAGACATTATCTCCGAAAACCAAGCTCCTGTTTCTCCCCAAGGCTCTCGGACGCTCCATGGTGTACCCGGATATCCCATGGAGTGTCCGGGCACTCAGGGTTCAGAGCAGGGACATGCACATATGGTGATTATGGGTCGAAGATGCCATACGCCAGCGCTGATCACAAATGATGGACTCGGACGAGGAGTTGTTGCGCCGTGAACTTTGTTTCTGGTGGGCACCCGTTTAGTTTTAATCGTTGTGCACGAGGGGTCTGTGCCTGTATGCCAGAATACAATGCCGCTATATAAATATGTGGATAGCCTGCAGTTTGATATGAGAATGTCAAAAAAGGACAGCAAAGGCCATCGACCTTTGCCAGAATCCACCAAAGCCACAGGCCTTATCACATTGTCTTTAGTGAACTGCTTTGATATTGCTGTGGGACAATGGAGTCAACCCCGCGAACGGACATTGACCGTCGAACCTGCAAGCGTGTTGTCCCAATGCGGGTGATTTGTGCAGGGCTTCCGAGGACTGGGACTACTTGTGCGTTGATTGATGTTTTATTCTCAAGTTGCAGGCCTCAAATACCAGCATCTGCACCGAGAAGAGGGTGGTTAATGACTAATTTTCTTTATTTCTACAGCCCTCCGGGCTGCGCTGATCCGTCTAGGGTTCGATGATACTTATCACATGAGATCTCTTCTCTTTGAAAATCTGCGCGACGGTGAGATGTGGAGGGACGCAATCAATGCCAAGTACGAAGGGATAGGAACCTTTGAGAAGGAAGACTGGGACCAACTTTTGGGCCACTGTCAGGTTGGTGATTAGGCCAGAGAGGCAGAGCGCCCTTGTCCCAATATAGGAACTATTTCTTACTTGAGAGTCTCCATGTTGGCAGGCTGTATGCGACGTCCCATGCGCCTTGTTTGTCCCAGAGTTGGTCAAAGCTTATCCAGAGGCTAAGGTGGTTCTGAACACGAGGGACGTTGAAGCCTGGTACAAGTATGCCCTAGCTTTCACATCTTTCTTCTGATTGTCTTTTCGCTGGGCCTCTGACGATTATGTATTGAAAACATTAGATCGATGAGTCGCACCGTCGACCCTGCTCTGAGACAAGTCGCGGAAAGAGACCCGAGCACCTATGACAACCCAACGGAGGTCGTCGCACACCATGCGGTCATCAAGATGTGGAAGGAAATGTTTCAAGGCAGTTTTCCGGATAATGGCAGAGACGTGTTTCACAAGCACTATGACATGGTGCGGGAGGTGGTCCCAAAGGAGAACCTGCTCGAGTACTCTGTTAAAGAGGGATGGAACCCACTTTGTGAATTCCTTGGTGTCCCAATTCCCGACGAGCCATTCCCACGCTTGAACGACTCTGAAGCTTTTGCCGAGAAAGCAAAGGAAATTGGAGTGGAACTGCAAGGAGATAGCTAGTTAACGGAGCGGGCTCCAGTGCAGTGCTCCATGAATAGTCAGTACAGCGCAACAGAAACTCCTGAATATCAAAACTATTTTAGTAGATTGACATTTTGACTTGGGTATAATGGTTTAGACTATATGTTCTTGGGTAGCATGCCAACGTTGAGGTACTATACATACAAGAAAAGGCATAGGTCCCTTTCTAGCTGGGATGCTTGTACGTCTTGGATAGGCTTCGCATTATTGTTTCATGCCAGCTGGAAAGATGCCTCTGAAATCACATATTTAAGTCTCACTGACTTAATGGAGACCGAGAAATCTTATTCTCGTAATAGGCTTCTAAGCCCGTTCCATCCGAAGCCTACGCAACGCGCTACCCTAGGAAGTATGATTTCCAGGCGGAACTTTTGCGCTTGACTCGCAGCGGCTGGGAGCGCCGGTATGTCATCCTACTATCAAAAGAGATGAGGACTCTCGACGGGTTCCGGCGGCCTCTTGCACACGGTAGGGCATAAGCCTGGCAAAGGTTCCCCATAATCTCGATTTTGGACTCAAAGGCCTGGAGAACTCCGCGTTGTATCTGTGTGCCAGTAATTCAGAATTCCCATCACATATTCCGAAAAGTGTTACCAGATGCACTTCGACGATCTTTTCCAGAGCGATACGACCCCTTCTCCCTAGCATCAAAAGTTGGCTTGGGTCGAGATTTCGATTGCGGCGCGAAGGTAACTGTCTTTTCGCCAACACCACGGCTAACCACAGCTGGACGTTCTTTAGTTCGAGATTTTTGAACTCTGGATTCGAACGAGCGGTCACGAGACTTAAACGTCCTGGACGACGAAGAAACTTCCATTTTGGGTGGAGGTCGCTTTGTCCGTTTGTAAGAGGCAGTGGATATGGACGTGGATGCCTTTGGTTTGACGGGCCTCTCATCTTCACTTGATTCGTCTGTGCTTGAACTAGGAACTTCGTCGATTGCTTCTTCTTCTACAGCCGTTAAGCCTCTCTCGCGCTTCCCGGTAGCGCTAGTGACTGTGCTTGGATTCAAGTCCACAAATTCTCTTGATGTCTCGTCCACGGCAAATTCTTCATCTTCAAACAGCTTGGCAAAACGAGGGTCATTGAGTAAACCTTTGCTAGTAGACGACGAGTCCGGTTTCGCAGTCCCTTCATCGCCACCCTGTGCAAGGACTCGTTGCGCTTGTCGTTTCTCATGACGCTCTTCCCTTTCAAGCAGTTTCTCCGCTAGTTTCTTGTTGACTTTAGCAGCAACCTTTTTCTTTCCACGTATTCGGCTTTCTCGTTCCTTGTCGATCTTTTCTTTAATTCGCTTCGCCCGCTCTTCCTCCCAAACAAATGGATTGGTGATCAGCCGTGCTTCTTCATACAAACGCTGGGCCACAAAATAACCATGCATGTATGGTCTTAGCAGCGAGGTCCGTCCAATGAGATGCTCCAAGTTCAAAGATCGCAACTGAGGTACTGTCAAGAACTTGTAGTTATCATAAATAGAGCCAGCCTGGCCAGCGTTGAAGGCATGTGGATCATTTGGATCCTCAGCCATTTCTTCCACGAGATTGTCCAGGAACGCGCACCATCGCGGCGCTGGACCAAGCTGAGGAATGAAAAAGGCGTGTTGTTGTCTTCCTTCATTAGCTGTTAGTAGCATCCCACTGTCTTTACACCAAGCAACGCAGTTAATATCAACTGCGGGTTCAACGGAGGTCCATGGTGTGCCATCCCTGGCATCCCAGATTTTGATGATTCGCTTGTCTGAGGAAAGAATCTTTGGATCCGAAGTTTGCTCACGGCTAGCAGTAGAGGGTGTGAGAAAGTTTAGCGTATGGATAGGATAGCCGTAACCTTGATCCTTTTTAAGCAGAGGAGCCGGTGAACGCAGATCGTAGAGATAAATAAGCCCTTGGGATGAACCAGTGGCGAGTGTTAACCCAGACCGGTGAAATTGCAAAGCCGTAATCTCGAATTTCGATTCCCCGGGGTGAGAGTCTGCAGGAGGTAAGAGAATAGCAGCTCTAGCCTTTGCTCTCGAGTCCCACAATTCCACGGTTCCCAAAGATGTTCCGAATGCTAGCAAATTATGGCTCTCTTCCGCGACAGCCCCGGTATTCACACTTCCCGTGTTGATGCCGCCCTGCAAGGCTCCTCCTCCGGCGGAGGTAAAATCGTCACCACCCACCTCTACCTCGTAGCTTCGCATATATCGTCCCTGCTCTAAGTTTAATCGATAGACCTCACCCATACCGTTTTCATTGACTCCAACAGCAGGAACAAGCGCTTCGGCCGACTGCTTATCATATATCAGGTCACGGCCATACCTGGGTAAGCGCATCGTGTAATGACAGCCTGACGGAGTGTGAAATTCCAAAGAGCGATCCGCCTGCAAATGTAGGGATTTCGTATAGTCGGAGGAAAGGAGCTGAAACGTAGTATTCAATGAGCTGGTATGGCGTGCCCAGGAAAGCGATAGATGTGGTAAATAGTGCGTGTGAATCTGCGGCTTATACGTTCCTAATTTTTCTTTAGTTATTGTCTGTTTTCATTGAAAAAAAAAAAAATCTTAGAACGTACCTGTGCTCATCACCCACTGGCCATCATCGCTGACCCGAATACACTGACTAGCCTCCTCAAACTCGAAGTCCTGGAGCAGTTCGACTCTGTTCGCATATTCGGGGTCAGCCTTCAAGCTCCGCTTCCGTCGCCGCGCCAGCCATTCTGGAAGAGGACGGGCGGTAGAGGAACCGGAGATGGTATAAACCGGGACTGTGGAGTGGTTAGTGAGCTTCATCTCTTACGCACTCACACCTGCACCCTTTTTCACACTAACTGCAAATACAGTGGACTGAATCTCGATTGCGCGATGAAAAATAGATTGATGCCAAGAAAAAGAAACCAGCCCAGCTCTAGTCCTGATTTGGGATAGTCCATAGCCAAGACCCAACCTTGATGGTTCAAGGTTGTCAATTCCGAGACCAACCTTTGCGCTGCCTCGACATCTGTTCTCGCTCTCGTTGGCCGCTGGTAATGGTCCATGATACCCAGAAGTCCAACGCTTTTCGTGCTACTTCTCTGTTGTTCCTGAAACTGCAAAGGTGACGGTGCTATTTATATTGTTTGGGACATCCGGAGGTGCTCCAGCAATCGCCCCGTCTCGTCTTGGCAACTTGATATCAGAGCTCCCGCCAGATCATGCGGAGACTTCACCAAAATACTCGAAGTCAAGGATATTGCCAATCTCTAAAATAGGCCCGAAAGGTGCTTTAATTGGCTTCGGAAATGAATTCCCGCTATTCTCTATTGTGTTTATCTTCATGCAACCCCTTTTCCATGGCGGCCACTGGCGGTGACACGCAAGACTTGATGCATAATGGAGTTCCCAGCGGGGGCGGTAACAAATCTTCGAATGACCGTAGGTTTGATTTTAATATGCTCTGATTTAATCCATACATCTAACCCAGCTTCTAGGAACTCTACTCCACTGTTCATTGGAGAATATACTGCATTAGTCACCAAATACACTCCCCTGGGACAGAGGTGCAGGATGGATTAGGGTCGGCTCTCACAAGCGAGCTTAACTCCTCAATACTTGCACTACGTGACCATGGTTGCCTTGTCGATACTGCGCCGGGCGAAGAGGGCATATGGGTCTTCTCCCACAATGATGAATTCAGTAACCTCCAGCCATTTTCCACCGTAGAAAATGATCACTCCCTTAGTGCGCTTCAAGTGGGAACGACTACAATCAAGCGTAGGTCAATGTCAACTGAAATTACAATTCAAACCCTTGCTGATTTGAAATCCAGTGATCTATGCCGATATTACGCCTCTGGGATACCTTATCAAGCGTCTTATGACCGACTCCCAAAGCACTATTTTCTCTCCGTTGACTCAAAAGAACTTGGTGACGGCAAAGGCGGATTGTCCTATCAGCTGGGAAGCAGTAACGGCTTCCGCATTCTACCGCGCATTCACTTCTGCTATTGCGGGCCTCCTTTCGTTGCGTGCTACGCAAATGCATGGAGCAATACCCCTTGGGAAAAGAACGCTCTTTACCATGGTTGACTCAGATGAAGAGCCCATTCAAAATAGCTTATCCGATTCGCCTTCGGGTCCTACAGCGCTTCTTTCAACCCTTAACATTGAACTAAGCTTTAAAACCCTTTTAATCTCCTGGCGCACAATCCCACAGCATGGATTGCAACAATTGTTATCAGAGCCAGACTCTGATATTACAAGCAACATTTCTCTCCTGGAGGATATCTGGCTCGCGCCAACAGGCTCACTGTGTCGTTATATCGGGCCCGAACCAATCCAACCTGATGACTCGCAGAGACACTTATCTGGTGGGGGCCCAAATGAATTCGACTTCTTAGGAGAAGGAAGCCCCGTGCGTCGAAGAGAATGGAAAGAGGCTGCATATCAATGGCTTCAAAAGTTTGGTCTTGGTTCCGAAGCCTCAGAAACGGAAGCGTGGGTTGAGGTTGAAGCATTAAACGAGACTCGAAACCCGATGGTCATTACAAAGTTTTTTTGGCCTGCTCGCCTGTGTTTCAGACGTTTAAATGGATTCTCTCGTTATGCAACTCCGGGCATTGAACACTTTGATCCAGCTACATTGAACCCTCTGGAATTTGCCGAGAGTTGGTTTAGAGATTACGAAACGACAAGATCATCGGGGCAGCCAAGGCTAGTTTCTGAACTAAAGGAGGCTGAAGGATTGCAGCCTGATATATTGACTGCAGCAGAGAAAACAACTCAGTCCGACGCGCTCTTAAGCCTAGCCCGAAACATCAACTTTCCAGAGCTGTCGGCAAGTGCTGTATATCCAACTCCTCCTGGAGGTGTCACCGGGGCTGCCTTTGCCTCCGTCCCTGCCTCTGATGGTCTGGTTATCCCGAGTGGGCCGGGTTTGAGCCAGTCACACGTACAGAGTGAAATTGGTTTCAGTAATATCAATCTGCCAAACTCCGCTTATCGTCCTGCTCCAGCTTCGCTAACTGGGATCGATACAACTCCTGCTTTAGGCATTGGGTCCGGCATGTACGATACAACCGCGGATGATGATTTGTTTGACGAACTTGATGGCAGTCTTGAAACAAAACAAGTCACCGAAGCTGATTTCAATTTCTTTGATCAGCCAGATTCCACAAATTTTCCTGGTGTGATGGATACATTGCAAGACAATGCCGATGACTTCGAAATTGCTCGGAAATCCTCCGAAGAGAAGTTGAACGCTTTCCAGTTAGCTACGGGTACCTTTGAGCCCGCTACTGGTTCTACGAGAGGCCAAGGAGCCAGCCATGCCTCTAATAATACTCATCCTCCTATGGTCTCGCAAGCTTCCAAAACCGAGGAATTGTCTAACTTACAAATTCCAAGCCATTCCTCTAAACCCAGTTTTCAAGAATCCATCACCCCGCCCGCGCCCCTCAATCCACTAAAGATAAAGGACTTACTATTCACATATGACCAGGGACTTTCTGGGACAACAACAGGGATCAGCCCTGGGCACCAGCTGGTGAAACAAAGAAATAAAAGCGATTATGAACCTGTATCTTTCAAAGGGAATCTGGGTCTGTCAGATAAGAAGTATCAAATGGATGGGCCGTTCTGGTTTCTTCCCGACGCACAAGATCCGAAGACCAGTGATAAGACAGGAGCGTATGCATTGGGCATACCAACGGTCGGTATTCCCGACTGGCCCGCAAAAGAACAGCGCCGTTTGGACACCGGTTCCGGTCCGGACCATAGCACAGGATCAAGCCCTGAGTCTTCTACTGAATCCAGTGAGGATGGGAATAAATCTGACACTGCTCCTCCCGATCGTCTGAATCCAGGGCTTCGCGGAGGCCTGACTACACGGGATAATTCTCAGTTCTTCAAAGAATTTTCACTTTCGCCACTTGAACGATCTACTGTCAATACTGAAGTGTCAATCGCGGGAGTCGACTTGAGCATGCTTGCATTTCTGCGATCTCTTCTCTTCCAAGGTACTGAATGGTCCTTGGACGGGTACTTCCCAGTAACGGGAAATCGGTTTCCTGTCCTTTCCAGGAATGACGAATTGATACAGGCCGTACAGCTCGCGGTAGATCAAGTGACCCAAACCAGTCTGCCTCACAGTTTCAGCAGGTTAAGCGCGGGCCGGAGTGATTACCCGAACACCTTACCCTTGAGCTTCTCCAACAACGACAGTTGGTATGGCGAGTTTGCCAGCTTTGACCTCAAACGTTATACGTCGATTGACGATGACAACCCAGCGACAAGTCTGCGCAAGGATTTTCGATACGTCTTGGTTGGTTCGATATCCAAATTAGATCCGCCTAATATACAGATTTACCGTGGAAGAGGCTACCTCGAGATTTTGCCCCCTGCCATACCTTTCTGGAAACCTTTTGGCTTAGAGCCAACACATGGGCAAAAGGATATTATCTCCTTTTGTGTCCACCCTCAAAGTATACAGGAAAGCGCAGATGCTTTTCTTGATAGGCTTGGTTTGTTATACTCAAGCGCCAACCTTGGGCGGCATTCGCGCCCTTCAGGTTCAACTGGGCTTGTTTCATGGGAATTTGATCCGCGAAGTGGTCGAGATTATGCTACGATTATGAGTGGCTTGCAAAGCACATGCGAACGCCTTGGTAGGGGTATCTTTTTCTTTTCGCACCTGATACGACTTACTAACTTGATCGCAGGAGACATTTTGTCAACCATTCCTCCAGGAAAGCAAACCATAGTCGTATACATCGCTAATCCATTTCGTGACGAAACCGCAATTATCAATATTTGCACAGCATTCCTTGGTCTTTTCCGAAGATATGTTTCAAATGTTGACAAGCATGCAGCGCGGCCCAATGAAGTCGCGTTACAAATCATCCCTCTAGATTTCATAGCATCAATTACATCTCTCGTTGTACCTTCACAAAGAGAGTTCTTGAATCTAGCATTTGAGGTATACTCTCGTTGTCCTCCCACGCATAATTCCTCCGACCTACTTGGCTGCGCCCCGCCGTTTACGTTGGCAAGATCTGCT
Organism: Aphanoascus verrucosus; assembly: GCA_014839905.1. Lineage (NCBI taxonomy): Eukaryota > Fungi > Ascomycota > Eurotiomycetes > Onygenales > Onygenaceae > Aphanoascus > Aphanoascus verrucosus. Next base: position 597,003 of record JACRYM010000014.1, on the reverse strand, counting down.
CCTAAATTTGTCCCTTTCAAGCTCGCGTCGGAGCCCGGGTCTCCATTGGCTGAGAGGAATTTTCTTCATGTTGCGTACTCTCAAAGCTACGATCGGCGTTGGATCACGGCTGCATGGACGGACAATATAGGAAAAGAGCAGGTTGCATTGACCTATTGTTTACGTGAAAAAGAATCCAATACCTCAAGACCTCTTTCGGAGATCAGAGCGGATATATGGCATGTCACGCTGCATATCGTTGGCAAATCTCACTCGTACTGGCGAGTTTTACTGGTCAAGGATGAGCCTGTAGAACTTGACGAGGCAGAAGGTATAATCTCCTCCGGCAAACTGTGCCCCAAGGTTCAATCTTTGAGCTGTTTGACTAAATTATATTTAAACAGCTTGGGTATCACTCGCGCAACAGCATAACCAGACCAAACCAACTAAAATCGAATTGACCCTCCTCAGCGTCAACACTAGACCCTGTGTTTACTTCAGACTTCCTTCCTCGCCACTGCAAGTAAGCTCGTTAACCGGGCCCAATACTTCAACTCCAGTCACAACTCCAAATCCCGGCATGCACTCGCCTGATCCCTCCGCCACCGCACCTACGCCTCCACCGTCATCCGCTGAACAAGCACAGACACCTGGCGCCCAATTTCTTGACTCTACAGATTCTGAGACCGTTCTCGTTGACAAATCCGACGAAACGTGGTCCGTCACCCTATCCCACCGACTTAATATTTCCCCTTCTATGACTAGCTATCACCCAGCTCTAGCAAGTGGGTATCTTGTTCGCCGACGCGGCGGGATCAGCGATACCGACGGACTCGCATCGTTAGGTGTAAACCTACTCTTTACACATGCCCGTGTACCGACAGAAATGCTCCTTAAGGATGTCTTGCGGATGTATCGTGATCTTACGACTCTGTCGAGAACCAGGGGAATGATCCATGCACAAGGTGATGCTCCGCTGCCGTGGCATATTTCTACGGCAGTGAAGGGGAGAGAATTTCTAAACTCTGTTCTATAAGTCCTAATTTTCCTTACGTTATACCAGCGAGCAATTTAGTTGCACTATGTCTGTCAGGTGTCGGGGACTCTATGGTGTTAATACTCATAGCGAGTCACTTTTGTTTGCATATATACTTAGTCTTTTCCTTTTTCTGCAACTGTGGCCGAAAGCTATTGGGCTTCACCTTGCAAGGAACATCTTTCATCAGATATTTTCGTTTGCATTGAAGCTGTGCCTGTCTGGCTTGTTGCAACATTTGTGTTAAATGGGAGTTGAAGGGCATGGTCATTGTAACTGTTCTCTATCTGAGGGATATGGTCATTATTTATAAACAAACCTATGGGGAAAAGATTCAGAGAAATCAATGTTCCCATGGTATTGCCGTGCGCGAATATCAGCCCTACTGTCTGTACTACAATACATACATAGCAGTCTAGCTACTATGTTCATCGTGGTCATCACGAGCTTCTGACGATAGTCTTGCGGAAAACCCATCTTCGAAAGTCTGATTGCGTGTCTCGTCTCGTTTTCTCGGCACAAAATTGGTCAACTCCTGAGAAATTGGCTAGACGTAAACACAGACCCAAAATGGGAATGTGTTTTAGAAGACGCAACCCAAACAGAGCCGCTGCAGCCGGCACCAATTCAGCGAAACTGAGTCATGGTAGCTGTGTAGGTCAAAAAATATGTCTATCAATCGCAGAAGATAAAGTTTCTAGTTAAAGTAAGTCTGTTTCGCTGGTCGAAATTGCGATTCTTTACGAAGTAGAAAGGTAAGAATAGGGTAGGAAGCGAGGGTTTTACATAATGCAAGAAGCTAGACCCATCGCAAAATATGACTCAAGTCTCAGAGAACTAAAATATCTTGAAAGTGAGTTTCAAGGCGAGGGTCATGTTTTGAGTGAGAACTGATAACTCCCCCTATCCGTGCTTCTCTTGAAGAACCATACTGGCTCACAGAAACCATCCCCTTGATTTGAGAATCATAAATAAACATTTCAGCAACGGTATGGTATCCCATGATGGCTTCAGTCTACAACGCAGCTAGAGAGAATGGCATAATGCATGCATAAGACTGTCCAAAAGATGCAGGTCTTGGAATATCAATGTCTGCATTCATTCCAAATCAGTTTCTTTCACTTTTTGTTTCATATAGCAATTAACCAATCCCAAGTTCCATAGCTGCCGTACATTTAGGCATGTTGTTCTTTTGGGGGGTGTAGCGGCAACATTGACGCAACCGCTGAGTCACTGCCGTGAACTTGGATACCGATAAGCCAACGGTTAACCCCTAAAAGTTAGTCATTAGCACTTTGAAGTTGTGGCCAAGGAGGAGGAACCCCTGAACCACTGGTTGTCCCGAAGCAAGTGTTACTTGCGAAGTCTGTCCAAGTGGCAAAGTCCAGGCACAAACCGAGCTTCCTTGACGCCGGTGCCTTTCTACTCCGTCGTCGATGGGAAAGCTCGCAAGTCACAGGTTTCCCGAATCCGCTTGTAATTTGATAGAAGCATTGGAGAGGAGGTCAGCTGCTGCGTATCGAGCAAAAGCGGACCCAGACCGAGAGACGACCAGAAACATGCAGTGCTGAGCTGAAAGTTGTTCAACCTGGGCCTGTATAACCGGCGATTTCCGAAGTTTCTCCTAATATTTCGAAGCAATGAGAGGAAAGAGCGCAAGCAGAGGGTCGTTGCCTGAATTTTCGCACTAGACATGGGGCTCTTAGCCGAATACTACAGATTAAACTCAGCTCCCGTCAAACGTGAGTGAAGAGTCTCCTTGACGGTACATGCATCGCCTGAAAATAGTAGGTATGGAACGATTGCACAAGCCGAACGTCGTAGGTTACTCACAGTTCCTTAGACACTCCCAATGAAAAGATGATACGCACGAGTCGAAGACATTGCCACTGCCTTGATAATGAGCACCGGAAGTGCAATTCTCACTGAACGCTAGGATACATTCAGGTTCAGGAGTTACTCCGTGAATAGAAAGCTAGGCAGCAAGGCAGACTAGTCATGAGCAACAGTATCATAAGCGATGAACGCGCTCACAGCATCATTTGGGACTTCACCCACCCGCTAGCGCAGGGCACTGTCGAGCTGACTGGGGGGTCTGGAGGGTGACCCAGGGTACTCCCTAAGTAACGCAAATCGATATCACCTGATACGCAATGAGGTTTAAGTCTCACCAGGGCGGAGAAGGTATATTGATGTCTATCACAACGTCATTTGTTACCGCATGACATTGATACCTGGGTAAGTTGACCAGTGGTATCATGACCAACAGGTCTTCGTGTGGACGCCAAGGCAAGATATGTGAAAGTAGGGAATATCTCTCAAAAGACTGGAGGCCTAGCAAAACCGCGGGGGTATAGTCCGTCCTCAGTGGCAAGAAAAGAGCACTTTTTCCCAAAGATACATCCGCAAGGAAGTCTGACTGGTGGCACTAATTGGAATCCGCCCAGTTTAGCGAACGTTCCAACAAATTGAGCCTGGCTCCTACCATTCCCAACTCCTTGCCTAGTATCAGTATTCTGATTGCAGCACAGCCTCCATCCCGGGGCTGCTGTTGTGACTTCGAAAGCCAGAAGGGAACGTGCACTGGAAAGAAGCAAAGGGTCCACCAAGGTATTATGCGCACAGACGGAATGCAGCGCAAAAGTAGATCCCTCATTGAGGGATTGGGTTTTTTCGCGCCGAGACGGAAAAAGGCCTGGCGCAATAGAGCTGGGCAGGTTGTTTTGAAACCAGTTCTTCAGGCGGGTTCGATTGGTGCCGCAGCGTCGTTGAACCCTGGGGGTGTGATAGCGTCAAGTATGACAAGGGATATCTAATCGCCATAGGAAGGAGATTGAAATAGAATCGAGATGGATATGCAGACTCACCCGCAGTAGAGACAGGCTCTTGGGATTGCCTGGTTGGCAGGGTCTGTTGGATGAGAAGCAACGAAATGTGGTGATGTCGGCGGCAGATGAGACCGTTGTGGCTGGAGCGGGTGTGGCTTGTGCTTTTTCTCCGTAATAGGTTTAGATGGGGCTGACCGCTGCCGCTCAGTTGTGCCTGAGGCTCTTTTACCGCACCGTACGCATATAATTCAGGTCATGTACTCCGTACACCCGGAGAAATAGGTACAGTACATACCACATTTAAGCACAAGAGCTACATAATTACTTCCACGGGCTATTCTGAGCAAACTGATTATTTGCGACGTTACTCTTTGCATTTGACACAGCACAGTCTCAGGGACAAGATCATAAACCGAGGAATGAACTGTGCTCTCTGTTTCGTTTGACTGGGTGTTTATGACGGGAAGTATATATTATTTGGCGTACGATGCGTGTAATATGACGACCTCGTCCACGACGGGAATGTCTAGTCTTGTCTACTTTGGGTTAGTTTAATGGGGCCCCACATGTCAAGCCTCAGGGAGTCAGAATCGACACCCAGCGCACACACAACCTTCAAATTGACAACATCCAGAATGAACGCGCTTTGTGGCCTAGCGCAACGAATACAAAGTGATAGGATGTTTGCGACATTACACTCACATGCGGAAGGCTACAAGAATGCATGCGCGTCACGGGAGCTCCCGCCCTTGCAGAGCCCTGCGCATACTGTGGTATGCTCCTGAATACGAATGTGTGGTCTGTTGGGCGGGAAGGGCCCTCCAGCCTCAATGTGGCTTTCATCAAGCTAGTTAAAGTATGTGGCGGCGCAGCCTTACGAGGCTTGACATGATGGGCAAAGGTGCGTGCGCTTGTGGATGACGGGGCCTTTCCCAATCACAACGGGCAATTCGCCGTTGAGTCATAGGAAGCACAACGCAGTTTTGCTTTGAGCATTATTGCGGAGTTCGTCCGCCATTATCATGATCCTAGCTCGCTTTTTGTGTCTCTTATTACTGGACAATTGTCGTTATTCAGTAACTAACAATTCTGCAGTTATGACGTGAGTAGCTATCTGCAGTTTCGCTCCCTCGACGAGACGGTAATCGCGCTGCTGAAAAGAGAAGCGGCCCATGGACATAACGAAGGGTATTCGTTGAAGACCCAGAAGCGACGATTTAACAACAGGTCGATCAAATAGGTACCGTGTGTCTACACTATTTCACCAAACATTTCAATTCACAGCCCAAAAATAGCCATTCCAAAAAAGCTGAAACAGGAGCGCCGGCGGTTCAGAGAAGGAACGCGAAGAGAAAAAAGCACAGTTCAATTGTGGAATTACGCCAGAGTTCCAGCCACCACCCATTAACAAACTTGTGGGGAGGTTGTGGAGAGAGTGTTTCCGACACTTGTCGTTGCAACAGCCGCCTGACCAGCTGAATTTGTCGTCGGGGGTTGTTGATATTCTGATGTTGGTCGCGCAGTGAGGTCAGGTTCACGTCGTCGGCGCTTATTTGGGATTAGCGTCGCTGCGAGGCAGAGCAATACCGTAACTCGTGTGCCTATGACGAATACGGTATCGTTACACGCCTTGAAGATTCATTTTGCACCGCAAGTCGCCAACGTCAATGCGTCGGTACGGTACTGATACGCCACGTTGTGGTAGTGAATACCGCTAACCAGGCATCAAGCCCTCCCCTACGCCACACTCTTTGTGGGTCAGGAGGAAAAATAAGCTCTCCTGCACTCTGTTCCTCTGGCGTGAGTGCGCCATGCGCCCATGATACTAGACTCCGCAGTCATCAGATATGGAGGGCTGCGGACTATATATATGGCTGCGACCCCCGCTGTGCCAGTTGGGGTCAGACTTCTCAAGTATCAAGATTCGAAACACTCAATTGACGCTCAAACACTTCAGACCACATTTCCAAAGACCAATCTTCCGACATACAACTGCTTCTACACACTGGCGCCGCGCTCAAGAAACACTCGTCGACCTTCCGGATACCCTCCTAGATTACGACGCTCCAGGCTATCTTATTTATCCTCCTTACGCCTTTTCGACCTTCATCGCGTCTTCAAGATGCCATCTATCATCCCTGAAGCTCCTCCCCAGCCGAAGGCTGGCATCGTTCGCCCACCACTCGACGACGAATACTACGTGATGGAACGCTATGCTGCTCACGCATCTCATTGTGCCCCATGCGCGCAACCATACGCTACACTCAGAAAGGGGGAGTCCCTCTGCCCCCGTGGCGCTCATCACGTCAAGAATATGGCCCAGTACATCTACAGCTATGACGGCAAAGCCTACTCTGTTGTCTCGAAAAGAGTCGGAGAGATTCAAGAGATTGCCATTCCCTCCAATCTCGAAGTTGTCTCGGCGCTGATGCGTGCATTTGATTACGGACTTAAAATCAAGAAAGCGCGTGCCCAGGTTGTCATTCACAATCCCAAGGATGCCGCCCAGGACGGTCCTGCAACTCTGACAAAACTTCAACCTTCCACGACACCTATAGCCCCTGCCTTGACGAAACCCGAGGACAGCTTCGAGACTTCCAACACACAGCTAATTCGGCCCTCTTCTCGCGGCACTTTGTTTGCCAACGACGCGTCCATTCGCAACCCTCAAAAATACCACTCCGGGTCTCGAATCAAGAGACCCGGTGAGTTTCTCCGCTGAATACGCACCACCGGTTAATTACGATGGCAACCAAGAGCCAACATTACTGTTTAAAGTTTCTCGCTTTCAGTAACCCGCACATGCCTACTCCAGCCTTGCGCGGCACTAAATAAAGTAACGCCCTGGAAGGACATCCACAGCGCCAAACCCGTTTGTCGATAGCAGAGTGACGGGCTGCTGATTATCGTACCATGCACACATGCTGTTTGTGGCGAATTCTGTTTTCCATTACGGAGTATCATTCGAATGTCGAAGAAAATAGTTCATGGTGACTTGGAACGTACACCTCTCGGCAGAAAGCGTATCCCGCCCGGTCACATGAACCTGGGGGGGCCTCGACTTTTCGAGCAGTGGAATTTGTGGAGAACTCAAACACGAAGAAGTTGAAAAAGAGGAAACAAAGGGGATGAATGAAGATGCCTGCTTTGTGCAGTGGATGTTATAAGTCTTGCTACATTTGTACCGTGCTATGACTGATATCTGTGTACTTGTGTATTTTTATGTATTGATACTGTTGTATATTATCTTACTATCGTCTGAGGATCTTACACCCTCGGCACCGACACTCATTTGAATATATTTCCTTGCCTCATGACTTAATCGGTTCGGGTTTTTTTGTAGTAGCTACGGTGTATTCGTTGGTCTTTCCTCTGCGATCAATAGAGCTTCTTATCAATATCATAGGGGCTTGTATGTACTGTATCTACGATTCCCCCCTCCAGAGCAACGATACTTTTAGAAGTAACATTCATCGGACGGCCAACATAAATCCTACAATGCAGCCATTCGAGGCCTGAGCCCACGTCGCAGGACATCCTCAGCTGCGAGTCATGCCCCATAAGAAGAAAGGTGCTTCAACAAAAGCATATGACAGTCAAAGAAGGAAGGACAAGATCACAGTTTCACATCCTCCCATTTCAGCTTTGTATGTACCATGCAGCAATTACTATGCAACCAAAGAGATCCTTTTTGTGGAGAACCCTGTTCCCCCCCAACTTTGCAGAGTCCTCATGCAGCTACTGTACAGGAGTAGTTACTAGGTAGCCGATCCCTCACAAGAGCCACAGTCATCGCACCCCAGAACAATGCTGCCTAGAACAAACATGGCAAAACGTCCGCGAGCCAAGAAAACATATCCTAACACTCCATACCTATTTCATATCCCCGGTCCCCATTTGGTTGCGCCGAAAAAAACATCTCAGCTGAGAAGTCGCTGGATACTCACGGTTGAAGACAAGCGTTTTCTCCCGGTTGGCTCGCGGTATGCGGGCGGTGCTTGGCCCCCGCGCTCAGGTGGCTCGAGTCCTAAAGCGGATTATTAATTAACCGATGGTTGACGGCTCCGGGTGTGTGCATGCTTGAGGGATACGTTTGAACTTAGGAATGCATCTTGCCTTGAGACCTCGAAGCTGTATGATGTTGTCTCCTGGTGCTCAGAGGCCAGTTTGCCAAGTGTAGACGCCCTTACACATGATTCCGGGGGACATAGCTTGCACTGAATTTTCATTATTTCCGTAAATCCAAGGACACAATTCTTGGACGAGTGTACGGAGTATGGACCTGATATCCATCTCAGATATCACTTGAAAGCACCGTTTCTGTACGCCAAGCTGTGGCTTGTGAGCATATCACATGATGCAGCCGCAAGCCCGGGCTACGGAGTTAGATATTCCCAATGCAATTCTTAGTCACGTGGCCGCCAGCCCTAGATGAGGTTAGTCAGCATGCGGTATCGAAAGAAACCTCCGACAACCGCAAGCAAGCTCAACGCCCTAAGCTGATTCAATCACTGTCAAAGTCCATAAACGACAGCTGAAAACAAGCGACAAGAGCGCCCTTGATCGGGGACTCGATTCTCAGCAATTGACCATATTCTCCTCCCTCCTCGCCCTTCGACACCGACTGTGTCCTTACGTTCACAGATATGGCCAGGAAGAGTAAGACTATTTGCGTTCAGTTTTTGTGCCCTGTCACGTCAATTCTGGCTTGAAGACTCATCTAAACACACAACCGAATGCTAAGATTTGTCTACTAACGTGTCCTTGCTTGCCAGAGTCCCGAACCATCGCCGTCCGTATTCTCAGCATGGCCATGACCGGCTACTACAAAACGCTCGTGCGACCACGCGCAAGCAGACCGCTCAGCATGCTGAAATACGATCCTGTCGTGAAGAAAAAGGTCTTGTTCTTGGAGGTTAAGCGCGGCGGGAAATAAATCATCGAATCTCATTTTTATCTCGAGATCTGAGGCGATTGAACAGGAGGCCCGAAGAGATGGCCATGACTCTGCGCGGCGATATTCAGCTAGAGTACGGTCGGTGAACACCATGCGGACGAACGATGCAGATTCATTGAGTTTCCGTTACTTCATTTTGGGCTTCCGAATGTTTTCAACCAGCCGGTTGCGCCCTCGAACGATGTTGAATTTCCCCCACTTTTTGTTCTGAACAGGAACGAGACTGCACACATACTTGGAGTTAGGGATTGGAAAAAGAGAGCTTCTCACTGTCTCTGCTATATGGATAGTGAATATGTATATTATGTACCTATATTTCTATGATCGGGACACCTTTGCATTTTAGATGGCGTTCTCGGTATAGAGGTTTACTTATGCAACTATTCCACGTTCATATATGGGCATCGCAAATTGCCGTCTCGCACGCATCTGCTGACAGGTTTCCGACGGAGACCATTTTGGTGTTAATAGGAATTTTTAACCATGACAATATTCGACATGTCTGCAGCATCATATCTGTTCGTTTTTTCGATTGCGATTGGGATCTCGTGACACCAGCAGTTTTCTCAATGATTCCTACTTCGGACAGTCCTGCTTGAACCTATTGTTATACAGATCTCCTATGCCAGGTTAGCACTGTTCTTACACAGAGCACTATCGAAGCCCACCTTTCTTCTTTCCATAACGGCGCGGCCTACTGTAACCCACAGCAGTATCAGTTGATTTAGTTACAGCCCATGTTTGCCGACTGCTGGATGAAACCGAATCTGCATTGTCGATCGAGTTGAAGTAGTGAGACGAAGTACGAGACTGACGTCTGGGAGCAGGAGGTTGTCTTGGCCCTTTATTGTTCAGGATACCCTCTGTTGGTGGCGTTTGATGTACCTTTCCAGTTTCTTGACTAAGTATGTCTGGCATAACGGTCTCTTTAAGGATACCTTTCAAAGGTGTTTTCTCTGGTTTCGTCTGGCTCGACTTGACCAACAATTCCGTGTTAGCAAAAACAGATTCATCTTGCGCTTGATGGCTGGCCTCTCCAGCGTGCTCGCGTTCCATCATGTGAGATTCAACTCTTGGATCTTTGACTGGACTGCGCGGAAGTTCTAAGGACAAGATATCGCTGTTGGCTTTCTGTACTTTCGGCGTCGACGGAGGCGCTAGGTCAGTGAACTTCGGACTGTCTTCCATTGGGGCTGACAGCAAGTTGTCAAAACGGCCGATATCTTGCGAGGGAGAATTCTGTTGGCTCTTAAGATCCCATTGGACTTGCGAAAACGGTTTGATGCGTGGTGTTGTCATGTCGGCTTGCTTCCTCCGAGAGCCTGGCCGTTTGGGTGCTCTCAAAGGCGAGCACGAAATGCTCCTTCTGATGCTTTCCTTACGGTAAACCACCTTCGTGGTTTTATATTCACGGGTTGAACACCGAGGAGAGATGTTTTTGTTGACCTTCGGCGTTACATTAGCTGTGCGTTTTCGCTTCCCAGCGTGCTTGGATTCCAGCGAAGGCCCTCTGTTGATATTGTCATCAACATCTAGAAGCATCTCGCTAGGTTCGTCCCGATGGATGAACGAAGCTAGTCGCTTCTCTAATATATCCCAGGATTGTAAGAGTGGATGATTCTCATCCAGGAGGCTATACTGGCGCAGTAAGTTTTCAGCTCTTGCCAAAGAGCTTTCCACTCCTTGAAAACCCGCTTGCAGTTTCTGCAGCTCATCATCCTTTTCTTGGGCGGATTTCTGGAGATCACCCAGTTTGAAAAGTTCTAATTCCGCAGTAAGGCAGGCGACATCGTCATCTTTGTGACTCAGAAGGTCAGCCAGCTCTGCGTTACGTGATTCGACCTCCTCTACTTTCGCGCCCAGCTTTTCAATCCCCGATGATTTCTGCGCAACTTCAGCCCGCAGTATATCGATCTCCTTGAGGCGGTTCTGGAGCGCTGCTCGTTCGTTCGTCAGCGAGGCAATGGTATCATCTTTCTGAACACATTCAACCCGCATGATGTCAAACTGTTCCTGCAACAAAGATACCTGGTAGGAATTGTCCATCGTGCCTTGCACTTTAGTTATCTCCGACCTTAATTTCTCATTCTCGCCAAGGGCCTCTTCAAGTTTATGTCTTGAATTCTCAAACTCTTTCAAATCAGACGCATGTTTGGCTTGCAGTTCCGACATCGCTTCCTTCATGTTCGCGAGCCCTTGTTGCTGAACCTCCCTGGCATCTTCAGTTTCTTTTTGGCTATCAACAACCTAGAGATGGATTAGTCTATGAAATGAGTTGCCGGGATAAACACTTACAAGAGTCTTAAGCTGAGTGCGTGAACTCTCGGACAGGGCCTTAGGAATTTATTAGCAATAGCCCTCAGTCTCGCATTAACGACACTTACCAGCTCTGATCTTATTATCTCTAACTGCTCCTTGAGCGTATCAACGCTTTTTTCTGCCATCTCCTTTTCACGTTTCAGTTGATGCAATTGCTGTTCAAATAGCGCGCGGTTTTGCTCTTTAGATAGAAGACTTGCCCTCGTAAACTCAGCTCTCACTCTATTTTCCATAGCTTTCATTTCTTCCTCAAATCTCCCCTTTTCGCTTTCAAAAGTTGAGATCTGTACCATCGCATTATCCAGCCCGCATTTCATCTCTTCGACCTTTGCTTCAAGCGTGATGACCATATTTTCCTTGGCTGCCAGAGCCTCCTTTGCGTTGCTCAGTTCCATTGATGTCGATTTAAGCTGCATTTGCATGTTGGATAGCTCATTATTATCTCGAGCTAATCGGGAGGCATCGACCAGTCTCGTTTGCAAATCACGTATCTCCTCTTGAAGGCGCTTAGAATTCTCACTAAGGTGCATTTCTCGCTGTTTTAAGTTAGCATGTGCCGCATCTGCTTCCGCTTGTGCATTTTGGGCATTCGATACTTTCTCTTGGAGCTGGCCATTTGTCTCTCTGGCTTCAGCCAGCTGGTTTGCAACCTCATATGATGATTTAAGAGAAGAATTGATGTCAACAAGTTGTTGCATAATCTGTGAAGCCCGTTGGTTTTGTTGGTTAAATCCCTCCGTCAAACTTTGGGTTGAAGTTTGACCACACTCGTCCAGCCTAAAGTTGATTAGCATATTTTCACCAAGCAATACGGAGAATCGTACTTGGAAGCAATGTCTCGCAATGCAGAGTCAACCTTGGTCAACGCAACAGCACCAGACTCCTCGCGCGCACTAAGTTTTCCCAGCATATCAAGGCAGGCTTTTAGCGAAGAACCAAACTCCGTTTCCATTGTAGATTGTGAAATTGCGATGAAATCCTTGATACCTTTGCAAAGGGACTCAATCCTGGACGATGTTTCTGCGTGGGTATGCTGGAACGAGGATAATTGCTTCTGTCCTCTGCTTGAATGGGTTCGAATATAGGCTTCTAATGTGGCTGTTCGGTTCCTCTCGCGGGCTAGCGATATCTCGCTATTTTTTAACTTGTTATCAGTCAATAGTAGCGAGTTCTTTAATGCAACAAACTCCGACTTCAGGCTGGAAAATTCGATATAATGCTGGTAGATGCTTTTATTTATCTCACTGGTGTTGTTACCAAGCTGCTCCACATTCAGTTGCAGATGGTGGTTCCCTTGGACTAGAGCGGTCTGCACAGTTTTCAGAAGCCTCCCATCCTTGCGGAGTATTTCATGGCCATTTCCAATTGTGACCATGAGATTTGTGAGTTTGTTAAACTTCACCTTCCACCTTTCGATGAGGTTTCGTTGGGTGGCCCTCTCCGTTTCGTGTGCTGTGTGCCGGGTTTCTGCTTGCTTTAGCTGGCCTTTAAGTACTTCGTTCTCCTGATTAACTTTCCGCAGCTTTTCCTCCATTTCCTCCTTCAACGCTGCGGTGGCGGCTTCGGCCTGATCTCTCCTCTTTAGCCTATGGATCAAGAGATAGAAGAGATCTTCTTCTGAGGGCTGCGCGGATGTGTTATGACTCCCATTAATCATTTTGTTGACAGAACTGTTAGGTCGAGAAGCCCGCTGCTTGGTTACTTTGAAGGGCGGAGACATGGAGGTTGACGGAGAACGAGCAGACTGTCCATGTGAGGACAACTGCCTACCCATATTCAATTTCCGTATACTCATTTCTATGGTACCGTCGTTGGATGAGGCGGAGGTGGCACGACTCGATTGACAGACCTTGATAGTGACGATTCACAGCAATAGTCAATATCAACGTGGAGGAACGTGGGCATACATAGCCGAAAACCCAGATGCACAGCCCGTATTGAATACAGGTTCACCGTATCAAACTACCAAAGTGTTTTTCTGGGGTGCAGCTTACAGGTCCTGGTGGTTGCGTCCCGGCATCAAAATCTACACAAGCGTGTTAGCCACTTTATACTCTATAATCGAGAAAGATGCACCATACTGATTTCTCGAATGACAGAATCTTTCATGGAGTCTCTCTGCGGGACCGGCTCCGAAATCTCTCCGCCAGCGGAGCCTTGCTGGGAATCATCTATAATGGCCTCTGGGCCCTTCGAAGAGGTTGTCAGGGATTGTGTTGGCTCAGGTGACAAATAAGTGCTCGCGGCACGGGCTCGACCAGCGGTGTTTTCCTGTCGAGTTTTCACAGGAGGGGTTGCATCACTAATCTCAAAACGGAGTTAGCTATCAACCAGAACCAATACGTTTATCTGATGATACCATACCTGTGTTTCAAAGCAGGTACAGCGTCAGCCACCTCGTTTTTTTCGCCATTGTTTTGGGATTCTAACTTTTCCTCCACTCCACCAGCCGCTCTAGTAGGTTTCGGTTGAGGTCTTGCAGAAAAATTTGGCACTGCGTTGCTTCGCCTGGCAAAATGAAAACCAAAAGTCTCAGCAGTACCAGAGCTAGAGGGACGTGCGATGAGAGGTCGAAACTCCTTGCCTGGAGAGGCCGAAATTCTCACGGCACAATGCTCCAGGACTTTCTTAGAAGTAGGAGATAACACGGCGTCATCATTGGCATCAAGTGAATGGCCTTGCTCCTTCTCGAGTTCTTGATTCTCGTCCATCTTGTCCGCGTCGGTGGCTCGAACAAGGGGTTTGAAGCGAGATTTCACAATCGCCTCATCACAGATAAACCTGGAGAAGGCCTTTGAGTTGATACAAATGTGACTAGCTAGAGCAGGGCTAAGCGGAGTCCTGAGAAGCGAAGAGAATGGATGATAAAGTTGATGAAGAGAAGGTCTCGAAGGAGGCAAGAAGAGAAAGAGGTCGAAGACATGTCGTCTGAAATTACCGCATTTGGCAACACTCAAGGTCGCTGCCGACTTCCATTATTACTCCATGGCCAATTCCATATAGTGCTCGAGATTGACAGCTAACAGTGTCCACTGGTTGCTGGTGGGTATATTGGATTTGCGTCGCTGCGTATGTACAATCTTGGACGGTTGCACATGGACAAGGGAGCTTCAGCCGTGCTCCGTACGTGTTATCGCAAACTCCGCTCCTAGCAGGTTTACCATGGTCGTCGGTTCAGTCAAATACTCTTGGGTGCTATCGGAAAATGCAAGGTCATCTGAGCAGAATAAAGTACGTCCTGGACCCCGGAAAATAATGTCCACGGCACAGAGTGCCCCAGAAAGCTTCGAGTTTTCAATGTGCGCAGGGGAGTGCACGCGCGTTGTCGTTAGACGTTGAAATAAACTCGCGGAGCGGACCGGCTCAACCAGATCGATGAGTTACGTTTCAACCGCGAAGTTGTCCGTGCTTCCTTTCCAGCATAATACTGTGTATAACGATTGCCTCAGCCCATAATCGTACTCCCTAAGGCATACTAACAGAATGGGTGCTTGTTCAACGTCATTTTGATATCAAAGAGGAAATGGAAACGTGTTTCTATGCCTCTCTCAGCACTTTATCATCCGCGCGCAACTTGGCTCAAATCAACTTAACTCGCTGTGGGCGAGACGCGTCGCGGTCACGCGTGGATTAGTTAAGCCGCGTCAAAGATTTCCCGGTTCCGGGCTTAGTTATCCATTCCACCTTTGCCTCGGGCCAGGACACTTTCACTGTCGCCTGAGGTCTCCGTCGTTGTATTCCTCCAGACATCGATCACACGATTGTGGATATCCGCAGAGGAATGTACTGTAGCAATCTACGGACTAATTCCTCAAGGCCAAGGTCAATCTGTGACTAGCTGTGTGATGGAAACAGAGAATCAGGAATTTGTGTCTCTGATTGGCTCACAACTGTGCCCACTGGATTCTTCACACATTTCCCGGCGCTAAGAGCACCAAACAGATGCCACTCACTGGCCTCCTTTCACCATGAGGGAAATTGGCATACGCACCACCTTGAGCAGATCAAGGAGCCTTGGACAGTGGTTGGGCAGTTCATCCACCCTGCACCTTGCTGTTCTAGGGATGCGAGTTTCAACCCTGTGATGGATCGGTTCTAAGGCACATCTTCTCTGCGCCGGTGGCGCATACATAAGTTAGTTTTAACTTGATCCCGATTATATAGGGAGAATGCTTTCTCAACCCGCTGGAGACCCTCCAGCTGAATGGAGTTTTGTCACTGTCTCTCATGTGCGAATTGATTGATGAGCAGTTTTGAACAAGGTGGACTCATCAGCACTGAAGATCGACGATTGTGAACCTGAATTAGACAATGACCGGGGAAGATGGCTAGAAAACATTCAAAAACGCTTCTCTTTTCCTACTTCCTATATATCATTCCGACTGCATACGGACTTCCCTTTCCATCTGCATACGAAGATGTCCCGAATGCTATCCCCGGAAGCGTCGATGATCCGGGAACTGAACCGTCAGGGTCCTCTGGAAGCTCCCATAGTTCAGTGCATCTTTCCAGCAATTCACAGATTGCCATTATCGTGGTAGCTGTCGTGGTAGCCATTCTAGGTGGTGAGTCGTTCATTTCGATACTCCGTTATGGATTGAAGCAGAAGCTAATTAGAATTAAATGAACACAGTAATATCCGCAGTCCTATTCTACCTTACAAAGAAACGACAGTGGGAACTCCGCGCTTCAATCCGACGATCAGCCCGGCGTCTCACAGCGCCACTTAAATCCCCCGGCTTGTTATCTCCTCGATTTAATAGGGGGCCGTCGGCTCAGTCTCGCAGCGCAAGACCTGAAGCCGCGCCCTCACGGTCACGAGAAGATAGGGTCCCCGGTCGATCTCAAAACGAGAAGGAGAAGCAGCAGCGGACGCGTGTGGAGGAGATTGAGAGGGATGTGGGAACCAAACCGACAGCCACGCCACCGGAAGGACAGGCAAGTGGGTGGAAGAAGTTCATCACATTCAATGGGATGGGGAAAACATGAGTATACAGGCTGTACCTCATCGTCTGGTTTATTCATCTGGAGGTCTCATCCAGTGCCCTAACTATGCCCTGGTTCTCTTTTCCCAGGTTTTCCGGTCGAGAGTGCAACATGAGATTGACCTAACGTTAAATCATCTCTTTTTTTTGTATCTTTATTGATATAAGTGTGCGGGGCGGTACTCCGTATACATTGATACATGTGGTTATCACGACACACGATGTGGTACGTAATGAAATCGTTTCTGGAGAGGTCCCCCGATTTGCATCACCTACCACGGCTTGCTTGCTTAAACAGCCCGCATCTCCGTGGACCTTTTCAACCGACTCTGATATAAAAACCAAAGGGATCTACTTCAACTGTGAATCAGTTATCCATTCCTTAACTAACAAGTACAGTACCTCTTCTCACCATGCAATTCATTGCCATAATCACTATTGCCTCCATTCTCGCTATCGCTTCGGCCCGTATAACGCATCACCACATAAGGTCGCTTGGGGAATGCACGCAGCATGTAAGCCCACTCATCCTTGCTGTATCTTTCCAAAAGCGGTCATCCGTCACCCCATAATAATCTGTTTTCTGGTGTTAATCGCAGTTGCTTAGTGTACCAAGAACGATGGTATGAAAGGCCAACTGATTTATACGGGCCGTTGGGAGGTGTTAGTTTCCTCTTTGTTTTGCCCTTGCGTATTTGCACTATTTTCTGGATCATGCGCATGCAAGCGCAGGATGTCAAGAGCCAAGTTAATTAATAAAACAGGGCTTGCGTATGCCTCAAAGATTGAGGTACTGTATAACGCCAACTGCTTTGAAACATGGGCACTTTGACTGAACAAACCGAATAGGGGTAATGATCCAACAGATACCGCTGAAGGGGCTTGTGCGGTTGCAGTGGGAGGATAATGGGAGAATTTCAATCATGTCAACAGAAAACCTTTCTCAAATTTGAAAGTACTATGACCCATAATCAACAAATCATGATATGTAATCCCCAAAGACTCCTAAAATCCAGAAATCCCCAAACTCCCTATCAAGACTGCAGATTGAGTCATCACCCAATCCTCCCATATGCACGCCGGGGGTATATTTAGCTGCCGTAAATTAGGTGAACCCAAATACCTAAGTTCCGTTGACTATGAAAACACAGCTAGTGAATGCCTTGATTTTTGAAGTTTCCGATACTCGTTCACCGCCGGGCTAAGCGAATTGCCCGTCGGTGGCCCATCACTACCGCCGTAATCGTCAGAGCCAATGGAGGAATGCCTTCTGGCCTGTCGACTTTCTGCCTTGCTGGTGATGTAATAGTGCTCATCTTGTTCATCCATCTGTATTCTCCAGCGCTCACGAAGCTGGCCGCCTTCAGGTCCGGCACCACAGGCACCCTGTAGTCGAACGCTCGATGGACTATTCAGCGCCAAAGCAAATATATTTTGCGGCTCGGTGAAATCGGTCACCTGTGTGCCCCGGATGTCGAAGTACATATACCCCAGGCAGACGAGGTTAGTCAGAAACACGTGCACGAGGACGACGTAGAAAACGCTCTGCCAGGCTTGGTTGCCACCAGACGCGTACTCGCTCACTTTAACGGTAGCTGGGAAGTCTTCGTAAATGGTTTTGCCGCCTTCAATGATTGGGCTTTCGCCATGTGGCCAGTTCTGCTCAAAAGAAACACCTTGAACGCTCATGAGGAGAGTTGACCCTGACATAACTGCCAATGCCTCCGCTACCGATGGAAGCTTGGGATCAAGGGTATATACTTTTGTTTTGTTGTTAAAACCTCCAGTTAACTGCATGAGTAGTCTGCCGTTGCTGGCGTGTCCGTCGGTGATACCCGTGCCCAAGCTGACCGCGTTCGCCCATTCTGAGCCGACGTTTTTCCAGTCGGGGTCGATCTTAAATGGTACGGACTCTGGAACTCTCCGATAATACGCTAGTTCGTCTTCACTATCTTCGCAATGAGCATCAAGCTGGCCTCCATTGTTGGCAGCATGGTACCGTGTGGAGCATTTAGACACCATCCCTCCCCTAAGCGCGCAAAGGACATAAGGGCTGTTTGTTTCCATAGGCGCAGAGGCGCCGAGAATATAAACAGAGTGTAAAGGCCAGTTTCCGGTCGCATTGACAATGGTATTGTATGGCTTGGGCACTTTAGGAAAAATGGGCGCACGCTGATCGCCCATTTCACCAAATCCAAAAATTTGATCCACTGCCGTTTTATTCAGTGCCTTGGCCGAAGTCGGGAGGTCTTTTGGCGGGGACGATAGCCAGGTCGAAGCATTGAATTTCTGAGAATTGGGCCACTTTGTATAGACCATCGGGGCCAGCTCATCCTCGCTCAAGCCGGCACATACAACCTGAACGGCCGGTGACGCCACTGAAGCGGATATATAGAATTCTCCTGCGCCGCCAAAATCAGATGGCTGCCTCAGGCTATTGCGAGGGTCTCGCGAGGCCGTGAACACCCCAGTATGCGGCATGGCAGCTGTGACAACGTTTACCATTCTCCCGTATTTCTTTGAAAGCTTTGTCATGTTCTGCACGTCAATCCAGCTCCCAGTCACCGTGGTATTGTCGTACCAAGTTCCGATAGGCGGTGGCCGGCGTTGTAGCGAGCGAGAAGTTTGATTTCCAGATCGAGATATCCGTGCCCATTCGGCGATATACTGTTCATAATTGTGGTAGCCTTGGCCGACGTGAGAAAGTTGCATACAAGTGGAACCCGCATATTCAGGGTCCATTTCCGTGGTGATTGGAGTTAGACACTCGAGTCCTAAGTAATTCGAGTTTGCGAATTTTGATGCGACCTGGCCGTACATTTTGGTATTTTCAAGCGGCCCAAACTTAAGCTTGGGGGAAACTAAAAGGAATAAGCAACGGTTTAGCTAGACGCCTAGGGCCGTTACTCACCCAGTGTTTCAGCTGCTGTAGTGTAGAGCATTGCCATCCAGGCAGTAGTAAGGGCAGTCATCCCCAAAATAGTCAAAGCAGAATATCTGACATTCTCCCAATGGGTCACTAGAGTGCCCGGTTGCATGATCCAACTCCGCATCGACATATCCGAGATAGAGATGCCCGGTGATTGTTTTGCTAAAGCTCTGCGGCTCAAGACCTGCCCCAAAAACGCAACAAAGACCGTGACAAACGACAGTTCTATTGTTTTAGCAAAGAGGGCCGATAACAGTGATGCCGTAGATGGTGATATACCGCCATCTGTCCCAATGCGCTTGCCATATCGAGGTTTGACGCATGCAACAATCAGATATATGCCAGAGAATGCTGTAGAGTAGAAAGCGAGAACTAAGATGGATATTGAGAGCCATGAGGTCTTTCGTTGAGTCACGGTTTTATGGCTAGGACATTTGATATCACCAGAATGTCCTATATTCAACAATTGATCAGTTTCATCTCACGTAGCTCTGGAAGTCATTATTACCTCTGCCAGCATCTTTCGGTAAAGCCAGGGTTGGTGTGTTTTGCACCAACGTAGAGGCGCTCTCAGGATCGCGGGGATACATGAAGAGTGGATATTCTTCGTGTGACCTTGAGTGACGATTCGAAGTTGACGATGGATCGTTGGAATATGGCTCATTTGCAAATCCTCTCAAGCTATCGCCAGCATCACTGATTCCCAAGCCAAATGCGTCCGACCTTCTCGTTTCGTTCCCAAAGGTAAAAGTTGGTGGTGGACTGCTGAAATCAGAGATATGCTGAGGGCTGTTGAATCCATCATCGACTGAAGGAATTCGCTGATATGATTGCTGCGCATGAGATAGGGGTTTGCGTGCTGGGAAAGCCGCGTCCGGACTGCGTAGGTTTGGACGTGAACTCGAGCCCTGTTCCCGTTCCATTCTGACTCAAGAATAGCAGACCTTCCATATACTCTGCCAAAGCTGCGTCGGAATATCGACGGGCAATGATAACGATGGATGGGCTCACGCGATTGATGCCCTAGAAAGCGACTGCAAACCGGCTTCTGACAAAGGGCGATATTCCGATCGTATTAAGTTCTGCTTCATCAACCCGACACTTATGATGGATTGCGCCAATGCCTGCATAAACAGCTGAAGTGAAGGCTGGGGGCGAAGGCTGGGCGAAACTTGCGTAGACAAAAAGTCTCGTGGAAAGATGAACAAAGGAGATACCCAAGCAGGTGGAACTACGGAGTATATGTATTCTGTACAACCTCTGCGGTTTCGTCGCAACGTGGAGGGAGACGCTGTGTTGGAAAAATAGAAACAAATCGTCGATTGCAGGGTGGTGCATACGGAGAACGCTTAGGCCTCGTCATGCAAATATGTCCCAAAGCCACCGCGAGAAAGCCCTCAGCCAACATTTCGGGAATGGAGTGAACGCTTGATCCAGAGTAGCAACGTTAGCTGCCGGGCCCCACACGGCGCGGTGCTTGAGGGCCACATCCACTTAATATCATTTTTGACATGCGTGCACGGTTGCTTTCTCAGCCCATGTCAGCCCAGAGAAGCTCATTTTGGCGACTTGCATCTTGTGGTCGTTGGCGTTGTTCGTCTACCAGCTTTTTTGCTGAAGCGGCCAGTAAACGAGCCCTGGGTCTGCATACTTTTCGTTGGTTGTGAACTGAGCGAGCAGCAGATGGCATCCCAGAACTCGAGCGGACTCGGCGGCTAGGACTGTTCCCACCAGAAGGCTGTCCAGTAACTAGCGGTGGCAGACGAGGATCCTTGTAGGCTGTGAAGGACCCAGCGCACGTTGTAAGGAGTAGATTGCCGTGCTAGCAAGCCAAGCCCTAATCCCCAAACTGTGCGGCTGGAGCGGAGTTGCCGGTGGGCATCAAGCCTCTAGTCTCTGGATGATGATATTGATATTCGCTGCTTATGCTCATGCTCGCCGGCCGATCTTATTATCAAATTCAAATCAAAGATCAATTATGGCGAGAAACTGCAGTATAATGCCCGCCTTTCTCCAGTGTGGAAGAGGTCTTTGACGTTTGGCGTTGTGATTGAGGCTCGTTCAGGCGAAGCCTTTTGATTACTAAGCCGTCCCGAACCTCAAGCTTTACCGCCCCCTCGATCGACGACACGACGCCTACGGAGTATCGTTGAAGCATTCATTGCGAGAATGGTTTAATCTCTAATGATACGTCCTCTCGAAGGGACCCCAATCTCTTGTGTGCCAGACAGAACTGGGGAAACAGTTCCAAGATGCATTGCTTTTCTCAGGGGTTTTTGAGAACCATTCAGGAACGGTTGGCCCCACGATAGACTTAATATCGAGCCGACCTTGCAAGAAGGGTCAAGACACATCTTCGTTCCACGGGATAGCCGTTCCAAAAAGCTCTTCCGGCACAATACTGTGGGGGATTCGAGGACTCCAAGTCCGTGCGCCATCCGACACGATTGCTATTCCACGCAGAGAATGTTTCAATTTTGTCAATGCAAATCGACCATGACTCCGCGGCCTCGGAAAGCTCTCGCAGATTTCAGCCCATTTCGGTACTTTACCTCGATCTTTAAACTGTGGGAGACAATCAATGATCCTTGAATTAGAAGGGTTGGGTGTGCCCTGAAGACGCACACGCCCTGCTCCATCATGCAACCCAATACCATGATGAGTTTACTGTCCGGGCGACATCACTCCGTACTTCGGACCGACGGTAACACTCAGAGATAGTATGAGTGAACTATGATTCCTTACCCCTTGTTACGCAATTGCTATCTCGATATCACACTCTTCAATCCCTGACGTTTCCCCCATCTTCAGTAAAGCGTCGCTCCAAAAGCCGAACCCCAGATCCACGAAAGCCCTCTTGGCGATCTAGATTAAAATGTTATCATGTTAGTTTCCACGACTCATCACTTTTCTCACCACTGAATATGCTTCTGCCGCTGAGCCGACATCTGACAGAAGCTAGTCTCACGAGATAGCGTGTGAAAAGCTTGACTTTCTATTCTTACCCAGTTGGTTCAAGTTGACAAGTGGTCAGAATGAAAGACGGCAAGTGAATCCCAAAGCAACCGCACGGGCCACAAGCCGACGGGTGAACTGCCCGGGCGAGCGATTGGAACTTCTTTGGTTTCACAATTTCTATCACAAACCGGGGCTCAGCAGCGGTTGTGTGCCAGGACATGGGACTTTGAGGTATACATCTCATACTGTTATTAAACACCACTGGAGATGGCCAAAATGCAGCGAAGAAACCCGAAAACCAATCAATATCGTACAAAAAGAGTTACCCTTCAAAGGCCTGTCTCCCTGTTGTCACTCTTTCTAGCGTCAATTCACGAATAGCTAAGCAAGATGCTAGACCAACACCGCAAATAACTGTCATAGCAATCCATACAGCTCTCGTTGCATCTGCATACACATTTAAGATTTCCAGCTTCTCGACTCTAGATAGATCCAAGGACTTCAGCACCGGAATCATGCTAATGGCAGCATAGCCATCGAACTTATCAACCGCAGCTGGTAGACTCACTCGGGCGATATTTGCTGCAAAACGGTTCGCAAAGATGCCAGAGCCCAAGGCAACGCCGAAAACGGCGCCTAGTTGCCGGGCAAAGACAAAAGTCCCCATAGCGATTCCCACTTGGAATTCGTCTGTTGCAGCCTGCAGAGGGATTCCAAGTGCGGGAAAAAGGATTCCTAGTCCAGTGGCCCCGATAATCTGGAGGCCCAGCCGATTTGAAGCAGAGGTATGCGCATCGAATACAATAAAAAGACCCATCCCTAATGTCGCAAGTCCCCATCCTGACCAGACGGACCACAGATAACGTCGAATATATTCAACTGCGAACGCAGTAGCCACAGCGCTTATGGATACGCCTAGCGAGAGGGGGAGTGCATTGACTGCTCCAGGTACCGGTGCTAGTTCCAGAACACCCTCGAAGTATATTGGTACATAGAAAAGCACCGTGTACAAAACAACCCCGTGCAAAAAGGCTCCAAGAAGTGAGGCCCAGCGGGTAGAGGTGACGAACAGCCAATACGGAATCAGCGGCGCTTTCGCATATCCTTCGTATACGGCAAATGCTATCAACAGCAGGGTACCCAACACCAACGGTACCAGTGTACCAGCAGAGGTCCACTGGTACAGACTCCCTGCCCATGTGATGGGGAGAGCAAAAAGAGTAAGGCCAGGAATGAAAATTGCAATTCCAATCCAATCCACCAATGCAAATTTGGACCGTAGCGAGGTTGGTATTGTCTTCAGTTTTAAAAAGACCGGAACGAGAACAACCGGGAAGATAAGGATAGGAAGATTGATCCAGGCGATCCAACGCCACGAAACGAGCTCCGCGAACAATCCGCCAACCAGTGGTCCGAATGCTGAGCCAGCTGCCCAGACGAATCCTAATATGCCCAGGTAGAGTGGTCGTTCAGCGAGAGTGGTCATATCGGTCAGAATGATCTCCGCGAGCGCCTCCAGCCCTCCTCCTCCTGCTCCCTGCACCGCACGACCAGCGATTAAAGTGGCCATATTTTTCGAGAAACCAATGATGAGGGAGCCAATTCCGAACAAAACAATACAAACGTATAGAATTTGCTTTCGACCAAAAATGTCCGATAAAGCAGTATGGACCGGCTGAAAGAGAACCGATGTCAGGAGGAACGAAACACCGGCACAGAATGACTCAAGAGTTGTCCCGTTGAGGTCCTGGGCAATAATCTATACAGATTTGCGTACATCAGCATCGCCATCAGACGTTATATTAAATCGTACGCTCACATCAGAGTGTGTTCCACGCTTTGCAACATACCGGAAGAGCAATGGATAGACTCGTTGCATCCAAGGCACTGACGAATGCCACCGTCGCTAGAGCGAAGAACGCAAGTTTGAATGCCCATCCTTTCTTCGCCTTCCCATTGTTTTCGGTAGGTTCAGAGATATCAAATTCGGAGAATGAGGTTATAATAGGTATTTCGGCCTCTGAAACGTTTGAGGAACGGAAATCAGGCTCTCGTAGTCTGGGAAGTATCGCCGGCAGTGGTGATTTGACCATTGCGATGAAGGTAAGGCTGATCCCCAAGATGAAGATAGAAAATAAATATCCTGTTTCTCAGGATTGATTCATTATTGACATGAGTGCGAAATCACCGGAACGCACCACTGCCATGCAGTCAACAACATATTATGAAGAGTTGTTGCATACACCGTAGTAGCGAAGGGTACTGCAGCCAACAACCCACGTGTTTGGATGAGAGAAACCAACATACAAGGATAAACAATGACACAGTAAATAAGAGACATGGCCCCTTTGGCCCTAAGGGCTTCTCCGCCTCATTCCTTCGTTTGAGAGGAGCAAAAGCCCCCTGATCGACCATGCCTGAGCATCATTCCCATTGGCTAAGCGGTAACGGAGTACGGAGTAGGATTGAGTATAATCATCCGTGCCCTGTAGTTGTTGTTATACTCTTTCAGCTGAAGGAACACGTTGGGAAACTTACATACGGAGTATGTCGTGGGCATAGTTATTCTCATAGCAATCCTTGTCAAGAGAGGCTGAAAGCAACCAACTTAGCTGGGATGAAACCCAAGGTCTTGGTCCGCTCACAACCCTCTATGTTGCTTGGGGAGCGGTTGACTGAAAATACTAGAGAATTATGGACTGTTGGCACTTTAATAGACGTGCATACTGTGTGTAAATCACAAACTTTACTCTTCACACCAGGGATTATCATTAAAGTTAGTAGGGCCCGGAGTCATAGCCACTTCACGTCATCTAGAAATACTTCCCTACGATTGAAACCAACGGGCCAAAATCAAATCTATAACTCTAATCTGTCTATCAATATTCCGCACATTCACCCAGAAAGCATGTCGGTATCACCGATGCAGCAGTATGCATAGTCGTGGCCATGTGGTTCTCGATGAGACCTGCCTGGACCACGGAGTCCTAGGATAATACACTAAAGTCTCTTTAAATGGCCTGATCCTTGTGCCTGAGGGAGATTGACAAGATGCGGTACTAAGACAAAGTTTCGCGATAGCCTCACTGAAGAACGTTGGTTGGTCGTGTCACTCTGTAAACGGATGTATTCGACAAATATAAGGTAGTAATATACCCCAAACGCAGTAAGGATATGCCACCTAAATATTATCAGCTTTAAAAAGACCAAATCATGGACGCAAAAAGGGGAGGAAGAGGATGTCTAGCATTACCAGCTATGAAGCTCGAGCAAAACTCCAAGAGGCACTCCTACAATCTCTCGTAGATTTCGAAGGTCATCGCATGAGAAAACGTCAATGAGCCACAAGAGAAAGCCAGAAACGAATGTGACTAAACCCAAATGTGTCAGTGTCCGTTATGTCAATGCAGAAGATAAAAGAGCGGGATTACCTGATCCTACAAGGGCAAGGTGTTTTAGTTCCGACTTCACGGCGACGTCGTTGATACCTCTTAGCAGCCAAATACATCTCGCAGCCACGATGACAATCATGGACCCAAAACAAAGACGATGGGCCAAGGAATCTTCCTGCTGCACGTGGAGAACGGTGACGATAGACAAGCCGATGAGTAGCAAGCCTCCAAACATCAGCTGAAACATGGGTTTAGAACCGAACGCAAATACAGCATAGATGACAGTGGCAGTTGCGTACAGCATTGCCATCTCATCAACTAGAAACAGCCCGTTAGTGAATTTGCCACTATTGAGGACGAAGGCCACCTGAACCTATCTGCGCCGGGAATTTCAGCGTCGAATGAAATGCGATGGACCCTAAGCCAACTCCCGCCAGTTGTGCGTAGCTGAGTAAAATGGCATAATCGCCCTTGCGGCGCTCAGATTGAAATATCCCCTTCCATGCTAAATATACTGATACACCCTGAGTAAGCAGTAATACCCAACATGCAAGAATACAAAATAGAACACTAACGATATGCCAAGTTCGACACAGTGTTGACGAATTCCGCGATGTATATTGTCACGGCATAATCCTGTTAGAGTTTTAGCGATCATGGGAAGCCATCGCGTCAGTCCGGATAACCCGTGAGGGATGGGGAGCCCTACAAGTTCACAAAAGCTTGAACTACATTAGCCCTGACCTGTGTCTCTCCCAGACCTCAAGAAGGAACACTTACTTCATCGTAGAGGTCCTTGGGCTCCAGAACCCCGCAGAAGGCGGTGTCGGATACGCCCAACCAAATATCGCCATGGTTGCCGAATGACTTCCCTGTGGCTTGACTCGCTTGAAAGGACCTGATTCTGGACAAGTCTATGCGGACAAGACTAAAAAGAAAATCAAAAGACTGAATAATAGCTTGAATCTTGGTGCTTGTGTGCTTCGATTCAATAATTTATGACAAGTTGAAGACGCTGGTAGAAATGTCTCACGATCTGTCAGCCCTATGGCGGAGCCTGGCTTGTGCGACCTTCATAAGTCTCGAGTCCTTGGGGTCGAAGGATCCTCCGCTCACGTTTTTCAGGATCTAGAATAAGTCTTTAGGCTGATGTTGCTAAACTCGAGTAAGTGACAATGGCAGAGGGTTTTGTCCCTGGAATGTACCCGTCGGACGGCACACGGGCATTTGTTCCCGGGGCCCCTGAGTGCTTTGATCAGCCCCATCAACCTTCAGTCTGCTCAGCTTAACTCAGCTGATTAAAGTCTCCAGGGATGACAAATGAGATATTGTAACTATGGGCCATCGTACATTCAACAGTACTCTAGACGTTTTGAACGGTAAAATCACAAATAGGACAAGTCTGAAGGCTGTGATAATTTTGCGGAACTCGACGGGAAAAATGGTCTGTGATGGCTCCTTTAACTGATTAGGAACTTAACTGAAGGATCCACGTGATGGACTCCAGAAGTCAATTTCAACGTCACATCTCGATTTGTACTGTACTTTCCTCTCCACGATAACCACAACATCTACATATCAAGACCAATACATGTTCATACACCGCTGATATATACCCCTTGGACTGGTTACGAACCAGCAAGTTGCTTCATTGCTCTTCTCCCGCAACCTCCGTCTGCTTCAAGTTCGCCTGCTTAGCCAGTTGCCGTCCACGCTCATACCGCACCGCAGTATCGCTTCCCTTCCATCGCGTGCCGAACACTCTATCCCAAAACGAGAAGAAGGGTTGCGAGAAATTAGTCTGGGCGGAATGTTAGCACTGCCGCAATCATTGCAAGGTAGCTCTTCGTACCTTCATTCCCCAGCTTTGGTGGTGAATATCATGATACAGAGCATTGTTATCCGTGAACATCTGCAACGGATCCCATGGCAGTAGGAATCCAGAATGATCGTCGACCGTTTTCAATGTCGCAAAAGTGAAGAAATAAATCCCTTGGCGTACGGTCAGCCTAGCGGCCTTGAAGGCAAAGAGCGAGCCTATCGTGTCTTCGAGGAATCCTTCTAGCGGATGGTTGTACAAAGCTCCAAAGGCATACGGCACATAGAGCTGATGGTGTCGAGAGTGGAAAGTGCCTTAACCAATCAGATACAGCAAAACAAGCGGCTTAGGGATTAACTTACGATAAAGCCATTTGTTCTTATGCATACAATAGTGGATGCAATATTGCCAAGTATCGACGAAAAATGCTGCAAATGCATATTGGATGGCAGGGACCTGCGAGGGTCAGCATTAACCTCCCTTCAATCGAGCAAGCTAAAAGATTGCCATACCAAAACATAATAAAGAGCCCTTGCAAGAGCCATTTCCCAAACGCTAAAATCAGATATCGCAGGTTGAACTGGTAGTGTGATATTCCTCAGAAGTGCCGGAAAATTTATTCCAGTGATGGCGAGGAGAGACGGGGCATAATTCCTCCCAAGCCGGACCCGTTGCGCCCACGCTAGCACACCTTGATGCTCGTCAATTATCTCGTCGACTTCGAAATACGCCAGGCAAATTCCCATGACCACCTGAAGCGCATGCTGAACGAGCACACCACGGATGACATCTCTCATGGCCACTCTGTTCCTCTTCAAGAACTCCTCTGGCGTATGGAGCTTGTATTTGGAGAGCCAACCATACTCATCGCAAGCTTGGAAGAATAGCGAGAAAGCCCAATATACCGCAACAGGTAGGACGACGATAAGGATCTTGTCAGGGACAAATGGTGCAAGGGATGGAGCTTGGGTATGTGGGCTATCACTTGGTCCGCTGGACGCCACGAATAGGTGAGCAACGCGGGTGAAATTCATCTTCAATATAGTACACTTCTCTTGCACAAGTATATACTGAAACTAAGACGCACACAGTTGTGTCTGATTTAGGGATTCTCGGAGTTTATATCTGAAGACATAAAAGTATGGATCATCAGAACTGCAAGTCTGTCGGCACCATGTATCCATAACATTGCAGAAATCCAGCTTTCATACCCGGATATCAGCAATACTTTCGCGCCATCTTCCCAGAAAAAGCAGGGTGGAATCCTGTCAGTATCACCCACCACAGATGGCAGTGCTTGCGAACACACCTGTTGTGCGGGTCACCAACAGACATTTTCTTTCAGCGTTGGTGTTTATCCATGAAAAAGGTAGACAAGCCATGTCTATCAATGAGTCCTGACTCACACACTGCTCCGCTGCATTCTCCAGAGCCGCAATTATCTACTACGCCGACCGCTTTTCAAGGAGCATGAGTGATAGTCTAGGTAAGACGCGAATCATTCTCATTCAACTAAAATTATCCGGTTTGATCCGCCATTCTGTTGGTCGTACAAAATGCTCAGGGGTAATGCAGCCCTAAGTGTACTCACGTTCTAGAAACGCGGCTCTGATTTGTTCTACTCGGATTGTCTTTCCACTTTAACTTGTATGTAAGTCTTTTATCTCGCCCCCCCGACGTGCAGTATGCTACATGTACTGTACGTCTCGTTGGTTTTAGCCCGAGCTTTTTATGGACCACATAGGAGACTATGGTGGCTATGAAGGGTCGGACATGACTTAAGGCCGAAGGGCCCCCGCGATCGACAGAATGGTTCACGTTGGTTTTCATTCTTCTCGGAGACCAATGAATTGGGAATACGCGATGTGGTATTCTGATTTCGTGTTCCGTAGGTTGACGGGATAAATACAGTACATAACTACAGTACACTCTGATGTTGGTCAGAGGTAAAGAGATGTTTTGATTAGAATTGCCACTAAATAGTATGGTGATAGGTTATCGATCCCAGTCTGAAGGAAAGATTACCAGCGAGGTGAGAATTGTTGCCCAGTTATCATAATGTTCAGAAATAATTAAACGCCAATTTACATTGGGAGTTCACAGAAAAGAGGTGCGTGGGTCGACGGTATCTTGAAGTCGGGACGGCAGATCATCATAGCTCAGCCGCACGCAGTCTCGGCTCGAATAATATTAGTTGGCGCTACTAATGATGAATTTGGCTACGGAGTACTCCGTGCGTATTAAATACGCCATTTGGGGCCGCACGGGTTTCCAAGAGCCAAGCTTCCGGGGACTCGGGTCTTCGCGTTCAAAATATGCCGGGGGTAACACGACGGGAGTCCCGCAAAACGGCGCGGCTACTAACCCGTGGAGGCCTCTTTAAACATGAGACCGTCCCGAAAGTGACGTAAAAATCGAATTACCATCCGTTTGGAATCTTCGTTTAGAGAAATAATCTTCATCCACCTTCAAAGCATCTGGCTACCACAATAAAGTTGATCCGCTGAATATGGAGAGCCAAGTAAGTCGCAATATCAGACAGAATACTTCGCTTTCAAAGGCTAATCAATGAAAAGACAGCCGTCATCGCAGGGGGTTCTATCGGTCTTGGACGCGAACTGGCGTCGCAACTGGTGCAAACCGGTTAGGAGACTCTCAATGTTCACTGTAACCCAGCACTAACTGCGGATACTACCCAGGTGCCAGCGTTATCATTCTGGCTCGCAACCATGAACGTCTTGAGGCCACAGTGCGGGAACTGTTGCCCCTACGAGTGCGCAAAGACCAAGAAGTTCGTGGGAAATCAGTCGATCTCGTCGATTCCTTGCAGGTGAAAAAAATCACATAACCGCTCCGAGGGGAAGGGTCAGGTTGACAATTTGCGCTTAGGTCGAAGAATTCGTTCAGTCTCTAGATGTAATCCCTTCGTATGTGTTTTGCATCGCCGGCGGCTGTGCCGAAGAAGTGGGTTTCTTTGCGGATATTTCCCCGCAACAAATTGTTTCCTGCTTCGACAAAAACTACTTCTCATCGGCATTCGTCGCCCATTCTTTCATCCGACAGTGGATTAACCAGCCTCAGAATTCAGAGCCCCGGCATCTGATATTCACGGGCTCAACCGCTGCTTTCGTCGCAATCCCTGGCTATGCGGCATACACTCCAACAAAAACGGCACTTCGAGCACTAGCTGACACACTCCGGCAGGAGGTGTTGATGTATGAATCGCGGGCATGTATTAAGGTGCACTGCTCTTTTCCCGGTACCATATTCACGGACTCATTCGAAAAGGAGCAGCTGAACAAGCCTGTTCTATGTAAACAGCTAGAGGGTTCCGATGACAAGAAGAACGGAATGACGGCTGAGGCAGTTGCCCGAGGCATCCTTGAAGGTCTCAAGAAAAACAAATATCTCATCACCTTGGACATGCAAACAAGGCTGCTATTGAACAACATGCGGGGCCCGAGTCCAGCAGAAACATACCTATGGGATTGGATTCTAGGTTTTGTCTGTTCGTTGGTCTGGCCCATTTTTCGGGGCCTTTTTGACAAAAAGACTAGAGCATACGGTCGGGAGACGATGACGAAGGATTCCGCGTAACAAATCTGCTAGGTTATTGATATAAAGATAGAAAATTGACCGGAGAGTAACGTTATTTGAAAATGTACTCCGTAATACATGTTACTTCGAAACGTAGAGTGACTGGCCTCAATTTGAGCTTGTAGAGCATACTGCATACTTGCCACTGCGCCAGTAAAACACTATTCCCCGTCAAGAAGGATAAGCTTCCGAACCTGCGTCAAAATGCCAACGTGACAGCCTTGAGTTTTCAGCCCTGCCAGCCATGATTGAAATTCTTCTCAGCGGGGTCCAGAGTTAACCGGACCCCAGAAACAACAGTTTTATACGGAGTAGTGTTACAAAACACTTTGTTGCAGGTGCACGTTTTTTCGAATGTGGCAGAGACCCCAACCCCTTCGGGAATGCGTTGTGATTCAGCCCATATGAACTTTTTATCACGAAACATCCAATTAAACTGCAACTCGTAAAGCTGCCGAAGTGATAACTTTTCACCCATAGTAGGAGCCTACCGGTGTTCACGGCGGTTAATTTCACTCGCAGGGACAAGTTGGTTCAGCTCTAACACTTTCAGGAGGATTGAGCAAACAAGATATTCAGTCCGATTGGGTAATGTGACCAACCTTCATATGAGATCGAGGCTGAGTAATTGACGGATCGCAAAAGGGTATGTGACCTCAGCAGTTCGAAGAGTTGCCCAGGGTTGTTACGGTGTAAGGCCGCAAGGCACGTTGTAGATATTTAAGAGGCTTCGCAGTCCTGAAGTGAGATCATGTTCAACAATCAGATTTCAGATCAGATCCAGATCATCAAGACATATATAACCTTGAATAATATCCCAATCGCTTGAAAATCTTCTTTCTTAAAGAGCAGATTGCTTGTCCATTGCCAACACCATGTTTGGAATCTCGAAGCTCAGAAAACGCGTCCCAAGTGTAGCTAGCCAATTCGTCCAAGGGAGCCGAACATCTTCCCTAGAAGAATATGGCACGCTTTCGATACAAGGGGCGGGTGACAGCCAGTCGTTGATCTTGCCATCCAACCTCAAAGCCGACGGAGGCGTCAAAACGGAGAAGAAAGTCGACTTGGTCCGTCCGACAGAACCGCCAGTAACTTTGCTTGAGAAGTTCCTGTTCTATGTATGGAGCATCATGCTGGTTCTCACCCAGGTTTGGAGAGACTTCATCGAGAAGAGACCATTCCGCGCTGTGTTGGAGTCTGACTTCACAGCACATTATTTTGTACGTTTGCAACACTGTGGCAACGAGAGACAAACTAACATCACTCAGTTCCTTCCCGCTGGCCGACATGACCCTCGCGTTGTGACGTCTGGGCCATATAGCCGCATTGACGTCAAAATTCTTCCGCAAAACGTGTCCCGGAGATACGAGGAAGACACAGACCTATCCGCATTCAAGGAGGCGGAAGTTATTAATTGTGCTTCGAATAACTATGGTGGCTTCACCGAGCTAGAGTATCGATCAGGCGAAATTATTGAAGCAGCATTGCAAAAGTTACCTTTCGCACCCGCACCGACATCTCTAGAGGAAAGAGTTCGTGCCAAATGCGCCGAGTACATGGAATGCGATGCCTGCGTTACTGCACCCTCCGGCTTTAGCACCAACAGACTGATCTTTGCCACGGTCGCCGGAGTTGCTCGAAACCAAGGGCGAAAACTAGTCTTCTTCTGCGATCGCGACAGCCATAACTCCATGTTCACTGGTGCTTACTTCAATAAAGAAGCCGAAGTTCACAAATTTGACCACAACGACTTGACTGATTTGGAGTACAAGTTGCGCATGTATCGTGAACAATACCCGTCCGCATTGGTATGTGTTGCTGTTGAGGGAATTTATAGGTAAGTGCAGAATACGGATTCCCCAAATCTCGCAATGAGTTGACGCTAATTGGTATATTTGCATGTCAACAGTATGGAGGGATCTGTGTCACCAGGGCCAGCACTTATAGCACTCAAAAAGGTCCATAAGTTCGCTTTGCTCGTGGACGAGGCGCATTCATTTATGGCCCTAGGATCCTCCGGCCGCGGTTCGTTCAACCACTGGGAAGACCTTGGATATGAATGCTCGCTGAAGGAAGTCGACGTGATGTCTTGCATGTTTTCAAAATCTGTTGGGTGTACCGGAGGTTTCGGGTTGGCCAATGGTGTTTTTGCCCCTGAACTTCGAAAACAAGGCGAATCGTTAAAGACCAGTGGCATGGAAACCCTATCAACCGTGGTGCTTTTGCGAATCTTGACGATTCTCAGCAAACCTAAACTCATCCAGCATCGCATGCGTATGCTCCGTGATAAAGCGGCATACGTGAGCCAGGCACTGAGCAAGGCAGGCCTTCGGATCCTTTCAACACCAGGCTCGCCAATTGTCTGCTTCCCCGTCGGTAAGATCAGCTCCTGGATGGGATGCAAAAGATTTAGAAGGGCCTAACATGATATTTTCAGGCACTGTTCGACAAATAGAGCGATTCCACGCAGAAGCCCTGAGCATGGGCGTTGCAGTCACGGGCGGGATTCCACCAGCAACCCCCTTGTGGTAAGTCACTCGGTTCCAGGCTGCAGATTGTCCATGTTTGCATGATCAACAACCAGAGGGAAGCTAACGGCAAGTCACCTAGGGGCTGCCGAATCCGTATCTGCATCTTTGCTACGACCTCTTGGCCCGATATCTATAAGCTTCTTGGGACCATCGTTCATATCGCACGCAAGATTGGTGTTAACGGCGTCTCTCCGGCATCCTTTGACACCGACTTGTTGGCACTGGAAGACCCCGTTGACTTTAACCTCGACGATGAGAGTCAAAAAGTCGACAAGAAAATGCTCAACTATGTCAACGAATTGAGCAAATTGAATGAAGTTCTCGTTGGCCATAAAGAAGTGGTGCAGACTGGAATCGAAAGTGTGAGGAAGTACGGCATCGGTCCATGCAGTGCAAGGTGGTTCTATGGGTCGTTTGATATCTTTATCCAACTCGAGCGCCGCTTGGCCAGCCTGTATCCCTGCCTCGTCGCCCAGTCCGGAAAGACCAGAGGTAAATCAAGTACGCCACAGAGAATGATAGCCAGGTGACTGACACAGTTGTATAGGAATGATCTGCGGAGACGCTGAAATCACGATCGGATCCACTGTGGCGGCGCTCGTCATGCCTTGTTCATCTAAGAGAACCTTGAACCGAGTGTTCATACCAAATAATGCACCCCATAGCGTTATGGCTGGCGCTAATCTGAACCGACCGTCGAAGCGAGTTGCCACGACCTTTTACAACACGGTAGAAGACATTGAGCTGCCGACAAAGTCGAGTCACAGCAATGTTCACGCCACCCTATATTTTGAAACCGTCACCAATGGCATTCCTCTGGACCTTTCAACGTTTATCCGAAAGATCGCACCCAAACTCAGACGGGCTGGGAAACTGACGGGCGCCACGATCATGTTCGACGACCGCAACGGCCTCGGAAGGGTTGGTCCTCAGTCCCTTGGGTACCTGAACCTCATGGAGGCGAAACACGGTATCAACTTCCTCAAGGACGCGCTTAAGCCTCTGCAGTGCGAAGTGGAAGTCATCGTCGCTGGGTCATGGTTCGACGCTTTCGGGCACCAAGGAGGTTATGTCACAGGTTCGGCATCAAAGGTTGAGTGTTTGACGTGGAACACCAAGGCGTTCTTCTTCTCAACGCCTCCAATGCCACTGCAGGCTGCAATTTCCGATCGCATGTTGCAAATTCTGTTGGACAAAGGTGGAGAGAAAAAGGCGGTAGCGTGGGAGTCGTAGGAGAACAAGCGAAGCGCGAAGCAGTTTCTGGAGGGCTGGATCAATCTGGTTACTGATGATATTGCTTTGGTATTCTTTCGATGCAAGACTAGTTAAGTCATTTCATAGCATAATTTTGTTGCTGTTAGAAATCACACATGAGTTTTTTTGATCAAAAAATCAATGTCCCAGTCATTGTTGTCGTTGAATTTAAAGAGTGAAAAAATCCGCAATGAACCGACGTCTGATTTGACAACACTGCCAAGACTAGTAAGATTAAGCTTAATCTATTACTACCTCCAATTGGCCAATTCCTTTTCCCACAAGGAATACTGTGGTATTTCTCCCCAATCGAGCTTCGAAGACTGTCCTCGGAACAACCAACCAACGCCCACGGCCCCATCCAAGAATCGTCTGGAATGAATTGCTCAAAACATGAGAACAAAGAACTGCAAACTCACGGATTCATCGCACTCTCCCATCTATCAAATACCGGAATAATATGCATTATCTCATAAGACTCATTCTGCGCTTTGACCGGGCTAGAAGCATTGGTAGCGAAGTGCATTGCATATTAAATTGAGGGGACGAGTGTGCTTCCCCTTGACGTGGGTTCTCAGTCAACGATGATCCTGGATTGCTCCGGGTTAAGACCTCATTCAACACGGCTGATCTGCAAGGGACCGATGTTTCCCGGCAGTGAGCAATTTGCCTAGCCATAAACGGGAGATATGAATCGAGTTTTGGGCACGAATAGGCGATTGTCGATCAACAACCCTACAACAACCCTAGGTTCAGTTACATATCAAAGTAGCACCAGGACAGCGGGGGAGCATCTACCCCAGATAATTACCGTGAGGATAAGCTTAAATAGACCTGGTCCACCCGCCTGCAGATCCTCAGCACATCCGAAGAAGAACCAAAACTCGTCCATCAACAATTGTCAATAATCAATAATCAATCGACGAGTCGTAACCACGATGCGTCTCATCACTCTCTTCGCTGTCATCACGGCCGCCGCCGCCGGCTCGACACCATTACCCCCGGGGTGCGGTGAGCTAATCATCGAATTGATCCACACAGTCCCTTGCACGCGCCCAACGCAGGCTGGCGACACGATCAAGATGCACTACCGTGGCACATTCACGAATGGCACCGAGTTCGACTCAAGCATCGGGAAAGAGCCATTGGAATTCCCTCTTGGGCAAAAGAAAGTGATCAAAGGGTATGTCCATACTGTATCACACTTTTACCTTCTCTGTCGGAAAATGTTTTCCCCTTTCGCCTGATACTAAACTGTTCCCTAACAATGCGCTGACCGGCAATGATTTCCACATCAAAGGTTCGACGAGGGCGCTCGTAACATGTGTCCTGGCGACAAGCGAAAAATAACAATTCCACCCATTTTGGGTTATGGCGATAAACAAAGAGGCCCAATCCCGCCAAACTCAACGCTGATTTTCGAGACAGAGCTGGTTGAGATTGTTGGTGTGCCCCAAGGAAGCAACTAACGGCAATATTGCTGCTTTTTGCCCTTGGAGAACTCTGATACCCGTACGTTCCGCAGCATTTCCGGCGGAATGAGGCTGGCGTTGAGAATGGGAATGGGAAACCGATTAAGCACGGTGGCTGTATAATAAAATCAACAAATGGCGAGGGATGGACCGGTCAGAGACTAATGCCGCAATAGAAGTGGCCAACTCGACGCACAAGACGTCGACAACAATTATTGATTCTGTAATGCGTTTGTTGAAATGATCTTACCCCTTCTGACAGTGCCATATGCTTGCTGTTCTTATTGTCCCGAATGGCCCCTCAAAGATACCCATCAGACAATAGTAAAGGCCACTCAGCCCTTACGTGAGCAGCTCAGATACGGAATTGAGGATGCCCGAATAATGTGTCCCAACCAGAAGATGCTATCCCTTTGCTCAACTTCAGGAGTCGAGTTCACTGGTTTTTAAAAAGGTAGCAACTGCTACCACGCTAGCAGTGGACAGATGTTACTGCTTAGGACGGGTTATCTTTAGGCAAAATCCGTAGAGAATGCAATGGGAAAGAAGCTCTGTGCCAGTTGTTTAGATTCGCCTGAAATGTTAATGGAGACATTTGCCACTCGGCCTATACCGGGAGCTATGGGTATGTATCTTGATTAGGATTGTTGTTAACAGCATTGATCGTGTTTGATATGTCGTGTAGCAGGAAAACCGAATGGCGTGGCAAAAGGTCAGTCACGACAACTCTCGTATCAGAGAAATTCGTGATCTCTTCGTCGTGATCATTGCAGGGAGAAAGATGCTCGAACGGCGTAGAAAGCGGGCACCGGAGTCGGGTCTTCGCAGTTCCTGGTCCCGCGGGTTGACGATGCGGCTAGGAGCCTGAACTGCTTCAAGGTAAATCTGAAATGGCAGCCTGCTTAAAGAAAAAAGGCTATTTGGTCCCATCAGGTTTGAGGATACAGGATATCGCGGAGTAGTATCAAAAGAAACATCTGGACCTGGATTGTGCGAGTGCAACCTGTAAAAAAAATGCTCAGACCAAAATTGTTTCCACCACTGACCACGCCTGTGCATGTTTAAGGGCCAGTCCAGGGACTTTGCAGCACAACAGCACCGTGAAACCCCTTAACTAACAAGCACTCTTCCACATGGGCGTACTCCGTAAGTAGGCAGCCAATTCACCCGCCTGCCCATGCTTAAATTGGTCCAGGCCAGGGCTAAATAGGGATACAGATTAAAGATGGGAAGCAGATGAGAAGTATGGAAATCCTTCTTCAGCATTCCTAAGATAACGTGGCCAAACGCCGGTTCTGAGATGAACAGAAAGATAAAAAGCAGCGGTGTAACTAGCTCGCGGAGCTCGCGAAAAGGTCAGACCTTTGGCAAAAGAAAATGAATGCTTTGAGCCCAGTGCTCCCTACGGAGGGGCCACGAGAGATGAAAAGGACTGGATAACAGATCTGATCGGGAAAGTGAGGGAAGGAAGGATAGTACGGAGTATTTTGTTCCCAATACCGAGCACTAAAATGTGTAGCTACAGTCGGCTCCTCGAGGTCACCTCCAGCCCAGGCCTACTGTAGACACTGGAAGAAAGCCCTTGGGTGGTTCGTGCTCCCTGGACGACGCCTGGAAACCGTGGAACCCCGGCGCCGTACCTGGCCTCCGACAACCGTGTGAAATCGAATTGGCACTCGCTGACTAATC
The DNA here is from genome assembly GCA_014839905.1 of Aphanoascus verrucosus. Taxonomy (NCBI): domain Eukaryota; kingdom Fungi; phylum Ascomycota; class Eurotiomycetes; order Onygenales; family Onygenaceae; genus Aphanoascus; species Aphanoascus verrucosus. The sequence continues at coordinate 559,258 of JACRYM010000014.1, read as the reverse complement.
TCGATTAGCAAGCCAGTGAACCCAAACATAGGTCTGCCGAAGTTTTCATTATTGTCGTCAGCGTCTTACGTGGAAGTATGACCTTGCGAGATTTGCGGGTTGGATATCAATGAGTTTAGGTTTAATCTTGATATTCCCAACGATGTGGGTGAATCAGGGCTCTCTGCCAGCAGAATCAAATCAAGAGAGCTCCGCGAAAAAGGCAATGCAGTTGTCAAAACTCGGAGAATCGAAAATGGACCAGAGCGTGTTGAGCGTTACTCCGAGCTTGTCCTGTTTGGCATCGATTCACGGCTAGGTGAAACTTATCTGTTGAATTAAGTCACCGTATGCCCCGAGGATACCCAGATTTGCATTTCGAAACACATACATACATGGACATCATGTATGTCCGGGTTTTCTTTTCAAGAAGCCTTGCTCCTTCATACAAGTCCCTGAAGTAGTCCTTGTCATTATTGATTTGCCGACTTTGGCTCTTCCCTTCTCATCCAAATTCGGACAGAAGGACAATCGCACATGTTGTTACACAATAGCTACTCGTGTTTCTCAATTCTTTTTCCTTCTTTTTTATGGATATCTTAATTCATAGGGAAACTGGATCAGCACAAGGCTCAACTGTCCATTCTCTGGCTTTTGCTTCTTCCAATGCTTGCGAATAACACTGGGAGTCTGTCTAGCAGCCGTGTATAAAGGCTTTCATTTCCCTCTTCTCCAAGACCGATAACACGCCTACACTCCCCGTTCAGTCCCAGGCGCGCGACGGTCGAGCTTCCCCGGACTGAGATTCACTGCCAATATTTTCTGTTGTATTAAAGGCACCCAACAAATCAGCCATCATGAAGTTTACTCAAGTCCTTGCCACCAGTGTCCTGCTCATGGGAGGCGCTCTTGCACTTCCACTCGCAGAGACCGACGTCAGTCTTGCTGCGGAAAAGCGAGACGTGCTTCCGGCCAAGAGAACCGCAGGAAATGATCTTCTCGATTTGTTCAACGGCGACAAGGGATGCCACGATTGGGATTCAAAGAAATGCAAGGACCACGGGAAGCATAAGCACGTACGTTTGGCACCTACAAGTTGCCTTCACTGGTCCTACACTGTGGTTGTCGAATTTGGGAATTAATACTCACTGCATTCGTTTTAGGACGACAAGCATGATAAGCATGACGAGCACGATTGGCATGGCAAGCATGATGACCATGACTGGCACGACAAGCATGATGGCCATGACAAGCATGACAAGCACGACAAGCATGATAAGCACGACAAACACGACGACCATGACTGGCATGATGACCATGACAAGCACGACAAGCATGACAACCACGACAAGTACGACGACCACAAGAAGTACGACAACCGTAAGAATTACGACGGACATGATAAACACGACAAGTACGATAAACACGATAAGCATGACAAGCATGACCACCATGACTGGCACGGCAAGCATGACGACCATGACAAGCATGACGGCCATGACAACCACGACTGGCACGGCAAGCATGATGACCATGACTGGCATGACAAACATGACGGCCATGAGAAGCATGATGGGCATGACAACCACGACTGGCACGGCAAACACGACAAGCACGACAAGCACGACAAGCACGACAAGCACGACAAGCACGACAAGTACGACAAGTATAAGGGCCATGGCGACTAGATCATGCCCCTCAGGGCGAGCTTTGGGTGGTCGTGACAGGCAGAGTAAGAACGCATTCTTGCTCAACGACTTGCCATCCTTGAAGGGAGTTTTATTGCTAAAAGCCAAACTGTGTCTATTACTTTGCTACGGTATGGTTCTGGGAGAAAAGGGGTTAAGGGGGAAAGCATACACTGTCTGGCTGATTATTTCGCTTCTGATAATCCTCTGACTACGGTCATTTGGACAACTTGTCGATTAGTGTTACACAGCCTTAAATTGATTCCGGGCTTTCGCCTCTCTGAACTTTTTACGCCATACAGTAGTGATTGCAGATTAGCTTCAAATTCGGAATAGAAATCAGTACTGAAGATATACGTCCAGCAGTAGTACCAACTGGTGGAAACGGATGAGCCCCATACCTGTAGGACCTCACCGGGGCCGGTCTGCCTTCCTGCTATTAATTTCGAATTTGCAGCTAATTTGGAGCATTGGCTGAATTCTCAATTACATGTGAAACCTCTCTAGTAGGGTAACTAGCACACACCCCAAAACGACTCAATGGGTATAAAAAAGGATGCTCGGAGACTTTCGATAACGAGAAACGAGGAAGATTTGACATGCAAGCCCGATAACCCATGACGCTATGTAAACAAGATAATTGAATCAAACAAGACCCCAAGATACCGCAAAAATCCTTCAAAACACAATAATTCGAACAAGAAGTTTCAAAACTGTGCAGGAAACATAACACTGGTAGTCAAAGAAGAGCCGCATAGCAGTGTTAGTGTGATTAGTAGTGCTCCGGCAGATCACTCAAGTCCGGCAGATCGTCGCCACACTTGAACGTCGGTTCGTACGCTTTCTTCGGCAAGATGCCCGCTTCCAATCCTCTCCTCCAGCTCCATTGGACAGCCGATTCGGTCTCCCAAGTCCAATAGAACCACCCCCAGCCCTTCTCGAACGCGTGTATTTGGGCTTCCGCGTATGTCTGTAAAAATTTCTTGTACGAATTAGAGTACTGGGAGGGATCGGCATTGGCACCATCGCAGCTACACGCTTCTTTGTTACCCGACTCAGCCGCCGGGCAAAGAGGTGAAAAGACCTGGTCCTTGGCCGTGGGGCTGTCCATGGTGCCGGTCCAGCGTGTGCCGACATTGACATTGTTTAGATATTTGGCGCAATCCGTGTCTGCTTGAGACCATTCGCCGCAGATAGTTGGACCCCAGCTGCGATTGCGTCAGCAAAATCCCAAAAGAGTATACATGCGAGTATGGGACCAGAAAGCTTACCCAGACCCTTTTGAGTTGCTGTCGCTGATTAACTCAACCCACCCATCACAGACGAACTCAATTTTTCTTTTGTGTTTCAATCCAATGAGATCCGTGTTGAAAATCGTGTACTGGTGTGTATCTAGAAGGAATTGGTGCCCGGTGTCCTGCAATATGGTCTTCCATTTGGATAGCTTTAAGAATCCATCTCCAAATGCCAGATACTGCTTAATGCCGTTCTTCTCAACGATCGAAGCAGCTTTCTGAGTCCATTCAATCACAGGCTCGATATCCAACTTTAACAGCAATGGCTCATTCGCAAGGCCATAGATCCCTATAACATTCTTATAGCGCGGCTGTGCAAAGAACTTGGAGAGCTGATCATGGAGTTCTAAAGAACGTTGAGCGTTTTTTTCTCCATCAGTGCCGTTCAGCCAGCCAATGCTGCCCTGGCGCCCGCTGTGGTTCCAGCCATTTTGACTGCCGGGCGCTCCGTGCAAGTCCAGCTTGACACGCAACCCGTATTTTCGACAGTACTCGATTGCTCGCAGAAGATATCGCCAAGCAACGCGTTCAACATAGGGGTCGTCATCGAACGTTTTTACAGCCCAGTAAGAATATGGGATCCGAACATGATCAAATCCGGCGTCGCGGATTTGCCTGAATGATTTCTCCGTGATAAACGTGGCATAATGTTTCTCCAAAACGCTTTTGGCTCTGGAACCAAGCTTTTTTGTGAGCGTATACTCGTCAACGACGTTCTCATGCACGGAATATTTGCTGAAGTAGGAGGGTGTGATGAACGGCTCTAGGGAGAACCACCCGCCGACGTTGACACCGCGAATGGGCTGCTTTCCATATGGAAATTTTTTGTTCAAGGGTGGAACATGTTCATTTGCCTGCGCAGAATCATCCCAAGAGGAACTCAGTCCCATGATGGGGAGCCCACCAACGGTCTCGTCTGTGAACGTCACATTGAAATCCGTGGTATCATACCACGAGAACGGATCCAAGTCTGTTCCTTTGGCACTTTCCTATATATTCGTTAGATAAAAAGAAAATGCTGTCCACGGCGAAGTGACTTACCGGAATGCTATCGCGGTCAATATCTTTGAGATTCTCGTTCAAAGGATCGGGGATCTTCTTATCGGTGGGGTCGTCGCCTCCGTCGTCCTTTTTTTTGGATACCACGACACCGACAGGAATGATAATAATCAACAGCAGAACAAGGATCCCAGCAATAACTCCGATCTTCTTCTTTTTGCTCCAGTTACTAAACCACGATTCCCCGCCGCCGTCGTCGCCTCCCCCTCCATCGTCGTCTCGTCGTTTTTCTCGATTTCGACCGCCTCCACGTACCCGTAGCTCGGGGCCACGACCTTCTTCCATCATGGCACCAGACACAATTCTCTTTTTACTCGTCCCTCTTCTGCGTTCGTGCGATACCTCTTGACCACGGATTTTTCCAACAAAGAATCCGTCTTTCTTTCGCCGCTTCTCCTTCTCTCTCCGTGCTTTTTCCTCCTTTGCCTCGCGTTGACGTTCAGCAGCATCTCTTTTTGCATTGCGCGCGTTCAGTTTCGTTAATGCATCTGCACTCAACAGCTGTGTCGCACTATTCGCCGATCCGGAGCTCGTATGTTTCTCTCGGATGCGTTCCCGTTCCCTGTCCCGGTGTCGCGATCGTCTTTGCTCATCTTTACTCCTTGAGCGAGCATCTGCAATATCTCTCTCCCGGTATTTCTCCTTTCCTGCCCTCTCCCTCAATCTAGCAGCCCTCTCATCCCCCGTGCTATCCCCCCTCCTCCTCTGTCCCTCCCGATCCCGATCGCGATCTCTTTTTTTCACAGGCGACGTCGCAGGTGACTCTTTCGCTTTCTGATATCTCGATCGTTCTCGACCGCTCATATACGGCACTGGGTCAATCCGCTGAGGACTTGGTCGTACGTTTGGCGGGCGCAAAAAATTCGGCCTCGAATCCACCACGATTATCTCACTCTCTCCCTCATCTTGCTCTTCATCCTCATCATGGTCGTAGCCATCATCATCGTCATCGTACCGCCGGTCATAGGCATCATACCGGCGATGCGATCGCGAACGCGCGTCGCGCTGCTCTCGACGTCCAGACTCGTATCCGCGTTCTTCTTCCACATCATCCATCACATCGTCCTCATTGTACTCGTATTCGTCTTTGTCATCGCGATATCGTCGGCGATCGGATTCCCGGGGTCGATTCCATTCTGGTTCGTAGCCGCGGTGACGATCCCGCGAACGGTGCGGCATACGCGATAACGCACGGTTTTGGTGTTTGTAAGTATGTTTATAGGTGATGCTTTAAGGAATCTTAGATTTTGGTTTCTATGTATGAGCTCCGTAGGCCGTTGGATAGTAATATTCGCATGCACAAGAAACCACGGCGGCGCTTCCGGTGGAGGGGATGAAAACGAGTGAACTGACGACGAAACTGTCTTTACCACAGCTTGTAAAGAGGTCTTTCCGCGCAATTGGCTTCGGATAGCGTGTGTACTGCTGATACTAACCCCTTAAGAAATGCAATAGGGATAAGATAGCACGTTTTCGTCGCGAATGCCATCGAGTTGGCGAAACAGGCAATATGTTTACATTGGCGCGTTGCCGGTCCAGCCAATCACAGGTCCATTTGGAAAAGGGGAAGATTAGATAAGAGCTCAGCTGACTAATAACAACGTTTACATAATACACTCCACCGACGTCACGAGAACTGGACTCCCAGAAAGGGAAAATCTGAAGCATTAGCAGATGAACCTTCGAGAATGTTTTGCACAATTAAATACAATTCTGCGAGCTATGTACACAAGGCGTATTGGGATTGGGCCATATTCACAGATTAACCAGGTCACATATTTTAACCTGTTGTGCTCTTAACAGTAGGGGGTATATGGAAAAACCAATTGCAAAATGCAAAAGGACGCCCACAACACTGAATCAGGAGTGCAAAATAAAACTTCGCAAACGTTCACAATTGAAATCAGAACAGACAAACCACCAGACCTCAAGGGTGAATTGAGCGCAGTAAACAACAGGAGAAAAGGCTTGCAAAAAAAAACACAAAAAGGATGGAGGAAAGTCATCCCAGGTTGCCGCCCTCCTCTATATTAGAACGATTAGGGAAAAATCAAATGCATTCGCCGCCAGCCATCCCACCGCCAATCCATGCCAATGACAAACGTGTTAGTCCTCTCCAAAGAAGTGCTGGTTCAATAAGTATTAACATGGAGGGTATCTCTATCCCACCCTCAAATAAAAATTCATAACCTCGTCATCTGAAAGCCATTGTTAAGGGTCTAGAACTGAATAAAACGGAAAGATCGAAAGGCCCTGCGTAGAAGAAGAATTCGCAAGGAAGCGGTTCAGATAATTAGCTGGGGCTGTCAGTTGTTTTCGCCATACAGCGCCCATTTCGTGATATTAATCGGTGCGCACAGCGGCCTGGTGAGGAGAGCCTTCGACTGGGGAACCGGTGCTTTCGGTATCGTGGACGCAGATGTGATGGCCGAGTTTACTAGTCCCATCATCGCCCGGTCAATGTCATGTCCTGCAACCAGTATGACCACATGGTCAACGGTTTAACAGCCCGAGTCAACATCAGCTAATAATTTGTCTCGCCCCCTCTTTGCCCAGTACTCCAGGCTCAGTCGGTTTTGGACTTCTCTCACGACCCTTCTTTCCTCTGAGAAAAGAGAACATCCCGCCACTCGCTGCAGACTTTCCCTTTGCACCTTCAGTTATGCCATTCTGGTCGGCGAGAGTGCTCCAGCTCCCAGTTCCTTCCAGGACCATCTGGACACCACCACCTTTACTCATTTTCCGTGTTGCGCCTTTAGGTCGATGAAAAAGCGGTGGAGGGCTGTAGCTGTGCGGTTGGGACGTGGGTGGCCGTTGGGGAGAGGCGGAATGAGCGCCTTTCCGCCTGTTCGTGTCTCTCGATGATATAGAATGGATTGTTTCGTCAAGGGGAGAATATGTGTCGGAAGCGTTGGAGGGGTTGTATGATTTCGTGGTTAAAGATGGCGACACGCTACCGGAGCGAGCTTGAGAAAGCTGGCGGGCAAGTGTTGGGTGCGTCGGAGGTACGGTAGAGGGTAGGGCTTCTTCAGGGTTACTGTAGAAGGGTTAGTTTTGAGTTCAAAGACGTCAAAAAGGTTCAAGTACTCACGTTGATGATTCAAGAGCATCCGCAGCAGTTCTGTCATAGATGTCAGCATGACCCTCAGGAGGAGGTGCGGTAAACATACACTTCATAGTTGACCCGTGTGTAGTCGAATGGCTCGAACATAGTTTCAATAACTCTGTAAAGCTCATCCTCTCGAATTTCCTTCGGGGTCGCGTCATCTTTCAGTTCCGCCCTGGGCTTCTGTCGACGGGCTCTGGCCTCTAGAGGTGCTTCTTCCAATAGTAACTCTTCTAGATCGTAGGTAGCATCAAAATTCGTTTTCTCGCTTGACGGAACAAATATTGGGCTGACTTCCAATCTCTCCAAGGCATCAAAGTCAATATCGGCGAAGAAAGGATGCGAGGTAAAGGTTTCGAATCCGGCTGCTCCTATTCGCTTTGTTCGATCTCTTTCCAACAAAGCTGCCATAGCTCGTAAGCAGGGTACGGTGACGGCGGGATTCGTCACAAAATATTTTGGTTGACCACGCATGATCGATTCTCCAAGTAGTTGATGTGATCGACCATCGAAGGGTCTCTGTCGAAAGGATTAGTGGTGTCAGCTGAATGAGGGTTGTTGTTATGATTACCTTGCCGTATATGCATTCGTAAAACGTTACGCCCAACGACCACCAATCCACTTCACTCAAGTAACCTGAACCGTCAAATACCTCTGGTGCTAGGTATGCCAAGGTTCCTGATTTGCTCGTCAAACGCTTTGTCGGTTTGAAGTCGGAAGCAACATTCTATGAAATAGTTAGCCTTCGAATCCGAGGGAACGCTTTATAGACCTACAAAATCTGCCAAATGAACGTGTCCTGTCGCGTCTAGCAGGACATTGTCCGGTTTCAAATCTCGATGGACAATGCCTTGGTCATGAATATATCGTAATGCGCATGCTAACTCCGCGATCCAGAATCGGACTGCCTCTTCTGTAAAGCATTTTCTTGAAATATGAAATCGAAGATCTCCGCCGTTCATCAAGTCTACTACAAGATATCTGTTGAACATTAGGCCTGACTTTTCACATGAGGTCTGAAGTCGGGGGATCTCACATGTACTCAATATCTTGGAAGCTGTATCTCAGATTGCAGAGGAATGGGTGGTTTAGATGTTCCAACATTCTTCGTTCTCTAATCATATTGCGAACGCTCTCAGATCGAACGACTGGTCGGGAAGTCAGCATGTGATAACATCTTAGACTCGACCATCTCGTCTTACCATCATCCTTTCTGATATATTTCAAAGCAAAAGTCAAACCAGTGTCTTTCCGTTCAACAATTCGCACCTTCCCAAAAGCACCTTTCCCAACAACGCGAAGGAGTCGAAAGTGGTTCAAATTCACTAAACTCCAGTCGTCAGTCTCTTGACCTCGTCAATCAACTCGGGAGATATTGGCTATGAATAAGCAGGTGTAAACAGACCTGCGTCGTCGCACGAAATGGGCTTTGCCTGACTATTCCCCATCTTCCCAAGCCCTGGATTGTTTTTGAATAGCACTGATAATCGAATGTCCCAGACTGTTCATCACCAGGCAAGCATTGCGCGGCGAACGAAACGTGGAGGAACTTGGACCGAGGTGAAACGTGTGTATAGATGTCGAAATGGTTCAAGAGGCAGCTGAAAACGCCGACACGAGTATTGAAAGGATAGATATCGTTTGTGGGAGAGTCCTATATAGGTGAATGAAATGTTTAGCAAAATTGCACTGCAAGGTACTCCAACTCGAGGGCAAACGGAAGGAGCCGAAGCAACGGACCGTCACGAGCCTATCACACGACAAGACAACGGTACAACAACAGCAAACGGCGACTGATTGGGTTTCAAGAGGCAGATGGGAATTGCCTTGAGGTTCAACCAAACACAATCTAGGGCTGAGGTATTGCGTATATGTGTCCGTGTTGAGGGCAATTGAGAGGGAAATGGGTGCCACGAGGCTTACCGGCGAACGCACCTAAAGATAGTTCTCAAGGGGTGACAATGTGCTGGAAGAGGAGGTAGTTTTGGCCCGGTGTCGTAATATTTGCAGACGTCTCGATGAGCCAGGGTATGTACGGAGTACGAAGGTTTCGCACAGCAATGCAGTGAGGATTGGGAGGGAGAGGAATGATGTGCTTGCAAGGGAAGCCGAGCCAAACGAGCGATTAGAAGACTAGCAGCACATGACCCAATAATGCTAGTGACAGGAGAATAATCTTGGGGCTAAAATAGAGGAGAATATAGTATTAGACGGCGATGTGCGAGGGAGCTAAGAAAGACTTGGTTGGACGGAGCGGAGAGGCGGAGGGCGCGGCCTCAGCAACCATCAACGACGAACGGGCGATGGATGATAGAGGGCGGCGAGGGCGGAAATGAGAATTGGCGCAACAGATCCGTGCGAGCAACAACGGACTACGGCGACAAAGAGCGAGAAACGAATGGAGCCATGTGGAAAAGAGAGCACATGGTGTGATGTTAGGAGGAGAGGTTGTTTCTCATGTGTTAAAGTTGAGTTTTGCACTACCATCAACAAGAGAGTTGACGATGCAGCTGGAATAACGGATCGCTTGTCCGCTAACCACGACTGTCCACTTCCCCACCACCCTATCAGTGGTAGAGTGTTTTTCTCGTTGCTGTGGAACAAGCACAACAACAGGGGGCGAAGGAACACCAGAAACCGGCTCCACGCTCGTATCGGAAGGCATCTAGAAAGAGAGCTAACAAGGGTGCCAGCCTGCTGCTGATCATCATTATCACAGCGCGTTCTCGAATATAAATCATCATCATCATTCGAAACAAAATATTGGATTGAAAGCAGCATGGATGTGCGGCAAGATGCCCCAAATGAGGAAATGCTTTATCCTCACTTCAACGCTTTCGTTTTAACTCTTTAATACTTCTTATTTTTCTGCTGCTATCTACGTTATTTTTTGTCTCCTTTCTTTCTTTCGTTGCATTTATTATTAACCTTTGATCTCTCAGAGTTTGCATGCAGAAGAAAGCATGGTCGATTGTCCACTCTTCCACGTGAAAAAGCTGCCCGTAAGATTACGGACCGTCCTCCGTCAAACCTTACAAGGAAAGGTGCCAAACGTGAGCGAAGACGACGGCGCGTGAAAGAGAGTCTGCCACAGAGCGATCGGAGAAACGGACGGGCTTGGTATTCCAACAACTGCAGAACATCCATCCATCTTTTGTGCAGAGCCACATATGTACTCCAGACGCGGCCTGTAGTCAAACTGGATGCGAGATTCTGCTGTGGAAGAAATTCTTCGTTCTCCCGCCTGCTCCTTGAGTGCCGGAAGTCCGCGTGGGCGCCACGTTTTCCAGTTATTCCAGGAAGCCCTGCCGGCGAGTTCTACGGCTAAACCCACTCTGGCTAGGCCCCAAACGACTCTCTCCCTGCATCTGAAACAGCAGCGTGACTGGACGGACTGAAGTGGAATGAATCGTGCCTAACCGAGAAATAAGGTCAAAGGAATTTGTCAACCAGTTGCTTGGCGGTTGGCTCTGAGAGGCAAAGCCCGAAATGTCGCTTCATCTCGAACCCCACATACGTCTGGAGAGGAAAAAGAAACGTGCTCGAGAAAAGGCTCCGTTTGCGACTCATAAATAATACGACCTCTCTCTTCCCAAGTTATTATTATTACTGACGGTGTTCTGTCTCTTGCATGCGGCGCGACCAACCCTGCGGACTCTATGCTATTCGCTCTCGAATCCCCAAACCCTGGGCCACCCTCAGCCCAGAGAGATGCATCCTTGTTTACCGCGCACTCATATGTTTGCAGCGAAAACTAGCAAGTCTTGGAGTTTCGACATGTTCTTGATCTATGTATTGTATGTATTTCTTCTGAGTCCCTATATTCGGAGTTTCCCGAAAGCCAAAACGCCAGCTGATCCAAACTCGTCGATCGGCTGCGATCCTTCATTTCGTGATGGGGGAACTGACGCAGAGATATTAGAGATCTATTATTATTTTCTTCAACCGCCAGAATCGATGTCGCTGGTGAAAGGTGTTATGGAACTCGTTGTCTCAGTTCCGATGCTGTGTTCTGACCTATCGGGATGGTCCCAAATGTGACAAGCACAACAAGGGACCTGGGAGCGGATACTCTCACGACCTTTTTTGATTGCTTCCCCCTGACCGCTTATCCTGACTCAATTTCAAGGTTAATGAGAGCTTCCAGCCCGGACACATCGCGCCTGCCAGCAAAGCAGTACTGCAAGCAATGGATTTCGAGGCTAGGAACAATTTTAACTAGCGCCTGGCCCAATTGTTCGAACTGTTCCCTAGTTCTATCCATGCGAGATTGACCCTGATATATTTGCACGAGGGCGTGTTAGCGCACTGCAGCCTTCCTTCTCGAAGGAGCACAGAAAGGTACTCCGTACACAAGAAGACGTTGTCGTGCGACGTGTTTGCTCTGGACCAGATTGCAACAATACCAATGTCAGTTTATTTCTCAATTAAGCCCTCAAAACGATCGCCTGCTTTTCTCCGTTTGATATCTTGTCTGCTGTGCACCCTTTCAGCTGTCCCAATTGCCGATGGCGGGAATTATCGGCATCTACGGAATACTATCTATCCTGAAGTTCAATCTTCCAGTTGAAAGAACTCCGTAAAAGCCTTTCACATTCAGGGAAGCAGACGGAAATACGGAGTATGCCTTTCCCCATTGTGCAAGCCGATCCGCCTGTTATGAGTTGCTTGAATCGTCTTGTCATCCATAGTAAGCTCGACATCATCCAAGCCCAAACGGACACGCGCAGAGTTTCGTTCAACATCCACCACTGCCACATGTTTCCGAAGCATGGCAGCGGTAGTTATTTTTCGCTATGCGCAATCACGCACCCAAACCATCGTTCATTGGAAGAGGGCTGCAGATTGCTCCATACATAATATATCGAGAAAACTCTTAGTATCCGTCACTCATACATGATTTCGGAGAGTTGCTCGCTCTTTTCCATCGTTGATAGGCTAGAGCCGACCAGCGCAACATGCATCGAATGCTTGATCACTTGGCTATTTCAATCGGCTGAGCCGTTCATCAAAATTGCCGTGAGAAACTACGCCACCACGACCCAAGAATTCATTATCGTGTACCGAGTACGGAGCACTCACCTTCATGATAAGAATGTGTATATCTTTCCAGTGGTACGGGGTATGCACATCGCGAAGGAAGGATAAATCTCGGGATGCATCACTAGATCAAAAGTGCGCCACGTGGAAGTGGCAGTTAACCTTTGGAGCGACGACATCTCAAGGTCCCCGCCTCTGCTGTCAACTTCTCCCACGTCCCATCCCATCCATCCCATCTCTCCCCCAGCCTCAACCACGGTTCATCCACTGTGGTCTGCTTCCGCACCCACACTCTGGCCACGCGAGACAAAGACATCTTCTAGAACGCATACCACGTCTTTATTAAATAATGTTCCCAGCGCGAGCCAATAACAGCGGGGGAATAGCCCTTTGATCTGACATCCCTGATTAAACTCTTCCAAACTCTGCTTCACCGCATTTTTCCCCTAAAAAGTGGGGAGCATCTCCATTATTAACAAAGAAAATACTCCAGAGAGGCAAAAATTTCACGTTATCAATCCAAGTATCTGAACGTGACCAAAAATTCAAACATCAAACCATCGATTTGACTCCCCAGAGTCTCCACAGCTTGCGAAGAGGGGAAAGAAAGCATGCCTTATTTCTATGATTTAGACTCGCATCCATGGGTCAAAGCTCCTTGATACTTGCGTTCAAGAAACAGTGATCTTCTCCGCGGACGTTGGAATGCTGATGTGCAGGACGATCAAGCATAACTTTGAAGCTGAGGCCTCTGCAGGACGATCAGGTCACCGAGCAATTCTATCAGGCTTGCAGTTACTCATGGTTTTTGCTGTCATCTGTGAAACTTTGCCGACTCAGCCCTACCTTGCTTTGTATGCATGTCATGACTCTTCGCCCAAGCCATGACGCGTATGGGGAAATTGGCATGGGGTAATCACCTCAAGCCCCAAAGAGAACAGTTGTAATAAGGATTTTCCCGTAGAATAACGTAGAACAGTTATGTGAATTCAGTTAAAAGGATATCCCCTGTTCGTAGATCTGTTTCAAGGCGACCTCTAACCGACCATCTGACTCCTGAGCAGACATCTTTTGAAACAGAGATCAAGGGATCATCATGCGGAAATATCCTTCGATTGGAAATTCTATAGCTGGAATAACTCCAGACGAGACCGCAGACCAAGCAAGGTACCCGGACCACACAAACACCAGCACAGTTTGCTTCCAACCCACCGATAAACACCACAGATAGAAAGTCACTGCAATCGATCAATCAGATCACCCAAATTATTAGTTACCACCTTCGTCCGTAGATCGAACTCTCCAGCGTCGGCTTCTTATTCTTGTTTCTATCTCGCTCCATAACCGGCGGTGTGTTTCTCCTTGACCCACCCTGACTGCCGCCAAATGATCCAGGCCGTGCAGACGCGTCTTCCGAAACCTCCCTCGATTCCAAGAGCCGCCCCTTTCCGGAAGAAGCAAAGTCCAGTCCTTCGTCGTCCATAAATTTGGCCTCGGCATCGTGACGGAACAGCGCGAGCATGTCATTCATGGTCAGTTTGCCGGCTGCTGTCTTACCCTCAATAGTGGCGCTGGCGAGTTCACGTTTGCGCTCTTGCAGATCGAGGATACGCTCTTCGACTGTGTCTTTGATGGTCATCTTGTAAACTTTCACGTCGACTGTTTGGTTCAGACGGTGGACGCGATCAATGGCTTGTTCTTCCACGAACTTGAGAGTACTGTGTTAGTTCTTGACATACAAAACGGCAAGTAGAGGAGTCTGTCAAACACTTACAGGATTCCAGAATGGCTCAAGAATAACCACTCTGCTAGCAGCAGTCAGGTTAAGGCCCAATGAGCCAGCGCGTAAACTGCAGAGAAGCACTCGCGTTCCGCTCGAGTTTCGTAGCTTCTCAAGACTTGCTTCACGAAGGTCATTTCTCATACCGCCATCGTATCTTGCATAGCCAATCCCCGACCCTTTAAGGAAGGGCTCGATCTTGTCTAGCATAGACGTGAAAACCGAGAAGACAATGAACTTGAATCCTCCAGCTTCCCGTTTCAATATTCTCATCAGATATCTGATCTTCGTTGAGGACGTAGCATTTCGTAATGCAGCATAATCTGCTTCATTTTGCTCTTCGCCATCGTCATCGAGGTTTTCGTCTTCGGTGAGGTCGTCCTTGTCTTCTTCGTCGCCGGTCTCAGAATCGTCTGATCCAATCCATTCACCACCACCCTCTGCGTCCTCATCGTCCGTTCCTCCAGCTTTGCCTAGATCCTTTGTTGGACGCTTCTCGTCACGCACAATCCATTCACCTTCATCTTCATCGTCACTATCAAGGACAATGGGTCGACCCCTGAAGCCTCGCGGTTTCCGAACCTCAGGCTCGTTCTCCCCTTGTGCATGCGTCTCCTTCAATCTCGCTCTCTTCTCCTTCTTCTTTTTCTTCTCCAGCTTCTTGTCCTTCGTCAAATTAACGTGAATCTCCAAGTCAGCCTCACAATCAGCGCATCTAATGGCGCCGCTTTTCGCTTCTTCCGTAGTAAGATCTATCAAGCAAATATCGCATCTCCTGCTGATGACGCTGAGACCACCCAGCATGTTAGCAATCTCGTCCATGTCTCCCCCTTGCGATTTGCCCTGGCTTCCATTCGTATTGACCATTGCATCTTTATCTTGGGCGAGATCACCCTTGACGAGGTCTACATGGTTGCAAGCCTGTCGAAGACGAAGAAGGAGCACCAATGCACTCGCGTAGTTGAGCTTATCATGACCAATCATGTTTTCTAGACTCTTATCAGTCCTGTCTTCCAGTCGACTATAGAACTCCCTTTCCTCTGGATTGAAGTCAGCTTCCACCTTGATGACCTCTCGCTTCGTAATTCGGAAGCCGCTCGAGTGTTTGTTGCCTTCCTTTTGTCCGCTAGCATCCTTGTTGTCCAGACCGCCGTTCAGTTTCAGAACGTCCTTCGTTCTTCGTTTCATGAAGGCTTTGAGGTAGACTTGGAGTCTGCGAATAGCTAATCCACCGCGGCCATTATTCATTGGCCGAGTGATCTGATCTCTCCAAGCTGCGAGTTCATCGTATGGTTTGATGCGAAGAAACCTAATTAAACTCTGTAGCTCATCCAAGTTGTTCTGCATTGGCGTGCCGGTCAGACACCATCGATATAGCGAATCTAGAGCGTATACTGCCTGCGTAGATTTCGCATTGCGGTTTTTGATCGTATGTGCTTCGTCAAGGACAATGCGGTACCAGTGAACTCCAAAGCAGCCTCTTCTTCCCTCTGACTGATCCTGCCCTTTGGGCGAGACTCCGTGTTCTGAACTCAAGGTGCCGTATGTCGTGATGATAATATCATACTTCGTCAAATCTTTGGCAATTTTCGTACGTCCTGGTCCATGATAAATACCAACTTTGAATCGATGGCTCGACTCGACTTTGGTGCTAATCTCAGATTCCCATTGCTTCACCAGGGCCACTGGAGCAACAATGAGCGTGGTCTTTCCCACATGGTTAGGTATCTTGTTTTTATTCTTCTTGGTCTCGCCTCCGGTGTCTTTTTCAGGTGGTGGTCTTGGATTGGTGAGCATAAGGGCTATTGTTTGAACCGTTTTTCCAAGGCCCATATCATCCGCTAAAATGCCACCTTTTGGAAGCACTCCTCTGGTTTTTTTCAGCCCTGTTTCTTTATCTCTCATCCAGCTGACACCCTCAATCTGATGCGGCAAGAGTTTGACTTTTAGGCCCTCAACCGTACCGTCATCCTCTTCCTCCTCCTCTTCTTCATCCTCTTCAGTTCTCTCAGGACTGGTCTTGGTGTCGCTTTTGATTTCCTTTTTCTCACTGACATCAATCCCCTGGAGTTTCTCAGCCAGTTCGTCAACTTGGGTCTGAAGCTTCTTCTTGCGTGCCCTAGTACGGGGCTTATCCTCTTCGTCCTCGAATGCACCTTCAAGCAGGGCTTTGATGTTTTCATTCGCCTTTGCAGTATCGAGATATGAAAAGGCCTCGATCGCCCGAGACTCGTCATTATATAGTGAAGTATTCGTGGACAACCCAATGTCATTCGTAGTCAGATCTATAAAGCTTTTCAGGTTGCTCGAAGATTTGCTAATCGTCGCGGTCGGTTTCGAGGAGAAGTACGGCTTAGGAGTGGGTTTCGTTGTCCAGTTAATGTTGGTGGGACGGGCGATTTCGAAAACGTCGCCATCATCAGCTCTATTTGAGGACCGATAACTTGTAAAGTTCGACGAAGGTTTCACCGCTTCAAAGGGATCAATGTTGTGCTTATGGTTGCCAGGTTGTTGTGATTGTGAGGCTGGCCTGTGATGTTCCGGTCGAGGCTTGTTCGTCTTTGGGATGTGAAAGGGATTCCCTCGACTGGCCCCAAGCGGTGACGGCTTGCCAAATTCAGGTTGTACTCGCTTGTGCGACGGGTTCTCGGCCGTTTGCCCTGGGGTCGCCCTGGGCTTTGGTGGTTCTCGCTCGTTGACCATATTGATCCAAGATCAAGGAAGCTAAGAACGGAGTAGCGAAGGAGTCAGTAGCACTGGCCAAGGATATGACAGATGTGCCAAACGTTCTCGCCGTTGACTGTTTACGTCGAAACGAAGGAATGATTTTCGATAAGAGCCCAATCGATAGTTGGCAAAGAGTCTGTGTATGAAATTAACGAGCGCGTAGGATGACAGAGAGATCCAGGTGGGCGACTCGAGGCTTGCTAGCACCCCAAAGGATGTCACGAGTTGTTGGATTGAGGAGTGAAGCACCGCGAGCTTCGACGTTCAAGCTCCCACCAAGCCTTGCCGTTGAGTGTTTTGGTCGATCACTGCCCTGGCAACGCGGGATTAGTTATTCAAAGCTAGACCGGATTCACACTAGCGTGGTTTGGGACTAGTTCTCGAGAACTCACAGCTCGCTCTGCGAACATCAACACAAGACTTCTCTGGAGGAGTGTTGATGCTCCTTATTGACCAACCCTAAATGTAGGGGCTTATTGTTACAAACTGCCCTTACGAGATACAGAGTCCTGATACTCATCAGCGTAAGCAAAACAAACAGCAGCTGAGCCCATGTGGAATGATTCTATAAATAGATTGATTCGAGCCCCTGGTTTATTTCGCACGGATCATTCCATACAGCTCCCTCTGCTATTATTTCTATACCAAATGTTCCTTAGTACGAAAAAGAAACCCAATTTTTGATGAAAACCAACGCCGTGGCTCATTTCGTGATGGGCCGCCAGGAAGCTTTAGCTGGCTCCTGAGAAGCAAACGACTCCCAAATCCGTACAACGTTTCAGCACACTTTCCCATAACTTCAGCAACCGGTATCACTGGGTTTCTGGTATTTCAATCTCGCCAATGACTTCCTTCAAAAGTTCAGGCAGGATCACAGAAGCATCGCCCTCAAAGATCCAATCACCCGGTTCCATCCCGCTTCTCGGCAGGTGGGTTCGATCCATATTGATGATAGCAATCCGTGCTCCCCTCTCCCTTCCTCGATCGATATAGCTAACTGCAGGAAACACCTGGGCGCTTGTGCCAATGACCAAGACGAGATCAATTGGGCCCTTACTCACCCAGTCTTCCACAAAATCAATAGTATCTTCAGCCAACGGCTCGCCGAACCAGACGACTCCCGGTCGAAGTATACCTGTGTCGCATGCCGGACAGGGTGGTAGGTCTTCTTCTGTCAATTCTGGGATAGGAACATTTGGGTCTGAGATATCTAGTTCCCCATTTCCAGGTGCCCAGCCAGGGCCTTCAGCGGCTTTTGCATTCATCGCATCTTCCAATGCTTGTCCTGCAGCTTCTCCTGTATTATCCCTGGGGTGTGGACTGGCATCGAACGGGGCTCTAGGAATTGCCAGTGCCGGGACAATAGGGTCGGTAAAGTCATTGTCACGGGAGTAGGTGCAGTATTCGTTCGCGCACTTGATTGTGAATAGGGAGCCATGGAGACGTTGAAGCTGAGGCTCTGGATGTCCAGCACGCTCCGATAGACCTGCCATTCAGATGCACGTCAGCGATTCTTTCGTTCAGTTACTATGAAGAATGTTGCTTACCATCCACATTTTGAGTCAAAGCGATAAAGTTAGGGGCGGTTTTTGCCAGTTTTGCGAGAGCATAATGTGCCTTGTTGGGTTTGACCGTCAACGCCATATGCCGTCGATAGCTATAGAACTGCCAGACTAAACCTGGGGTCGCACTGAAAGCTTCCGGTGTTGCTAGATCGATGGCAGAGTAGCGTCGCCACAAACCTCCCACACCTCTGAACGTTGGCAAACCCGATGCTGCTGAAAGTCCTGCGCCAATGACAGCCATAATACGTCTGGTTCCCTTGAGATACTCTCGAAACGACCGCAAGTCGGCCTCCGGTATCACCCACGCTCCTGGCCCGGACACCATGTTTTCGAAGCTCGAGAAGCAACGGCAGAAAGTAGAAAAGGGCTACAGAAACGGAGAAGAATCGTCTAGGAGCAAATACCCACAATGAAAGATAATCTCGGTGTTATAAAGGCATTAGATATTCTGGCGCTCCTAGCGCCTGCGTCACTCCCAAGCGCTCTCTAATCGGTGGGGAGAGAATGCGGGGCAACCAATCCACCACCCTAAGTGCGAAGAGGCGCCGTGCGTCCTGAGCTACCGCCAGAACCAAAGCCTTGTGACAGACTCAGGAGCGAATAACAGCTTTGCAAACCTCAAAGACCAATTAACCTCATTGGATATGCTGGACGGGCAATAATGGAGTTGGGGAGGGAGAATATCCCAGAAGAAAAAGATGAGGAGCAAGGCTAGCCCCGCATGTGGAGGTGCTCTAGCCTAAAACCTGGGGCCGACAAGGTTATTCCGGCGCCAAGATTGCGGTTAAACCCCCGGAAGTTTGTGCCCAAGAGCCTTTCGTGCTTGACCAACGTGGTTCCTCTGATGTTAACGAAACAATTGGATCACGGAGAATCACAGTTGCAATCCCAAAAGAAAAGGTGTTGCTTGACAACGGCTGAGGATTATTCCCATGCAGTGAGCAATTTGAGATGTTGATAACATTGGATGACAGCGTCTGACAAAGTCCCGAAAGTTGTATCTAAACACTCGAAGCACGGCAGAAGCCCGCCAGCTTCAACGCAACACAGCAATATGAACAGCATAAGCAAATTGAGCGTCTCCCCGGCTAGTTAATGCTGTTCCTCCTTTGGCAATGGAATCTTGATCGCATTCAACGCGTATGTCCGATTGTCCTCATTCACCTTATCAATATAGGAACGAAGATACTCCGGGAGCTCCTTGACCTTGTTCTCCGGATCGGGCACCGGCTCTCCAAACGTCTGCCAAATTGGCACTACGCCCCTCCAGACTTTTTCGACAACCTCCGCCTTCTGGGTATCCTTCTTTTCATCCGACACTCCGCCGTCTCGGATCTTTGCACTGCCATCCACGATTTTGACTTTGAGGATGGTGGTGGACTGCACCTCTCCACCATCCGGTGGCAGACGACTATTCTCCCAACGCTGCGGTACCACCGAGTTGGTGATGAGCTGCATGGCCCACATCTTCTCTTCCTCGTTGGTCACCAGGGTAGCATAGCCATGAAGCACCGCGGAGCGGTAGTTGTAACTGTGTGAGTAAGGGGTGAGCGAGAGGATGTAGCCGTCGGTGTGTGTCGCGGCGATGCAGACAGGGAGCCCTTCTCCGTCGCTCTGGCGAGCGAGATTCATGATGCGTGAACTGACGTAGCCATGGAGATAACAGTCGAGTGGATCGCTGATATCAGAGGAGGGGTAGTCGAACGACCCCATCTGGCCGATCATGGGGAGGATGGCGGGGAATGGGTCCTCCGGGCTAGGGCTGAAAGAGACATGTAGGACGGGAGAGGTGTTGATGATGGAATGGATAGGGCCGAGATCATAGGTTCCTGGTGTCCCACGACGTTAGCTCACTGTCTGCGTCTTGCCATAAGAGCGAAGTTCCATACCTCTGTGGTTATACCGGTTCATGGTATTGCTTACCCGCTTGGGGTAGACTAGTGTTTTTCCCATGATGTTGGTCGAAGACAAAGCAATATTCAAACTCCTGAATGTAGCTGTGCAAAGTAATAACCTGGTCTATGGGCTATTATCAACTGGGACGAGGTGGGATGTTTATATCCCCTTCAGGATCAACCAGTTTCTCAACGCGCTCGAGTCAACCGTCTGGAGAAAAATCAAAGTTTACCGGGAGAAAAGAAACCTAGATTAGAGCGGTGATGACTCTGCGTTTGTCCTCTGTGCTCTCTTTCAAGTGAGCCGTCGATGGTGACGGAGATCAACTGACTCCGTTGAGATCAAAATCCATCTTTCCAACCCATCTCACGGTGAATCTCCCCCTCCAAGAGGTTGCATACCCCGCGACGGACTGCTTATCAATTCCCGATCTCCGTCACCACTTGGCTTCCCAATGCCAAATCACCGCTGCGTGATTGGGTCCGGTTCAGCGGCGGGATTCGCCAGGCCAAAGTTACCAGATAATCGCGGACCTTTCTATACTACAAAGAGCATCTGGATCCGAAACCTCGGCCAGCCGAGCCTATCGGAGAATCTGTATATCTGCATTGACTAGCGTTTCTGCTGTGAGGATGTGTTACACGATCGCGACGAGGACGATGATGACTGGCTGTATTCATCAAACGGCATGATCTTCCATTCAAAGGCAATCAATACTGTATGTTGGGGTAGGGCTGCATAGAGTAGATGAGGAATCGCGAAGTGCTGTCACTGAACTCATCAAACCTACTACTGGCGCCGCTGTAGTGGGGCTCCCGGGGAGAGTGCCCCGCGTACCTAGATTCGCATGCATCTAGATAGGATACAGAGTCCCTCTCGGGCATAGGGCGCGGACTGATACGGGTTCCTTGACAGAACCCAAACCCGCGATGAATAAGCAGATCGACTCCATTTCTCTACAATTCGACATTCCTTTCATTCACAGGTGCATTTGGCCGCATCGCGAGCGCAGGCAGCACACTACTCGGTGAAGCATTTTTCGGCTATGATCCAAGAGATAGTCCAGCATAGCTCCCCGCCGGTCTTCTCCATGGCTCGTCGACTGGCATAGTTGTCAAGTGCAACGTCCGCAAACGCCCATCCGTCTTCCTTTTCATGCTCCTCTCCGAGGGAAAACTGTCCAGTCTCCAACATGCCTCGCCGCATCACGGAATTTGCAAGGTAAGTGGCCAGCCCGCGGCCTCGATGCTCCGGTTCGACATGTAATGACACGAGACTTGCATCATACCCAAGAAACGTCCAAGCGACGGGTATCTCCTGTGAATCGTTTCTGCCTTCGCTCCCATTGGTATCTGATCTCCGATCTTCAGGCCCATCATTATATAATACGACACTGGCCATGTTCTGAAGTGCTTCCTTTGGACGTATTATGTAGGAACGACTCTGTATTAAGTCATGCTGGTATGGCTGGAATCCTTCTAAGCCGTTTCGAGAACGAAAGCGATATCCATCAGGGAGGACAAGTGATCCCTCATTGCATGCTGAGTCGTAGATGACGCGGCGAAAGGAGTATTTCGCACAGTATTCGTTGAGCGGCAGGTGGTATCTAGGGTATGGCAGCGGATCCGGAAGAGCCATAGCTTCGTGTAGGAGCTTCACAAGGCCAGTGTGCATACTCCCGAGCAGAACAGTCGTCTTTGGATCCCGAAGGGGTGAATTCGTAGTGTTCCCGTGTCTGCCAGGTATCGCGCCATTTGGAGCCTCTGGGCTCGAAAGAAACTTCGGCAGGAGATTATCAAAACAATACGATATCAAGCTTAGTATTTGCATGCGCGCTTCGTTCAGACTAGAATCGTCAGAGTTGAATGTAGATTTTCCCTCCCGAAGGGTGATGTTCCCTGCCTCAAGACTGGAATACATCCAAACTTGGGTTGCTGGCCACGTATGAATATCTACGTAGGCAGCTAGCCACGGGGAGCGCAAAGAGCACGTTTCGTGCTGCTTCGCACTCTGTGGGAACGTGGCTAAGTAGCAGGCGGTGCTTGATTTGCGAACGATATCATGTTGAATTCGACGGAGCAGTGGGCCAGAGTGCGGGAGATGAGATTGTAAGAGAGGGACGAGGGTATTTGGACCGGAGTGTTCGTAGAACTCGGGAAGTGCCATTTTCATTGCCTATAAATTATTCACTTCCATTCTCTGGCCTGCTGATCCAAAACGAAGATTCACCATGGGCGTCAACTTAGCTGTTTTTCATGCTGTCGCGGGCATCAATCTCAGGCTATCTCAGACAAGGACGAGGGGTAGTGAAAATTTAACCGCCTCTTTCGCCAGCACAGCACCCGAGCGGCTTGCTAATGCCTTGACAGGGGTTCTTGGGCATGGCACTTGGAATGTCATTATTATTCGCCGTCTCCATCGTGACGCTTCCCCCCGGGATCCAATATCACAGCGTTGTGGGCCGAAAACCGAGGAGGGCACAGGGCTGCACAGGGGGAGTGCGACTGCTTAGCTAAGCGGATTCGCGACAACACGCACTGTGCACCACTAGCATCGTGCACGACACTAGACATCCTGTCTACGAGATTTGATTCTTCGTTGCTCTGAAGTCATCACACGGGACTATGATATTAACACGAAACTGTATCAGTTCAATTCGGTCGATTCTCCAGGTCGACCGTCGCCCATGGTCCCCGTGGAGATTTACGGCCTCTCAACGCCCAACTGTTTCCTGGATTGCTAACTCGAACCTCAAGAACACCAGCTCTTTCGAGCAGCTATAAAGTGGCTGCCAAAAAGACTCGAACGGCCCTCAGCCTAGGAAACGACTCAAAACACGCATACAAGATTTGTATGTACTTTCCAAGATGTGGTAATATTACACATATCAACGTAGGGACTCAACCGTTTCTCTATCGAAGGGCCTCGATGTCATCGATCTAAGACAATATTAGCAATCGAGTTACCAACCTCAATGCTGAATATACTGACCTCTTTCACTGCTTCCGTTGTCAGAACTAACGGGCTATCGTCACCCACACATACGCTGTCTTCAATCCGTATACCAATTCCTCGGAAGTGTTCGGGCCACCTCTCATCATCGGGGACATAAATTCCCCTGCATTCTCTTTGTTAGTTCCGAGCTGATTTGGAATCCGAGGAGAGTCTTACGGTTCGACGGTAACACACTGCCCCTTTAGCAGTTTGTGTCGCCGGGGATAATCTCCTGTGTCGTGAACATCCAAGCCGATGTAATGGCCAACATGATGAGGGAACAAGGTTTTCATCGACTGCAAGGAGATAGCGAGTAACAGACCACAAAATCAGTCTTCGTGCCTCAAATGTAAGGAGTAATCGGAAGACTTACGTTGCGAGTCAGGTTGAAGCCCAATTGTGAAAGTTGAGTCCGAAGGCCTTCTTCAGCATGTTCGTGAATGTCGTCTAGTGACATTTTCTTAGATTCTTGGCACAACTGAACGCATTCGCGCTGCACATCTAAAACGGCCGTGTAAAGGTCCCGTTGGGCAGGGGTGAATCTGCCGTTAACTGGCCACGTCCTTGTGATGTCAGATATATAACCACCGTATGACTGCCTTGCTGTTAGCATTCCGCTTGTTATATGCAACACAAGAAGATACGTACGCCACCGCCATCAACAAGAACCAGATCGCCCTCCCTATCACGGTACTTTGGTCAGAATAGTGACAATATACAGCCAAGCAAAAGAGTGGATACCTGAGAAGGTCATCATTTCTGACATAATGGATACTGAGAGCATTCTAACCAAAGTCAGAAGACGAGATAATACGACTGTGGGGTAGTTTCTTACCCGGCCCCCGGCAACAACCGGAACAAAAGCCGTCTTATCACAGCCTTTGATCTTGAATTGATACTCCAAGAATGCGTTGAGGTCCTTTTCAGCGGAGAAGTGGTTTTTCATGGATTCCGTAAACGCCCTCCCGGATGCTTGTCCGGCCAACCTCATATTTGATATTTCAGAATCACTTTTGAACACACGGAGTTCGCTAAGCAGTGGACGAAGAGGTTTTATTTTCGAGTATGCTGCCGCTCGGTTTGCTGCATCGGGGTCACCTTTTATACTTGGGAAGAATCGAGAGATGGCAGATTTCGCCGAGGCTAGTCCTTTGGCATCAGTGTAGACCTCCGACGCCCCCGAGAGGATGCTTGGAAGGATATCTTTTATTTGGTCAATATCTCCCGTCTAATGATATTAGTCAAATGCTCACGAGCTTAGGACCAAAGGACACCTACCTCATCTGCATTGAAAATATCCAGCGCCGCTTGCGTGCCCGATCTGGCGCCTTGCCACATCTCCGCCTGGGGATCCTTCTCCCTCACATACAGGTGAAAGACATGGTCGTCATCGGATTCATACTTCGCTGACCATAGATGAGTATACTTCAAGGTTTATACCAGCAAGCCCTCTAAGACTCACCTATTATAGCAAAAGCCCCTGGTTCGTTGAACCCTGTGATATAGTAGAACCGTCAGACAAGTTTCCACAAAAAGAGGTTTGGCGGCCGCGTACCGGTGAGGTAGAAGAAGTCCGAATCCTGATGATACTCGTAGAACACACTCTTGGACTTGTATTTTACATCGGCAGCCTTGACAATGGCGACAGAGTTCTTCGGGAGCTTGGCCGCAAGCTTCGCCCGCCGGTGCGCATACTCGAAGGCGGTAATTCCTGGTGTTACTAAGAATGGCGCATAGATAAGCAATCAGGCGTTCACATTATAGTCGGAGCCTCCGAGAGTACTACTCACATTCACCGGATTTCAGGAGATGAGGGTGTGTTTCATGCACCGGCTGTCCGAACTGGAGGTCCGCTGCGGATATTGAATTGTATCGGCGCGGAGCTTGTTGCGAGAGCTTCGAACCGAAGTACGGTCTCTCACGACAACATCGTAAGGACGAACATAAGTTCACTGCGCTTCGATAACACTGCCTCGACAGCGAGTAGCCCCTCGACATGTTTGAAATCCCGTCGAAGACCAGACGAATTGAGTCCACCGCAGTCCGGCGGCTTCATCGCATCTTGATCTTTGGCCGAGATGCCAATCAGCGTCACAGCAACACGGAAGCTTGTGATTGGACAACTTGGCATGACTCAGCCGGCTATGGAATAACACACCCCCGGCGCTAGGCCTAAGACAAGCTAGGGCTCACGCGGTCATGCGCGCCGCCAAGGAAATGCGTCGCCGGTTGGTGGAACGCAAGTCGCGGTTTGGGAGTGGAAGCAAAACATGGACGTCCATCCCAAACATCCTCAAAGCGTGTCTGTTTCTGTGAACTAGGGTTGATCGTGCCGTCAGGGCAGCTGGAAAGAATAATTCATTCTCTGCTTCGTTGCACTCATTCAATTCAATCTCACTTCCTATCACTCTTGTGATGTTCTATTCCTGACTCTATCCTGCCCGTGTTGGAGAACGCGAGGTTCCCACCTCGCTATCTCTGGCCTTGATATATTCCCCTTTTCCACGCTCGCTCGACACATTTATTGTTGTCCTTCGCAGTTGATGGCAGGCGTGATAGTGCCCTCTCCCCAGACTTCAATTGCAATGTCGACCCGAAGACCTTTGGCCAATGTTCCCAATGCCACCAACTCCCCTCATCGTGGCGGTCTGCTAGCTACGAAACGACCGCGTCCAACCAATTCCCAAGCCGACGGCAGCTTCACCCAACCACCCCTCAAAAAGCAGCTACTCACTCGTGGTCATGGTGAGAGCAGGTCGCCTTCGAAGTTCGTCTACCAAAGCACCGAAACAAAGCAGCTTTTCACGCGCAAGAACAATGCTCAGCCGAGTGCGTTCGAGCGGAAGCTTGTCGCCGCCAGGGACAAACCAGCCCCTCAACCCGTACCGAAATCCGTCAGAAGGTACACTGCAGAATCCGTAGAAAGTGTACGGCAATGGCAAAGACATTATCGGAAAGTGTTTCCTAAATTTGTGTTCTATTTTGATCACGTCTCAGAGGAGGTTCGACAACGATGCGCAAAGCAAGTAGCCCAGCTTGGAGCGGTAAGTTGATTGGTACAATTTATATGGAAGTTGTATGGATACTTATCTAGATTACTTTCTGTCAGAGAGATGAAAGGTTCTTTTCGAAATACGTTACCCACGTCGTCACTACTCGCCCTCTTCCTCCGGAGCTTGACACTGCTCAATCCTTCAACACCGGCACAACAAATGATGCTCGCGGGGCGGACACTTCTGCTCATACCGTTAATCCATCTTATCTGGAGAGGGGTACAGAACCCGACCAGCCCCATGTCGCGCGAGGGCGGGGTAGAAATGGAGTGGACAAGAGAACAGCAGATCCAGATGGCAAGAGAGATTTAAGTGGGCAGGTGGATGTTCTACACCGTGCACGGCAGATGGAAATGAAAATATGGCCCTTGGATAAATTGCAACGCGTTGTCAATGCAATGAACGATGGCGACCCTACACAACACGGGTACTCCACCCGAAGTAATGTTGCTGTCAGTAGAAGCAACGCAACTGTGGCCAGAAGCAGAGCCGACTTGGATCTCTCAGCCGTTTTGCGACATGAAAGATTGAACCGTCCATTCGATCATAACTCACTAGGACTCAAGGATCTCATTGCTTTCAAGGGCTTCTTTATCTACGTCTACGATTATTATGGAAAGACTCGACCAGTTGTGATTCGGGACTACCCCAAAGTTACGAAGCGACAAGACGGTGCCTGGCCTCAGTTTCGTAGTGCGGCTCTGGGCAAGTGTCCCTTTATCGAGGACCCTCAGAGCAAGAAGGAAGTCAAGCAAGAAAAAGCCCAAGCGCGCCAGAAGGAACAAAAGCCCACGGTTAAGGATAACCCAGCTGTTTCTACAGTCGCCAAAGAAATGGCACCTCCTCCCTCGTTTGAGAAGCCCGCCCCTAAGCCGCAGCAGGGCGATCAACGACGAAAGGCGGCCCAATGCATGGACAGCACGCAACAATCCGTCAGTCAAGAAGGGCTTCCTCGCACAAATTTTGCAGCTAGCACGGCGTCTACCCAGCCAGTCACAACCTATTCACGTGGAGAAATAGCTGCATCGGGAATTCAACCATCGAACATCACCTCAGCAATCAGATCACAAATGATATCTTCAACTACAGCTGCCCCAGGCGCCAAGGCAGGAACCAGCAAAGAGATCCACGAATTAAAAAGAAAAGTTCTGGAGAAAAACAACGGAACCATGTCCATGGGCCAAAAGCCTGCGACTTCAGCAACCGTTGCTACAGGGGTTAGAGTTCCCCCAACTAGATCCTCAAAGATGAAAGCCCTAGAAACTCTAGGAATGATCCCGGAGGACTCCAGAAACCATCCCCAAGAGAATAGGCCTCAGAAAACTCGCGCAGCGTCTAAAAGGAACACTACTGTACGGACTGCAGTACCGAAAAAGGACCCTAAACCAGGTTATTGCGAAAATTGCCGAGAAAAGTTTGACGTTTTTGAAGAGGTAAGACTGACAACAAGCTTGCGTTTTCCCGGTACTTGGAGTTGTCACGTTCTAACATTGACCTACTTAGCACATCGCTTCGCGTCAGCATCGAAAGTTCGCCCTGACCGACGCCAACTGGGACAGTCTTGACGAACTCCTTGAGTCACTTGAACGTGTAGAGAAGGATGTTTACCATGAATTCTAGTCTTCCAATTGTTCGTTTCGAAGCCGCTGGTCAATTTGGCTTCAAAACTGCACTTACGCCGTCTGATATGTCTTTTGCTGAAGAACCATCTTTGCATGTCATTAACGGGCCCTCGGCGCACTGCTTTGGTTTGCAGATTCGGGAAAGGATATCGGTTGCGGAGGCTTCAAAGTATTCTCACTGGTGCATTTCATCTGCGTTGTCTTATTCTGTGTTACTGTTTGTTAGCGTCTGCGAATCCTATTCCCCTACCTCATGCGCTGAAATCTGCGTCTCCTGGACCGATACTGTCTCCTTCTCGAATAATCCTGGCTTTGGCGCCTCCACTACCCATGCTTCCCTTCTCCCATCTTATCCACCCGTTTAAATGCTATGATCGGTACTAGAGTTAGTTATCTAGTACAACAATCTTGCAATTTCTCCTAGCTCCCGTGCTCTCCGCAATCCAATCATAAAGTGGCAACTCGTCAGTCTCCAGGTCTAAATGCATTGTAAACTAATAATATCCTTTCATTTTGGGCTTCTGGAAGCATCTCACATCCACTAGGACTGTTGTTTTATTTGCCCATGATAGCCATGATACTTTCCCCCCTTGTTTCCATGTCATTAGGATTCTTATGGAAGGATGGCGATGGTTGCGGAATGCTCTCTTTATATGGCAGCTACCACCAGCAATGCCTATAAGAAAGGCCTCTTGCCCCCCTGCCTGAGCATATCTCCAGACTCTCATCAGTCCTCCTGCCTGGGTCCGCTGAGGAACACCTTATAAGGGCCTACGTCATGTAGGCTCACGAGACTCACGCGCTAAGGGCGCGTTATATTCCTCTGCACACGGATTTCTCCGTTGTGTTCTATGGGGTTGCTTTTTTTCTCAATATATAAACTTATTTCTCACACTTGGTCCATCCTTTCCCAGTCTTTCACCCTCATTCTTTTAAAGAATTCTCACGCGTTGGTTGTCGACGATTCTTGTTCCATTGAGAATCTTTTCCTTCCATACCAGATACACACCATCGTACAGCTTTTATACTCTCTTGAAAACGCTCTCGCAAGGGAAGCTTAGGCCTACCTTTCAGTTATTATCCAGGGTCCCTGAATTCCTCGTCTCGTTCTCGGTGCCGTGGGCAGTCAACAGCAAAACCAACATCCTTAGGACCTCCGCCGTTCGTACTTCAAAATGGCCGCTCCTCAAGGAACCGTGTAAGCCTTATCCCTCCACAAACACAATGACAGGCCCCATGAGCTAACAAGGCGAGCAACAGTGCTGTCCTGCGCCCAAGACCTCCAGTCAAGCATCTACTAGAGTTACCTCTAGAGATGCTCTTTTTAATCGCCTTCTTCTTAAGCACGGCCGACCTGGCCAATTTGCGTTTGGTGTCCTCGGACTTTGCCTGGATCGATAAGATCATTTTCAAAATGATCGATATACATGTGACAGCGGATATGGTTCAGAGAGCACAGTCCTTCATGAATGCGCGAAGCATTCCCTTAACGATCCGGGGACTATCCTTCACTTCAATCTTCGCCAGGCAGCCCATTAGGGGTTATAGCACGTGGGGCGTCCTTAAGCAAGCCCTCCCAATTTTATTCTCTCGCGGCGAGGTGACCAGGGTCGAAACGATAAAGATGTCCACGTCCAGCACGGAGATCATACGAATCCTTAGTATATTGAGACAATGCGGCGTCGCAACGATCAGGCGGCTCGACCTCCAGAACTTCACTGGATTTTGCGGGGCGTACACTCGGGATGCGGCTACTTTACCTGGTCTCCTTTCCAGGATCGAAAGCATCCATATGTCTTTCGATTACCGTATCGCTTTAGCTGCAAACAACGCCGATTTTCTCACATTTATGGCTTGGTTCGCTGCCAGCTGTAGCAATCTGAGAGTTCTTGAGGTATCGGATTGCCTTGGAGTCGACTGGCTGCCTCAGATATCCCTATCCCCGTTTAACCGCATCTTCGGGCAGGCGAGATTTCGACTCCTCCGTTCCCTCGTGATATCTAACGTGCTCCTCGACCGGTATTCTATTTGCTTGCTTCTTTTCATCGGCTGTGACGCTCTAGAGCAAATCAAGCTCCATCGCATCCGACTCCATGACTTATTCTGGAACCCTTTTATCCCACAGCTTCATTTTCCGGGAGGAATTCGGGACGATATTCACTGCTGGCCCAACCTGATTGGGGGGCTGCTCCGATTCAATAGAGATAGAGGCAGAAGAACGCGAGTGGAAATATGGCGTCCGTTCATGATCAGGTCCGACAACGGACAAGTCGAGTGGTTCCCAGTCAGGAACCTTCAGAGCAATTCTCCACTTGCGACAGTGCTGCCCTGGAACGCTGTGGTTGCTGAAATCTCATCATAAGGGCACTTATGCTGGGTGTCCGGCTTGCTCCACCTGGGGTTGGGTTATGGGCAATCTCAAGGGGAATTTAGGGGGGTTCCAAGAGAAATCAAATTGGTATCAGGGATGGGGGCGCCTTTGGAGTTCGCGATTTCGCGATTCTTTCTTAAAAATTAGAGTTCCTATGAGAGTCTGGTTCAGAGACTTAATGCAGTTCTATCAACATATTTGGTATTCCTTAAATTATCATCTTCTTGGCCCCTATGTTCACAGCATCAGCAAGGCCTCCAATTGCCCCGTGCTGTTGGGAGGTTGATGGGTTGTCGTCGAGCCCCTTTAAGCTCGGTTACTTACTTAGTCATCAAGGAGCCTCCGAATTGAGCTTAGTCGGCCTCGGCTCAATGCTCGTCATTTTCCACCTCAAAATCCCAAAATAGTCCCTGGTCTACGCTGCATAAACCAGCACGTTGCGACAACACGCTCAGCTAGCACAGAACATATATAAACCGAAGGCAGAGGTCGAAATGGCTTTGGTCTTTTCTCAATTTTCACCTGGGAGTCCTCCACAACCAAAACCCTATCGTTGGAATTGTGGTTGAATATTCATCGTCCTTTGTTCTAAACTAGATCTTCGACACCGCGGGGTACTCGATATGGCTCTGCGCTCCCCCTTTCATGCGGTGCGCTCAGCCCGCTCGTTGCTCTCTGTGGCTATCGCGAGAGCCTCACCGTCGATGTCATCGTCAGTCGCCGGGCCCATCACATTGAGCCATTGCGCTCCTCAACCAGACCAGCGACGTCATAGTTCGCATACCCCGATGGGCGCGACACCGATAAACCCCCGGAAGAAGATCACGATCAAAACTCTCCAATCTCTATACAAGAAGAATGAACCCATTACTATGCTGACGGCGCATGACTTCCCAAGCGGTCATGTTGCTGAGGCCGCTGGAATGGAGATGGTGCTCGTCGGTGACAGTCTCGCCATGGTGGCTCTGGGGATGGCAGATACGAGCGAGATCTGTTTGGAAGAGATGATATTACACTGTCGGAGCGTCTCAAGGGCTGTTACGACGGCTTTTACTGTATGTAATACCCCTTCCTGTCCGAACTTTCCTCGATTTACTCTCTGTGTCTAATAGTTCTTTCTCTTCCAGGTCGGAGACATGCCAATGGGCTCCTACGAAATCTCCCCAGAACAAGCCCTACAAACAGCCATCCGCCTCGTCAAAGAAGGGCGCGTACAATCCGTGAAACTCGAAGGTGGATTAGACATGGCACCCACAATTAAACGAATAACTCAGGCCGGCATTCCCGTCGTCGCCCACATCGGTCTCACTCCACAACGGCAAAATGCCCTAGGTGGGTTCCGTGTTCAGGGCAAGTCAACGGCGGAAGCGATCAAGTTATACCATGATGCGTTAGCAGTCCAGGAAGCTGGAGCATTCATTGTTGTTCTGGAAGCTGTCCCTGCTGAGATTGCGAGTATCGTCACTAAGAAGTTGAAGATACCCACGATTGGGATTGGCGCAGGGAATGGTTGTTCTGGGCAAGTGCTTGTGCAAGTGGATATGGCGGGCAATTTTCCTCCAGGAAGATTTCTGCCGAAATTTGTAAAGAAGTATGGTGATGTGTGGAGTGAGAGTCTGAGGGCCATTGAACAGTACCGGAACGAGGTCAAGAGTCGGGAGTATCCATCCAAGGAATACACATACCCTTCCGCGAAGGAAGATGTGGAGGAGTTCGAAAAGTTCGTCATGAGAAATCATGATGACGGCTACTAAATTACCGGCGGTGGATTTCCTTTATTCTCTTTGCACATACCCCCTATCGATACATGGATGTACTGTATCTTTTCGTCGGGAGTTTTATTCTCTTTGGATACCAGTCCGTTATGATGCGTTGGGTCGCGTCTATACCAGAGCAACCTCTTTCTGTCTATATAAACGTTCTTCGTTGCATATATTATACTATCCTACTTGGTCCATCGTTTGAAGCGACTGTCGTAATCCCAGGTTATCCTCGTCCAAGCCCTGGTCGCTTCTCTTTCGGCTATCTATGCTTGACGCGATTGTAAGTATGTGTTTTCTCCGCTCTCGGATCATAGCACTCGTTTTGAAGTCGAGACTGTCTCCGATGCCGTTCCATCTGAAATGAAAGGCCGGCTAGTGATGGCCCTGAACATTTGGCTCACGTCAATGATAAATAATGCAGCAAAGGTTTCTCTTCGAATTCTCATTCATTTGGAGGTGCTGCCTCCTCGTGTTGTCACGAATTCACCCAAAAGCTGGAGTCATTGAGTACGCCACGATCAACTGGTCGTCGGTTTTGAAACACTGCCCACCGTCGTGAGCCCAATACCTCTTATATAGAAGGTCGCAGAATAGAAACGAAACTTACTCTCCATAGTCCACCAACGCTCTCGTCCAACCCCGGTGAAAATACGCTGTTCACATAACAGCATATCGAATCTGTCTCTTTGCAGTCGAGCTTCCTGCGAAGAAATTTTACGACCGTTTCAAATTTTTGAGACGCGCTAATCTTGAAGACGCGGTTCTTGAGAATAGGGGCTGAAGGTAGGGGGTGGAAGCGGACAGTGACTATGTGAAAAATGTAAGTGACGAGGGTAAAGGAGGCAATATATTGGTATAATAGTGCATTGGTGTAGGGCTTTGTCGAAATGGGATGTGTCTAAGTAGGGTTTTCGATCAATAAGGGAGATTAAATGCTTTCAAGACTGCTGGACAGCATTCCTGCTTCAACCTTTTGGCTTGATTTCGCTTAAAACGATCAGGACATAGATATTGGGTATCCGTATACAAATAAAGCGCAATGTGAACGAGCATTACCCATGAACAGCACTGCAAATACCTTTTCCTGAATCAATCGCATCCACGTCCGTCAAAGCTCGATGCGCATCTTTCGGTAAACCGGTCAGAATGACAGATGCCGTCATCGTCAACGGGAGCTCGGCGCCATGCTCCTCATCCGGAATGGGTGCCGTGGCGCCGCCGGTCGGCGTTGTAACCGGACTATCTGTCCCATCGCTTTGTCCTCTGCTAGTCATGGTTTGGTCGCGACGGTTTTGTCCTGATTTAGATGCAGAGCCAGGGCGAAGACGTCGTGGGGAGGAGTGCTTGGAAGATTCTGGGGTGAGCGGTGTTGATGGCATGGAAGTTCAAGGTGGATTCAAATGGGGTATGGAAGCAGTGAGATGAGAAAGGGCAAGATGGTAGTTAGAAGTGTTAGAAGGGGTTTATACAACTGTGACTGAGCATTCCTTCTTCTAATCTTTATATGTCTGTAGGTTCAAGTTGATACAGATGCTGGAGGAAGGCGATCGGGCGCCAGGTGAATTTTGGATTGCGCGACGAACTTTCCGCCAGTGCTTCCAGAGTCCTCTCAACTTCCTGCAACACCGACCCAGCCATTGAACTTTTCAACAATTTGCGTTTGGTACTCTGAGAACTGAGCTTTTCGGATGCTTCGTATAAGAAACATCGGGTTTTCAACAATAAACCAGATCTTCATCTCGAGCTAGTTCACTCTTACAACATCTCCTCGTTGAAGTTCGTATGGGAACAAGTTTGGACCAAGATCCACACTTTATGAGATCAAGGTCGTTATTCACAACGTCCTAAATTACTGGGGCTAGTTCTAGGCCTATATAACTATGGCAGTTAAATACTAGTTTCCCCCGCCCTTTCAAATTCAAGGAGCCTCGTTCTATTCCTCTGTGTTTCTGAAACAAAGTCTCAAGAATATCCCGATTCTGTTCACAATGCCCATTCAAAACGTCGCACTCGTCGGAGCAGATGGCCAACTTGGCCCTTCTGTGCTTAAGGCTCTAGCCACTGCCGGAATGTTCAATGTCACAGTCCTGAAGCGCAAATCGTCGTCTTCCCAATCGGATTACCCACCAGGAGTCCAAACAGTTTCCGTCTCCGACAGTTTTCCTGTCGACGAGCTTGTCACCGTATTCAAAGACATCGATGCCGTCGTTATCACCGTCAAGGGCAGCCTGGCTGATTTACAGACCCGAGTGGCCGACGCCGCCGCTCAGGCGGGCGTAAAACAATTTATCCCCGCGGATTTTGGCAGTTGCGATTCTCAAGACCAGCTGGCGCGGGAGCTTGTGCCGCTTTTCCAGCGAAAAGCAGATGTGCGAAAGCATTTACAGGATTTGGCATCTCGACATGCAGGTTTCTCGTGGACGAGTATTGTGTGCGGTCATTTCTTCGATGCGGGTGCCATGGACTTTTTACATATGGACCTCAAAGCGCGCACGGCGGATATTCTGGATGATGGAGAGACCCGTGCTTCCGCGAGCACGTTGCCCCAGATTGGCACTGCTGTCTTGAAGATCCTGGAAAAGTCGGGGATGGAGGAAATTAGGAACAGGGTGATTTACATCCAGAGCTTCTGCGTGTCCCAGATGCAGATTTTGAAGGCCTTTGAGCGCGCGACGGGCCAATCCTGGAAGATGAACCGTGTTGATTCTCAAGTCTTTGTCAAGGAGGAAAAGGCCAAAGCGGATAAAGAGGGGAACGAAAGCTCGGAGGACCTTGTTTGGGTACTGGGAACCCTCTACGCGAACTGGGAAGAAAGGGATGGGTTTTCGAATAAGCTCCTAGGGCTGAATGAAGAGGATCTTGACAAAGCTGTGGCCGATATTGTAGCCCAGTGAATGGGAATCTATATAAGAGCGGATGTCGCATTTTTTCCAGCTTAACAAAAAAGGAACCCGACAGAACTAATAGCAGTCCCAATAGTTCAATAAAGACTTTCTCTTAAGGGATCATATAGGGGAGCATTGAGCCATACCTGAATGACTGGATGGCGCATCAATGCATGATCCATTGCACCCTGCTTCTCCGCTTAGTCGTCCATCCCGTTAGGGAAAGGCATGACCAACAGTGCGGCTTATCATGCGGCTTGACCTTCGCCCATGAGAAACCCCTCGCGGGGCCTTCACACATCCTCCCTCAACCCTTCAGAACTGCACCTAGACGTCCAGTGAATCATCCCTTGTCAGAGTCCTTGCGTGCGCTTCCATTTCCTCCTTCAGTTCATCAAAGACACGGCCATCTGCAAACTCCAGTTATGGCATTCCTAAGCAAGTTCCTTTGTTGTTACGGTGACGACGAAAATGTCCATATTTTCCCTTGCGCTTTCTCATGCGAGTTCAAGACTAACAAATGGGCAAGCAGGGGGACGAGAACGCACCCGAGTATCCAGGAATATGGGGCAAGATCAAAGCATGGTTTCGCCAGAATGTAAGGGAGGAGATGGCCGGCATCGTTTGTGACCATCTGCCAAGTTCGAAGTTCTATTAAGGCAGAGGAAGCTAACCTATGCCGCCTTAAATCCCTTCAGACATATTCGCCTGCTCGTGCATCAGATACAGGGACGCTTAGGGACGCTCCCGCTTCCGCCGACTCATCACGTCCGCCATCAAGGGACGGTCAAGAAGACGCCTTGATAATTCCACGCCGATCAATATCCCATCTGGGGGTGACCAGGGACGAGTTTATGGCATATCAGAACTGGGTGGTATGGGCAGAATTCCAGAACACTCAAATGTGCATTAAAGTGCTAACGGTTGTCGGTTTTGACAGGAAAACGGCTATTAACCACACCTGACATCAGCAACCGTTTGATCTCGCGAGAGGGATCTCATTTTCGTGTACAAGGAGACGGAGAAAGCCAAGTTAATTGGCATATTCGACATTTTTATTGCAGACATAAGAAGCGATCATATATATATATATATATATATATATATGGGGAACTAAGTGATTTAATATAGGGGATTGAAAATACTTGTCGAGATTTGTCGCGAGGACCGAAAAATCAAGGAGATCGTTGTTGCTTTGCATCTAATATTCAGCACTCTCTGCTGTCCCTTGTTCAACAATCAGGTATCATGTCGATGTATGCATAGACATCTCGAGGAATAGTTTCAAATGCCCAAAGAACACAGCTTTTTGACAGTGATGATATCTGGTCTCTACGAAGTTGTGAAGTGCTGTCTGTGTAGTTCTCCTGGGAAGTTGAGACCGCACGGACCAAGTCAGCCTTCACTGCCGCGGCACACGGTGTGCTTATCTCAGCGCACGCTAGCAGGTCGAATCGTGAGCGGCTGTCCCCACCAGGGGCGATAAGCCGATTGTATGCAGCATTAGCAAACAGCACCTGCCCAAACGTCATCTCGCCATTCACCACCACCTGATGTTTGATCTCCTTCTTCTGCATTGCTACCTCTGCTGGCCGGCTCTCTCTACGACAACCTGCTCTCTCTGAATTCTCTCCGTGGCTCTATCTGCAATCTATATATTATCAAGGCGAGACCTATTGTTAAATTCTCTTCTTTCAACCCCTAGTTACTTATCGGCTGATCTCACTCGCCGAGTCAATTTCGTGCCACCACCTCACTTGTCACATCCTTCCCTGTATCCCTACCCCGCCGAGCTTACTGCAAACGATCGTTTCTCACTTGTTCCCAACTCGACTCTCCCTTCCGCTACCCTTTTCGAACCCTTCGAAGCTATCTGTCTGGTCAACTGCGGCTCCCAGCGATTTACGAACATCTAGTTTTCCCGATCGCGGCTTCTACACGACAAGATGAGTAGTCCTAAGCGGAGAATTGAGACAGATGTAAGTGACGCGCTCAGTTAGATTCTTGGGCATAAAAAACT
Source organism: Aphanoascus verrucosus (assembly GCA_014839905.1). Taxonomy (NCBI): domain Eukaryota; kingdom Fungi; phylum Ascomycota; class Eurotiomycetes; order Onygenales; family Onygenaceae; genus Aphanoascus; species Aphanoascus verrucosus. Next base: position 522,415 of record JACRYM010000014.1, on the reverse strand, counting down.
ACACAGTGAGTGGCTTGCTGACGACGTTTCCTTGCTGGGTGCTTCTCAATACAGGTCATGAAGTAAGATCCGTTTCCTGCCCTGTACTAGTGTTCTGCATGCTAACTGGCGACATAGGATGTATGATATAGTTTATCTTTCCTCGTTCACGACCTAAACCCCCTATAAATGCTGGACTCTAGCCACAATAACAAGAAGTTCTAGAATGCTGACCGTATGTGGCCATATCAGGCTTATGAGTGATTATGAGGTCACGCTGGTCAATGATAACAGTGAGTAGCGAGCATTCTGTGCAGAACGTTGTGTGAAACGAAGCTAACGCATTTACTCAACTAGTGTATGTAGACTGAAAAACGAGCACCTCCCAATACCACGCCTCTTCGCTGACAATCGAAACCTACAGGCAAGAATTTTATGTTCGGTTCAAGGGACCAGCAGAGAGTGCGTTGCTTTACAAACGCCATTGTCTATACCACCGCTGACGCACCTATAGCACCGTTTGAGGGAGGGTGCTGGAAAGTGCATGTCGAGCTACCGGATCAATACCCTTACAAGAGTCCGAGTATTGGTTTCGTGAACCGGATCTACCATCCAAACATCGACGAACTGTGAGTTTTTAAACTCAAAATGCGGATGAAAACAGAAGTTCGGACTAACAAAAGGTTGTTAGTTCCGGTTCTGTTTGCTTAGATGTCATTAATCAGACGTGGTCACCGATGTATGACATGATCAACATCTTCGAAGTCTTCCTTCCTCAGTTGCTCCGTTATCCAAATCCGTCGGATCCGCTCAATGGAGATGCTGCAGCTCTCTTGCTTCGTGAACCCAAGCAATATGAGAATAAAGTCAGAGGTATGCACTTTCCTCGACCCCGACGAAGACCTTCTACCCGTACTCCAAGTTTAGCCAACTAATAATATTGAACGCGATGATCAGATTATGTTGCCAAGTATGCGAGCAAAGATGCCGCTGACGATGCTGGTGAAGACTCAGGTGAGGAGGACGAAATGAGCTCCGTTGGCAGCTACGAGTCAGGCGGGGAAGAGCCCGCGGGAGAGATGGACGATGTGTGACACTCTTCGCTTTTATATATCTCTCGCTTATTATTTTCTGGGAAATGGGGATGGAGCCATCTTTTTAAGGAGTGCCAGAGGCGTTAGGAACCGGTGCGAAGCATATACCAAGGAGTCCCCGAGTTCTGGGAAGATAAGACTGCTATCATAGCTACATATCTGTTTTGACTTGCCATTTACGATTATTATTAGTCTACTTGGCCTGTTCCCTTCCCCATTTCTGCAGCGCACTTAATATCCAACGTGTCGGAATCGGCCTGCCCGTTCAGTTTGTTATTAGTTGGCATAACTCAAGAGGTAGTGCCCTGTATATATTATTCACAATATACAATCTCCATACGGAGTACTGGATGTGAAATTTGCATTTTTACTGAACAAGACCACCTATCTTTCTGAAAGTATGCGTTTATTGACTCTTACAACCGCATTGAGCTCGTACATGACCTCTATCGAACCACGAACCATGGACAAGAAGAAAGGTGCGGTACGCAAAGGAATATAGATCGCTAACCACCCTGTCCAACACTTCTGACTCCAGGCTCTTGCATATGAACAAAAGGTTGGATTACCACTAAGTAAACAAAACAGTAGGAGAGCCTGAGAGAGGCATGACAATTCTGAGTAATGCAGGGGTGAAGTTATGGCGTGTGGGTTGTTGCTCCCCAAAACAATGGTGAAGCATGCAGAATGTACTGAAAGGCAAAAATGAGCATTAAGAATAAGAAAGTGTCCAGTGCACTGGGTCGTATTATCCCATTGGGCACATGATGCTGTAGAGTGTAGAGGGAAAGGAAAACGTATTAACGAGTGGTTAATTATTATTTCTGAAAGCGAAAGGGCGGAGGGTTCTTGATTCGATGCGGTCTGGTGCAAGATTGCCACGTCAAGGAATCGTCCACAAGTCGAATCGGCACTTCGTCGAGCCTTGTCGCTGTGACCATTCTCTCAGGGTATATTGGGTCATTTAGGGACGGAGCTAATCACTTCACCACCAGCGTACCAAATAGGTCGTCTGTCAAATTGCCATTTCCGTTCGAGTTATCCCCATTTATTGCCGGTCTTTTCTTTCTTTGCCTCCTGTTGGTCATGACAACTTCTCCCCAGTGTCTCGGAACGGTTGAGAAATCGGTATTTTGTTCAAATCCGGGGTCGCGGCATGCGACGTATTTCATCCCGCCAACCTCACCTGGAATGGAGGAAGGAGATCGATTCGTGCGGTCTTGCGTATTCGTTGGTGAAGTAGGTGATAAGGTATTATCTGGTTTTGAGGGTGTTGCCGGAATGGGTGACATTGTTCGTCCGTTGGTAGGGAGTCTGGGGGATGTTGGCTTCGTGCTGGTGATGGTGCCGCGGACTGATGGGGCCAGTTGTTGAGGATGAATTGTCCAGATATCGACCACGGTGCTGGAGGTAGAGATATATGGTTAGTTTGGAAGAAGCAGAAGGAATGGCGGCGAGCGAATGCGCAAGACATACTCTGATGCACGCTGACATATTGCGTCCAACGCTTCCCTTTCGCGCTTCAGATCCTCCGGATCGGGCCCGTGACGATGCGTCTGGACTGTGCCATAGCTATATCCGGGCTGGTAGATATCGTCGTCCAATAACCGTGCCGATTCAGACTGTAATGCGCCGTGAGTTAGTACACATGGTCACCCAGATGTCGTAAAGACAGGAGGGATACGAGAGAAGGTTAGGAACCTACATCGTGACTATCCCGCCTGGCGAAGCCCAAGCAAGATGCGCAAATGCCCATTGAATATTAAGAAGAGGGATAGCGGCCCCTCAGTCAACCAAATAGTGTGGTGCTAACGCTTGAAGGAAATACTGATAAATCAACAAGTACGGGAAATGCGATTATTTAAGGATAGCAAGAAATGTGTGAGCTGACAAGATTCAATCAGGCGGAGTGTCCGGAGAATAACCCATAGAGATGCCAGAAGGATGAGCCACCTGCATGCTGTTGCAGTCAGGAAGAAGAGAAACTGACTGTCAACATGATGTTGCCGGGGAGGTTGGAAGAGAGTTAGAGGTCTGAAGGCGGGAAATTCTGGCGATGAATTGTCACTTGCGACGCTATGATGACAACCGCCAAGGGAGAACGCAACCGCATGCCCGGCCGATCACCGGCTTCATCTATTTCTTTTCTGTGCAAAGACAGCATCAATGAAATCATCGAATGTGGAAAAATGAACCTTTGATCAACAGCTCTGTAACCACGGCGACAGCCAGATATCCGTTCGCATCAGAAATGTTTGATTTGCCAGACGCAAAGCGGTATGCACATCCCATCGTTCGCAGGTGCTTTGCGACAATCCAGTGTTAATCTTTCTTTCGTCGCATCCTATCGTCCCAAGTCTTTTGTTTGTAGCTAACTCTCCCACAGCGTCTGCCGTGAAGACCTAAACTCACCTCGTTCCTCCCGCTCCCCCTCACCCGTCCCAAGCGAAACAGCAATTCATGCCGCCAATGCCCTACAGAAGGCCTATGGATCGGTCGAAGTGTTTACACCCTCCGATGCACTCCCTCCTGATGGAACTACAAGTCTTGAGCACATGGACAGAGATGACGAGGAAGAGCACGAATTCGAATTCAGACTCTTTCGATCGCCCGCAGCAAATGGCCACTCCGGCGCAACGAAAACGGTTGGACAAAGGGACGAAGAAAGCAGGGATGGGGACATTAGCAGGGCACAAAGGGATAAAAGCGAGCAGACGATACAAAAAGTAAAGATCAGACTCCGTTCGCCGTCGCCAGTGCGCGGAGGAGAGGGAGGATTCATTGTCCCATTTCGCCGGTGGGAGTACTACTTTTCAGACCCAGAGTCAGTCCTTCGAGTGCTCGGTGGTGGTAAAGGAGATTTGAAAAATGATTCTTTATTATCCGGATCAATACACACACGGAGGAAGGAAATCAAACAGCAATATCTCGAAGTTGCCGTTACTTCAGACGAAATCCTCGCTGCTGCGCGATCGGGTATATGGGTATGTAACACCAGCTTCCCTTAGCTGTACAGCCAACACAGCTTAGACATAGCTAACCGTACATTAGCCTGGCTGCCAATTCCCCTGGCGCGTAACAAGGCTCACCCTACCTTCATCAACCGCAGCCAAACTTTCACTACACTCCAATCCTACTCCATTAGCGACGACGACACCGCCACCCAGCTCCAAAAGAAAGAAGCCCGGCAAGAGGAAACGTATACATATTCGGAAGCTCGCTGTAGCAAAGGGTGCAGCCCAAGAGGCCGAAAAGGAGAAACGAGCACGACGCAACCGAGAAAAGAAACTTAAGCGGAAGCAGAAAGAACGTGAAAAGAAAGCTTCCATGCGAGCAGCGGAGAGTGGGAATGCAACTGACGCGGATGAGAGAATGAGTATATCAGGAGATGATAATGAATGATGATATAATTCAATATGTTATGACCTAACACCTGGCAAACATTCTGCCCCAGACTGTGAGCTACCATCTAGGAGATTCCTATACTGCGCTGTTTTTCGTTGAAGTGCCAACGATACGTGACGAAACACAACTGCAACGCACTGTTAGATGCTGACCAGGTATTTGATAGAACACTTATATTCACTCTAGCAAACCAGAGCAACAGAAAGCAAGCATGAGCCCGGATTGCAGGATATACTACTACAACAAGCAGAAACGGCTGGAAAATTGTACATGGGAGGAAAGGGTATCAGAAAAGAAAATCCATAACATAAAGCCGTCATAACCTCGCTTGCTGGTGTCTTGTTGAGGCCATCCCCGCTTGCAAAACGACTGGTGCACTCAAACGTTGAGGAAGCAACGTCGCATCGCCTACGCGCTCCTCAATTTATTTGGCAGCTTCAGTAGGCGCTAGCTTTTCTTCTTCCTTAACAGGGGCAGTTGTTGCAGCTTCAGTGGTGGCGGAAGCCTCAGCTGGCTTGGTGTCGGGAATTGGGGTGGGTTCCGCTGGCTTGGGAGTCTCGGTTGTGACAGCAGGTACTAATCAACCAGATGTTAACTACGCACAACCCAACTCGCTCTGTTTATACGCTACGACCTGCTTACCTTGGGCAGGCGTTTCCACTGGAGCCGGTCCCTGAGTAGCGGGCGGCGCGGGTGTTGCGTCAAGCGGTGCTATGTCTTTCGAGATTGGCTCAGTCCCATTGGGTGCTGGCTCTTTGGGAGCTTCAGTCGTCACGGGTTGCCCAGGCACTTCGGCTGGGGCAGGGGCTGGAGGTTGGGCAGGTTGTGAAGGAGGTGCTGTGGTGGTCTCGGCCGCGGGGGCTACTGGAGTGCTCTCTGGCGCGGCCGGAGGGGGCGACGTCTTGGTCGGCTCGGTATCGAGCTCCGTAGCGGTTGGAGCTGGGTTGTTTTCGGCGGCCGGCGCGGGTTGTGCATCTGGAGTATCCGTGTTCTTCTTCTTCTTGCGTTGGAAGAAGCGCTTGAAGCCCTTCTTCAGCTGGTCCAGAGCATCGGGAGCTGTCGAGAAGCTGAATGTCAGCGGGGTCTGTAGCCAACCACGTAATGGACGAAGATTGCACTTACGAACACCTGGCATTTTGAATGAAAAGATTGGGGTTTTATGTGCTGAGCTGGCAACAAGAATAGGGGTTCGGGCCGGTGGATTAGGGGAGCTCTGATAGCTCGAATCAACAAGATTAGTGCGCAATATTAAAGCAGGATACGACACGGAATCAAAGGGTGATAGACAAAGATTGATAAACATACAGTGTTGCAGAGTGACGAGGCTGAGCGTGAACGCGAAGTCGGGTGCGCGGATCTCGTGGTCTGTGTTGTTGTTGTTCTTTTGATGAGCCGGCGAGACACGATGAAACCAAAAAGGAAACTGCGGCTGACCGCGCACGGGCCACATGACCCCTTCGGCACTGTGGGGAAAACGCTAGTCCTAGTTTGGACGGCACGTGAAAGGAACGCGCTCCAGCCCGAACCTTGTTCACGCGTGTGCATCAATAGACAACAACTTCATTATCGCGACTTTCAACCTGCAACACTGGCAGTCATGGAGATAACGAAGGGCAATCTAAACTGCTAGCCCTTATGGAGAGAAATTAGTATGTGTTTTGACATATTTGCTCAATCTCTGTTTCTTAGCCCTCGCCCTTCACCAAAAGGTCACAGCCATTCCATGGAACCACGGAACCGCGTCCCAGCTTTCCAAAGATAGGAGATACTCAACATTGCTGGTAATCTCCCATTGACCTCAATATGATCGATCTACTGGACTGATGTGAGCGGTACTTCAATATGATTTGCTGAGTCCAATCTACTCCTACAGAGGAAACCCGAAACTATGCATGCGAACTATATACAGTACAGTACATACAACTGAGTGAATTCAAACCACAAGGTTGAATATCAAATCTCCCAGAGGCGACGGCGACCTGTAACGGAATGATCGATAACCATCTCATAAGTCATCGGAGCAAGGAGATCACTTAGACGCTTCAGCTGCCATCTCTTGTCTAAACTGCCATCCTAACATGAATCATCTCATTCAGGCCATACAGCGTCCTCGCATCCTTCAGCCAGTGGTACAAACAACTGCCACAACCACTCATAGCTCCAAATGGGTTGATTTCGACCAGCAAAAACTCCCCGGTTGGTGCCAAAACAATATCAAAAGTGAAACCTTCTTCCTGCATAGTTTTCAGTATCAAACCATCCTTCAACGAATTTGCGTGCTGCATAATTCTGGCATGAATATCTTCGGTGTCTCGAACTATCTTGATAGCTATTTCCTGCAGCTGCTCTGGATCATCAACCGGAAAAGGGCCCGTCCAACGATACTGTGAAATGCATGAAATTTTCCCATCGGGAGGCGGGCAGAAAACACGGAACTCTCGTTGCGGATCCATCACCTCGTTATATGGAACAAGGAAGATTTTGGACTTATATTCCGCAAAATCTTCCAGATCGTCGAGCAGGGCTCGTCTTGCACGTGCTGATGTGCACAGTGACCTGACGATATCATCAAGCGACTCGACTGGTGTGTTTCCTCGCTCCCCGTCCTTAGTGCTACAAAAGTCGAGACGGAGAAACCATTTCTTTCCCGTGAACACTGACTCTATCGGTGTACCACCCTTTGTCTGTTGCGGGAACTGACTGGCGAGTTCTCGCACCATGACTCGATCCAACTGTCCGCGAGCACACCACACCATATAAGCGTCGACTATTTCCTGCGTCAAGAATCTGGGTATCTCAAAGACATGCCAGTCTGTAACACCATGAAGTTCCATAATCAAGGAGACCCAGTATTGATACAACCCGGTATACAGAGTAGGTTTCTCGTGTTTGAGTGACTGGGTTTCTGGGATGAGGCGCGCAATCTCGTCGTGAGAATGGGCGTGGGTGTTGAACTTGTCGGTCTCTTTCCAGTTATTTCTGGCTGCATCAATGGCTGCCTGGACGTCACTGAAGGGGATAACCTTGAGCTCCATTGTGGACTCGACGAGGAAAATGCGAATTTGAAAAAAAGTAACTGCACTTATTGAAGTTTAGCTCATCACAGGGTTGGCGGTGAAGTGCAGGAGTTGACAGGAAGAACAGTGCAACGACTGCAGAAGCGATGGCAACAGCCACCCTTTCCCAGATGCTCAAACACTGGAAATTGACTCGATGCAAGTTTGCAGCCAACATCGCCAGTCGTCGCGGCGGACGCTTAATGTTGACTTCAGCTCCTCTGGGCCGGTTTCCAGAGAATAATGGAGAATATCAAAACGGTCACTGAAACGCACGTTGGTTGCAGCTGATAGTGGCATTCAACGATCGTTCTTGATGAAGAGGTCGTTGCAACTCCAAGCTCAACCTTGCAACTCCATTCTTCGCAAAGTTGCCAGAATTGACACTGGATACAGTACTGCATGTAAACAGTGGGAAAATTTACCCATCGCAGCACCCATTTATCATGTCGGTTTGGCCTAAATTAACACTGTCTGGACGAAAAGAAGCCCTAACTGATCGCCGCATTATGGTTCATCCCGCCGCGGGATCCTGGCAATTTCCTGGGCAACCTGAACAGGGAGCTCGGCAAGGCCAATGTCTTTTCAAACAGAATTTGATGACGGACAATTCGCAAAAGTCGGACCGATTTTGACCTTTTCAGCGAGCGAACAACGGGGAATCGGACACTGCCCCTGGCACATAGCTGCAAGACCCATGCGCGACACGTTCTCAGCTCGACATTATTCGCGCTTGCTGGGTGGTTGCAACGCTGGTGCCTTGAGCACGGTGAGACTTTTACTCCGTGGTCCTTCGCCAGCGCCTTGCTACATCTTCGGGCCATCCCTAAGGGCAATCTTGAGAACTTCAGGCATAAGTACAGGAATGCTTAACCTGAACGGCCGACGCGGATGATCTTGACAGCTCATACGCGGGTCAGTGAATTCAAACATTCCGGCTGAAGACCCCTGGCGCCTTGAACCAACAGTAGGTCTCGTTCTCGCAGGGCGGGGTTAATGACACAGGGCGGAATACACGCGCTGAAAACCACCCCGCACTCCAGCCAATTCATCCTGTATTATAAGAGGGAGTCTGGCTGCAGATCTCCATGGTGAGAAGCTCCTCACCATCACTTACTATATCAAAATTCTACGTTCGAGTCTTTGCAATTGTTCGCAGTTACTATCATTTTCAAAACCACTGCAGCTCAATATGGCGCTGGATCAGTCTCGTCGATTTTACCTCCTCAGTCACCCACGCTCCGCATCGAACCTACTGGTTCGTATGCTGGGCCTTGACCAGCAGCCGAATGTCGCCAAACGCCGGCTCAGTGGCTACTTTTTCCTCGATGCGTTCTCGGCAACCGACGATATGGGAGTTCGGGTTAGACATCCGAAAGATTGGACCGATGCCGAACGCACCAAAGTACGCGAGCTCTATCAAAAGTCCTTTGACGAACTCGAGGAATTCTTGAACCAGGCAGACAAGGATAATCAGATTGCCTTTGTTAAAGAGCACAGCTATTTCTTCTTGGATCCAGTCTACCAGTCCCAAGTTTATTTCGGCGCTGAGGGCGACTCCGAACCTGGATGGATGTTGGATATGCCGGAAAAATACGGCAAAGAGTTGACCAAGTCGGAAGGAAATATCACAATGTTTCCAGACCAATTTCTCGAGACATGGAAGCCGATTTTTCTTATCAGGCATCCCGCCTTGATGTTTCCATCCTTGTACCGGGCAATGAGCGACATTATGACGATGGAAGGTACACCGATGGACGACACTGCGAAAAGGAACTTTCGGCTGCATTTTAGCCTGTTGTGTCCACGTACCCTTTACGATTGGTATGCGAAGCGCTTAGGGAAGACTGGCGATGCAGAAAAGCAGAGCGATATCTGGCCGATCGTTCTGGATGCTGATGACTTGATCAATACTCCTGAGGTAATCACCAAACTCGGTGACTTGATTGGCTTGGAAAAAGAGAGTCTGCGGTTTACATGGGAGAAACAACCCCTCCCGATCAATGATAAACACAGCGCAAGAGGAAAGAGGATGTTGTCGACGGTATCAGATTCCACCGGTGTTATCAAGGACAAGGCCGCCAATAACCTGGATATCGATGTCGAAGCCAAGAAGTGGAAAGAAGAGTTTGATGAGGACGTTGCGACAATGATTGAAGAACATGTTAGAAAAGCGATGCCAGACTATGAGTATTTGCTGGAAAAAAGGCTGAGACTTGTCCAAGAATAGAGCTGTAGAGTTGGATCTAGGGGTTTGTTTAGGCTTGGGAGCATCTAGAGTTCAGAGCTGATGTTCAGGATAGAAATATAGGATAGAAATAGAGCTTTATTTAACACGCTACCTTGTAATGCACAAGATGTTTGCCCACTCAGGTTCATTGAGCAGCCATTTTTTCACCAAGAATAAAACCTTATCACGAGAATCAGAAAAGAGAATCGTGTTGAGCTTCGCTTCCATTTTGCAGGGTTCAATATCCGAGTCGCAGGCCAAACTTCGGCGTGCTGAGGCAACTTCGACTTGAAGAACACGGGTAGGTTTTCAATCAATCAACGCAGCGTAAGGAAAGTCATCCACTTGATTTTGTGGGCATCGTATCGAAGCCAGAACTCGAAGATTGGATGCTTTCATGCCTCAGGCTCCCGTGGTGTAAAATTTCTTTTCAAATAAAGGGAGTTCGAAGATCAACAAGCGCCTAGCCAGTCACCCACGAGCAGATAACACCGTTAGCAGCTATGTCTCTTGACACTGTCAAGTTTGTTTCCTTTGAGATGTTGACTCAAAGATGATTGCAAGTCGTTAGGAATCGGGTACATTACTAAGTGAACTGCATTTGATTTCCCACAAAACAGAGAAAACATTTCATTATACTGTTTCCAGTGACACAATGTGAATCTCCAAGTCTTCTAGGCTTATATGCAAACCACGTCGTCTTGTGAAGTAGAATGTGCCTACTTTGATTGTGACCAGAAGAATGGAGTGTCGTTAATGGAATTATGGGTTTTGGAGTGTGAATGTCGAGCACCACTCTAAGTTACCCGACGCGAGCTTGCTTATTAATTGTTCAATTAGGGAATATCATTAATCCATGCTCATTCATTGGATTATTCTAAGTCTTATGTAATAATCATTTGCTGACCACCACGTCCCTCACATCAGTTTCAGCTCCGACACTGTCCTAATTCTTGACAACCTTCGAACCACAAGGTCCATAATCCTCAAGCTTGGGTTCTCGATGTTTTCACATATGGCAAAAGCAGGCGAGACTGCAACTTATTAGCGCATTGTTTTTTGAATGTATCTCAATAATAATTGAAATGGATTTTCTTTCTAAAAGTTTTTTGGGGTCCTGGACGCCTGGAGCACTTACTCCCCAACTGGATTTCCATAGCATCTACCGCCTTTGTAATTTTGTGTCCTGCACTGTTGTTGTATACCCATTAGCTTCTGGGAGCTTAAGAACACGCTTGTCGGGAAAAGACCCCTGCACTCACATATGCATCGCATTTTGCTGTTGCCGGACATCCGTGCCAACCGCCATCCATTCTTTTAAAGCCGGGGGGCGGGAATGGGGGCCCGCGTTGAGGAGCGGCGGCGGCGGTTGAGCACAAAACCGCGAAGGCCGTAAGGAGAGTGATATACTGCATCTTGGGCTTTCCGAGGGTTCGCTGTACCGTTTGATAAAAAACTGGCTCTATGGTCCCAAACGTGGATGGCTGAAAGGCAAATTTCAATCTTGATGCTCAGTTTTCTATGAGAAATGGAGAGAGATGGCTCGTTATATATTGCGAAGGTCCAGGGCCCTCCCAGAGAAAAGGCATCAGTCTATATTCAGACATCTGTCTCTTTTCTACGGATTGCAGGGACCTAAACGGTCCTTTTCAGGAAAACAAAGCAAAGGGCTCGTCGATTCAACTTCATTTGCTGTGATTTGCGAATGTTGGAGACAGCAGACATCATAAGGGGTCCTCCGTACTACATACATATGTGGTATCAATGATCAAATAATAGAGAGGCACAGACACTCTGTTTGAAAATACCCCTACAGAATTGTTCTATTTGTTCCAGTTTCTTCCCTTATAAAAGAATATACGGAACGTTGCCAGATTTATGGAACTACCGATTCAATAGAGTCCTTGCATACATCTGTTACACGCAACATGTTTTTACGTGTAAGCTTCGAATTGGCCGTCGCGCATGGTCGCATCACGCAATTCTGCGACTTATTTTAAGCATCAAATGCGGTTGGTTCTGAACTTGCACTTCGATTGTACAGTACATAAGTTGCAAATACAAAAGATACTATCATCTTTATTCACATACTGGATTGTACTTACGTCTAACAGGTAGCTTGAACTTCCGCTCTGATGGATTGATGGGAAGAAATGTTCGGCATCCACTCTCCGTAAACATTTCCATTGCATGGAAACATCATGAGATCGTGGATGCGTGAACGATGCCTAAGTGGACTAAAGTTGATGATAACATGTACTGCGATCAATAGTGAATAGTGCCGACCTGGCCGAGTCAGGAATACTCAATACTCAAATCTTGGTCTTACTTTCATTGTCGGATGGAAAAGTCAAATTGAAAACAAAGGATAAAAGGGAGCGCATGGAGTAGACATAACATTAATATTATAAATTAGAGAGGGTAGTCTATATAACCCTTATGTGGCTCGTTACATGAGTACGGGCATCAAAAGGACCGCTTTGCCATCGATTGGATAACCTTTTCCGTCCAACTCCCATCATTCTCTTCTAAAGCACGCGGGCGATAATGTTGCCCTCTTCCACAATCCACCTTTTCACATCTTGCAAGCGGACAAGGGAGCGTCCTCGTAGGTGACCTGGATCCTGCCCAAAAACTCTGCCTGGTTGTTCGTCAACACGTTCATCGACGCCTTTGCGATATTGAAGCCGGCGTTGCTATGATCAATTGCGGTGACGTAAATCGATTTCCCCTTGTAGGTCACTTTGTAACATTTGCCGCAGTTGGGGCTGTTCCATGCCCCGACTGTGAATGCACCGCCGACGTGAGGGAAGTTGGGAAGACTGCCGACAGTCTTATAGCCCTTGGAGATCAATCCATTCGGGCCGTCGGAGCAGCTGACACGGGTGAGGTCGAGGTTTGCGTTGTCGTAGAGAGTGTCGTAGCTAAGGGTGACGGGACCTGCGAGTGCAGCGGCGGAGCTGAAGGGGATGAGGAGGGCGGTTGCAATCGCGGCGGAGAGAGAGAGCTTCATCTTGAAGTGTTTTGCCTGAAGATTGGTTTGAAGGAAGGATTCGTGAATAGAGAAGTTGGTATGATAGATGGTTCCTGTCGGGTTGGCTCAGATGGTGTAATCAAATGCTGGATACTGTTTGAACCAGGAGAGGTCTGTTGGACCTTTATAAGCCCTCGACACAGGGCTCTCTGACAGCAACCGGTTTGCTGCAAACGCGGATTCCTAGAAATAGAGCTGCTTTCCGATGTCACAAAGGAAAGCTACCAGAAGATCCTCCGAACCGAATTGTACACAAGGCATGTAACCCTCAACTCGACATCGCCAGAGAAAGTGGCCCAGGCTATGAGGGCCCATGTGCTTGCCCCAACTCGTGCAATAAGATCATCGGCAATGCAGGGTATTTTTGTCACCAGATCCTCATGTCTCAATCGGGTATCTACAATAGGAATACATCCCATGGAGACCCGGATGCTCCCGTAATGTCATGTTCCTAAAAATAAGGAATATGAATGCAGTTGCAAGGAGAACCAACTAGAAAAGGCCGATACTACAGTACACATGTGTACTGTATGTATGTCTCAGAAGCCTAGAGGATCAGTGGCTCTGGTCCTACTGTATGTGTCGTTGTCGTGGAGATACAGCTCCAAGGAAGAAAAAGTGAGACAAAGTGCAAGCAGCGCCCGTTGCCAGTCGGACCCATTTGACCAAGAGCCCGGATACTCAGGGATCCTGAGAAGCTCACTTGTTGTACATACACAGTAAGGCAGACAGTCAAACGGATGCTGATCCTTGCTCTGGAAGGTTAACTTTGGAGTAGAAGAGCGGCTGTCTAGACCTCTGACAGAGCTCGATCTCGTGAACAAAATCTGACGACACCTGCCAGATTCGAGAGCCCGTTTTCATTGCTGCATAGTTCAGGTCACCGAAAGATTCCTCTTTCAAAGACTTATGTTAGTCATGAGCTACATACATACTGAACTTCATAAGGTACGATGGTCCTCTCAAAGACTCAGCAGTGAGTGCAATGCATGTATCCTCATGCAATGTCGATCAACAGGTCTCAGACACTCAGCCCATTGACACCTGATCGGTTTGACGGCGAATTCTGGCCGAGGATTGTGGACGGTAAGCCAGATGCATAAATCCGTCACCACCATGTTTGTCAGTACATATGAGAGATCCTGAATTTTCTGCCAACTGCGAATTGAATCTTGCTATTCCATTCCAGTGGAAGTGGCAGCTACCCGACAAACAGCTGAGAAAGTGGTATCCGGACTCTCGTGTCTCACACGGGTGCGTACGGAGCACGGTTGTGTATGGGAGATAACCCGCCTGTCGAAGACATCGGGGCTCGGATATCAAGCATTATCCTAGACCTCAACCTCTTCTTTGCAGAACAATCGTAAAGTCACGTCACCCGGTGAGAAGCTGAGGTCGAAAGAGGCGGGGTCTGCATGCCCTGTTCCTTGATTCGAAGGTTCGCAGCCGAAACATATTCCACTCGATGGCCTTTCAAACGTTGGAAACGGTGCATACAATGCGTCTTATTATGCGTTTGCCTGAAAGGTGTGTCTGTAAACACTGGCATTAGTATGGATTCCGTTGCTAGATACACGGTCGATCTAGAAGTTGCAATAATCTCCCTGTTGTCGTGATAATCCGGATTTTCTCCAAGCGTTGCTTTGTATGTACAATAACTGATCTCTTTCTTCGGTGGGCGCCAGACATCCTTCTTATCGAGCCCTAGGCGAAGCCTAGGCAGGTCCTGAAAGAAGAACTGTTTAGGCAGACAGCTAGGTGCAGTTCACGCAGGTTTGTACTGTAGTACCACCGAAAGATCACAGAAAATGTGCGGGGATGCGACGCGAGTGCAGGATGCCGTGCTTTGACTCCACCTGGCTAACATCAGTCATGGATACGAACGGCATCGAGTTACTCCGACCCATCTCTCGTGGACCGCCAGTCCGTGATTTGAGCAACATTCATCGGTTATCGGCTGTGGCATCACGCAGAAGGACACAAAGGGACGAGATGTCGCCGGAAGTGTCGTCAGAGACAACTCCGCTCCTCCGTGCGAATGCCAGCGTAGAGAACGGGCTGTCGACTGCTGCGTCTCCGCTTGCGCCTGAACAATCAGACGCAAATGGGGTGCCGCTGGCCAAAGAACCGACGTTGAAAGAATTGCTGGTGATCTCCGGGAGTGTGTGGGTGGGAGTCTTCTTCGCTGCTCTGGGTAAGTTAACCTAGTCGACGTCAACGACATTCCAACGCGTCGTGAACGTGCTCTTCACTAACGACACCTTTCCTTTGCTAGATGCTACGGTCGTTGCTACGATATCTGGACCGATCTCGTCGTCTTTCAATTCTCTCTCTTTGCTGTCATGGCTCGCATCAGCATACCTCATCTCGAACGCAGCTTGTCAGCCTCTCAGCGGGAAGCTGACTGACATCTTCTCACGTCGAACCGGCCTGGTTGTGTCGAACATACTCTTTGGTGTGGGCAACCTCATCTGCGGACTCGCACAGGATGAATGGGTGATGATATTCGGTCGAGTTGTCGCTGGGATGGGCGGAGGCGGCTTGACTGCTATCGCAACTTTTGTGAGCTCTGACCTTGTCCCCCTGCGAAGAAGAGGATTATGGCAAGGTATTGGCAATCTCTGCTATGGAGTGGGAAGCGGCGCTGGAGGTGTCTTCGGTGGCTGGATCAATGATACCTGGGGCTGGCGGTGGGCATTCCTAATCCAAATACCCTTTATCGTGGTATCCAGTATCTTGGTCTGGTTGAAAGTCGACATCCCAGTCAAAGAGACTGATGCCTCTCGCTGGAAGAGGATCGATTTCTTAGGCGCAGGAACATTAGTTTTGACCTTGGTATTGTTCCTATTTGGTATCAATACTGGTGGAAATCAGGTGCCATGGACTCACCCTACCGTTCTCACATCCCTGGCCTTATCAGGAGTATTTCTCCTGGTGTTTATCTATATTGAGGAAAAGGTCGCCCCTGAACCGGTCATTCCCGTTCGACTTCTCATGGATCGAACTGTACTATCGGCCTGCTTGACCAACTGGTTCTGCACGATGAGTGTGTTTGCTGTCTTTCTCTACGTGCCCTTATACCTCCAGATCCAGGGCTGCTCTACCACACAGGCTGGAGCTCGTCTTATTGCCCAGGCCACGGGCACATCCATCGGATCGCTAGGTCTCGGTTTTCTGATGCGCGCCACTGGCCGATATCTATTTTTGAACTATTTATCGGTTGTTCTTCTTGCTGTGGGCTCCGTCCTGTTCACAACCTTCACTCTCAGCACTCCAGCTTGGCCACCCTTCCTATATCTGTTTGTCGCCGGGCTGGGATATGGCGGCATGCTCACGGTGACGCTGATTGCCCTGATTTCGGCCGTTGAACATGCACATCAAGCAGTTGTCACGTCAGCATCATACGCCTTCCGCAGCACAGGAAGTTCGATTGGCATCAGCGTTGCTTCTTCCGTGTTCCAAAACATTTTGAAAACTGGGCTCTGGTCGAGGTTTGGTGATAGAGAAGAAGCCCCACGACTGATTCCGAAAATTCGTGATAGCTTGGATGAGATTCACCGTCTTCCAGAGGGCTGGTTGCCCGGTGTCCTGGACGCATATATGGATGCTTTGAAAGGGGTGTTCGTAACCACACTGGGTTTGGCCCTTTTGGGAGCGGTAGTGAGCCTGGGTATGAGAGAACATAAGTTACATGCGAATCTCGAAAGGAGATAAATCCAGATCCTTTCTGGTGATAGTCTTGGAAATCTAGATTTAGATACACCTGAATTTACAACAGCCCCAGGCCATGTTAGAGTATCAAATATCTCCCCGTAGTCAGGTTTACCGATCACTGCGCTCGGTTAGCCTTGAATTATCCTAGAGGGTTACAGGAAGAAGAGGGCCCAGCGTCATCATGGAAGCCGATCTTGATTGGCACCCACTGTCGAATTCGCGGACCGATGGCCCAGGCCCCGGTTGTGGGCAGTTCCCCCGAACTGGGCTTGGAGGTTGGGTTACGGTGGAAATTTCTCGGCACTCCCAGCGCCAAACTCCCGGTTTCATCGGCGCCATTGCTCGTCACCGACCCCTAAGGATCACGATTTGACTACAGTCCTCCGTAGTGTCTCCGATCATCAAGCAGGAGAAAAAATGAGCCCAACGACACCATCCATATCCTCAAGGTACGACCTCTTCCTCACATTCACAGATTAATACTGCTATCATTCGAGTCCTCATCCATTGGAGATATCTTGTCAACCGACTCGAGAGGCCTCAGCGTCGACCGGAACGTGGCACCACCCATTGATCCCCGGCTCAGGCCCTTTCGCAATCCTCTCGCGGTTTCAATATCAAGCAGACCTATGTTCTCTGCCGAACGGAGCATACCAGTCCTCGTTTCCCTCTCGATATCGGGCAAGGATAGACGGACTGAGCGGTGGTGGTTAGCCAAGAAGGCTGCGGGCACCGTGATATACCAAAGGGAGCAAGAAAAGCTGGGCTGCGTGGAATCGACCTGATAATCTATCTACTTGCTAAACTGTGAGTTTGCAATTGGATGAAGGTGGCATATGCATGAGTCTCGCTTCTGCGACGCCAAAAGCCCACAATTATGATAAGTTTTCGGAATCTTGGACGAAGAAACGGATATAAGCAACAGAAAAGGTTGGTTGGCAAAGGAATACAGAGGTGATAAAGATTTCGTTGAACCCAAACGGAGATTTCTTCGCGACATGGCCGTCGACTATAACTCCCATTCAATCTCGCACGATCTGGGCACGCACGAGTCTCACAAATCGCAAACAGACACTTCTACGACGAACTGGGGCATGGAGGTCGAAACAATAACTGAAATTGGTGCTAGCAGTGGTTCTGGCAAAGGGGTGGTGAAAATGCCGGCGGTCTCAAGAGGCAATGAGGCAATGGATGGAGGGCAAAAGAGATTACTGAACTCCCCGAGCAGGCATCACAATCGCGTCCTCCTATCCACGAGCACGCCCTTTTCCGATACGATATTGCGTTCTCTTCTCCGCGAGCCGGATATCGAACTTCGGTTGATAGCGGATAAAGATCTTAACGATGGGATTGATGGTGCTGAGAATCTCCTATACTTTCCAGATATTCCGCAGTCTGAAACCAATCATAGCAGAAGAGATTGGATGAACATCACTGCTGCGAGACTTGCGGATTGGGCAGACATTCTCATCGTCGCCCCAGTGGACGCAGGCACACTTGGGGCTATGGTTTCTGGGTTAACTACAAGCCTCACGTTGACTATACTTCGCGGCTGGGATGTATCCAAGACTATGTTGTTAGTGCCAAAAATGATGCTTCTCGAGTGGAAATCTCCGATTACAGGAAGACAGTTAGACGAGATTCGCACTTTCTGGCCCTGGGTTAAAATTCTTCCTCCAGTCCTGTCAAGATTTGATCCTCCTGAATCATTGGTAGAGATGCCATGGGAAGGACGGGAAATGTTCTATGAAGAGATCAGGAAGGGCCTTGGATGGCCATTCAACGTAAATGGAACAGACAGGCAACTCCACGGCAACAATGACGCAGCTCTGGCAAACATCGTCGATAAACAGTCCAATGAAAATGGGATGGACAAGATGAAAGGGGCAGAGTGTGCAACAGCGTCGCTAAACGCACCCACACGAAACAGCACTTCCAACAGAGAATCAGACCGCCCTATTCTCCCGCCCGAGCTTTTGTCTATGGTGTTTGAAGCGTTGGATGACTGGGAAACTTCGACAGCGGTCGGGGTTTACGCTAGGATCCCAATGCCAGAGCATTGGAAGCCATATGTTCCGAAATCCGATTCTCCATTAGCACCAGCTTCTCTTGAATACACGATTCTTAGAAAATCTTTGCGTGACATAACTCAGTCGCTGTCTAATGCGACGCCTTGGAAACCCCTTTCCAACCTTGCCGCACACTTGATCTTCAAATTCTCTCGCACGGACATTCTTGACTACATCTGTCAATCTCGAATCGATCTCTATTGGTCGACTCCACGGCTATCTAGTCTTCCGCTCCGTGCGTCAGCAGTTTACGGTAACACCGCCCTTTTAGAGTGGTGGAAAAATTGTCCTGAATTGCCTACAAATGATTACTTACCAGACGCATTGGATGGAGCATCGCGTGCTGGATTCGTGCACGTTCTCGAATGGTGGCGACAATCCGGGTTACCACTCCGATACAGCGAACGAGCTCTGGAATCCGCCTCAGCTGAGGGTCAGATTGCTGTTCTAGATTGGTGGAAGAAGACTTCTGAATCGTCCGCATATTATGATCCCACTCCACTCAAAATTGGTAAATCGGTGCTCCTTGCAGCACAATCGGGAAAGACAGCATCCTTGGCCTGGTGGGACAAATCAGGCATCCCATACTCACACGGCGAGTCTGTGGCTCGCATTGCCAGTACACATGGGCATGTTCCTGTGCTAGCGCTGTGGTACAGTCTTAAAGGTTCAAAGATAATCTTCGACAACCAGGTCCTTGTTGGTGCGACTAAAAATGGTCATGTCGATGTGCTGGAATGGTGGCGACGCAGTGGGTTACGAGTCGAGTTCAAGACTTGCGATATCGAAGAGGCCCTGGAGGATGCCGTGTCTGGTGCCGAAGAGCGGGTTCGACTCTGGTGGGAGAGAAATGGATTGAATTTAGGCGTTGGGACAAGTGAATGGATGAGAGTGAAAGTGTTGTGAGTGCTGTTGTCTTCAACTGTTTGCCTCTCAAGCTGTTGTGGTTGAGATGATGATTTTTACCTTAAGCCTGATTTTACCCTATATACCATCATGCGGTGCATTTCGGTGTTAAAGATGTTTCAGCTTGTGTTTTCCATATACTGTGCTCGAATATTCTGCTTTGGCCCGTTTGATATTTCCACTTCAAATCTATTGAATTGCATTATTCGTTTCCCTTGTATATACAGTAACCACAAGGTTCCTGAATGTAATCCAATGCAAGCTATGCAATGGGAATCTAGGAAATGTCTCGCCATTTACTTTCGAAGCTAACTCTGCCGCTGCTGCTGCTGCTGCTGCTCAATCGCTTTCACGTCATTCAACACTTGAAGGGCTGATTCCGGCATTATCTTCCGTTGGATCAACCACGAGATATACTCCCTAGTCCAGTCCTGACATCTCCTCCCCTATATCGATATTAGTCCCGCGGATCAATCAGAACATCCCATCCCCAGAACGAAAGGAAGTTCGACAAGAATTGTGACAGAACTACATACCACAGCAGGATTCAGTGGCTCTTTACTCGGTCCTGGAGGGTCAACCTTCAATGCCTGCTTTTCTAACTCATCCCGCGGTGTAACATCAATACTGAATTTACCCCGTCGTGACTACCATCGGCTCCCGTGATATTGACATGCGTATCATCTACGATCGCGAGAAGATATTTCTTCCAGCCTCGTCCTGTGCTGGCAAGATTGTAGTTTCGTTTGAATTCAAGCCCGTAGCCGGTGAATGGAGTGCCAGTAACATGTATGACTTTTCCGATTGCTACCGCGACTGTGGTGGTAGTGGTCGTGTCATTTGCATCTGGGTTGGACAGCGCGGTTGTCGGGCTTGACACGGGCAGATTGGATGTTGATTTGGAATGTAGATGCCCCAGTGGGCTCGGGATCCACTGAAGCGATTAGGCTTGATGGGATAGGTGAGAAGGTAGATATCGTATGGCATGATGAAATGATAATATGTCTTTGGTTCCTGTTTGTGGACGATGAAAGAACGGAGGATTGATTGATCGAATGGTGGAAATTGATAATCATGCTGCCTTGGAGATGATTTAATTACGCGTGATGCAGCTTCGTGAATCGCCCCATGCTGCATGCGCATCACGAGGAAAGGCTCGTTAAGCGACTGCATTCAATGGCCCAGAGACTGTTTTCGCAATTCAACGTTGGACAGTTGAACAATCCAATTCTACTCATTCTATTTGCATATCACAATCATATGCATAGAAGCCCCGGCGAGTCTTCACTCCGACTTTCCCTTTAGCAACCATCTCGCGAAGTAAACTTCTGGGTGCCTCAGGCAAGCCGTCCCGCTCCTCAGCATAATGCTTCTCAATGTCTAGGACAACATCTAGTCCTACCACGTCCATCTGTTCAAAGGGGCCCTTTGGCGTTTTGAGCACGTCTTTATAGATTGCATCGATTTCTTCAGGGGTGGCCACTCCCTCTGCCGCTACACACAGTGCCTCACGTTTGATTGCAGCCCATATCCTGTGGATGGTGCGAAAATGCGATCAATGACGTGTCTGCTAGCAGTAAAAAGAATGATAGCGCACCTGTTATAAATATATCCTGTGGAATTCTTCTTGACGTGGTACGGAGAGAATCCATGCTCCTTGCATTCTTTCATCAGAAGTGGGACAATGAGAGGATTGGTGTCAAGAGAGCACATTATTTCAATAGCTACATTTGTTAGTCGCACAGAGTCCCCATTTATACTCTCCGAGAGTGTGGATATAAAGGCAACGTATTTATGAAATGCAATTCGTAGCCGCTTTAACCATCAAATTCTCAAAGAAAAGGGCCGTTGGTCCCATTGGGCATACCTGGTGTTTCAGGGGGCCAATCTACATGTGTGATTAGCTACCTTGACACTCAAACCGAATTGCGAGAGAAGAAGGAATGGACTCTCACAGGAATGTAAGCTCACGAAACGATCTGCCTGTTGAAGATTGAGACCCTCGACGATTTCGGTGATCGTAAAGCTGCTCGAATTGGAAGCAATAATCGTTGCAGGTTCCGTCAACGCATCGAGGTTGGCAACCACAGTCCGCTTTAGCTGTAGGATTTCAGGCACACACTGTCAAGGAAGATGCAAAACTCAGATCTGGTTTCTTGCTGCAGTGGTGCGAAACCACCACGAGTCGAGAAGCGATAAGCTGCATAACTACCTCGACAACAAGCCATGCTTCTCTAACAGCCTCTTCGAGAAGCTCTATAGGAAAGGTTGATATCTCCCCCGCCAGGTGCTGCTCTGGCCGATTCTGCCATTCAGTTTTTCTGAGCTGCCAGACTGCATTCAGAGCATCAGGTAGCTGATCGGGGTTTTGATCAATCAAATGAACGGGGCGACCACAAGTCGACCACTATTAAGCGGTCAGCATACTCAGCAAAGCGGTAGCACGATGCACCGGGTATGCTCACCATAAACGCGAGTCGGCGCCCCTGTGTTCCAGCTCCAAGTATCGCAACTGGTCCGCTCGGCATTTTTTACAGTATGTCGGCGCTGGGCAGAAGAACTTGATATCACATTTGCCCAGCACAGCAATGGTGGTGATAATTATCAGGACCCAAAACCCTGAACGAGCGTGTCTTCCGAGGTTCCATGTATGTTCCCCGCCAACCGTACTCCGTACCCTGAGGCCTCCCCCATGCTTGGACTGGGAACCTACTCCTAAGTTAGTTAGCCTCAGTCGGCGGGATCCGGCCCCAGAACCCGGTGATGCTTAGCGCCATCCCTTGAACAGCGACGCGTGTTAAATCGACCATCAAGTTGAGTGAAAAGGCACAACAATGCACTTCAGCACTTCAGTCGCAAGAAGTTGAAGAATTACGAGTACCCCGTACGCCCTTTGAATTCTTGGGTCCGAATCTCTTGAGTTGAGGTTTCGTGGTGCAAGTTCGAGAAAGGATTTCCGAAGGTCCCGCGCGTCGAACCTTTTGATGATATTCTCCGATCTCAGCTCAAAGGGAATATTCTACCCTAGATTCATCATCTGACCGAATATCTGCCGCGTGCTATGTTAATCCGCTCATAATTTCTTGTGATGCGCGACTTTCTCTTGTTGCACGAAATGATTTTACCTGTGCGCCATACTGTTAACGGTGGTGGACTGGCTCCTCAGCGGATGACGAGATTCAAAGACGAGAGTAAGCAAATTGCTTCGTACTCAATACCATCTTCACTGGAAGGGAGCTTTAGGTTAAGTGAGCACTTTCTAGGCGTCATATCCTGCTTCAGGACGCGCCTGAGACAGTATCCTTCAAATTCACTTCCCAAAGCAAGACTGAAGTAATCAGTGCCTTTTCACGGATTGAGATTCGCGGCGTGCAAAGGACCTTATGTTGGAGTTTGTGTATTTCTAGAAAGGTCTTGACGGGGACTTTCTAGGCAGCCTCTAATCTTACTTGCTTTTCATCCCCGGCAGCTCTACTTACCTCCGGGGCTGCCTTCTGTCGAAAGTCAAGTTTTCCAGTCTTTTCACCTCCAAAAGCCAGGTCCCTAGCTTCTTCTAGATATCTCTCACTTTTGCCATGGCGCATGCGGCTGTGTGGTGTGGTGTTCCCCTTTGCCTCTCGCTGCTCCTTGTTGTATGCTTTCCCGGCTATAGTCTCTTTCAATCGTACACTTGGACATTTCTCGGCACGTTTGTTGGTACTTTGATTCTGAGATTATTCTACGTCGTCGTATTGTACCCTATATTTTTCACCCGGTTCAAACATATTCCATGTCCGCCAGTAAGTGCGCCCTCAACTCTGAGCTCGTGGGATCAGGAGAATAATATATCCTTTCTACACAGGGCAGAAGCATTTGGAATGGCCACCAGCGGCAGATGGACTTTGCGCCTCCGGGTTCGATAATGGCTTCCTGGGCCCATCAAACTCCTAACAACGGCCTACTCAGATTTTACATGGTTGGCAATATGGAGAGACTTCTTACTACGAATCCCAGAGCCCTTGCAGATTTACTGGTTCACAAAAACTATGACTTCAAAAAGACCCATCTAATCCAGTTCATGTTGAAGAAGATCACAGGACAGGGAATCTTTTTGGTTGAAGGCGCTGTTCACAAGGTGCGCGCATATGCGGAGTATAAAATTCTTTCCCAAAGTTCTCTTTTCTTCTTGATGTGAATGTTCTGACAGTCTATACAGATGCAGCGAAGAAACCTCACGCCAGCCTTTGCGCATAGACATATCAAAGAACTATATCCCGTGTTTTGGGAAAAGGGTATAGAAATGGTAGACGCAATGGAAAAGAGCATTAAGTCGATGCCAGACGACAAGAAGATTACTGTCATTGGAGACTGGTCAAGGTCAGTGACTCTGGACGTCATCGGGCTGGCCGGGATGGGCCACGATTTCAACTGCATTCAGAACCCCGGCAATCTCTTGGAAAAGGCGTTCTACACAGTTCTCCGCCAGCCTCTGGCATTTGCTCGCCTTATCGTTTTCATTAGTTTCTTCATCAATCCGGTCGTCTTTGATTATCTGCCATCGAGACAAGCAAGAGTTGCAAAGAGAGCGGCAGAAACATTACGGAGCTTTGCCCGAGAAATTATAATGAAGAAAAAATTAGAACTCCAGGCAGGCAACCCAACCAAAAACCCTGATATCATCTCTATTGCCATAGAAAGTGATGCCTTCTCCGATGAATCCCTTGTCGACCAAGTATTGACCTTTCTTGCCGCCGGTCACGAAACCACATCCACAACCCTTCAGTATGCCATCTACTCGCTCTGCCGGAATCCAGAGGTGCAAACTAGACTTCGTGACGAGATCCACAGCACCCTCCCCAGCACGAGAACTAACAATGGTACACCACCAACCCCCATCACAGCAGCCCAGATCGACTCCCTTCCATATCTTAACGCCGTCTGCAACGAGATTCTGCGCTATTATCCACCGGCTCCGGTTACAATGCGAGAGGCAATCCGTGATACTTCAATCGCCGATACGTTTGTCCCCAGGGGCACGGTTATAGCAGTCAGCATGGAGGTGATGAACCGGGACCCGTTGCTTTGGGGGCCGGATGCGAATACGTTCAATCCAGATCGGTGGATGGGCCCTGGCAGAGCAAACACGGGTGGAGCGGAAAATAACTATGCATTTTCGACATTCCTCCATGGGCCCAGGAGCTGCATTGGGAGTGGATTTGCGAGAGGAGAGATTGCTTGTTTGTTGGCGGCGATGGTAGGGCGCTTCGAGTTTGAGCTGGAGGATCCAAATAAAAAGATGGAGGTGCGTGACGGTTTGGCAACAACACCAAAGGATGGAGTTAGGGTGAAGGCAAAAGTTGTGGAGGGCTGGTAGGGTGAAAAAAAGTGATTTGTTCTAGGTGCTACGACCACGGCTCGTATGTCCAAAAATGTGAACTCCATAGGACTCTCGCTTTGAATCAAATTATCAACCCACCACAAGAAATGATACAAACTGCAGTATGGAAAGGGGTACAAAAGATGCACTGTGTCCTACTCCTTTTCAGTCGTCATGAGGCTGGTTACCACCCAAATCTCGAAACACTCTCCTGAAAATCTCCCTGCTTCGATACAAATTCTCTACTCTCAAACGCTCGTTACTCAAATGCGCATTGTCACTCGCTTGACCACAAGGCAAGTGTGCAGCAGGTGCGTCAAACTCCTTCTCCAAAAACCGTATTGTTGGAATGGACCCTCCTTCACGGATGTAAATCGGTTTGATCAACTGAGATGGAGCTGGCGTCTTCTGAGGACCATCGACAGGCCCATCAACTTGCTGCAAACCTGGCTGTGCTTCGACAGGATCAGTAGTGAGGGTCGACGATGTCGGGATAGGCGGCAAATGCGAGGATCTCATCCTCTGGCCCGGCCGATGTTTAGGCGTGGAAGATGACGATGCGAGGATCCGCTCGAATCTGGATGTTGAGGCGAGACTGTCGGATGAATTAGTACGGGCGAGATCACCGCCCATGGCGTTGGACAAGCGTCGCGCTGCTACCGGTGGCGGGTAGCTATTGTGCTTTCTGCTCTCCCTGCTGGCGGACCAGACTGCTGACACCGCGTGGGAGAGGGTCTCAAAAAGTTCGTTGTCCGGGTCACCAAGCCAGGGGTCGGCTTTCCCGGTGATCTCGACGGTGAGAATGTTTTGCGAATCGAGGTCAGCGAATTGGGATTGTGCGTAGTTAATGAGGTCCTCGGCGACCTTGTCTGCATCTTGGTTTGGTACGAGTCGAATCGACAGCGTGGCCTTGGCCCTGCGTGAGATCGTGGTTGGGGAGCTCTTGCAGCCGGGAATTTCTACAGAGTGGATGGTGAGGGATGGCTCGCGCCAGCGATGCATAAGAGAATCCGTAAATGATTCAATATCCTCGATTTCTGGATGATGTGGCAGGAGGGCTTCTGCAATGGCGTCGTAACGCTTTTTCTCAACTGGTGTGAGCGGTAGGACTGGACCATGGAATCCTGGGAGGTTTATTTTGCCCTTCGGCCCAACAAGCGTGCCTAAGAGCATGGTCAAGTCCTTGAGAGGTTCGTCCAGTAGTGAACTGCCATCGATACCGCTGTGAAGATCTGGATGATGACTGGTGACGATCAAGTTTGCACGTATAACACCTCTCAGTCCGTACGTAAGGCATGGTATATGGTCGTCTAGCCAGTAACTGTTCGCCAGGAGTATCCAGTCGACAGGCCCAATCAAGTCCTTGTTGTCTTGTACGGTCTCTGCGAAGCCCTGTGAGCCAGATTCCTCTTCGCCTTCAATCAAAAATACAACGTTGCAAGAAAGTTCCTTTCTTTGAGTTAACTCTGCAGCTGCATACAACGCAGCTAAGATTGGTCCTTTATTGTCTGATACGCCACGTCCGTAGAGAAAGCCGTTGAGTGAGGTTAATTGGAAAGGGTCAGTGCTCCATTTGGCTTGGTTTGCCTCTGCACCCACAACATCATAATGACCATAGAAGAGAACAGTCTTGTTTGACGGGTTACTGGAAACAGCAGGAAATTTTGCGAACACGATCGGGTTTGTATTCTGGCCAGTCGTCAAAATCTTGGTTTGAGCACCTAGGTAAATGCAGTGTCGACGTAAAAATGCGGCGCCTTGGTTGCATTCCCCAGAGAATTGTGGCCGTGCTGAAATCGTCTTGAAACCGACGAATTTTGCCAGGCTATTAACTAACTCATCTGAGAGCTATTAGCGACAAAATGTGAACAGAGAAGTGGTCAAGGCATACCATTGCTGATTGCTGGAAACTCATGCGAATCTGCGGGGTGTTCCGTCAAATCCCAGATCGCAACTGAGTTATCATTTCCCCCAGTCACATATATCCACCGATCTTTGATAACTCCAGCGGCAGATGCAAGCATTGTTCCGTTATGGGCCGACCACGACCCAATTTCCTCGAATCGGGAGTTGAATTTCTATAAAATCTGTCAGCATGGCTTGGCCAGTTCAAACAGAATATGTACGCTACCTTAACAGCACCATCAGAGTCACCACTGATTATTGTACCCTTGATAATATCAATTGCCCAAATGTCTGCCGTATGGCTAGTAATCGTCTTGATGATTTGCCGAGAATCCAAATTCCAAACGTTGATCGCCCCTCCTGTAAGTCCACAATATAAGAAAGGACCGTCAACGGCAATTGATAAGACAGATTCGCTGCCATTCTGCAAAGACACAATCTCAGTGGGTGCGACATTGGTTCCCTGGCCAAGCTCCCATAGCTTAACGGAACCGTCACCGGATCCTGTGAAAAGAACTTCTTCACCTGAGCGAGACTCTAGCAGTCCACGAACCAGAAGCATGCAATAGACGTAGCCGTTGTGGGCAAAAAGCCTGTGTTGATCTCTTTTGAAAGTAAGTGTTTGGCCATCATATAAACCATCTCGGTTCTGAACGTCTATACGGGGAGGAGGAGCTACTCCTCCCGGGCCTCGCGAGTCAAAGAACTTGTGTGTCCTACATGAAGGATGTGCAGCTACAGGTGGTGGAGGATGCGCATCCCGGAGCAGATTGCACCACTAAGGTAACACCGTTAATATCTGATCCCAAGAGCAATACAAAAGTACTGACCTGCAGACTGGTATTTTGACCTCCACAATATACCGTCTTTAGTTCTGACGAATACACAACGGTAAATAGGTCTCCTACATCATGATGAGAGTATATTGAATATAATCGCTGAAACGTGCTTGTCGACCAGACCTTTCGGGTGTTAATATAGGTGACCAGTTTTCGCTTGAACTGCCGAACTTACATTGACCACCGAATCTCCACCACTGGAGAAGAGTAAATTCCCATCATCGGATAAATACAAACCCAAAACGCTTTCTTCGTGGGCTTTGATGGATAAGACAAGCTCATATGTGTCTAGAGACCATGCCTACCTTGTCGATTAGCATCCACGCCCTGTATCACTGGAACTGGGAATGTCTAGCGAGAACCCCAAATTTAACATACCACAATGTCTCCGCCCTGTAATCCTGCAAAGATACATTCCTTATCAAGAACGAGTGCTAAAATTGAGCGTACGGAATGGACTCGATGGCCAACGGCGCATTCATTTCTCAAATCTGTGACTTCCGAGGTCATTGATTGTTGAGCAGTATGGAACTCAACTTCTTCATCCCCGTCGCCTATGATTTCGATTTCTGAAGCATTCATATCAGCAAATTGTCCCGTTGCCAATTGATCTCCCAGTCGTGAACATGCAGGGAGGGGAGCGGCGGAGATTTCTGGCCAAGGCCGGGAGTCATTTTAGCCTTTTTCGTTCCGCCCCGCTGCCCGTAGCTTGGGTGGAGAACTTGCAAAGCAACGAACAACGGCTTTTGCTGGAAGAACTTCGAAGCCACCCTGGGTCACATGGTTTACTGCCTCAACGTTTTCTATCATGGAAAGCAGCTATGACTTGCACGTGAAGCTGGACTCTAGAGGAATTACAACAGGTGGTGCGTGTTGTAGACAGAGGATTTGACAAGATTATCAACGCATCCACTCACCCGACTCCTTGAACTGACTGCAATCCATCGCGTGCGGGGGCCTTCAACAACAAATATCAGTTCAACTCGCATAAATTGTCTGGGAAAGGTCGCACGAATGTGATGAAGCGTGCTTCTGAAACAAATCTGGACAGGATCTGTCCAGCACCTCCACTTACCAGTTTCCTGACTTTCCCAGACACAGCCTGATCAATGGTCCCTTGCATGGTTGGTCCTCCATTTTTGAGGGAATGCTCATTGCCAAAGACACGATGATGCAAAGAGGTATGAGGATGGCGATATGCGAGAGAAACCACCAAATGTCATTTAACGCGTTTCATGGAAGAGGCCGGCCCTCCTCTCGCATAGGCTTTCTCTTGATGCAGCTTTAAAGGAGTCATATGCTGTCATGGGGTTAAGGTTATATTTGCTTTTCCAGCGAATTATCCTCCTCCAAGAGTTCCTCTGGGGTCTGGCTGAGCTGTCAGACTGGACGAAAAGCCCAACCACGCGATGCTTTCCAGAAAGCATGAGACATCTGTCTATCCTTTTATGGAATCTCTTTTCCCGCAGCAAACAGTGATGCACGCGGTTGATTCGGCAAGATTGGAACATACCCGTGCAACAACGCCCTGCTATTTTGTTCTATTAGTGGTATAACCGCTCCGTACTCGGACGGTAGTATCCCAGATGGCATTTTTCAAGAAGATCTTTCATATGAACCCACCGCAATGCAGGGGAAAGAGGCTGGGAGATTGCAGATATGGGGCGACCATACTCCGTCAAAAAGCGGTCAAATGCCCCTGAAACCTGTGGACTCTGACAACCCAAGATGCACTCACGAACCATACAGACTCCAGACGGTAAACATGGAGCCTTGGAGTACTGCTCGACAAAGAATTGACGAACGCTTAGATCAGTGAAGCAACAGGACCACTGACGAGAATCACCATATTCACTGATCCGGAGAGGACTGCCTTTGAAACACTATCGCGACGAGCTTTGCTCTCGTCGCCCACACTCCTTACTCCATACCGTTCCGGGAGACAGACTGACGACGCCGTGCATGTTCAAACCGAGTGAGGCGAGGTGCCAAGAATCGGCCACTTTACACGGTCCTTCGCGTCTGCGCGTACTGTACTCCATACAGAGGACTTCCAATCTCCATGGATCACAGGATGCGAAGTAGACCTGTGTCCTGGCCTCAGCGCGATCGCTTCTACTGCTCCCATGTGCCGACCTCGCCTTCGCGGCATCGCGATTCTTTGTTTTATTCCATATCGACGCGCCCAATTGTGTGGCGGTGCAACGCGTCTTTGTGGCTGATATTCTTGTAATGCGCCACTATTGGCATGTCTGGGTGGTTGATTGAGCCGAAGCCAGGACTCCCAGCCATCGATTTTTCGCTCTTCAGCTTCGTTGTTCAACGACTGGGCTGCTGATAGGGCAGCGATTCCGTGCGAAGATACTACTAGAAATCGCCCCTCCCTGAGACCAGATTTTTTGATGACGGATGGAAACATGATTTGCTGGCACTGGCGATGGTTGGGTCCAAATCCATCAGTGCCTGAATGTGACTGGGCTAGGATAACGCACTGCAAGCGACCTCGTCGACGAGGCGGACCAACTCTGTTTTAGCGGGCGTGCAAACAATCCAGGGTCGAGATTTTGGGCGACAAGTCTCACCATACGCTGCGTCCTTCACCGATTGGTGCCTCTGCCCTCTCGTTTCTTTCAGGCTGTTTGGAGCGTCACTTTTTGTCTTGTGGGCCCATATTGAGCTGGCCTTCAAGCACCCTGCATTCATTCTTCTCTTTTAATTCACAGGGAACATTCCGCTCTGACCTTACTAACAACTCTTGAATATATGACAGGGCCCAGCCCGCCATAGTTAATTTATTTGCCGTCTCTTTGCTTTGACGAGCAAGATCGCTGACTCCTTTGACAGTGTGTGCACCTTACGACCTATAGCTTCGCGTTTTGCGCAATTATTTGCGACGCCCGGAGAAAATTTGCTCGTACTCTAGTGTACTCCGGACCAAGTCATCCCTCTTCACGAAATGGTTCCCTTAGGAGAGACTATCGCTGTGATCGACAAGTCTGGGAAGGTGGTCAGCAGTGTAAGAACGCCAGTTTTTGTTTGAGAAATTCCAGAACTCATGGATTGGTCTTCTAGAGCAAACATATCTTCGGCGTTTTTAGAGAAGCCAAGTCTGCCTATCGAGCCCGAAAAGCAGAGATTCAAGCCGAACATCGAGCCAAACAGGCAGAACGGGAAGCGAGACGGGCCTTAGCAAATTTCGAGTTCAATGATCCCCGTTCAACGACCTCATCTCGTCGACATGGAGGAAGGTCAAGGTCTGTCGCTCGACACGGCGACCAAGTGAGCCGTTACCATGGGGATCCCCGCCGGCCCTACGAGCAAGATTTACACTCAGTCGCCTCCTCGCGCCGCTCCAGACATGGACATGGACACACAGAGCTCGCACGACGACACACATCCGATGATATTGCCCTTGCGCAGCCGCCACATCTGCAGGCTGGAAACCGTTCGCACTCCGAGCCTCACATTGATATGGACCTGGCATATGGCGAATTTCATCCGTCAGCTATCGAGCGCTTGGAGCCACCGCCTGGCCCAGAGGGAGAACTTGACGGCTTGGTGGGCAAGGTCAGGACTCTTTTGGTCGAGGCAGATTGTGCACACCACACTGCTACAGCTACGATTGCCCACCTTCAGAAAAACCCAGATGCTATGGCCGCTGTTGCTCTCACGCTAGCCGAAATCAGCAACCTCGTTAAGAAACTGGCTCCGACTGCTCTTCTTGCGCTGAAAACGAGTGCTCCGGCCGTCTTTGCACTTTTAGCCAGTCCACAATTCATGATTGCTGCAGGAGTTGGTATTGGTGTGACCATAGTGATGTTTGGTGGTTACAAGATCATCAAACAAATCACTGCAGGAAAGGAGCCCGATCCTGCGGAGCCACAGCAGCAACAAGTACCCAACCAGCAGCTTGAAATGGACGAAATGTTAGAAATCGACGCAAATCTCAGTCATATCGAAATGTGGAGACGCGGAGTGGCGGAATCGGAAGCTGAGAGTTGCGGTACTTCTGTTGATGGGGAGTTCATTACACCAACTGCAGCGGCCATGTCTGGCTTGCATCTCCCGCTCCGAGTCTCCGAATTAAGAGAACCCGCTGGCGATGCAGAATCGAGTTATACTCGCCACTCCAAGACCTCAAGAAGCTCGCGCCGCTCGAAGTCGTCAAAGTCGTCCAAGACTGAGAGTGATAAAGAAAAGAAGAAGAATAAAGAGAAGAAGAAGACTTCTACTCAATTGAAGCTTCTGTTTAAGAAGTTATGATGTTATGCTGTCACGGTTTATATACCCACTTTGTTTATGTTATGGCACATTTTCGGTGGCTTCGCTGCAATTTGTTTTAGGAGTATCTACAGCGAACACTTGCATTTTTCTTCTCAATATCTTTGCTGAGTTACCTCAGATAATACCCTGCTCTCACCAGCATAACTTGAGCTCACAGGTCCGGTGGCTACGTTCTTTGTTGGTACAATTACTATGTTCTTAGCGACCTTTCATAATAGCATTCTGCTGGTGCATCAAGAACTTTGTCTCATCCAAGGAATTCTGCCGCTTGCTAACCATGGGGCTATCATGCTGTCCGCCCACTTCTTTCCGTGATTTTCCTGCTGACCCTGCTATCTTATCTTCACGTGACAGCTTCTCCGCATTGCGGGGGCGGGAGTGCGAGAGGGGCGTGAACGAGACGGCTACAGCAACAAACATATTACGACTCTAATAAAACTGATGAACTGGGGAAACAGGATAGATTCTTTGGCTACTTTAGCATTCGTTAACGACTATGTCTCATACCTCTGCACGCGCCCGGTTTTCTAATAGCCAACCAAACTGCACCAAAATCCGCTTCAAACCCGCTGTGATCCTGCATGGAGGCGCAGGAAACATTGAGCGCTCTCGCCTCCCTCCAGAACTATACGAGCAATATCGAGCATCACTGCTATCATATGTACGATCAACGTATTCCCTCCTCAACGGTGAACAACCCGACAATGGACAGATACCCGAACAAGCTGGCAAGAAAGGGACTACTGGATGCTCCGCTCTTGACGCGGCCGTACATGCGGTCAGTCTGATGGAAGATGATCCATTGTTTAACGCCGGACGAGGCAGCGTCTTCACGACTGCGGGGACAATTGAGATGGAGGCATCTGTCATGGTCTCTTCGGTTCTCCCACCGCCCACCTCCGCCTCCAAAGACGCCAGCGATAGTGACATGGACGAAATGAACATCGCTAGGATAAAACGTGGTGCGGGAGTTATGATGGTAAAAAACGTACGACATCCGATACGTCTAGCCCGGGAACTTCTACTACGGACAGGTTATAAGGAAGGTGACGGTATCAGTGGGAACATGCATTCTCAGCTCTGCGGCCCGCACGTCGAAAGTTTGGCACGGGACTGGGGGCTAGAATTCAAACCTGACGAGTGGTTCTGGACGAAGAGACGATGGGACGAACATCAGAGGGGCTTGCAGGGTCCAAAGGTCGAGGCTACTATCGATCACGACGCGGAAGAAGACCTGACTTCGCGGTTCAAATACAACGATAGTAAAGAAGATAGAAGATATCTCAGTCAAGGCACCGTGGGTGCCGTATGTTTGGATCAATGGGGGAATATTGCCGTGGCCACAAGCACGGGTGGCCTAACGAATAAATTCCCTGGGAGAATTGGAGATACACCGACGTTGGGAGCAGGATTTTGGGCAGAAGATTGGGATCTTCACGGTCAAAGTCATGATCATGGTCGACATGGTGACCGTCGTGCTGTAGCGATGTCAGGAACGGGGAATGGAGACTCGTTCCTTCGAACAGCTGCTGCACGAACGGCGAGCGCAATGGCGCGATTCTCACATGCGCATATTTCTCTCTCTGAAGCTGTGACGGCCGTGTCTGGTCCCGGTGGAGAGTTGGAGCGTTCTGCGGGGGATAGATGGGGCAAGACGGGAGAGGGGACGGGAGGAATGATAGGAATTGAGGTTCAATGGTACGGCCACGCCCAGGATGATAGTGATGGCGATGAGCGGATTAAAGGAAAGGTTTCGTTCGATTTTAACGGTGGCGGGATGTTCAGAGCCTGGATTGAAGAGGGGCCGGATGGAGTAGATCGGGAGAGAATGATGGTTTTCAGGGATGAATACAAATAGTAGTAGTCGGGAAGACATGATAAAATATCTATTCCCTCCCTCGCATCCCAAACGGTACGCCATATACCCTCTAACCCTTTGTAACGATAGATGGTACATAATGATATCTACAACAGAAATACACGGCTATGATACTCCATACCTCTACTTATGCTTTATTGCCAGTTCACCAAATCCTCTTCGCGACCATCTCGTACCTCGCCACATGCTCAAGACCACGTAGTCCACCTCCGCTCTTCGCACCCTTGTTACGATCCCTCTCATCACGTTCTTTGAGCTTCCTCAACGCCTCCGGATCATCAGCATATATCCACCTCCTTCTATCCTCTCCAACTTCCACCGTCCCCCAACCGCCCACGCGACGACTGCCCTCAATAGTGTCACTAGCTGCTGTATCTGTCTTGGCGTTAGCTTTGATGGGGAACGAAGGTGGTGCGGAGTCTGGTGGTGGGCTTGGTAACTGTGAATGTTCCGTGGGATTAGATGCAGACGAAACCTGGTGCTGAGGCTGTGGTTGCTTGTGCTGTTGGTGTTGCATTTCCCTTTCGCGGAGTTTCATGCGCTTGTATCGCGCTCTTGAGTAGCTGAGAAGTATCATGCCTAGAATAAGTTTGGCGAGTAGGAGAGATACGTAGACGAGTAGAACAAGGATCACAGTGAAGATTGGTTTAAATGCGGTGGGTGATGGCATCGCGTGCGAGATTAACGTATGGAAAACAGTCCCAATCTGGCTTAGAGACGTCGGAATTGCGAATGAAACGGGTAAAGTGGCTGTCGAAGTCGAAGAATAGTGTTTGTGTATGGACAATAAGGAGGTGTCATTTGAGGATGTTGTGAGGGAAGGCGGCTGAGGTAGCCATGCTGTTAAGAACATTTGATACGTCTGTATTGAGACGCGAAAAAAGAGGCAGGATAGGGGTATTACGGGCAATCCTAGACGGCGATTTAGGTTCTGGTCGCCAAAGGCATTCGTGTAATAGTCTTTTGTGAGAATATCGAGAAATCGACCGTAGATTGAAGGTCGGGTATTATTGAATTTATTGATGTATGCATGTTTGAGCCAGTCAACCAGCATCTCGGACCCGAGAACAACAAGAAACGGACCCAGCACATGTCCAATCGTGGGAAAAAACGAGTGCGCGCTGCTCAAGGAGGCGAAAAGTGATGATGATAACAGCGTAAAGGACTGCGGGAGGATTGAAGTCGCTGATCGAGGTGGAGTGACCGGAGGTGTACTATTTGTGCTTGGAGTCGGAGCAGCACGAGAGAATGGAGCGAACGCATTTCCGAACGTGATGGCTCCAGTCTCCACGAAGTTTCTCGATGCGATAATCAATAACATCAACCATAGCTGAAATCGCTCTACCACGTCAGCACACGTAAGTTGGAAAAGATTTTCTTTTTCAAATTTCTTGAAGACAGCAGACTTGATCTCCACAAATTGATTTGACAAGAGTAGCGTGATGAGCGCGTTCGAATACGAGTTGACGGCGACGTTCAGAGTCATGACCTGGTAAAAGAGGGCTGTTGCATGGATAACCGTGTAGAATAAAGCCAATATAAACAACCAGAAAGGTCGTAGTATCTTACTTCGCCCATCTGGCTTCCGTTCTAGTGCCTCGCGAGAGAACAGACACTCAAGAACGTCCTGGCCGATGGCCGAGAAAAGTCGATCACTAACCTAGAGTCTGTAAGCAAAACGATAAAATTGGTTTTTGAATCATGATACTCACTTCCAAGACGTTGTAAACAACGTATAACTTGATCGCAGCTTGGCCTCGAATCCAGTGGTACATTCGACTCGCGTCAAAATGCAACAGAATGGCGCAGGTAAAGATCATAAGCAAGCCTTTGAGGATGTCCGCCTTGTCGTCCGGCTGCAGACCAGATGGAATAGACTTTGTTCTTCGATGACGATTGATACGACGCTGGGTATCATCTACCCGATTCTTGGTCTCTTGATCGATAAATGGATTATCCATCGACGACGCACTGTTTGAGGGTGCTCTCCTCGCAGTATCGTCATCGGCCTGTTCAGTCTTTTTATCAATGGAGCGACTTCGTCCCCTTCTCTTCCACACCCTCCCAAGACCCTGAACAATAAACGAGGATATATATTGCACCTCCAACCCAAGATTTACAACCCAAGATTGGAAAAGAATGAACAGAGACTTGGAAAACCGTAATGGGAGTATCGTAAAGGTGTAAAGCCAAGAATCAATACATGCTAATGTTCCAAAAAGCAAAACCTGCTCCAGGGATGGAGGGAGGAGCAGAAAGTTTTGCAGTCGTTCGAGTTTCACGCGCGACGACTCGTAAGGAAAATCCTTAGTGCGAGACTGATGAATATAAAGGGGCGAAGGACGGTTGGAAGACAGCTCCAACTGAAGATAGGTAGGTAATGAAAAAGGTGGGAGGGGTATCGACGCTGGTATGGGCGACGGCAGATCTGTAGATGACTGGCTAGGCTTGAGAGCATCCTCCAAGTTCAAACGCCCTGGCACACGGCGTTCCGTTCTCGACTTCGACGTTCCGCCAGCTGTCTGCCGGTCCGCTGCAAAGGGAGAGTGTAACCGCCGAGACGAACCACCAGGAGTTGACGCTACCCTACCGGTCTGCGGTCGCTGTCGTCCAGAGGTGTAATACTTCGGCGGACTCTGTCCTGGCAGCTCAGGCTTCGACTGGTCGTAATGGAAATGCCTCAATGTGCCTGACTTTCTTCGCCGTACATTGTTACTCTCTCTTCTTCCGCTTGCGCCTGGCGTCCCTGTTGTTCCATTGATAGCCAGCCCCATGTTTATGTTACGTCGATCGGGATCGAAATAATCACCATCTTCGCCGTCTCTCCAAGGTCCCAGTGACGTGTATCTTTCGTCGGAGGAGCCACTCCTTGATTCTCTGCGTTCTACACTGGCAGGAATTGTGTGTAGACATAACGAGTCGGGGGCGGAGGTAAGCTCATGGATCTTTGCCGGAGACAATTTTAACGTATGGTCCCGGCGCGGACGAGGGCCCGGGGAGGCAATAGGAGCACGAAAAGGGCGCTTGTTGGATGATTCTGTCACAGTCGCATTCGCAGTCGCATTCGCGGTTGCAATCGTTGCTGTTGCTATATCATCAGCCACGGTGGAATTTTCGATCTGGACAACTGTCCTTTCCGGCGGCGCTGTGGCGCTTATCAAAGACACATTTCGCCTTGTGCCTTCGGAGAATTCTCCATGCTTGTCGCAGTGGGCACTTCCTCTGTCTGAAAAAACGGTGTCTTTGTTCAATTGAGGCAGTCCATCCCGGTCCTCGATAGAGCCTGTGTCGTATATCCGTGCACCATCCCGGTCAATTATCCCCATGCCATCAGCGTCGTTCTCACTTGCACTCTCTTCTCCTGACCCATCGCTAATTGCAATCTGCGCCGCTTCACGACCAAACCTTCTAGCTCCGTTGGACAACGACTCCATTGCTGACCGCTGCGTTGGAGAGTGTTGACGCATTCCTGGGCCAACGTCCTCTTCATCTCTGCCACCCATTTCTTCCCCGTCTGCCACGAGCTTCTGTAAACCACGCAGATCGTGTTTCGATGCTTTTATACCACCATCCTCAATCCCTTCGACGCCGGGTTGTACTGCAATTGATGGCGTGACGGTCGTTCCGTTCATTGTCGCCGATCGAGTTGTCGGGTCGCCATCGCACGCATCATCCTATCCACGCTGGATCAAACGGCTCGTGGAGGGGAACGGAGACGCATTGATCGTCTGTCTTATCGTATCGGAGGTAATATTGTTCTTGGAGGGATTGGGACCTGTAGATGTACTTCGTATTCCCGTAGCTGATTCGAGGGTATGTGGTTGAGGTCCTGATGCTGGCGACGTTTGAAAAGTCCCCAATCGCTCTAGCCTCAAGATGTCGTTACAGTACAGCTGATCACACGCCCGACGGATCCAGCAAAGGAGCTAGAAGCTATAAGCTCCCAAGAATACAGCACCAAGGATCCCAACCTCGTAGTGAGGTTGTGCCTCGTAACGGGCACCACAGCAACACTCAGCTCTCCGGAAACTCCGGGGTACACGAGCCAGTTGAGCAAAGATCAAAGGGTCTGGCCACTACTCGGTATAAACTGTTGCAGCTAGCATTTAGATTGATCACTGTGCCCATTGCCTTGAACCGTATGAACGACTACTTTATTTACTGCTGTACTTTGAAATACGTTCACGGCTTGATATTCATGTTGGTTAGTACGACTTGGGAGCCTCAGGCACTTGCATTGCGGCGAGAAAAGCCCCTGAGTATCATTTGTATCCGCTCATTGCGGAATCCAGCTATTTTTAGTAGTACAGTACACATATCCTTTTGTGTGATACACCACACAGAAGATAGTGGTCGATTGAGAAGGTAAGAGGAACGGGGTATCTTGATTACACCGAAAAAAACACACCCCTCCTTGTCCCATCATCATCTCATGGCCAACGAAGCATAAAGTGAACGTCAAAGTATGTGTAAATCAGGCATCAGAGTGTTATCGAAGTGAAGTTGAATAAAGGAAATAAATGGGTATCAGGTTGAATGGAGTGAGGAAAGTGTTTGGATCATAGAACGGAGAAACTAAGAAGCCTGCTTTTATCTCCACCCCCCTATGCAGCTCGATGGGAAGATTCTGAATATCAAAAAATATCCTTCAATCAAGTCTGTAGCGGACCTCGTCTCAGTGTACGGTCAGCCACCTTTTTTTTACGAGGGCGACTGAACATGAGACCTCCGATTAGGCCCACGTTAGTACCGGGGATACTGTGAATCCTGAGAAGGGGGTGCAGTCCCTGCACGTCGCGGAGATGGAAGCGAGTCAAAAGATTGCGGCATCGGAGTCTGTCTAGGACCCTGGCCCGGACCTTGACCTGGCCATGGGCGAGCGAAATTTCGTTGAGCACTCGGTGCTGGTGTGAGACTTGATAATGGGGCGGTCATCGTGCGATCGGGCATCGTTGAATTTGGCAGTGGTGGCCTTGCAAAGTTGTAATTGTCTGCCGGTGCCGGAGTTTGCATCCTTGGTGTACGCCGTCCCACTGAGTCTACGGTCGATGGGGCTGGAGTTCTGCGTGCTTGACCTGTCGGAGGCCTGAAATCGGACACGGAAGAGAGGGGTGTTCCGTATCTCTCAAGTGGCGGCAGCGTAGGCGCAACTTGAAATGGAGCCGGAGGATTGTAGGCAAAGGAGCTAGCATTATCGACTAGCGATGCAGTATCGTCAGATGTACGGGTTCCTGGCCCTTTAGTGCCCATGGGAAAGGCATTAGTCTCCCAAGTCATACCAGGTAGTGTCGGTTCACGGCTCATTCCGGACTGTCCGCTGATAATGGATGGAGGCGCCGTCGAGTAAGGGGGTAGTGTCGCTGTTGTCGTCTGTCGGGAGATACCAGGTAATGGTGGCATATCAGACGTTGAGCCGCTGCTCGCATAGCCAAAGCTGGGTAGGGTTGGCTGGCGACTGCCGTTACTCAGACCCGCTTCCAGATCAGCCCGTTTTCGATCTTGAAGAGCAAGCCCCTTGGCCAAAGCTTTGTTGACCTTCTTCTTAACAATGCGTTCAAGTCGCGAGTCAATCTTGCGTCGACAATATGATTTCAAAGATCCGTCCTCGGCCGGAACATGATGCCAAAGGAACAGCAGATACAAAATCATTGACAGTGCCAAACTCAACATGGAAAACACCCATATGACAAAGGTGAAAAGCATGGCGAATAAAATCGTGGCCTGAAGTTTGTCCTTCTCAGCGAGTGCTTCGATGTTGTTGAAGAACTGAGTGACGGAAGACGTCCCATCAGGGGGTGCATTTTCTCCTATCGGGATGAGGCTCAACTGCATGACAGAGTAGAGGGTTATTCCATTAATCACTTGACGGGGTCCTTCAGCAAGGAGAATCCGTAGACAAGCTATATGGCAGTCAGCAAACATATTCATTTACTTGTTTGAGACCCGAAGCTTTATTTACCTTCAAAATTAAAGTAAGTGAACAAAGCTACATAATCAGCTCCCTTCTTACTCTTAGTCAATTCAGCAAAGACCAAGAATCGACGATATCCTTGGCCCTCAGACCCCATTCGAGTACTCTGGATACGAACGGCAATCGGATCTAGATAACTCTGAGCAACACTGCCCGATCTAATCACGCGAATGGCACGGATCCAACGGTATATCAGGAGCACGAAAGAAAGAATGATGCAACCAGTGAAAATCCATTTCGAGACTGTGAAAGGAATCTTTGGTTTAATCTGAGACGCCCAGCGCGAGAATGCCAGAAGATTGACTGCAGTAAAGGTATCAACTCCGTAAACTGCGATTGATTTGAAGACGGTGAAATAGAGGATGCCGTATGAGAAACCCGTAAAGCACGACGATGATTTGAAGTCGGTTAGGGTCTATATAAGGAAAAATTCAGCATAGCGAAGACATTGGGGTTCCATCAGCCACACTCACGATGTAGTCCCACTTCTGCTCAGCTTTGACCTGAGACAAATCGTCTTCGTCGCGACGAGCACCACAACAACCCATTTTTGCTTATTATGGGCGTAGTGTGATGAGGAGTGTCTTGCACCCCTTGCAGGATAGATGGATTAGACTTGTTGATTCGAACACATGTGCAGGAAATAAAAGAATGCTCGTGTGCGACAACCGCTCGGACCAGCCGGGTTGACGCAATGATAGCGATTGAGAATGAGGGGAATATCAAAAACTGCGTGCTATTGTGTGTTGGAAAGTTCCACTGTGCAAGCCAGCAGTGATAATGAACAGTCAATGAGTGATATTGAGGAGAACGGAACAAAATGCTGCTTCACCAGTGATATAGCCGGTCTCATTGTCTCCTCAATTGAAGGGGTAGTGAATGCCGGAGGAACAATTTCAACTCAACAGCGGGGTACAAGGAGTCTTGAGAAAGTGAAAGAAACCTCGAGACCGTTGCTGGAGATATATTGATAATTTCCTCGCAGTCAAAGGAGTGTAATGATGATAGATTGGCGATGGCGGAGGAAATGCCTCTGACCAGCAGCAGGCCAGGTTCAGACGTGGTGTTCATTTCAAGCCCTCAATCTCCATCAAACCCAACGTCGCAATTCAACCCCGGACAGCCAAGAAAGGGGGGGGCTTTTAACGCCGTCATTTTGGGTGCCGTCAACCAATCAGCCGCCTGAAGATCCGCGATTCCAACCATGTTAAGCTCCGCGCTGTATCAGATTGATCCACTCCCGGCACCGCACAAGATCGCCTGCAGGTGCGCTTCTCCATCTTCCTCCGGACTTGCATCTACAACAGTAAATATCTTGACCACCAGCAATTCGACGATCGCGTTTGACCATTCATCCTTTTGAAGTCATAAACAGACTCTACACTGATCACTGACGTCGTAGCCAATGGAGGATAGTCGCCACATATCCACACATGAAATCCGTAACCCCTCTCCTTATCGGCATCGTACTGTACCTTTGCATAACTCAAGACTTTTGTACGGAGCACAGGAGTAGACTAACCTCAGCTTAGCTCTTCCAATAATCGGCATAAGATAAGTCAATAATTGCACATCGCGGCATGAAAGGCGCATTGGCCGGGCCTCTTAACGCCACAGTTCAATAGCAGTTCAAACCCTAAACATGTCACATCATCAGCAGCACAGTTCAGGGCATTCAAGGCATTTCGGGCCCTAAAACCATGCCCGGTTTTGCTAATTCTCGCATACAAATACGGAGTACGAAGTACAGTTTATAGAAAGCCTCCGCCAATGGAGTTTGCTAACAAGAGTTCCGGCAAAACTTTTAGTTCATGCACATACTGTAAAACATCCCTTGTTGCTAGGATGCTGGTTTCATGTCGTGGCCGGTTCAAGGCCGTTGAGCCCCGTCACTGCCACATCGTCATGTTCCCCCTTTGCCACAGGGCTGGGTCCTAATAAGAATGACTGGCCAAAAATCGTCACACAAGTCTACTCGGTAAGCCCCAGTTAATTGTATCAATCGCACTCTCAAGAAGTAGTTGATCAGACTGATCATTTCATTTCATCTTGTAGCATCTTGTAAGAATTCCCCGGGAGTGTGTGATAGAGAAGCAAAAACCGAGAAACCCGCTAGAATACAAATTGCAGAAGAAATGGAAAACAAGACGACAGACATAAGGGGATGGGCAAAGACATAGGAAATGGGCAAAGACATAGGAAATGGGCAAGACATAGGAAATGGGCAAGACATAGGGGGATGGGCAATGACATAGGAAATGGGCAATGACTTAGGAAATGGGCAATGACATAGGAAATGGGCAAAAGCAGAACGAGGGATAGGGAAACATGGGAATTGGGGAATGGGGAAGGAAAAAGAAGCAAAACGGGGTACAAAAAGGAAAATACAAAAGCAGAAACCCTTGGAGAATCATATCACACACTCCCTCACTCTCAATCCAAGCAAACCGAAATCAACCGGGAATCAAACCGTCAAACTAAAAAACACCCGTCAATGCCTTTTTCAAACCAAACCCTTTTCCTTCAACTTCTTAGCCCCGAAAGCACGGCCTTCTCCCAAAGCCCATTATCCCAGTAACGGTTGATTTTCATCGTCGTCTCGATCGCCAGTTTTAGAGCCCGTTGGCTTTCTTCTCTTTCTGCGTCTCTTCTTCTTGTCTTGTTTCGTCGTCGAACCAGCTGTATTGTTCGTCTCCTCTTGATCGTCTTCAGTGGTGGTGCCATGAACCGAAGATTGAGACCGCGTTGCATTGGTAGAGAATTCAATGCGTCGAGAGGATTGGTGTTCGTGTTTGTTGCCTTCTTCGTCGGTGATGGAATGGCTGTCTGAGGTTTGTAAAATGACCTTGCGAATGCCGTTGCTATCGACGATCTGTTCTGTGATGCTACCGCTTCGTGCAGGTCCATGAGGTAGGTTTAATGGAGAGATAGGACTTGAGCTTGATGTACCACCGTTGGTATTAGGATAGCCATTTGGCGAGAGGTAGTCGGACCGGTCATTTGGTCGACGTGCATCTGGTCGTTGTAATTCTGTTTGGGTGTCGACGGCACGGGTTACGGTGGGTCGACTTTCTTCATGTGGGTTGGCATCTTCACCGGTACCATAATTTCTTACTGCATGAACTCCATCACTTGCAGTTTTGCCGGCTGATCTGACTGTACCACTTGCTCCGGTAGATCCAAGCAGGCTCGTCGCTTCTGATTCTCGACGCTGAGGTTCTGGCGAAAACATCAAGGACCCGGTTTCAGTAAGTCCAAGATTTGGAGTGGCAGTTGAACTACCAGGTTTTATTTTCACGTTGTTGTATCGGGTCTGACGAGGTCTACTGGCAAGGTTGGAAGGACCCAAGTGTTTGAGATGTTCGCGGATTTCTGGAGTGGTACCTCGTTGTAGAATGGCAATATCTCTGTCGGTCATGTCATGGTTTCGAAGTTTGAAAGTAGGTGGAGGTGGAGATCCAACTTCGGTGACTGAACTTTTTCGTTGCGAGGGTAGTAGTACATTGCCGGTTTTCGACGAACTGGAATCCATGGCTTTTTGGTGACTGGCTGGTTCTTCGTGATCTTTCTTTTGTGACGCGATCACTTCGTCTGAAGGATCTGTGACAATCCGTCCTTTGGGAACACGGGCTTTGGGGGCAGGCGC
Organism: Aphanoascus verrucosus; assembly: GCA_014839905.1. NCBI lineage: Eukaryota > Fungi > Ascomycota > Eurotiomycetes > Onygenales > Onygenaceae > Aphanoascus > Aphanoascus verrucosus. Next base: position 479,048 of record JACRYM010000014.1, on the reverse strand, counting down.
CATACGGCGTATAGCTTTATGAACATCAATAAAAACATCCGACTCATCAATGATCTCCCTATCGTTTGTTAGACATCAACTGGGAAATATAACTTGGAGTTGACACTTACTCTCCAATCAATTCCTCAATCACATCCTCCAAAGTAACAACACCTAACGCACCATGATCTTCTCCGGGAAATTCTGACACTAACACCATATGTGATTTTCCTTCTTGGAAAAAGTTGACAATATCCAAACAACTAGTTTCTGCTCGAGTTTCTGGAAGAGTGGCGAGGGCAAAATCGCGAACCTGTTTGCAATCTTCGGGGTCGTAAGTAATGAGCATTTTAACGAGTAACATACCAACAAAATCCTGGGGGTTGTCTGGCGAGTGGATTGGTATTCGTGAATAACCTTGTGAAAGGATAAGGTCCATCATATTTTCGTCCAGGACTGTTTCGGTAGACATGGTGAAGACATCTTCCATTGGAATCATAATACTGCCGACGGGTTTTTCTTTAAGGTCGAGGACAGCGCTGATAATAGTCACTTCATCGGAGTTCAATTGTTCTCCAGCACTTCCTAATGTTTTGTGCAACGTGACGAGGGTTTTCAAGCCGGCTTTTTTGTAGAGAGTATGATGGTCGACACCAAGTAGTTTGTCGAGAAGTTTCGCGATCGGCCATGCGACGGGTGCCATGATATACATGAGGCCTAAGACACAAGGTGCCATCCAAGCGCCGATAGGTAGACCGTAACGAACGCAGATTGACTGTGGAACAACCTCTCCAAAGACAACTGCAAAGAATTAGTTTCTAGAGCATTGAATGTTTCCAGAAAGTTTCAACATACCAACCAGAGCTGTACTCCCCAATATGGCAGGCCATCCACCTCCAAGGGATCGATCGAGAACGATGGGAAGCGTTTCATTTGTGATAACATTGCTCAGTAGTAGCGTAACGAGGACCCAATGCTTTCCCTTTTTCAATAGATTTAGCACTTTTTCAGCGTGTCGTTTCTCGGCCCCTTCACCGGACGTTTTGATAACTTGGAGGTAAATTTCATCCTAGCAACCGAGAGGTTGTTAGCCCTTGATCAAAGCAATTGTTGGAATTGAGAAGCTGTAACTGTAACTCACCTGGCCCATCAAAGCAATGGTCAGACCTGCAAAGGCACCACCAGCGATTACCAATGCTGTTGCAACACCCAAGTACAGCCAGAAACTTGGTTCATTAACGGGTTCGCCATCTTCGACTGCTGTAAATGCTCGAGCAGTTATCGGTATTCCTGTCGCAATTGGGATTCTAGTAATAAGTGGAAGAAGCAGCTTGACCAACCCCAGGCCAAGGTATCTTCTAGCCACATGGCGAATGGAAGGCATCGATATTCCGCCGGTTGTTTTCGTCAAGTTCAAAAGAAATTCATAACCGCGGCGTTCGATGGTGTAAATAGTAAAACACTGGCTCTTTATACCAGTTGTTGGTTCAAGGTCGGTAAAGTCGACGTAATAAGCTTGCAGGCGATAAACTCGGAAACAAGAAACTATACTCCGTAGCGCAAGTAGATTTGGCGCGGGTCGAGCAAATCGGGTGGTCGGGTCGCAGCACGATCGCTAAAATAGCCGAAGCTATATGATAAAGTAGCAATCGGACAATGTTGAATTGACTGGAGCTAAACCCGTGCAAGCAATGTAACTATTGGGAGCCCTGTGCAAAAGCAAGGTAATGGTGAACTCGGCTTTGGGGTCGACGAGAACTGGCGGCGCTGACTAAGCGGAGTCAACGGCGGTGGTTAAAAATTGTCGTTCATCGTCACGGCGTGAACTCGTCAAAGAATTTATATACGAGGGTCCCTTGCGGGACGGCGGTCACAACAACTCCAAAGACACTCCTTGAGATTAAGCATAATCTTCAGGATCGAATGTCTGGCTGTCGAAATGCCTTTCGATTGCCTCTCTCTCAAGGAGCTGTTGGAGTTCATCAACCCAGAAAGGGGTCTCTGGATTGGGGTCGTTGTCCGGCTCGTATTTTGTCTTGAGCTTTTTGATTTCGTTCACGAGTCGAGTTCTCATTTCCTGCCAAACTTCGATCTGTTGTTGCAACTCAACGATCTGCCGGGCAGGGGCTGAAGCGTTAAGAGCCTCCCAATACTGCTGGACTTGGGAGTTTGCGGCCAGCAGGTCATCGTCGATTGTATGGTGCGACTCGCGGATACAGTTATCGGATTCCTCGAGGATGTCCCTAAGAGTCTTCAACTCCTCGGTGATGCCGTCCAACTTAATTTGGAGAGCAACCATCTTCTGAGCATCCTCCGCGTGCTTCTTGTTGGCATCGGCCCACATCTGCTCTAAGTCTCGTTCCTTAACACCTGGAAATAGCTCTTCTTTCTGAGAGCGCTCTAGTTCCCTGTGCAAGGTATGAAGATCAGCCATGAGCTGATCGATCTCCACTAAACGAGCATGCTCGAGTCGCTTCGATTCGTCCAGTTCACGCTGGAGCTTCTGTAGGGCAGCCGACTGCTTGTTGGCGTGCGCGAGGCCTTGGTTTTGCTTTGACTCGAGGTCACTAACCTTGGCTTGGGATTCAGCAAGCAAAGCCTTGAGATTGGCAATCTCTTCGTCTCGCAAACTGATCTCCCCACTCATCAAGAAGGAGTTGTCGCCCCCAGTCGGCAACCCTTCATTGACGAGCCCACGCAGTTGTTCCAACTCTGTATCCTTCGCCTTCGATACTTCTTCAGCCACACGGCCACGATCTTGGAGCAAGTAGATCTGTTGTCCCAGAGAGTCGACGGTTTGCTTATGCTCGTCGCGCATAAGTTCGACTGTTCTGGTATGCTCGTCGCGCAAAATTGCCTCGACCTGGCTTGCTCGATCCGCCGATGTCGCTGTGACTTGTCCGAGTTTTTTCAGAAGCGAGCGTGTGTGACGTCGCTGTTTCTTAAGCTTTCGCTTCAGAACCACCGCGTTTGGGTTGGCATTAAGCCGCTTGCTCTGTTTGGGCAGTCTTATGGTTGCTGCATAACTGGACGCGTCCCGAAGAAGTTCGGTTAACTTGGTGCCGAGGGTTGCTTGCACCTCTTCCAACGACTTGATTCCTGAAGTCGTCATGGCATCACACCGGTTCTCAATTTCACGAGTGAACTTGAGAAAGTGTTCGCGCATGGCGACCCGACCAAAAATCTCAGCCAGTTGTTTGAGGCCAAGGTAGCTATATGCCACAAGGATTCTGAGACCCTTTTCCTGTGCCAGTTGCGCATGCATCTGTTTTAAGGCGGTATCATCATCATTTGCCTTGGACAGCCTCTCAGCAAGGTCTTGGCTCGAAGAATGTTGGTCCTCCTTCTTCGGCTGCAGGTGTGCGTTAACCGCCCGCAATCCGTTAAGTTCGGTAGCCAATTCTTGGATCCTGCGATCCTTGAGCTGGGCTTCCTCGCTTTGGCGGGTTACGGTGGCATCAGTGGTATCTCTGCGACCTTCAAGTTCCCGAATTTGCACCATTTGCTGGTTGACCTTTTCTGACAAGCCGGTGCTGTCTCCCTTCAGGTCACCAGTACAATCTGTTTGGGTACCAATTTCCCCCGTTGTGCGTTTGTTGAAAACGACTACAGCGATTATGGAAATGCAAAACATGACCGCAACCGTGTAGATGAAAATTGGCAGGAAAAGGTCCCAGACCTAATGAGAAAACAAAAAAGTTAGTAAGTTAATTCCCTATTACATTCAGTATCAGACTCGATGTATTTCTTACGATGATGTCGTTTTTCCGGAAGTCGTTCCACCAAGATAAGGCAGCCGAGCCGTCGGTCTCCCCACTACAAACGGATTGCAGAGCGAGGTTCTGCTTATGACCTGAGGATCTGGAAGAGGCTGTCCAAAAGATACAACCAGGATCTTTCAAATCCACCAAGTTGGCGACGCCGGCAATGAAGCCGCGTGCATAGGCGAACACTCGGAGACTATACCGGAACGGCAAGACGCAAATGGCGACCGGAAGCTAGAAATAACTCAGTTAGCATATGTTGTTTTATAGTGATATCAGACATTCAGATTCTAGGGAGAAAAACAACTTACAACAACAAAGGCGACCATCGCCACCTCGTCACCAAGGACCAACAAACGAACGAAGCGACAACCCCGGCCCCAATTGACGAGAGCCTTGGCCAAGATCAGGGCGAAAGGAAACACACCCTTATCACCGTGGTTAGAGTATAAACCCGCCACAGTGCGAGCCACGCTGGCTACCCTCTCGACAAGCTTGACGAGAACGCCGCATGCACAAGTGCACACGGGGCCGAGAGTGTAGGTCAACGCGACAGCGAAAATGACCGCGGTAAAGGTCCGGAGGGCTACCGCCTCGAAGTTGATAAATGTCCAGTCCTCGACGGGCTGGTACCAAATCGGAAGCTCCGAAATGGTAGTCAACCCGACGAGGAGGACGAAAGATGCGAACAGGTTCAAGACTTGTTGCCAAGTCATGGCACCTGACTCCTGCTTGATCGACATCTTTCAGGGAGGGAGGAAAGGTTAAAAAAGTTTTCAAAAAGGAGGAGGAGGAGAGGAGATTTAAAAGCTGTGAAGCTTGAGATCCGTGAGGATAAAGATGTTGAGATGGTGAGAGTGGTGATAAATGCTGTGAAGCAATATCGATGAGTGATGATGTTTTGAAAACTTGAGGAAGAGAAAGAGAGAAAGAAGGAAGAGGAAGAAGAGAGAGAGAAAGAAAAATATATCACCCAGTGTGCAGGAAAATTTCTCGCTTACGTGTTGCAATGTCAACAAACCGGATTCGAGGCCATCACGGGGTCGAGGAGCGCAAAGAAGATGGGAGTTGCCGTGAAGTCCTCTCGAACGTGACGCGATGCTCTAGCATGCTGTTGCTAGGTGACCGGGAGATGCCCTGCGAAGTGAGGTTTTGCAGAACTGGATGTCTCCCTCCGCGGGAGCTCAGGGGCTACACGGCCCTCCTCTGTTTTTTATATAAGGGCAATTTGCCCTTTGACATGATTCTACATGCCCCATTATCTTTCCAAACTGCTTCTACGAGCTTGTATCTTTATGGCTGGGGGGCCGCCAGTGTTTTTATATATCGTTGCTTGTGAAGGTGTATGGAACCTTCATGTTTGTTTTGCTTTGATGTTGAATTTGACTTTCCGCTCCGCCCCTTAGTCGGCGGAACTTCACTTCCACCAATGGTTACAAAACAATACAGACATACATGGTGGTGTTTTGAGTTTGGAACCTCACGGTTACAGGATCATGTAATAATAGTTGCTTGGCGTTTCCAATGAGGCCAACCTTTGTTGGACGACGCCCGTTCTTGCTAGTCGTCACTGGAATCTTTGTATCATAGGTGCTTTGAGTACTCTGCTCCAGTGACATGAACTGGCTTTTGACTTGGTATCGTCATTCTCTACAAAGCGTGTCTGTAGCATAAGATGTGAATGTTTGCAAGGGTTGCCGACAAAGACGCAACTAACTCTTAATTCACGGTTTTGATGATGACAACAAACCTATTCGGCAAGAGGTAGATCTAGAAGGAGTCGTAGCATTCTACAAACCACTGAGGATTCACTTATGCTGGGGCGGAATCTTTTATGGCACCTTCGCTCGCTCTTCAGGGATGATTGCTGTGATAACAAAATCCATACAGCAAACACCCTGTGTAGCTGCTACACAGATCGGCCAGCCGTGGCTTCATGGTTCTCCACGTAGCGGACGAGGTGTTCAGCGAACATCTTACCCAATACTCGTTTTGTGCTTCGTTATACCCATTCGTCGAAGAATATACACAACGTATCTATTCGATATATCTCTATCTATGTAGAGTGAGATCCCATAGCCGGATCATGGTATCTTCTTAGAAGCCGGAAACAATGCTGGCCAACAGTGTCAAAATAGACCCAAATCGTGAAAATGATGTCCAAGCAAGATTTGCCTGCGACTTAAAACCCGACGCTGTAGTCTCTTTGGAAAATCAAATACCCTCCTAACTTCGTTTTACAGTAGTGCGTAAATCTTAGGATATCACTTTAATAGTTCAGTGTTTGCTTGATAGCATCATATATCCCTGTTTGATACTTGTTAGCTCAGGTCCTGATACAGTAGGATTAGGAAAGGGAGAAGAAACATACTGGCAACGTCTGGTAAGTTAAACTTCTCGTATATCAAACCGCAATGCGTGCTCCAGCCCGTAACTCTCTTAACAGGGGCCTCTAGTCTTAAGAATGCGCCTTCTTGGATCTCAGCGGCGACTTCGGCGCCAACACCGGCGTTCTTCATGCTCTCATGAACGACAATGGCTCTGCCAGTTTTGCGGACACTCTCGAGGACTGTCTCTCTGTCCCAGGGGTAGATTGCCCGCAAATCAATCAACTCAATGCTCGCGCCAAAGTCCTTCTCTGCTTTGGCAATAGCATCAGAGCAGAGGTACAGTGGCTGGCCGTACGAGATAACCGTCAAATCCTTTCCAGGTTTAAGAATGTCGGCCTTGTCTAATGGCAAGAAGTACGTTTCTGTTGGTACATATTCAACTGCAGCACGGTACAGAATCTTTGGCTCCATAAAAATGACCGGATCATTGCAGTTAAGGATCGCGTTCAACAAGAGACCCTTGGCTTGAGTTGGCGATCTCGGCATAACGACTCGTAATCCAGGAACATGAGTAAACAGAGACTCTGGAGACTGGGAGTGATATCTGACACGCCATGCAATATTAGTCCAAAGAATACCGAACCTTGAGAGGTCGAGATCACTTACAAAGCACCGTGCCCAACACCACCGCAGGGCATTCTCACAACGAGGCCACCAACGTTGCCGCCCGTGGCGCCTTCTCTGTACCGGAACTTGGCCGCTTCATTCACCAACTGATCGAATGCCGGGAACACATAATCCGCAAACTGAATTTCGGCCACGGGTTTGAATCCCTCTGCGGCTGCGCCAATACCAAATCCCATGATTCCCTGCTCGGTCAACGGGGTATTGAACACTCGCTCCGATCCAAATTCTGTCTGCAAATCGACCGAGCACCGAAAGACACCGCCAAACGCAACATCCTCACCGAACAAAAGCACTCTCTCATCGGCGGAGAGGGCGTTTCGAAGCGCGGAATTGATGGATTGGTAGAGGTTCAATCGTTTTGTGGAAGCGTTCTGAGGAAGTTCTGGATTATTAGAAAGCGTGGTGGGCGCATGATGGAGAAGAGGGGTGGCCTTGTAGTCGACAGGCAGATTGAGACGTGCAGTGGCTGGCGGAGCTTGGGATGAATATGTGCGGCGCGCGCTGAGGGAGCTTAGGAGCCGTCGAGAGGCATGACGGGAGGAGGCCATTGTTTTCTTCGCTGTGAATTTCCAATGACTGTCGCCGGGATATATCAAAGCCTCTCCTCTTCACAACGAATATACGGAGTAGTAAATCTGAATCTGCGAGGGTTTCTGAAGGAAGATGCGAGCAGCGGTCGATTCCTCTGATTCCTCGGACCAACCGCCGCGATTAACCGCTCGGGGTTCCCGCTAAGATAAGATCCGATGATAAACTCCTCACCGCCTTATGATACACTGAGTCGCAGAACACACTGCGGAATGCTAGAAGAACCCAAACTTCAACAATTACTCCGTGAAACAATAATAAAAGCATGTCCTCTCTCAGTCTACAGCAATACAACTCAGGATGTGATTGAATATTTCTTCCCACCAGCAATGCTATGAAAACAGCGATGGTTTGGGATTCTGCCATTATGCAAGTGATTCGTCCAACTTGCTGACATAAAGCAGGTGGTGTCGACGTCATCGCTTTTTCCACGGCATCCACGATCTATCAGATTGACCAGAAACACAAGTAACAAGAAGATAGTAATTCTCTACTAAATTCTAGAACTGATTATCTATCATGTATATTTCTATGTGAACTTTCCGAGACTGGAATTCCCAAATCCTACACGGAAGCAATCCTTGCTGAACTATCCATGCAAACGCCTTTGGTCTTTTGCGAACGATATGCACACCCGTACACCATTAATTCGGGTTCACATGAACCGGCTGCTTTTGCTTAATCTCTTTTTGTTCTTGCTCATTCGCAGCGTTCTCTATGATCTGAGTCTCCCATGCTGTCATGGCCTGGATGAAAAACTGTTTCTGCATATGGCGGGGTGCCGGTGGATCGGCCTTTCCACGTCGTTTTCTCGACTCGATCGACTCCATGATTGAAGCATTGTCGCAGTCAATTTTTTGTCCATACAGGTCGTCATCGTGGACTTCTTCGGTGAAGTGGAATGTGCGGAATTCGGTATTTGCCCAGCCGGTGCCTGGCCACACGGGGGAGGGACGGACGTTAGTATAATTCTTCGGACTAGGTTTCCTCTTCGTGACTTTGTACGTGGAAACGAGCAAAGAGAGAATGTAAGTTGGTCAAGGGTCCCTCTTTCAAGCTGACAGACAAAGGAGGAGTAGTAGGGAGGGTGACATCAACCACTGAATAAAGATTGTATCTTTCGAGCACCAGACAGGATCTCTGAGCTTTGTGCGTAAATACAATCCTGATTGATGTCACGGGGATCTTGGTGATAATGTGGAGGTAAATCAAGGGAAAGTAACATACCTGTATATAACGTGCTATCTTGCCAATCTTCTGTGAAATAATGTAAAAATCCTCCATGAGAGACCATCACAATCTCCTTCTCAGGCCTTGACTTCAGCCACCTCCGAGCGTCCCGGGCACGAGCTGAAATGGCTTTGGCATCTGCGGCCCATCTTGGTTTGGTCTGCACCAAGAAAATGAGTTGATATCCCTTGCAACGTCATACCTGCGGCGCAACTGTAACTTACTTTATCATTCCAACCGTCCATCACCAGCGACAAATCAACTGGTAAATCTTTCTCCCTCACCTCCTTAGCTAACGCCTCAAGATCGCTTCCTATATCACATGGCACATCGCTCGTCTCCTGGATCTCAGGCAACGCGATGACCTTCAAGCCCTTTTCTCTCAGAGGTTCTTCAAACGCTAGCAGCGCAGTGTATATGGTCCGCCTGAGCGGTGATGCGACAATCAACTCGACGCTCGAGTGGAATGGAAACTGCTCGTAAAGGTCTCGGCATTGTGTTTCGCCGTGGGGTGTGAGGAGGGGGTCGGGAAGAACGTGGTTGGCATGGTTGAGGTTATGGAGACCCTGCTCGGAGAACGTATTAGCCCTTGAGAAACGTCTCCAAGCTGCTTAAATGAAAGATGGTGTCGCATAGAATGAAGAGACCTACCTGCGCATGGCGGACGCAGTGGATGACTGGTGGCATATCGGCGGTTCTCTAGAATTTCAATGATTGGAGCCCGGGAGAATTCTCGCGACAACCAAGCGACGGACTTAAGAAGATGCTAATCTCGCGGCTAAATCTGCAACAAAATCTCGTATGACAAGCAAACGGTGACGGCGAAAAGCTCGTCTCCCCGTATAGTTCTGTAAGGACCCCTGAGCGAGCGGAAGGTACGTGCGGGGCTAGTTCTTTGAATTGCTGGCGGTGAAGACTTCGAAGATGGAGCGCAAACCGTACGCAGGCTCTTTAGCAATAATGGATACTGTAGCACTGTGTGAAAGCCTACGTGAAAGTTTTTATAACCCCTTGAAATGAACGACAAGAACGATTTTTGAGTGCAAGTCCGGGCTTGTTGCGGCGGAACTTGGAAGTTGAGTCACCAAAATAGATGCGCCGCGGGGCACGGGATGGTTAGTGCTGATTGGCCAGAAACGGCACAAAGCAAAGTGTGCGACAAGGGGCCGATTAGTCAGCGAATTTTTAGGAAAAATCGGAGTTTCAGGGGGCAAACAACGAGGATATCAACGCTTCATGAACTGTTTCCATTTCTAAATAGCTAACGCCTAAAAGCCTCATGGCTGTATGCATCCTCAATAGAGTAAGAAAATAGAAAAGGGGAATCACAAGATCACAGCAAATCATCATGGAGCACAATATGCAACCAGAGCTTTTAACCCGCGAGTCCGCTACGCAACGCCAAACCCCTTGGAATTCTCCAGGGCTTTATCAAGCTTTTCTTCCAGTACCTCGCGGCACGAATACTCGGGGAGTAATAGTCTGCCAAAACAGGTAGAGCTCGTCGGAAGTCGCTGCGAAAGCAGTGTTAGTTGAAGCACAATGTGACCATAGAAGGGGAGATAGCACATACATCATCGCCAGTGCCATTCTTCATAATGACAAACACGATGCTCGAAATTCCATTGACTGGTACCCGGTCACTGGCAGTGACAAACTCCAACAACTGACCCCGTTTCTTCTGGGAATAACCTCTGACAACTACCCAGAAGTCCTTCATGAGCCGGTCCTTGGGTTCAAAACCATCGTAACGTGTGTGTTTTTCGAGTTCGTCTATATCAATCTCCTGAATCCCCTCAACCACTGTTTTTAACGATTCTGGTGTGAAGATGGACAGAGCTGTTCGGTCTAGACAGGTGTAGAATCCGCGAGCAAAAGCCTCGTATTGAGCGCGGACCGATTTATCCGTGAGCCAGAATATGTAATCTTTGACATATTGTTCACGGTTGGCGTTCGTGACAAGTGGCGCCTCATGCTCAGGGAGAGACGGCACGCATCGTTCCCGGGCCTTGGAAGAAGATCCCTTTAGGATGCTGGACAAATGGCCGTCGCGGCGATTGCGGTTGTCGCCTGTCATATCTTGTAACATCGATACGTCATAGTCCGATGAGTCGATGCGCTTTGCATCACCGCTCTCCGACGACTCAGTAGATGGGCTAAATCTGGTTTTGTTCCATGTCACGTTTCGCTCGGCGGGAGGCCAGGGCTCGTTTCGGTCCACGCCCGTCATGTCCACGGTAACGACTTTTCCAAACGCGTCGAAACTGAACTCGTATGTTCTCATGAAGATGTCCCCCACATCACCATCATTCCACGAGAGTAATTCACCGAGTCCCTTTGCTAAGCCCTCCCAACCGAGTTGGATGTGTTCAAGTTTCTTGACCTTTCGATCAAGTAATTTCATGTAGAGAGCAACTGGAAAGTTCACAGGTAAAGTAAGCCCGTTGTAAATGGCAAGCGACATGAGGAGCCCCAGCAATTCGAACTTGTAGAGCGGCTCAAAGGAACACGGTTGGAACCAAGAGATATGGTTCTGGTTATCCAAGGTAAACATTCCGTACACCGGATCCAGTGCCTCTGCCATAACCACACGGAAGAACTCTTGCTGAACACCCCCATGGTCGATTCCTTCTTCGCCTTCATCCATGCCCATCTGAACCCTTAGCGGGCGCGTCAATTCACGTTTCTCACGTCTCCAGAGCTGATCAAGGGCGTCCATCAACGCATTATCTCTTCGCACAACAAGTACCAAGTAAGTAGAAATGGATGTTTTGAGTCTTGCAAGTAAGCCAATATCATCGTCTATCGCTATAGAACTTGAGAACGCAGTTTGGGTCACGTGTCGAGATGCGGTCATTGCAGCTTCGTAAGATTTAGACATCGCCGAATAATTCAGGGCGCGGAAATATATTACCAAAGAAGAAGGCGGAAACATAAATGCACACGATAGAAGATGTAGCGTGCGGTTATTAGGGATAAATCCCAGCCATTCAACTGGCATCTCCATGGGATCTAGTCTCTCAGAAAGAAAGGAGGTATGAAAATCTTCGGGTATTAAACCTAATTTCGCTCTATGATGGTGCATCGAAGCTAACAATTGTAAAGCGCCGCCGGCAGCGCCGGATTTCAATAGCTCAGGTTTGCCATCCCATTCTTTTAAGATCAGGCTCCTGAGCCATTCAACTGCTACCATTGGCATAGTCGTTCGGCGTTCAGCCTCGTGCAGATCAGGCAGCGAGCGCGAAGAATTGGAAGTGTCGGGGATATAGGATTGAATGCATTTTATAATGAGATCCAAGGGGTTAGATCTGTCTGGTCTTCTTACGCCCTGGGGGTAGGAAGGCCCAAGCTTGGAGATTTCGTAAAAGGCAAGACGAGCAGATATCACACGAGCCAAACGGCTTATCAGCCGAAGGGCTAGATCATGTTCAAACCTATCGGCAGCTTCCGTAAAGAGACGGGCAGCAGCTTGGGAGCCTTTTCGTATCTCATAATCAGGCAGTACAGTTCCCGCAGAGCGGACTCTGCGCAAAACTTGCCATGTTTGGGAATCTAGTCGAGGGATAGAGCTAGATAGCGCAAAGAGTGTAACAACAGCGATGCATGCAGCATCCAAGTCCGATACATGATTCTGCGACGCGGATGCCCCATCTTGGCTACTCCCGCGGGCTCGTAAAGCGGAGTTGTTTGACGTCGAACGCCAAATAAAGCGTTTGCGGTTTTTCGTGGATGTAGAAAACTCTATTGGGGGGATAAAAAGTGTCTCCAGGCACATCCACAGGCTATTTAACGTGGTTTCCCAGGGGCAAATCCGGTGCACCTTTCGAAAAACGTCGTCTAGATCCTGGGTGTCGATATATAAAGCCGGAGCACGGTCGTCGTCCAGTCTAGCTTTCTCCAAAGGAGATTGGAATGAACGTAAGAGCTGCTCCGGGTTACTAAGAACATAAAACAGGCTTTGGGCCACGAAAGGGAACGTTTGCCGTTGGCGATGAGTAGCAAATTGCCATTTCCAGGGCTCTGTGTAGCCCCGCGATTCCAATCGTGCAATCTCGTCTTTCCAAGCTTCTTCGTCCTCTTCGGTCTCAAACATCATCTTTTCCAACCCATCAACTATATCTTTCGATAGAATAGAAAGGCTCTCAACACGAGGCTCCTGGTCTACAGTCAGCTGTGACTGCCGCCGTGGGCGATCATCCTGAGTTCGGATACCGGCAGGAGACAGAGGTTCTGACGGCGAGCTCAAATCATTGAGCCCCAGACAGTGACGATCCGACACATTGCACGATGCGTCCGAATAGACGTGGCTTTGAGGTCTTTCTTCGGTGCCGTAATGTATGTTGGGATGACGATCTCTGGGTCTGTGCTTTTGCGGCCGAGGTTTTAGCGCGGGCGGTGAGGGAAGGGGCCGTGAATTCGTAGTTGGTGTATTATTCGTTGGAAGTCTTCGAACGGGTTTTCGCTCGCTCCTCGGTACGTCGTCTGTATGTCTGAAAGGTTGCCTCCGATGATCGATTTCCCCCAGTGAAAGACGCTTCACCGGTTGCCCTGGTACCTTAACTTCAAGAGTTGCGGGAGGGGTACTTATAGGCGTAGATGCGATATTGGGCTTTTTGCATTGTGGACGGCCATTGGTCAATGTGGCTTTATGAGTTTTGGACGGCTTCTCCTTCACAGGTTGCGAGTTGGTTTCATTGAAGTTATCACAAGGGGGCTTCTGCGCTGTAGCATTTTCTTCCGCTGACGGCCGTGATCCGTATCCACCAGCAACCTTTCTCAATGGTAGCCACTCTACCATGCGAACTGAAAGCGTATCGAACAAATTTTGGGCAATGGATTTGGGATCTTTTAAAATCTTTGGCTGAGGAGCCTCGCGCGGTAGAGGAGTCTGCTGATGTTGTGGGGGTGAGTTCTTCATATGCTCCGACGAGGCCGAACGTTCATAATTCTCGCGAGATCGAAACTCGTTCCCCTGTCTCCGGGGCCTCCTCGGGCCTGAATCAGACCCGCTGCTGTTTCGGGATTTGTGATCACGATGCGCATATTCGAAAGGCGACTTAGACTCCGGATCCGAAGGTGGTGTAGGCCGTCCTGCCACCCAGTGCCTGTCTTCTTGAGCGAGAAACTCCGGACTCGCCGCCGGCGGGTTTCGACATAATCCGTGTTCAGGGTCATCCTGGCTCGCTAGATAACAAGCTAGAGTTCTGGCACTCAGATCTGTAAAGTTTCGAAACGGCGCTTCAGCGACTCTTCTTCTAAAGCTAAGACAGGTGGGTGTCGTGCAATGAGGGTCCTGACAGCCATGGAGAAGCTGGTTCTTGTACCTATTAGGAGAACAAACTATCAGCAACGGAAAGGGAGTACTCATTCATGGAAACCCTCACCTTCTCACAAGTGAGTTGAAATTGCGCTGGCGCTCATCTTTGGTCCACGACAATATCCTAGCTGGATCATTTACAACGACGGTGTTCTTAACGATCACATCTGGGGTCCCGTGAGGGAGCTTGGAGAAGTGGAGAGTCGTTCGATCGCCTCCGATCGGGCTATGTCCGGAATCAGAAAGGCCCCTAGCACCCCCCTGAAGCCTAGTCATTACGTCGCAGTAAATAGCATAGCTTAAAGTGCAAAAAGAAAGCAGAAGAAGCAAACCGGTAGACTGAAAAGTTCCAAAAGTGAACAAGATGGATGTTGAGCGCCATCGTCATCCGCGCGGTAGCCCTGCGGTCACGGGGGCAGATCCCGGATTAAGGTTGCTCCAGAGGCGCTAGTACGGTAACGAATTAGGGCTGGGTATCGTATTGTCACCGCAAACACTAAACGTCATTTTTCGCCGCAAATTCAAAGTTTCTTGCTGATAAACTGATAACCCCAATCTCAACTTCATCCCACAATATAAGAGGGGTAGAGTCAGCGCCTCTTCCTTTGTTGCAATCACTCATTTCTCACTACTTATAGAGAAAAATCAAACTAGATTTGATCCTGTGAACTCTGACCTGACTCAATATGGCTCCTCCCGCAGCAGATTTTGAAGGTGCTCCAAGCACGCATCCGTTCACATGCAACAGTTGTCAGGTAGCATTCCGGAGTAGCGATGCCCAAAGGACGCATATGCGAAGCGACTGGCAGTAAGTAACTCTGCATTCTGATGCTTGACATGTTACTGACCTGCATGTCTCAAGCCGATATAATTTGAAACGACGAGTTGCCTCCCTCCCCCCTCTCTCCTCGGAAACATTTGCGGAAAAGGTTTTGAGTGTCCAGGCGTCAAACTCGGCAGCCGCTGCCAGAGCAACCTTTGAAAAGACTTGCGCAGCGTGTCAGAAGACCTACTTCAGCGAAAATGCCTTTATGAATCACTTAGGAAGTCAGAAACACAAGCTTAAAGAAGCGCTGTTAAGGAAAAATGGAGGGCACTTAGATGATTCAGCCTCTGTGATAAGCGGAACGTTCTCTATGGGAGAACCGATAAATGTTGCCCCGGGTGTGATTTCACCAGAAACCATCGTGGAAGAGGAGTTCTCAGCGATTGTTGATGGGATGAAAGATGCTTCTCTTGATGTCAAGGACCCTGTCGTGGGAAGGCCGCACCGACCCAGCTTATCACAGGCCAGTGTTCAAAGCCGTCCGTCGGTCGCCAATGAGACAGATATTGGAGAAGCAACCGTTGCCCGCTGTCTCTTCTGCAACTACGACTCCCCTGATTTGAATGAAAATATTACGCATATGCACAAGATACACGGAATGTTCATTCCTGAGCAAGATTATTTGGTTGACTCCGAAGGCTTGATCAAATACCTTCAAGAAAAGGTGCTGCAGGATAATGAATGTCTTTACTGCCACAAACTCAAAACGACGGCGTCTGGCATCCAAACGCATATGAGGGACAAGGGGCATTGCATGATTGCCTTTGAATCCGAGGAAGAGATGATTGAAATTGGCCAGTTCTACGACTTCACAAGCACATACTCAGACGATGAGGAGGATGAAGATAGATCAGTTAAGATGCGCGATGCACCAGCTGCGGAAGGTGATGGTTGGGAAACTGATAGCGATGCGTCCTCTCTCGACTCTGAGGAGTTAACTGCCGTGCCCATTGATGACCGCACCCATCAGTATGCAAAGCTATCAAAACACAAGCACCATTCCAACGAACCACGGTCGCATCGACAAACAGATGGCTTTCACTCGCATGCACATGAGCATTCTCGCGCGGTATTCTACTCCGACTATGAACTGCACCTGCCGTCCGGGCGTGTAGCTGGCCACCGGTCGCTTGCCAAGTATTTCAGGCAGAATCTCCATAATTACCCTACACCAGAAGAGCGTTTCGAGCGTCAACAGGCTATAGAGGCAGCGCCTTCAGATGAGGGAGAGGACGGGGACGAGGCTCCAAGGTCAAATAATCGAAATCGCGCCCTCATTTCGAGAGCGAATGGTGGTCTTGGTATGCTTGGTGCCACCGCCAGCCAAAAGAACGAAGTTCGCGCCGCAGAAGTGAGAGACAAGAAGCGAGAACAGAGAGCTTTCCGTGATTTCCAATGGGGTGTTTCGAAGAGAGCCAATCACCAGAAGCATTTCAGAGTAAGTTACCTTCTCCCATTATTTCATGCCGTTTTTCGCTTGATTTGTGGCTAACCACTCTATATTGCAGGATCCTCTTCTCCAGTAAACATTGCAACCCTTCGGTATTGGTGTGCTGTATTTAATGCTTTCACAATCATGATCTGACTATTCGGAACGATTTACATGCCTGTTCTACATTGATGCAGCTGACATGTTACATGTTACATGTTTTTCCTCACAATCCTCATGTGGCGCACCCCGGGCTGAGCACTAAAGAATACGGGCACACTGGATACGCACACGAGTTTAATAATAGAACTGTGCTTCTCATTATGAGGTAGCTAAATATGAGCTCATCCGTTTACCGAATATACGAGCTTCCTAAATCGGGATAGAAATACTTTGGCCACTATGCAAAGTAACTACTCAACATATGCAAGGACATTCCAATGTGAATATAAATCATTTAATACGGTGTAACATCAATGGTAACTAGGTGTAGCTTGCGCAGAGGACTCGATCCTGGTACCAACTACATGCTCTTTAGTTGAGCCTCATCTCTCTGCGAGCAACAACCCGTCCAATCAACCTCTACTGGGAACTACGAATTTGATAGAGAAACACCCGTGAGGATATGATTCGGTATAAACTGACTCAATAATACCTAACCACTCAAGAACACCGCTCATTACATTAGTAACCACCTAAACGAAAAGAGGAGAAAACAATACAGTAAACAACCATAGCCTAACCCGATATTCATGACATTTACGAAATCATGGAAACGAAAGACTCATAGACTTGCTCTCAATTCAGGTTTCAGAGCCGGCCTTGTCCACCTTTCCCAAGCTTCCATACATACGCTCCCTCGCTCGTTCAAGTTCCTGTTCATCGGAATCTGTCGCGTCCACGACATTAGAGTCTCGTATGCATTTCCATCATAGTGACCAATAGCGGAGCAAAGACTGGCATCCGTGAAATCCCACGCATCAGTTAATGCGATCGCATCTGGAAGTAGTTCGTCGAGCAAATCGTTGACACAGGCGCGGATGTCGGAAAGCTGATCCTGGTTGAGATAGTCGCCCTCCGCGAAGGATATAGCGTCATATGACTGGGGATGAACGATTGTGGTGAGTGCGAACACGGAATAAAGTCGCGAAAGTGTGGCACGAATCGCAGGATCAGTGATTTGGGAGACCGCGTCGATGAATTTCCGGAGAACAAAGAGTTCAATGTACGCCCGGGCTGCCGCAATTATGCTCATCATATTCTGGTTCCATGCTTGAGAGGCTGAGTAACGTCCACTTCGTACTGCATTTTCGATACTGTCGTTGCATTGATTCAGCAGTCGAAATGCACGGTGCTTAAAAATGGATACCTGAACAGTGGGGTTCAGAAACTGCTTGCCCGTTGCGTCACAACGGCGTATCCCAGAATTGGCTCTAGTCATATCCAAGGCTTCACGAAAATCTCCCATTCGAGTATCGATGCGGTGCCCAGCCTTCAGCATCTTGAGGCACTTGAGCAAGTACCGACCTACCTGTTGGTACATCACATAATTCTCACCCTCGAAGGTAGCAGGGGCGGTTGCTTCAGCCACGATAGTCGGTAGGCCGCTGGTCAGGACATACCCATGTCCACCGCAACACTTTCGCGCATCCTCAGCTCCATCTGCTGCTACCTGAGTATTCCAGGCCTTAAGGCCTGCAAGAAGCATATGGTAGTAGCCCAATGAAGCATAATCATTGTTGTCCGCCACCTGCCGAAGGCTCTCGTATAATCCGTTTAGAGTGGAGGATGTGAACAAAATTGCATAAGCCCTTGAGATTAGAGTGAATAGGCGAAAGTTCTGAGACCGGTAGGATATAATTGTCATTTCTGACCCATCTGCTGTTCCTTCTCCGGTTGGTCCAAGGCCTTGTTCACGTACTACCGAAAATCGAGTCGCAATTGTTGCTGCTTGTGCAAGTTTGAATCCAGAACCTTGTGCGATGATTGCCCGTGCGTAAAGCATTGTGAGATATGCAAACTTGTCGTGCTTTGGCTTATGGTAGGTACCATCCCTGTCCAAACGAGCGTGTCTCATTAACAGCCATTCTCTTGGGATACGGACATTGTGAAAGATCGCATATCCGTTGGTGGTTCCATTATAACCCATTTTCATGCCTAGGTCTCCAAGCTCGACGCCAGATATGGGCGAGAAGTCATCCAAGTCTCTCAGTTGGATGATAAAGGGATGCACACCATAGTCGTTTTCCCCGACGATTAGTCGGGCCATCAGCACGGCATGTGTACACGAGGATGCGATGGCACCTGGCCAGAATTTGGCCGACGTAAACGTGGGAGAGCTGACGACGAATTCATCTGTCTCCAGATCGAAGGTGGCGGTTGTCTCTATACCTCGTACAAATGTGCCACGGGCGAGTTCAGTTTGACAGTAGGCTCCGTTTATAGTCCCCGACTTTGCGAGTGGCAGCCAGTATGCTGCTTGTTCTGGGGTCGCTTGCTCCTCAATGGTCGGTATGAACATCATATAATGGAGACCGTAAGGGGTGCAGTTGCTTAGAGTATAACGTTGATCCATGCCCGTAAAAAAGTCATGGTTGTGCAAGATTCCATCGACAAACGACGCCGTTCCAAGTCTTACTCCTTCACTATAAGCCCCTTCACGGCTCAAGTCTGCATAAGCTCTCGGGAGTCTGGACTGATCAGCTGTCCCAGTCGCGGTTTCAACCCGATGGAAAGCTTCTCTGCGCCTTTGGACCGTCTCTTCACTGTTTTCTCTGTCAGTTTATCCCAATAGCAAGTTGGAAAGTCGATGCTCACCCTCCATATATTATGCATGATAGCTTGTAAGGATTAAAGGTAGCGCTGGCCCTTGCCTTGGCCATCAGCGCCGTTTGCTTATTCCGGGGCGCCATTGTGATATTCATGCTAAGTAGCACAATATAACAATTGCTCCTCACCAAATGGTATAGTTTCAGGATGGCAAGAAGACTATGATAAGGAGCTTAGAATAGTTGTGATGAAAATTACCAGAGATATCGCCTTCGCTGATAGTAGGGGCAGGCAGGCTGCCCCTTAAATATCAGCCTCAGTCGAAACATGTATGTACCTTCGCGAACAATGGGCCGATCTTTCTCCAAGATACATCAGATACATTCGGTATCGCCGCAACCACAAAGCAATCGGATTGGTTGAGACGGACAACAGAATGAGATAATCGAAATGCATCAAGTCACCTATCATATGTGGCTAAGATGCCCATCACGAAGTATTCAATATCCATGGGCACGAGGATATGCCACAACCCGCGGAACCAGAGAACCCGAGTGTAGCGTGTATTGGCTGTGCGTGAACGGAGACGTCAGGCCGGTGATATTCGTGGGGCGGGGATTGATAAGCGAAGACCATTGTCTGACCAGTTTATCCGCGACAGTGCTCGGGCTAGCTTTAGAAATCGCGCCATCACTTGCATCCTTAGTCTCGGTCCGTATGTACATACAGTACATGCGTAACATCAGCTTGAAGTTGTCACCACAGCACGGGGCCTCCGGAAGAAAGTAACCTGGAAGTCGGGGAAGTTGTGGGACTAAAGTGAAGTTTCCCCTCTTCATGCACTGAGCACTCAGCGTCGAATGCTTACTATGTCGTCGAAAAATAATGCCCAAGTGATTATTGGACACAATATCCCGCGGCTCGATCGCTGGGCAGTAGGGATGGATTCACCCCCGGTCCTGTGAGACATAAAGTTACTGGGAGCACCAGCCGCTAGCCTGACGAACGGCGTCGATGGCGGCAACATGTCAAGATGGTTGGCAGCTTGCATCCCGGGACGTCAAGCCATGCAGGCCATCCGCAGCTCGGGCAGTCAAGGTCAAGGTCAAGGATATGGGTTTCGGACATTTATGCATGTTCCAGGATGCGGGCGGATGTGCGCCACGGCCTCACGTGACCCACTGCCCCTCTGCAACGTCGGCGGCGGCCAGTTGAATTCGCAAACTGCATTCATGATCAGGTTCTGATCTCGTATATTTTGGGGACGTGGCTGACGCCGACCTGTCAGTCGACCCAGAACGTGGCAGATACTTGCATATCGACCTGCTCGATCCGGGGCGTTATCTATTTTTATTCAAGGCGAGCCTGGCGGGTAAACTAATCGAATTCGATCCTTGCCCAACACCAGCCATCGTATCGGGCCCACCACTCTCGCTGTCGATGAACTAGTCTCGAGGGACGGTCCGCAGACTCCAGTTGTTTGTTCATTTTGGAATTCGCCATGAGGAATGTCAAGGCGCCCTTCACGCTAAGGTTTCTGACCTCACATTGAGCGGGGACACTTGACATTGCGAATGACAAAATACATTTCCGGGTAGTTAGACTCTAATGCGAGTCTACCGAGATGACTCGGGATGTTGCACCCCAGCCGAGCTGCCAGGAAACGGCAGTTTGCTACAAGCCGTACGACTTGGATTTTGGGAACAGAGCGTGGACGCTGATTTAAATCGAACGGCAAGGATAAGGCAAGGAGCGACATACCGGCAAACTAGCATTTGCAGCTCTCGAACATTCCTGCGGACCCCGCAGTGAACACCTTGGGGCATCATCATCAAGGCCACAGACCGCGTATCCCGTAACTTGTTCTCTCAGTTCACTTTGAAATCTGCGCGTCAATGCATCTTTAGGTTGCCGTCAGCCAGGCTAGTATGAATGCCAAATAGGAAAGCTGACTTGCTTCTTGGCATGCTCTGATTTCGTGATGTGGGTTCTGGATCCCACTGGGGACTTTTCTATAACGCCTGTTCCTGGACGTCTGTTGGATACCTTCCAAGAGAAACGGGCCATTCAAAGTAAGTGTAAGCCGCCTGTCAGCTTTTTTGCTAAGGCATTCGCATAGCAACGTTCGTGGGAGGCAGGGGTTTCTTCCGTGGGTTGACCAGTCCCTAGCCATTGAGGGGCTCAACGAGCATTCGTGCCGCGGAGGCACTGCTAAACTGGGTTCCAAGGCAGCCCTTTCTCGAATCTTTGGCGTTTTCCGACTATTTGCCGTTTAGAAAAAAGGCCCCTATGTCTCTTGATTGGCCCAAGGAGCGGGGGGATAGCGGCTCTGAATTGATTTGCATTCAATACACGCTTGTCACAGAGAGTGATCACAACGATTTCCGCTGTTTGGCCGGTTGTGCACAAGTGGAGCATGCCTGAAGCCATGATCGAAGGAATGCCCACCTAGGTAAGCAGTGGCGACTCGGTTTTAAGGCCAAAACCCATGAGCTGAACTCGAGCTTGCCTGTCAAGTGTGCATGGTGAGGGTGATTTCTGTAAGTTTGACGCTTCCGGAATTAGTCATAGGAAGTATAGTGCAGCAAACATGTCACAGAAAGCGGAATCGGCGATGGCCGAAATACTAACCATTCCGCTTCCAATTCAAATTTCAGCACTATTTCCTCTAGAGTTCGTGGAGATTTCTACCCGGGGATCCGTTTATCTTGCGAAATGATGCAATCACTGGCCTATGGCTCAAAGAGGGCATCGAAGGTTAGCCCCTCCTGCAGAATAAAAAGCGTCATGAGGATTTCGATACGTACATGGCCGGTGCGAGGGCAAAACCTTGAAAATGGTGCGCTTGAATCTGTGTATGAGCTACTTACAGAAAGACGCAGTCAATCAAATACTCGGGTGAGAACCCCAATTTTATCAGATACCCGCGTGGTCGTGAAGTCGATCGATGATAGGGCATAACCGTGCCACTATCACAATTGAAGGAGCACCGAATCAAACTTCTTTTTAGGATTGTCGGCACAAAGATGAGATTGTCTCCGCGGCGCAAGGTTTCCAGGATCTCGGAGGTGAAAAACAAGCCATGACAGTCGACTTCCAAGTATATTCTAGTACTTGAAAAAGGCGGCAAGATGTAGCATCGGCGGCGACGGCTTCAAGTTCGTTCAAAAGATTCCAAGTTAGAGGTCAAAGAAGCCTCGGAAGCTCGGCCATGTTACACAACCGTTTGCGGATCTGCCCAACTTTGGGCTATCAGACGTCTCTATATAAGAAGCCAGTTGATCCAAGATTCTATTGGTATGCAACGGGCGGTCAGAAACACTGTCACATGCTGACAGTAGTACGATAGCAACGAATGTTGCTGGATGTACCTGTTCGCGGATTTCAGTGACTCGGAAGTATTGTCCATGGTCGCTCAAAGCCCCCTTGGATATCTGTGTCGGCCGACTGCAAGCAGCTCTCCCTTGCTAACTTTCATATTTGAAGCGATAAGAGAGATTGAGCCTCGTGAGGACGTGATTGACCTGCTGAGTAGCGCCATATCAGTCATGTGGACCCGATACCCAACCCATTGGCTCCGGTGCCTGCAGTAGCTATTGACCATGGAATGAAAGAGATGCCGAGATTACCGGTTCCTCTTCTTCGAATTCCGCCAGGGAGGCATGTGTGAACTCCAGTGGGCGAGGGCCGCCGAATCATCGGTGAGCCTACGGCGAATATAAACGGAAGAGTCAGAAAATCATAACTGCAGCTGACCACTCGCTGGAATAGTATTTGATACTGCGAGTCCAGACAGCAAACGTGTTCATCGTAAATGCGAAGTGTATAAATGGAGGCGTGAAACATCCTGTTACGCTGTACACTGGATAAAGGCATGGTTTTCTAACACCAGCCCAAAAAAGGCGTCCTTAATCTTATGGAAAAAACCAGTGACCACAGGCCTGTTTCGTGAGAAGGGGTATCGCGGCTGACAATGTGTTTAAGGAGTGTTAGAATCTCATTCGAACTCAACAAGCAATTTGCACAAGGGTCATTCAAGCACCGATGACAAAGTACACCAGATATAAAGTAGTGAGATTTGAAAAGTAGTAGATTATTCTGTATCACGAAGCACCACCTAAGGAAATACCCCCCTTGAGCACATCTTTCGGGTGCGGTGTTCGACTGTCGTTGGATGTCAGAGGTAAGCTGTCGTAGACTAAATTTTTTTAGACTAGCACCACCATTTGCTGACGTAATCTCAACGCCTCCACGTGTTTGAAACCTAGACTCAAAACAGACTGTTTTAACTTTCAACGACTCGCCCATCAATCAACACACGGACAACCCCAAGCCCAAGGAATCCTAATAAGATAACCAGAGAGCAAAATATCACCATAGTAACCGGTTGTTTTTTGGGCAATGAATGGACACCCTTCTGCTTTGATCTCAAGTTTTCGGGTGCTTGAAACGCTAAGGCTGTGATCATTTTGGATGCATCCCCAGCATACCAAAGCAAGGGAAGGATTGGTTGATAATGAGGGCTAGACAACCGGCGGCTCGTTAACTATGATCTGGTCCTGCTATTCTTGAATCCATCACACTCTCTTTTGTTTCCTGGCCCTTTAGCAGGACGTCCATGATGCCAAAGAGGACTCTTTCGGTTCTTTTTCTCTCAAAGTTGCTCCCATGCAAGTCCGGTTGCTATCTCTCACTTGTGTACGTCGTAGTGTCTTTCCAACCCGGCTGTACTGGTGTGAATATGCCGTGGTCTTTGCAGCGGTACCGGTCCTTGTCCCGGCTCTTGCCTCGTTGATGGTGATCATTAAAACCAGGGTAAAGAGACGCGTGTGCCATCGGAAAAATTGAATTTAGGATCTATGCTGCTGGCAGCGAACGATGGTTCAAAATGCAGGGCCCTAATAATTTAGAAGCAAGGCCCAATTTCCTCGAGCTGCATGTGCGCTTGGTGATCAAACTGATTGTTAATCGGAAGATGCAAAGACTTGACTAACTAATTCCTCCTGGGAAAAGATCACCGTCGTGCACAGCGATGGAGTGCCCGCCCAACTCGGCATCGATACCCACCCGTGAGTTCGTGACGAGATACGCACGCCCAGTGTATCCCTTTCCTGAGCTTTGGACGCGTTCGCGGGCCAAATTTGTTCACGAAAAAGATGCACTGGCCACCGATCGACTCCTCCAGGCCATGATTCATCTTAGCCTGATGAGCCAACGAACTGTAGGACTAGAAAATCGCAAGGCTTGTGAATCTGGGTACGTCGAGAAACGTAGGAATAACATGTATTGTACTCCGCACGGATTAGGGGCGTACACAAAGCAAGGGTGCCCTAATGTTGATGCCTATTAGCATGTAGTCAGCCTTGGTGGCCCGTCTAAAATGTGAAACGCCTTGAGAGCGGAGTCAAGAGATCTTCATGCAGAACGCATAGCAATCGCGACGCAGGCCTTTTGATACGTAACCCGGATAGGATAGAGCTCGACTGAATATCAAACAGGTAAAAGCTAGCAGATGGAATAAACAGATGCATACAAATTGGGTGCTCTGTAGTAGTAGAGTGTCGAAGAACGATGCCGATGAATATTGCAGCACATAGGGATCGGCACAATCAATTCCCAAATACAAAATTCGCGGAGCACAGCAGTTATTTTCGACGAAGTCGTAATTGAGTTCGCACTCAATTGGCGTGGTGACGACGCCCCGATGGATAAATAGGCATTGCCGCAGCTTCGTTGTGGTTCGGGGCGGAGGGCCCAGCCAGGGTCACAGGGTGGCAGTGTCCCGCAACGAGTGGATGACGTTCACGGCCTCGCCATGTGAGGATCAATTGTGAAACCTCAAAAGAACTTCGAAGCAAACATACTCCGTAACTAAAGATTTGTTGATATTCATTGTCAAGTCAACATCTATCCGCTTTATATAACTGACCTCGCAGCCCTTTGGATCCAGAGACGCCCCATCCACCATATTCGCTGTTAACTACAGCAAATGCGCCCGTTGACAGCTCGTTGTTAGATAAAAGGCTGTGTTCGTCACGATGCTTGACGAAAACCTCCCCAGTGAGTATCTCCAAACCCGCGCTCCCGTTTGAAGGACCTTGTTGGCTAACAGAAATTTCAAAGCGTTCTACATTAAGCCCTCCGTTGAGAAACCCAAGTACCAATCCACCTATTACTTTTGCCAGGGAGGTGAAGAGCCAGCGCCCGCCTATTCCATCCGTCACCTTGATCCGGCGCTACCGGCATCCAAGAACCGATACGCAGTAGCACTGTACGACTCTTTCTGTCCAGACATTCTCTATGGAGAGGTACTGTTGATTCCAAAGTGGACGCAGCCTTCGTTGTCGCAAGAGGCCATCCGGCAGAACGGCGGGATACCTCCACCACCAGAGCCCATCCTGCCTAATGAATTTATTATTCAACTTTACAACCCGGACCAACAGGTGTTGGTTCGCCATAAGCCCAAAACCTGGAACTCCCCGGCATTATGGGAATTCCAAATGCCCCAACAGACGTTCCGTCGGCCCTCCGCGTCTGCCTTAGATCGTACATTAAGCGATCCAGCGGCCTCGGATATAACTCCAAAGCTCAAATTCAGCTGGCAAAAAGACGGGAAATTCTCTAAAGATCTCACATGCTATCTGTCCGGGACAACATCGGACCTTGATGATGCTAGAAAGAGGAGCAAGGAGCCCGATATTACAATATCAATTTTCAAGGGCCTCAGAGAACTTACACTTTACGAGCCCAACTTGTATCGTGTAGAAATGGAAGATTTCAAGGGTCTTGAAGTCGTGTTGCTCCTCGGAGCAATCGTGATTCGTGATGTATATTTTGGCCATATCAAGAACTCTTTCCATGTCTCAAACCCTCCGAGCCCTAGTACTCTCACAGAGTCCAAACCAACCATCGGGAGGATACCAGTAAACGGACATCCACCCCAAGCAAAGCAAAATGCAAACTCACCGCAGAACAATCCTCCTCCTGCCGCAATGCCACCTAGACAAACAACTCTTCCAGTCCGTGAAACTCGACCACCGCCCACAGACCCCCGTTCACAATGGGAAATCGATGCCGAAACAAAACGGTTAAAACTACAAGCCGAAGCGGAAGCTCGTGAGCGTCGACGGAAAGAAAAAGAAGCTGAGAAACAAACGAGAAAACTGCTCGAAGCCGAGGAGCGCGAAAAACGAAAGAGACAGGCCAAGCTCGAGGAAGAAACGGAGCGTCTAAAGAAGCTGTATGGCAAAGAGGATAACCAGTCACGCAAGCAGCAGATTGCACCCAGGCCGCAGAGCACACTGCATCCATCACCTAACATGCCTCCGCGTCCACAGCAATTTAGTACGCATCATCCGAGACATTCTTCCTTCTCTGTTCCGGGCACATCATGGCCTGGCCCTCCTGCGAGACCTCCGACTACGCAGCCAAGTCCGCAGTTTTTAGTTCCTCGGCCGCCTGCATCAATAACTGGAGGGTTAAGGCCGCCGGAACCCCGCCTAAAGGAAAAGAGGAGTATTTTTGGATTCCGACTGGGAGATAATAATAAGAACTGCGGCAACGTTCTATCGAAGAAACGGAGTTCAATGTTCTGAAGATGGCGGGATTTATTTTACCTTTCTCAGCCATTACTCCTTATTTTCGTTGCCTTTTCAACAAGGAGTATTTCACAACCATACTTTTGGTCGCTTTTCGGGTTATGGCATGAAGCGTATGACTTACGGAGTTATGGTTTATCTCTCTAACTCTGGCAACAGACTCGATACCCCAGAATCACGTTATTTTTATTTTGAATCTTGTAAATATATGGCCTAGTAGTCAGCGAATGTACAGACTTATCAAAACACTTGTGGTCGAGCTACGTTACTCCTCCTTCTGTAGGGGTTCGTTTTGATATCAATCGATGTAAATTTTTGAGCGCGGATTTGGCATTGGGCCCGGAATGACACTAGTGCCAGTGCGAATTAGCGTGGTCTCCCCCGACGCGATGATGTCAAAGTGCGGCGCGTGCACCCAGCGCGTGGATCTTCGTCCTCCCAACTCAATCCGACGTCTGCGAGGGTCGCCAGGATGCTATGCGCCATTCAATTGCATTCACTGGACTCTTTTCATCGAGTCTGCGACAATTCCCGGCATGGCATGGCCCAGTGGCTCGTGCAGGTATTCTGCGATGGATTCACACACCGCAAACGAAGTTCCGCGAGCGGACTGAACGCATACCGGTAGGAGGTAGCGGAGATATAACATTGAGGTTTGTTTGCAATCTTTCTCGCTTTGAAGCACTCTGTACCTGTTCTTGTCGCTAAACTCGTTTGGCTCACGTGTAATAGGATTGTAGAGCCCGTTGATCCTCCGGCAACACGCACTTCGAGGGTGCTCCTTTACCTCCCGCCTGCGCCGCAATTTGAGCCAGTCCCGCCAAAGGATACCCTGTCACCAATTCTTTCTAGTGGGCAGCATAATACAGATGCTGCCAGAGTCCTTGCGTCTGCAAGCCTCACAACCACAGTGACAGTCATGTACCGCCTGGGCCAAACGGCCTACAAAGATGGAAAGTCGACGACCTTCAAGTTTCCTACGCCAGTACATGATACGCTTGCCGGGTTTGACTGGATATATCAGAATCTCAGTCCCACGCACGTTAGCGTTTTTGGTAAACAAATCGGCGGGTCACTGGCGTTGATGCTGGCCCTTACAGAACCGCAATCAATCGCCGCAGTTGCCGCTGAGAACCCAATATGTGATTGGGTTGGATTGGATGATTATTGCAGACTTGACTCCAAGAAAAATAATAAGCCTCAGCAAGTGAACAGCACTTCCAACCATGAAACGAACAGCCCCAATAACGGCGAGCTCAAAGGCCGCAGCCGGAAGAGAAAGCATCCGAAGCAAGCCCCGGAAGATCTAGCTCCTCTTATCAATGCGCGGAACAAACTGTTTCACAGTCCGCAGAATTACTTTGACCCGTTTGCCTCACCAGCTTTGTTCCTTCGTTCCACTGGCAAGTATTGCCCTAGCAGATTCCCTACTGTTTTTACCGGACCTGAACACCCTGTGCCGGTGATCGTACCTGCAGAAGAACGGAATCCGTGGACGCTTGCTGCCTTGACCCTCGAAGAGGAAGAACTAGAGGAAAAGCTAGCCGATTCCGCAAAACATCTTGTTCGTCGCAGGAAGGTCCTCTCACGCTGGCCCCCAGTCGGGTTGGATTATGGGACGCATGCTTATCCGAATTCTGGGTTTAAGGGGGATATGGTGAATACTATGATCTTACCGCACGTAAGAATCTTCATACATTCATCCTTACCCTCGAACGACAGACATGCTGAAGACCAACCATCCCATGTTGAACCGGTCGACGCATTGAGTTCCCAGTTTGAAAGCACCAGAATGGCTCCAGTGGAACAAACCACTCAGTCTCATGCCGGGGGGATTCAGCCTACCTCTGAAGGGAAAACACGTCGTGTCACACCACGAGGTTCTCTCCCAGATACGAGCAAAATTGAAGAAGAAACCGTACTTGCAACGCAGAGCACGGAAATGGTTCATCTTATGCATAACGCATGCTTTTGGGGCCGAAGTAAAGGTTTTGGTGAGAATAGGGTAAAGCTGGTTCGAGTTCCATACGAAAACCCTTCAGCGTCACTGGACAATATGGAACCCGGCGATGTTGACAACGTGGGAAGCATCCAATTGCAGCAACATGGCCAGACAGATGACCACGTGCAGAACGGAGGAGGTAAAAATGGTGTTGATAACAAGCCTTTTGTGTCGGTCGAGGAACAAGCTGGAGCGTGGTTCTTGGATATTTTTTGAAAGAAGAAAAGAAAGGGGTTGATCGAGTATGTCTACACCACCAGGAGGCACCTCAGAATTCAAGGTGGTGGGCATTTGCTACGCGGCCTCATCAATTACACTGCACTAACTGGCTAGATGCAAACATTCATGCATGGGATGACAGTCCTTGCGGAAGATTGCATGGTAGATGAGAGGTTCTAACTGGCACGAATCTGGGTATTAAAAAGTATTCGCCATTGGACCGTAAGAAAACTCAGGGGGTTATCTATCTCATTTCATTGCCCGACTTCCCTTTGCGCAAATGACTCCAGATCTCCACCATTCACGCCATGCCAGACAAAGGAAATCATAATGAAACTTCGAGTTTGGGGTACTTGTTCCATATCAATACGAAAAGGAAAATGGGTGGCAGCCAAAGAAATAACATCGGGTGCAAAGAAAGAACATGATGGGGGTAAAGGCTGAATCAATTTTCTCGCTTGGTACCTGCAGAAAACCGGTGAACCTTCTTCCCCTTCACGCAGTGAGAGAAGTTACATGATATGACATGCTAGCAATAAGAAGTAACCGTCACACCGTAAAGATACTTGAAGTATGTTTTCATTATTCATTGAAAGTTAGCTCCTCTGCCTCGTCCGGAGTAGGCGGAGCTGCAGGAACGGAAGTAAGGGTGAACGCAGGCCTGTTTGGCGGAGATACGACGGGCGGGATCGTACAACAACATTGCATCGAGAAGTGCGAGGCCACTTTCTTCCAGGCCTGGAATTAATTTTCGGAGGTCCTCACGTCTCCACTTGGGGAATGAGGATTTGAAGTCAGGGAACGAGGATACGCCGGGCCAGCATCTCTCGTCGGGAGTGCCACGGATCCTACAATTCGGGTCAGCACGTGTCTTAAATTGAAGGCGATGGATACTGTGTTGACGTACCTGAAGATTTTGAAAATCTCATCAATCTCAGAATCACCTGGGAATAATGGCTTTCGGGTGCACATCTCCGCAAAGATGGCCCCCACAGACCACATATCGACTCCAGTCGAGTACTGTCGTCCACCCAAGAGAATCTCCGGGGCACGGTACCAGAGAGTAACAACCTGGCATATGATCAGCATTAGGTCGATTTATAGAAAAAAAGCACACCAACCTCATGGGTATATGTTCGCAATGGTACACCAAAGGCTCGAGCCAAACCAAAATCTGCCAGTTTGAGGTTGCCATCCCGATCAATCAAGAGGTTCTGAGGCTTCAGATCACGGTGAAGCACACGATGACTGTGGCAATAGCGAACACCCTCGACCAACTGAGCCATGAATTTCTTGACCATAGCATCACCCAAGCCCAGCCGATTCATGTCGAGACCTGAGCCATCAGGTAATGCCTTGCCCCTGCCGCCCTCACTCACAGGAAGAGCCTCCATGTATTTTTTCAAGTCCAGGTCAAGAAATTCAAAGACGAGATATAGTTTGTGTCCGTCCGCGTGAACAATATTAAGGAGTCGAACGATATTCGGGTCATGCATTTCCTTCAGCAGGGAAATTTCACGGATCGCGGTGCTGGGTACGCCTTCGTCTTCTGCCTCGAGTCGGATCTTCTTCAGGGCCACAATACGGCCTTGGTGGGCCAGATCTCTCGCTTTGTAAACGACACCATACGTTCCTGTAATCGGGTTAATTAGCATATGGTCCAGCGAATATGATCACATCTTGTCACTTCGGACGCGACAAGGCGCGCATCAGACATACCTTCTCCAATCTTCTCAATCTTCTGGTAGTTCTCCATGGTTAGGTAAGTGTATACTCTGTAATACTGCGTGAATAGTAGTGATAAGGATTAAAGAGCGTAGCTGCGCTATAGCCTCGCGCGACCTGGGTTGTTGGTAGCGGGGACGTCTCGTAACGGATCGTTGTGTTGTCGTGATAATTGGACGGCGGTGAACTTGGGCAAATGTGATCGGGATTTGCTAGATGTTAGTAGACTCTCAACTTCTCTCAAGCAGACTGGTGAACTTGGGTTCGGCTTGTCATTGTCCAGCTTTGTAAGTCCACAAGTGCTGTGCTGGATTTCTCATGAGTGCTTCATCGTGCGAGCAGTTGGGAAGATTCTGGTGGGGGACGCAACGCACCGTGTTTGGAGGTTTTGTTTCCCGGGGAAGCAAAGACAAACAAACAAAAAATTTCACTTTGCGACCACTGAACTTTTATCTGAAGTCAACTCAACGACTGCCACGATGCCAGTGGTCTAGTTACAGGAACTTCTACGCGTTTTCTGGTTCAAACGAAAGCTAACTCAACACATTCTACGCGTCGACACGAAGCTTTCCGCTAGGCCCAGCACTCAGAGACATTCACAGCCCACCAGGTGCGGAGGGTTACTGACAAAGAGGACGAAGGCAACGCGCCAGCCAAGTCAAAGTCTATACAATCATAGCTGCTGACCAGCGCGTGCTCATGGCTGTTCCAGTTGAGAAGTTCGATCCACATGAACGGGCTCCAGGTGCTGTCCGCGAGCTGTACAACGAATGCCGCCGCCTTGACCCATCTCAGATTGACGCGCACCCGCGCATTCTAGACTTACAAGGATTGGATAAGGATCAACTACCTGATGGCCTCTTTCTGGAGCACTGCATTCCTCGGTCTTCCCTTGAGCTTGCTTTCGATGAATTCATGGGGAGCAGTTCCTGGGGAGCGGGGTTACAAGATGGCGTAGAGGACGCATGTGTTTATGGAATCAAGCAAGTTCCTGGTACGTAAGACTGGCTGTTTAGGACATTGTTCTGTTACTAACTTTTTGAAGGTCTTCAGATCTTGCCTTCGTTACTTCCACCGTCCGTCCAAATCGAGCTTTTATCCCGCTTGCTGCACCGTGATCTATCCGATGAGAATCATCAGACAAATCTCCATTTACATTATGATATCTCTTACCCAGTCAATGGTGGCTCCGAACCAGGAGTACTAAGAGACGATTTACTGCAGGGCTCAGTTGCGAGAAATTCTTCGTTCTTCCAGGAAGATCCTACTCGTTTCTTCTCCCCAAAAGATCCCGCAATTCATCGCCCATTGTCGATTCATGCCTCGCTCAGTCGTAAACTCCGTTGGATGACATTAGGTGGGCAATACAACTGGACATCCAAGGAATATCCGCAAGGCCCTCGTCCCCCTTTTCCCCAGGACATAGGCAACCTGCTCCACAGCATATTTCCTGCGACGACTGCGGAAGCCTCCATTGTGAATCTCTATTCCCCTGGAGACACTCTGAACCCACATAGAGACGTAAGTGAGGAGTGCGACACTGGACTAATAAGTATTAGTTTTGGGTGCGATGGGCTTTTTCTGGTCGGGCATAACGATGAGGATGGATGTGCTGTGATCAGGCTCCGGTCCGGAGACGCTGTGTACATGACCGGCGCATCCAGATTTGCCTGGCACGCAGTCCCGAAGATCATCGCATCAACGTGCCCGAGCTGGCTCGAGAGCTGGCCTGCTGGTGGTTGTGATGATATTTCGGATAGCCGGTTTGACAATTGGCGGGGTTGGATAGCGGGGAAGAGAGTCAACCTTAACGTCCGGCAAATGTTCCAACATCCAACGACGGAACAAAACATCATTGTTCCAAGCAAAGATGGCTAACTAAATTGTTGTTACCCAAACTGATTGTCGTTGGGAATATGATGCATATCTTAGTTTTGGGGATCCAGGAACCGAGCTAGGGGCCATAGTACCGCGAACGACCCCCGCAAAACTGGGGAAACCCTCCAAATTTGATGCCCCTTATCGCTTCTGTGCCCGATAAGGGGGGTTATTGTGTTACTCCGCATAAGCTCCAATGCGGGGAAGAGGCTCTATCAAAGCGGCGTCGGGCCAGAGGACCGATATATCTAGGATATCGGACGGGTGTCGCTTTATGAATAAAAAGCCAGCCGATCTATCTTCCTCCCTCCAGCGTAACTCAACCCCTGGCTATTATCCTTTTTCATCCAGCACAACTCAGATCCCTATCATTAACGTCGAACCCGGACATCAAGATGACGGCATCAACATGGCAAGAAACTGCGAGACTCAAGCGTGAATCTCTCATAAAGCTGATTCCAGATGAATGGCGACTCAAGGAGATTCCATCTCCGGCCACCCAGCGCGATGTCACCGGAAGCTATATACAACAGTATCTGACGCCGCGCGAAGTTGAGATCACCGAAGCCGACGCTGTTGACATCCTCGCCTGCACCACCAGTGGAAAGTGGAGTGCCGTTGAAGTGACCAAGGCATTTTGTCACAGAGCAGCTCTTGCTCATCAATTGGTATGGCGGGTTCGCTAGCAGAGTCAAGTTACCTTCTAATAAAGGGTTTATAGGTCAATTGTCTTCATGAGATCTTCTTTGATGCAGCGCTTGAGGATGCAAAACGGCTGGATGCATACTTCGCTGAGAATCAGAAACCAGTCGGTCCGCTCCATGGGCTCCCCGTTAGCTTGAAAGACTGTTTTCATGTCAAGGGAGTTGAGACGTCCATGGGATATGTGGGCTGGATTGGGACGTTCCAGGGCATCAAAGATGATCCACGAAGGGGCGTTTTCGAGAGTGAATTGGTCAGAGAACTCCGCGCACTTGGGGCTGTTTTCCATTCCAAGACCTCCGTGCCGGCCACCCTCATGTTACCGGAAACGACCAACAACATTATCGATTACACGTGGAATCCTGTCAATCGCAATCTCTCTTCCGGTGGGAGCTCTGGCGGAGAGGGGGCTCTTATTGCGCTGAAGGGCGCTCCTGTAGGGTTCGGCACTGATATTGGTGGAAGCGTTCGCATTCCCGCCGCTTACAACGGCTTGTTCGGTCTCCGCCCGTCGTATGGTAGAATTCCTTACGAGGGAACCGCCACGTCAATGGACGGTCAGAACTCCATCCTATGTGTGATTGGACCTATGGCTACCAGCCCTAGGGATCTGAAAGTTCTTCTTCAAGGAGTGCTGAGCCAAAAGCCGTGGCTCTATGATCCCTTGGCAGTTGAGATCCCCTGGAGGGATGAGGAGGAACGTGAGACTTTGGCATTAGTGAACAAGTCCCGCCAAGGGCAGGGCAACATGGCTTTTGGCATTCTTCATGATGATGGCACATGTCGACCTCACCCACCTGTTGCTCGTGCTCTGAAGATTGTGGAGGAAACCTTGACAAAAGCGGGTAACAAGGTAACGAAGTCCGATCTCAGGCTAGGTTCTAGTCCTTTATTGACTCGACCTCTGCAGGTTATTGAATGGACGCCACCAAATCACGGAAGAGCAACCCAGTTGGCTGTGAGTTCACCTAACTCCGATGATAGACTCCTTACTGACGATTCTGTTCTGCAAGCTGGACGTATTTTCGTTCGATAGTGGCGCAGATGCCCGGTATCATTTTGACCTGTCAGGGGAACGGGTCACCCCGTTCAATCATGTCTATGAAAACACGATACCGCCGAAGAACGCAGTAGAGATCGCGGCTACGAACATTGCTAAACGTGAATACCAGAAAGAGTACATGGATTATTGGAACAGGACTGTGTCTCAGACAGGTACAGGTCGACCGGTCGAGGCATTTATTTGCCCAGCTGCACCATATCCTGCATCAGAGCGAGATAAGGGCTATTACTTTGGATACACGAGCTTTGTCAATCTTTTGGATTACAGCTCTATCACGATTCCCATCACCAAAGCGGACCAGTCGCTGGACACTCCGGATGCGAATTACACTCCAAGGAACGAGTTGGACAGTCTTGTCCACAAGTGCTGTGAGTTATCCCAACCGTGTTCCCTTGTTTTAATGGCTAATCTTCACTTTTAGATGATCCGCAATTGTATCACGGCGCGCCGGTAGGATTGCAGCTTGTGGGCAGAAGATTTCAGGAAGAGAAACTCATTGTGCTCGCGGAGTATATTCGCGACGTGTTGAAAAAGGCAGGGTATCCTGCGTCCTAAACGACTCTCTGAACGATGGCTGCCCGCCGTGATGCGCAGAGGGACCATCTCCGACACGTTAGGATGCGGGCATTTAACAATGGATCCAGAGGACAAAGACAAAGAAGCCGGAGATCGTTTTTTCAGGAACGCAACATGTGCTCAACCGTGGCAGTCAGATATAGCTACTGTAGAGTTAAATTGACCATCATCGCTCACATCTATCCTCTGAGTGGTTACACCGCATTGCATGACAGGAGAGTGGCACAACATAGATACATTCTGCAACGTGAAATCATCTAGCTTGCAGTTTCATACTTTTCCTTATATGTGCAGTGCTGGACAGCAGCGATAGTAGTGTGCGGGCTAGCCCAGTTGGCTAGGTGGCCACTGCGTGTCCCTCCAAAAAGCAACGGGCGACTCTGAAACCAACAGCGGGCGAAGCAACCACAAAAGGAGTGAAGCTCCAAAGCTCATGAATTTCAGGAGAGTTCGATATTGCTGAGGGCTTCAGCCTGATCCCCTGCTAGCCACCAATTCGACGTGCTCAGCTTCGACGCGGCTCCGTCGCAAATGGACGGATAGCTAAAAGCGGGCTTTTGAGATCGCACTGCCTCATTGACCCTCCCGCTTACGACCTTGACCCCAGCGACACCAAACCCTCACTCACCCTGTTCAATCCGCAAGCTGCAGAGTCAATCATCCCCATGATCACCAAATAAATACAATGAGCGATGCCGGAGCCGCCGGCAGCGATGGTGGCAAGGAGACCAACCCGCCAGACGATGGCCACGAAGTCAACGCAGCCGGTCAGAAAGTGCTCGCCGTGAAAGACAAACGTTGTCGCTACTGCCATCAACTGTTTACATCCTCCTCGCTCGGCCGCCATCTTGATCAATATCTGTTCAAAAAGAAACCTGACGGGATCCACGATGTCGATGAGATCCGCCGTCTGCGGAGCGGGATCACGAGGCGAACGGCGCGCGGTGCGAACAAGCAGGCCAGCCCCGGTGCTACTGGCAAGAAACACACACCAGACCCGCATACTGTTCCTCCGCTGCAATTGAACCCAAAGGGAGGCAAGGGATTTCGCGTTTTTCTGAACCAGCCAAGTTGGCAGGCGACGGGCGTGATCAATGACATTCCCAATTCTACCCCTGTGTCGCAACTTAGGATTCCGACGACTTCTCTCGAGCGCTTCAATACATTGACGGACTCAAATCCGGAGACAGCTAGGGCTTTGGAGCTGGCATTACGCGAAGTGCTGGATAGCATCAAAGCTGCTACGTAAGTGCCCTTCTCGCAGTATGCGCCTTTGCCAGAGTGCTTGAGATCTGACGGACGACGAGCGTCTTGATAGTAGTGCCAAAAACTCACGGCTATCTCCTTTTGACTTCGAACTCCAGTCACAAACCTTTCCAGCGTTGTGTTTGCAGGCCCTACCAGCCCCTCCAAGTCTCTTCTCCACGCATCCCTTTCCGTCACCGGAATCCTTCCCCATTGAACCACCAACATCGAGCCAGAGAGATATTGTACAGCAAGCCCTTCGTGCACAAATACAGCAGTGGAAGTCAGATAGGCTGAGCGCAACAGCTCCCTCGCTTCAGAATGCTTCACTAGGCCCGTCCGTATATACTGCGGCATCACCCAGCAGTGATGCAGAAATGATTGAGAGAACCTCGCAGCAGCACGAAGAAATAATGATGCGTCATCTGGATTTGTCAATGCGACACTGGATGAGTCTCCCTCCGCACGAACAGCGGAGTCTCTGGCAGCTAGAGATTACCCGCGCATTCGTCAGGGAGACAGAGAAAAGGAAAAAAGTGGAAGAGCAGCTGGAAAGAACACAACAAGAGGCAAATCAGCTGCGTGCACAGGTAGAGAAGTTTTCTTCCTGTCAGTGGCCTAGAGAGTTTGCCATCTTCCCGCCTAACCTACTCCCTCTTGCTCCCGAGGTGGCGCGTGAACTGGACGAGAGGCAGAGTAAGATGAATAGCGCAGAATCCTCACGCTGGGAGTACGACAATTTGGTTGCCAAGTGGAAGCGCGTCGTTATGCACGACAAGAGCATGGGCCGGTCAGGCGTTGGAGCGTACATGGATCCTATCATGGAACGGGAGCACGCTGCATCAGCAACAAGGGACCTCCTGCGCAGAGTCCCCAATTCCAACAGCAGCCTAAACGCGAACCCCGGCCGCTTAACTATCCGTTCACCATCGCACCACAGTAACCCTGTTTCGCCTGAATCGATAACCCAGGATCGCCAATCTGTTAACCCTTCTACGCCGTATGAGCCTCGAGATATCAACGACGCCAACGACACGTTCAGGGCTGGGAAACGTGCACGCACAGAAAGTTATCAGCCCAGGCTGTCATATCACGGCGATGAACCATCCGCTCAAACTCCGCCAAACTCCTCCCATCCTACAACGACCATGCCTGTTGCACCAGGCTCTTCTGCCCATTCAGCGCCAGCTTTATCCTATTCATTTAATGCTCAAAGCCCCCTCCCTCCGCCAACTAGTGCCGGACGAGACGCGACCCATTACCCTACCTATAATCATCGGCCCATGAACCCACCCGCTGAACCGCACATCAACTCCAACCACCGTTCCCATCTGGATCATAGATCACCAGCAGAGCGCGAGGTATCGAACGCGATGCTGAAGATGCACCATGAGTCCACGCCACAGCAATCCCCGCTGCCTCCACCGCCGCTTTCACAACACCAGCACCAGCAACACCATTCTTATACAGACGCCAGTAATCGGGGCATGTCGATGGGTACTACTCCGTACTCACGACACCAGGGCGGTGTACAATGAACCAAAATCAGTTCTTTTGTTCCTTTTCTTGTCTTTTTTCAGCGAACTTATCTACTTTCCCTATTTTCTCTTCATGTAATCCTATTATTTCTCTCCGGCTCAACATAGATTATACGGTGTGGAGGATCTCGGTGGACTACTGTAGGCGAAGGCTAGATTCGAATAGATCAGGCTCTTGTCGGCCTTGAAACAATCCTCAAATACGGAGTACTCTGTATATGGTCATCTTCACATCGTATGAATCATTCTTCTCCTATCCACGCTCAGCGATTCAGGATAAACTTTCATATTCTATCTTCCCTTCTCTGTGGGCTATTTTCGAGTTGACCGTCTTATCGTCTCTATAAGTCTAGTACTTTGGTTGCACGAAAGTTTGTCGATACAAGCATCAACGGTGTCTGATTATATCACTTTGCCATTCAACAGAAAAGGGGGCCTCCATATCACCCAACTCAGACAGATTTAGAAGGTTGTAGTACAATAAACATTTCCCTCATTTTCCCATTTATATCGGCCCTCCTTTTAAACTCGTATATCACAAATTATCCAAACATATAGCAAAAAGATTCCAAAACACAAAATCAGGTAGACCATGTCGTATATGGGGGTATCCAATCGGTCATCGGCCAAAAAGAGACAGGTATAAACATCTATATTCGTAGCGTATAATCGGCAACAAGCTCATCGATATATGTCCTAAGATATCGTCACTTCGGGTTCGATTCGTTATATCCGTCGATAAAATTCGTTCTTCGCATCAAAAATTGACAAAGAAAAAGATCCAGCCAGCACGTTAGCACATAAACAGCGCATTTTCATCGCGAGTTAATTTGAAACATACCTTTCTTGAAACACAATAACCTCCGATCCGTTCCCAAAACTCCCAAGACACCTTAGATCAATCCAACAAGCATGACTGAGAAGCCAGCAGTTTCCCGTCCACTATAGCGTTACTCTTCTTCGTCAATCGGCTGCTGGCTGATTCTGCTGCGGATCGTGCAGATAGCGATTCCCACTGCTGTGAGAATGATGAAGAGGATAATGATGATGATGGCGATGGCGATGTTTTTCTTGACCATGGTTGCTGTGCTGCGGGGGAGTTAGAATCAACGGGTGAGATCAGATGAAAGGGAAGCAAACAAAAAATGGGCTGGGATGAAAACGAGCAAACAGAGGAGGGGAAGTTGGAGCCGCAGAAACGTATTCTTCTCTGATAGGGTATCAGGGGGCGAAGGAAACAAGAGATGTAAAGGAACGATATATTACTGCAATGGATTATTGTAATAAAATGAATTGATTGCAGGTTCTGCGACTCAAGACGAATTTAAACCAGACGAAAATTTTAGCGACTCTTTCGTCCGGGCTCATTCCTTGATCTTGATCGCTGGGATCGTGGGGGATGTCAATATTGGTGTTGACGGGGCAACGCAGCCGCCCTACAGTACCACCTTTACCACCACATTCCGCTCCATCGTCTTTTGACACCTTTTTGGGTGGGTATCAATGTTTGCGACTCGATAGCAAAACTAGATTGTCATTTGTTATCACAGGCTTCAATCATGAAAGCAATTTGCTTGCGTTTTAGGAACAACCCGCTTGGGGCCCTTTGTTCTTTTAGGAATGGGGCCTTCCGTTTTTAAGTCTTCACACTTGAAAACCTCTACTCCGCACCACCAAAGCCTTTTTTCTCTCATAGAGAAGAAGACTATATTGCTCTGCGTACAATCAATAGGGGCCCTTGGTCAAGTTAGCCCTTGGAGGAACCGAAGCAGCCGTCCCCTGAACTCTACGGCTCTCGCGTGCAAGAATCGTTCTCTGCGCGAGATCTCCTATTCAGGAGATTAAAGAGCTCCTAGTGGCTCCCTTTTCTTACTCTACGATTGAAGTCATATATTATGACTACAAATATCATAAAAATCAAGTGACCGTGCTAGAATGCGCGGAAATGTATCGTGGTTAGCATTTGCTCAATGTCGGTGACGCTGAACTTCGATTGCCGAGCTCTCTCGCAATTGTCGAAAATGTGTGAAAGGGGCTACATATCGTGATGACAGGCGAAAGAGAGAATACTAGAGAAAGAAGGATATT
Source organism: Aphanoascus verrucosus (assembly GCA_014839905.1). Lineage (NCBI taxonomy): Eukaryota > Fungi > Ascomycota > Eurotiomycetes > Onygenales > Onygenaceae > Aphanoascus > Aphanoascus verrucosus. Next base: position 439,495 of record JACRYM010000014.1, on the reverse strand, counting down.
TGGTTCGAAGGATTTAAGCTCCGGAACCGAAGGACCAGAATGGAAGTGACGCCGTCTACATCGTAGGCCACAAAGACCTTCTATCAAAAACCTTGAAGTTGGCGATTTAACCTCGAATTTAAGGAGCCTGTTGTGAGCAAGAAGAGTTTGCAAGAGTATGGCTGATGGTACAAGACTAACATCCACGAAAGTGTGAGTGCTAACGACTAAGGACGACAGAGTTGGGACTGGTACCGATGAGGAGATGAATGCACCGAGATCTCGAAATCTCGGAGACCTTATAGCAACATGGCGCAACATGAGTATTATAAAGTAGCCCTATTCCCCAGCGCGTCCATCGACTGACTACACAGAGGATAAAATTCCATCAATCTACCCACAAGCACCCGCGGCTCTCCTCATCTAGAATCCATCTGTCAAATAGCATTGTTGGGGCCCATAAAACCTCCCCTTCGTCGATCATCAACTATAGTTACACAGCACTCTACTAAGCAAGTGACTACTAGTAAGCCGCCGATATAAAACCCGATATCACCGATACCAACCAAGTCAATTGGGCTCCCTCCAACGCGTCAAACACCTGCAGTCATGCAGCAGTCCGCGAACGGTTCCGGCAATCTGGTAACTCAAGCGGGCCGAACCGAGTGGGTCAATACAATGATCTCATTATACATGACTAATCCGTCAGCGGAAGCGGAAAATCTGTCCTCCGGAATATATTGCCGGGCCCCGACATCAAAGACAACATCACCGATATTCCGGTAAACTCATCAAGAGGTATCATATCATGGAGTACATATAGCAAAGTATGTCCCACAAAGGCTCTATCAAAATCGCAAAACTCGTTTCAAGGAGTATCGTCGCAAGTGGAACATTGTAAGAAATACCACCAACTCCATGCGCCATAAAGAGAAAGTGCAAAGAGGTACCGAAAGCATAAGGCAGCACGGGATGACCCCAATAGACCTATATACCATGCGTGAGATACTATTTGAAGGGCAATATAGCAGACGTCCTCACTCCACAAGGAAAGCTTGGTGAAGTGTAGAAATGATATCTCAGACAAAAAGGTCAAATCTATGTCAAATACCACCCCAGTGTCTAGCATTTCCCAGAAACCACAAAGGAGAAGGGAAAAAAGGAAAATTGGCCAGAAAGTGCGAAGCAAATATCTTCGGGTTCGTAGCTTGCTGTACAATCAAAGAAATTACTACCATGCGCCGGTAGCGTTTCGGGAAAATTCTAGATAGGATATAAGAAGAGACAACGTACTCAACCCCGTCTAAACGTTGACGATGCACCAGGATAATCCAGATCAGAATTCTGGACAGGACTGTACGGACTGTCATCCCTTGAGCTACCGCCAGCAGCCCTAAGCAGGCCGGAAGTCCGGAGATCATCCAAATCTCGATGGCCATCTTCATCGTCGGATTCAGAGTCCACCTCTATCGGATGTTCCGCCACATCTTTCTGTGCTTCCTTCCGCATGCTCGTAATCTTCATATAATTGTATGTTGTAATACAACATGTCGTAACAACAAGACCCGCCACATTGATCATCGTCAGACGGTCATCGTAAAGAATTCCTGCTGCAGCGATCGTGATGACTTCTTTGAAGATACCGCAGATACTCAGTGTCACTACGGAAGAGCGACGCAAGAGTGCAAATTCAGATGCAATCATGCAAAAGGCAAGTGTTCCGGGGAAAAGAAGAACTCCAAGTGCACGTAGCGTCCCAAAGTGATCGGTAAGAATTGACAGGCCTGCATATATCTCGGAAGGGCCTTCGATTGCGAGTGCAAGTATAACCAGAGAAACAAACATGATGGGCGTGAGAAAAAAGAGCGTCGAGAACGGGTTCGATGTGGCTGGGTGACGGAGAAGTAGGAGTTGTGTAAGCGCCCATCGGAAACCGGAGAAAAAGGCAGAAGCAATGATGAGGGAGAACCCAATGATGTTGAAAGTAGCTTCGTCGGCGACCATCATCACAACGCCAACGGTCATGGTGCATATAATCAAGATCAATTTCATGGATAGCGTTTCGAGGCCGAGAATGAGTGCGAAAATGAGCACGAATCCCAGGGTGGAGGATTTGCACATGGTCAGGAACGTAAGGGAGATGAACTTCAGGGACATATTGCCCAGTCCAATATCCAACGAGGTAGCGGTGCCGCAGGGGACCAGGCGCGTAAGGTAGAATACTTTTGTCATTATGGGGCTCGTGTTTGGCGCGCTACCGGTCATTGAGGGAGTGGCTTGAGGAGCAGCGGGATTCCGCGGACGCAGATGCGGGAAGAAGTAGAGGAGAAACGACGCAAGGGAGAATTGGACGGCCATATGAATACTCGTCGTAAAGAGAGGATAGGAGAAATTGAGGTGATTGGGATCGAACATCCAATTGTTATACTATCGCACAACAACAGAGTTAGCAGTGATCTTCCACCAGAGCACGAGGTAAGGACTGAAGCTTACCAGCGATATTGAGACTGAAAACAGATACCAAAGCAGAATAAACACCGCATTGACAGCCAGCCTCCTGACAACAGCCTGATCCGCCAAATGCTTCTGCGCCAACGACAGCGCAACCTCCTTGCCATCTGCCTCCTCGCGTCGTTTCCTCCGCAGCAATCCCTTTTGCTTCCTCTGCTGCGTCGTCAAGCCCGTTTCCTCATCATCGTTGAGATTGTCATCCGTAGGATACTCCATCTCCAAATAGTTTCCCCCGTCGCTCTCACTGGTACTATGATGATTCCTCCTCAAATCACCCTTCGCCAGCCCTAAACCCCCGTCTAAATCCTCAACGCGAGCACGGCGAGCGTTCTCCAGTCCGTGTTGGTGTCCTGCAGCAAGAGCAGCAGCTTCTCCCGTCCACACGTCACATCCAGGCTCTGTTGAATGAATGGATCCGTAACGACAGTCGGCGGTCGGTAGTTCGTAACAAACGCTTGAACTCGAGTCTCTTCTGTGCTGTGTCTGGGGCAGATCGAGGCCCATCACGAGTGGGAATTTACAGGGAGTGCTGTGGTCAAAGCAGGCTTGGCGTCATAGTCTAGCGGTAGGAGAGGTTCTCCTGGGATGCGTGTCTCCTTTCTCCTCTTCCGCGTGATTATTAACTGTGTTTTTGGTTCATAGAGTGCTATCAAAGAAAGGAGAAAATCTCGTCAAGCCAAAAGAAGGGAGTTGTAGTTGGCAAAAGAGCGGATGTTGAATTGTTTTGACCTTCACAAGACACCGCGAGGCGGAGATGGGACGAGATGTAAGTTAGAGAACCAGGTCAAGTGGTCTGGACCTCAACGTTCACATGAACTCAGCTGCTAACACAAAGAACGCAGCAGACGTTGTCGGAGAATTCTACAACCAATCGTGTGCTGGGAGCTTACTATCCCTTTTTGCAAAGGATAGTCAGGCATATCCGATACTGACTGATCAGCGCAATGTCGTTTAGTTCATCTCACGGAAGAAGTTGTGCTACGAGATCTGTTTAAGATGATACAGGAGTTAATAGACGTGGAAGCAACAACGGGAGGCTTGAGTTTGCGTTCAAATCTGTTTTACACAGAGCACAAGTAATTTGATAAAGCCGTTAATAGTCACGGGATAGAACCGACATCACGACCTTGAGTTGTTACGTGCAAAAGGAGAATAGAAGAGCTCGAGAGACGAGATAGGGGAGCCGTCCTAGCATGCCAGAAAGGTCAACTACTTAGCAAAGCTGAATAAATCGAGCATATCGGGGCAATAGTATGAGCGGCATAAGAAAGCTAAGTACATTTCGACCCTTCAGCTTGTCATCTACTCCCTCATATCCTTGCCATTCTTCCAGCCCTTTGCCTCATGTGCTCGGATATTTTTGACGTCAGCCAGCCATATGGAAATTTGCATCAATACACCCATGCTCCCGCATATACCGGCCCATCATCAAATGCAACATGACGTGTAAGTCGATGAGAAAGAACCATACCAGTCAGTCATCGTAGCCATAATCGCCATATCCCGCGCCTGAAACTTGTCCGCCCTTGGAAACCCGTAAACTGATGGAACTGTCCAACGACTAACCGCCCTTTCTTTGGTTACCAGCTGGCGCATTGGGCTGAGGAGATGCACGGGCATTGCTTCGTGGGACTGCCACAGCCGCAGCGCGGGAATCTCGATCGCGATCCCTGGGAGCGCTAGCAGATGCACCACTGGGACGAGTGGTGTTGGAGTCGCTTGGTTGAGGAGGGTCGGGGAAGGCATTGCGCAGTTCGATCTTCTTTCGCTCCATTTCAAGCTTCACAAAAATGGTTAGCTACAGTCTTAGTCCGCGTAGAGCGAATGATGTAAACATACCACTTTCCTGACTCGAATTAGAGCCGCACTAACTCCACCATTCTCAGTCATCAAAGAGCGACAGTCTTCCACACGGTATGGCTTGGAGATTAAAACAGTGTCCGCGACGACGATGCTTGTTCCGTCCCAGCGTGCAGGCATAGTACGACTAAAGGCGTCGAACAGATCCTGTGCTTCCTTGGTGACTCCCTTTCCTCTCCGTTGTTCGCGTTCCTGAAGCCTTGCGATCGCAGCAGCTTCGCGGTTGCGCAATGACTTGATGTCAAGGGGGTAGATCGCCGGATGTGCGTCAGTGAAAGCAGCAGGACCGTCCGCGTTCGAAGTTGGGGCCGAAGCTTGGGTAGGAAGGGAGAGGAGCTGGAAGCTCTGGATACGAGCCACAGGAATGACATGGAAATCGCTTGGTTGTGCAAGTGCTAATGTCCCAGCAGTGATGGGAGTAGGTGGTGCGGGAGATGTGTTGATTGCGATGAGGTTCGTGATGGGACAAGCTGTGAACAGGCTTCCCTCCAGTGTGATTGAGCTCGGCGGCGCGGTGGTGACGCGAATGCTATGCGGACAATTTGGCATTAGCCATGCTCTCGTCAAAGATCAGGTGCTCTCACGGTCTATAATAACAACCGCATGGAACCATAGTGACCACCCGCCTTCCATTCTGCAAAATAACAAACAGCAACACGACATCAGCAGAGCTCAACTCACCGCGATCCAATAGCTCCACTGAGAGCTACCTCCAAGCTCACGGTTCCAGAAGGCCCCAGATTCGGCGCCGTCGCACCACCCGGCCCCTTACCACCGGTACTAACATGGCGCTTATTCTCTGCAGCCATGTTTGCGATGTCCAACGGACACTACGTCCTTTCGTAGCGTCACGTCAACCCTGAAGAGACCTTCTCAACGGCAGAACAGGCAGCCTCAAGAGTCCGATTCTCAGGTCCTCAGAAGGCAAACACAACGTCTGCGATGCACAGCTGCATAGGGCTGAAAGCTTTCCAGCTTCAAACGGAGGAACCCTTTGGCGGGGGACAATGGAGATATCCGTGCTAAAGGCCACACCAACCGATGCTGCACTGGTTATCTGAAAACGCGCTGCACTACAGTCAAAGAATTCATCAAGTGTCGCCCGCAATGGAAAATAGCTCTTTGAAACGCCAGAAAGGAGTGACGCGAAGGGAAAAGGAAAAGAAAAAAGCACGGAGAATTAAATTGATAAAGGGGGGCGAACAGCAGAAGGAAGAAAAAGGAAGAATCCTGTTCACCTCTCAACCAACGAGTCAACCCACCCAGCGTGAAGGGGAAGACGAGGTGAGTGAATGGGGGGTGAGGTTGTTGCTGGCGGATGTTCGTTGGCGTTGGCGATGATAAATAGCAGTTGTGCCTGCTTAACTTTTGGTTGCGACATCTGCCGCTGGCACACACGCCAGCAGGTCGGATTGGGTTTAGCGTGGATCTATGATCGTCACATTGGGTTTGTGAGGCTGCGGAAGAAGATCGAATGCCCTCATCCCAGCCACAATACCATTGATTGCTTGTCTCTGACGCCCGTTCAGATCAGATCCGTGTTATGGAGTACGTCAAGTGCTCTTTTTACGGAGAACAGAGGGATGGAGTATGAGAAATCTTTAACTAAAATACAGCTGAAAGCTACCATGTCTCTCTCAAGGGAAATCACTGTCATCACACCATGATATCTAAGGATTGGATACCCCGTTCAAGTGGTTTAAAACTATGACTGTCTTTTTGGTAATTCGTGAATAGCGAATTTGGGTGACATAAAACATCAATTGACTAGCCCTAACATTTGAGCTGGGCCAACCGCAGGTCTATCAGACTTGATAGGTTGACGCCGACACGTTGCCTCCACGTCCAGTCCAGTTGACGTGGATATCCTTTCCTTCGGGGTATTTCTCCGTGGCGCATTCGGGCTTGACCAAGAAGGTATGGGCGCCGAAGTAATCCCGTTGAGCCTGGAGGAGGTTGGCTGGGAGGTCGTGGGAGCGATAACCGTCGTAGAAGCTGAGTGCCGTGGAGAAAGCCGGAGTAGGGATACCCCACAGGGTGGCCTTGCTAACGACATCACGCCACCCAGGTTGAGCTTTGTGGATGGCCTTGGTGAAGAAGTCATCGAACAGCAAGTTCTCGAGTTCTGGGTCGTTGCGGTATGCGTTGGTGATGTCTTTCAAGAAAACGGAGCGGATAATGCAACCGCCGCGCCACATCAGCGCAATAGATGGCTTGTTCAACTTCCATTTGTATTCTCTGGCAGCCTGCATCACTCAGTCAGTATTATGCCTCCAGATAGACCTGAATTATAGGGAAAACTGCTTACGTTTTGGATAAGCATGAAGCCTTGTGCGTACGAAATAATCTTCGAGGCGTACAGAGCTTGCTCCAAGTTGTCAATAAATTCTTCGCGATTTCCGGTGAAATTAGGTGTGGGACCCTCCAGAATCTTGCTGGCACGAACTCGCTCTTGTTTGATGGCGCTCAAGCAGCGAGAAAATACCGCCTCGCCGATGAGGGTGACTGGCATGCCAAGGTCAAGAGCGTTGATAGCAGTCCACTTGCCAGTGCCCTTCTGACCAGCTTTGTCTAGGATCTTCTCAATCAGGGGGCTTCCGTCTTCATCGTTGAAGCGCAAGATGTCTCGAGTGATTTCAATCAAAAATGAATCGAGGACGCCCTTATTCCACTTCGCGAAGACGTCTCCCATCTCCGCTGCAGTCATTCCAAGGCCGCGTTTCATGATATCGTACGCCTATACCGCACAATCAGCCGCCACTCATGTCGCTGTTAGTCATGGCTAGGCTTACCTCACAGATGAGCTGCATGTCTCCGTATTCAATACCGTTGTGCACCATCTTGACGTAATGACCAGAGCCCTCATCTCCCACCCAGTCGCAGCACGCTTCGCCATAGCTCTGGGCGGCAATACTCTGGAAGATGTCCTTGATGTATGGCCAAGCTTCCTCGTTTCCTCCTGGCATCAAACTTGGACCATATCGGGCACCTTCTTCACCACCAGACACGCCGGTTCCAACGAAACGAATTCCACGCTCTTTGAGATATTTGCACCGGCGATTGCTGTCGGGGAAGTGAGAGTTTCCGCCATCGATGATAATGTCACCTGGTTCGATATGGGGGAGGATGGTTTCGATGAAATCGTCGACGGGTTTACCGGCCATGACTAGCAGCATGATTCGTCGGGGCTTCTTGAGCTTTGCACAGAATTCTTCGATCGAATGAGCTCCGACAATTGATTTTCCTTTTGCTCAGATATTAGCGTCTCCAGTACGAGCTGACAAGCTTGCCTTGTAGGGCGAACCTTTGGCTTCATTCTCGAGGAATCGATCGACCTTCGAGACGGTTCGGTTGAACGCAACGACGGTGAATCCGTGGTCTGCGGCGTTCAGAATGAGGTTCTGGCCCATAACGGCCAGGCCGATGAGGCCAAAGTCACCACTGCGAGTAGGCTGCGCAGGGGCACCGACATTTAAGCCGGCCAGGCGCGCTCTGAGGTCAGCTCTCAGTCATAAATAACACCCAACGAGCAATTCAGCTAGGAAATATAAAAGGACGACGATCCATTGAGAGGCTATCAAAGCTAGTGTAGTTCACATTGAGGGGTGGTCGAGATCTCCAGATCGTCTCCGTAGGCCATGGGAGCTGGGGGGCATAAAAGAGACAAGCTGCACTTACACTGCTTGATCAGCCATGATGGATTAGGTTATCAATCAACGTCTTTTTGTGTTATGTGAGGTCTTTGACCTATCCTCTCGTCAATTGAGCTTGATCGTTTGACGGTGTGTTGCGAACTCGACGATGAAGGGACGAACGGTGGGGGTGCCGCCTTGCTCAGATGTGCGTTGAGTCAACCAAGTTCTCGTGATTACGTTTGCCTCGAACGACAGCTTCACAAACTTACTTAAGAAACGCGTCAGAAGTTTGCTTTCAATGATCAGTGACAATGATCTGGTATAGAAGTATGTACAACGCTGGGTGGGTTCACGGGTGACAGAGAGAGATCCCAACAGCACAGCAAGAGGAAAAAAGACAAAACCAGCCCTTTAAGTACTCGACAGGCCGTTTGCGTAGCACGACAGCATCTGTATCAGCATGTTCTTTTGTCATCATTACAAGTTGTTTTGTTCCCCCCCAACGCTGGAGCGGGGCAGAGCGGCTTTTCTCTTAAGTAATGAGGGGCAGCCACCCAGGGCAGCTGGGTTACATGTCTCCTGGGGCGGTTTTGCGCGCAACAATGCGAAACCCGATCTCAAGCATCGCCTCCAGCTTCAAATCGGATGCCCAGGATGGTCAATTGGGGCTCACTCCCTGGCTGGATTCTGCATATCTTATTCGGCTGCAGAGCGGGTTATGATTCATGAGTGACTGCGACTCCGTTAACTGCCCCGCGGCAGGCCGAGAGCGGACCGGAAAGTTACTCAGCATGGGTCCGCTGGCATGTGGCCGCTTGAAGCAGGCTGACTCAGCAACGGGTCGATTACTCAGCGCAGCGCTATTCTTCTTTTGGATCCGAGCATTCAGGCCGCCGATTGAACTTTAGGGAATCGCGCATTCAAAGCTGCACTCAAACACAACGCGTTGCTCAAGCTCAACTCAACTCTCACTTCTCGGCACTTGTCTGTTGCTGCCAGCTGGAAGAGGCTTTCATATTCTCAGTGCTGACTTCAGAACACCAATTAGACGCCTCAACGGTGCTTTGCCACGTCAATCCGTTGCCGGCCCTGTGACGTCTGGTGTAGGACTCTTGCTTCGGATCAGGATCTGTATCTGAGGCGTGTTTCAGGCCCCGGACGTGCGCAAAGGTACGTGTGTTTGCTGTTAATTGCACAACCCGCAAACCAGAAAACTACCCTCTCTGGCCTGCCGTCGGACGTTCCGTTCATCATGTCCTTTCCACCCCCTCCAGGTTTCCAACAAACGCCTCGTCCGTCCTCCGCCCAGCCACATAGCTCGCTTCCCCCGCGACCGCCCTCCGCATCCTTTACCAAAGCTCCTGGAGCAGCGGGAAATGCGCAGAGACATGCGTTTACGGGTTTTCAACCACGGTCCGTAGCGGCCAGCCAACCTTTTCGATCGCATAGCCCCGCTACGGCGACTCCTTATACTCCCGCGGCCGGCTATTCAACCCCTACAACTACTTATAGTGCTGGCTACCAGCATCCTCAGACCCAGTACCAACAACCTCCCCAGTTATATCAACAGCAGCAGCAGCCAAGTCCGTACTTTCCGCAACAACAGCAATATGGCAGTCAGACTTACGGCCAGCCTCCTACTACGTCGCAACGGACCCAGTACCCTCAAGACCAAGGCACCTATGGATATAATGCTGGCGGGAGAGGTAGTTTTGGCCGCCCTGGTGACCCTACCGCGGACCCAGAGACTGAAGCTCAAATTGCTCAATGGCAAAGTGCCTATATGAGCAAAGAGGAAAGCAGCCAGGCGGCCACTGGTAGCAACAAAATCGGTACAGGACGGCGTGACGATGCTTCAGCCGCTACAGGAGCCAATACAGGTCCATTGGGTCACTTTCAACGAATTCACGATAGTTCCGCAGCCTCCACGCCCCCCAGTGGTACCCAAACAGCTTCCGCGACGCCAGTTCCAGGTCAGAACAACCTCTCTGCCCAAGCAGCACCTGGCAAAACGGTTGTACGCTCGGGCGGTGGTCAGACATGGACTGATCCCACCCTGCTTGAATGGGATCCCGCGCATTTCCGTCTGTTTTGTGGGAACTTGGCTGGTGAAGTCACGGATGATTCCCTGCTAAAGGCATTCTCAAAGTACCCATCTGTACAAAAAGCACGTGTTATCCGTGATAAACGAACAGAGAAGAGTAAAGGGTTTGGGTTTGTGAGTTTTAGCGACGGTGAAGATTATTTTCGAGCTGCGAGAGAGATGCAGGGCAAATATATCGGTTCGCATCCAGTGCTCCTACGACGGGCTATGACGGAAATTAGGCCCGTGGTCGTTGGGAAAGGTGGTGGAAAGGGCCAAAAGAAGGGCAGTCATACCTCTGGTGGTGGTGGTAAAGGCGCGAAGCTTGGAGGCAAGGTGGCTGATGGTGGAATACAGAAGAAGCAGGCCAAAACAAAGGGTGGACTGAAGATTCTTGGTTAATCAATGAGTGCTCCCAAGATTTGAGTGGATTGCAAAATATGGAGTCCGGTTTTTATGTGGATTTGCGGGATGTCTTTTTGAAATAGGCGTGTTTATAGACAAGTTCTATGCGTGCAAACATTACATTGAACAGATGAAGTCGAAGATGAAAACAAATATAGCGATATGATTTTATATTGACCTATGGCGCAGTTCTCTTAAGCTTACTTGGTCTGCACTTTCCCTCTTCTCAAGTGTTGTCACAGATTCAAAAGGGGCAATGGCAGACACATCGTAATACCCTCTTACCTGCCCTTAAAACTAGTAGCACGAGATGCTACTTATTTCAATATTAAATCAAAAATGGTGATCCGATAGTGTCCACGTCGTCTGGTGCACTTCAGAGCAACTGTAAAAAGCATGGAAGTACCCGCAGACCCCAGAGATGACGACGACGACGATACACTCAGCGAGCCCAGCAGCCCTATCACCCTTGAATCAAGCTCGACTTACTCAGCACCAGAAATCTCGTTCTTTGAATCCTCAGACGACCAAGAAACTCCCGCTGCGCTGCGCCGGCGACCACCTACTCCAACGGAAAGCTTCTGGTTCTGTCATAAATGCGGAAAGAAATATACATTTGGAGCAACCAATCGGTGTCTGGAAGATGGGCAATACTTTTGCGCAACTCGCTGTCCTTGGTGGTTTGATTTCTCGGGATGGGAGGAACTTAAGCGTTGGCAGGATGAACCCCAGAAACAAATGCAGGCTGAAGGAGAAGCGGGCTGCTCCGAATCGAGCACGCTTCAGTCAACACCGTCATCTGAGTCTCCAGAGCGCTCGAAAACTCCGTTTTCTCCGTTGTCGCCGGTACCGCCGTTGCCATTGCGGCCACCTACGCCTAAGGCGATGATCTGGCTCTGTCATAAATGCAAGAGAACCTACAGACTGGGAGCAACCAACCGGTGTCTGCACGATGGCCATTACTTCTGCGCAGGACGAATCCATGACGCGAAGGCGCAACCAGAACGGCGCGGCCGAATCTCGCGCTGTTTTTCAGAGTTTGATTTCGCGGGCTGGGAAGAAACGAACCGCTGGAGGGATGAAGTCCACGAACTGTTGAAAATCAAGACGAAGCCCGGCTGCTGGAATGACTGCGTGCATCCAGGTGATTGCGAAAGGAAACGCATGATGCTGGGTGGTGATAGTAGTAGTGAGAGTGAGAATGATGTGCTAGCCGTAGACCCAGCACTCAAGTGGTTGCAGGTATGTTGTATGAGCATATTCCTTTTCCGCCTTCGACGGCCTTGATCGTATCCACTGATGCTTGAGATTTACCAAGGGCAGTTCTCTCCTTTCTTGATTGAGGCTGAATGCGAGGATGCCGACACATTGAAACGAGGACCAAATGAGGAACCAAGCAGCGGACAGCAGCCAGCAAAGCGACTGAAGATGGATAATTCCTGGCATCCCGTCACGCCGCCGGAAGGGTATTTCCAGGAGTTGTCGGATGTCTCCTCATCCGGTATCGGTGGAGCTTAGACTTGGTATTGAAGCTCTTGAAACCTCGGCTTAGCTTCAAGGCTCCAGGTGACAGATAACGGGATTCATCAGATGATCAGGGTATCAAAAGCTCCTCATAAGGCCTTAGCTTCCGGGTATTTCGTCATTGAGGTGTCGTTCCAGACTGGTGCAAAAATCGTGCTAAACCTGGAGCAGGGCATCTGGAGTAAATATCGGGTCTACACAGTTTTCCAGTATTGTGGATGATTGGAGTTTTCAAATTCGTGATGCCAGGTTATTATTATTATTATTTATTATTATTATTCATTATTTTTCGTAGGCTCTTATGCAGTCTATGACTATGAAGAGCCACACTCGTTAACTGTAGGGCGGTTTCTGGAGACATGTTATCATTAACTTAGCCATATCGGCGGTAGTTAGGACCATCCATAGCTGTTGTCTTTTGCTTCGAATGTCAGAGTCTCGACTCAGCGTCTGTTCCAAGGGTCTTCTGAGTGTCTCCGTGCTTCCGATGCCGCGGCGTTGTGGTGGTCGTCGTGTGTTGCGTTGCGCCTTGTCGGACGCTCAAGAGTCTGTTTGGCGGACGTTGAGAGCCGCCAGTCCCAAAACGGCTAGTGGCGACCAGGCCCGGCCTAGAGTCACATCGTCGACTCAACTTCGGACGACACGACACGACAAGACATCATCGCAGCCATGGCCGGCGGAAGAAGAGATGCAACTCCAACACGCCAGCACCACAGATCCAGTCTGTCTGCAGACCAGCCGACTTCTGGTGCCCAGGCACTCTTTATATATCCGCCCTGGAACCCTGAAACCTCGTAGTGTCATCTGCGTCGGGCCCTATTACACTTACAAAGCCAGAATGCTACCGTCAATGCTGCCCTGTTCATGAACCTAATAAGTTGCTTGATCATCTGAAGTCAGCTATTTTTATCTCTTCAAAATCTAGGCACGTCTGTGCAGAACAGCACCTACAACTATGTCTGGCACAGGTTCTGGAGGACAGCCTGAGAATGGCACACAGTCCATCAAATCATTCTTAGCCCCGCTGGTGCTCGACGACGCAAAGACCTACGATATATCCTACCGTTTTTCCCAGGTCTTCAAGTCACTGGCACGGACGGGTGAGGGACACTTCTTCCCAACGCCAGTGACTCATTTACCCAGTGGGAAGGAAACAGGCTTTTCCTTAGCCGTCGATGTGGGCGTAACGAATTTGCGTGTAGCGTTTATCGAGCTGCTGGGAGATTCCTCAGAGGCATCTCATGATGGCTGCATATCGCCCGCTGAATCGTTCATTAAAAACAATGCCATTCCCAAAGTCTGGCAGAGACGTGTGCGCCGGACGTTGGAGAAGGCGTGGAGAATTGAGGAGCACCTCAAGGAAGATCCGACGGAGGAGCTGTTCTCGTGGATAGGGAGCTGCATTGCAGATGTCGTGGCCGATGAGTTAAGCTCGCATAGTTCCGAGTTTCCCGCAAAATTGCAGACAGGACTGTCCTTTAGTTTGCCGATGAAGTATGCATGCTTATGTTCCTGTTTCCGTTGCTGAGATGCGCGAAGACTGACTATTGGGGTTTAGGCAAAAGTCCTTAAGTGAGGCAACTCTCATGCCTGTTGGCAAAGCATTTTTTATCAGTGAAGACCTTGACTTACGTCAGGCATTGCTGGCCGGTTATGAACGCCACACACGACGGGAAGATCCCTTAGAACCAACCCCTAAGCGCCAAAAGGTCTATGAGTTGCCAAGGTTGGACATCGTGGCTATCACCAACGATGCGGTAGCGACCCTAGTGTCACTGGCTTACTCGGTCAAGTCATTGCCAAACACAAGAGTTGCTATGGGCATAATCGTGGGAGCAGGATGTAATGCCACTGTTCCCATGAGGCTCCCTGATCTGCACGAATCCAAAGTCCGCCAGATACGTGCTTATAACCCCAACGCAACAGAGGCAGTCATCAACACAGAATGGACCCTGCAAGGAACAGAAATTCCGCTCAAGGAGCTAGGCGTCATCACAAAATGGGACGTCGAACTGGACTCAAAGACCCACCGTCCTGGCTTTCAGCCTCTCGAGTACATGACGGGAGCGCGCTACGTTGGCGAGCTCGTCCGCATCATCGTTTTTGATTACTTCACAAGCGTTGTCGGAATCTCACCCCACTCTCTGCCTGAACAACTCGTCAAGCCATACGCACTCACAACTGCCTTTGTCTCCGACGTCATCGCCAGCTCCCGCTCAGACACCGCCCTTGCATCCAATCTCGCCCACACACTCCCAGCACCGCCATCCCAGCCCAGCAACTCATGGACCTGGACCCCTGAATCTGCAGGCGTCATGCGCGCAACCGCCTCCGCCGTGCAAACCCGCTCCGCAGCCCTCATCGCCGCCGCCTCCGTCGGTCTACTCGCGTGCAATCACGAGATCCAACTCTCCGCACCAGACGTAGCCGCGTCAACCTCTCAACTTAGTAGCCAACCCGTCATCCAGAGCCCACAAGACCAGCGTGATGCCCTTTGTCCGGGGACAGGCTGGCATAGTGGGCCGGAGGAACTGGTTGTGGCGTATACGGGTGGTATTATTCAACATTATCCGAACTTTAAGGAGATGTGCCAGGCGTACATTGATCGGTTGATTATGAGGGGCGGGCCGCAGGAGGAAGGGAAGAGTGTGTTTTTGAGAGAGGCCAGTGATGGGTCGATTATTGGGGCTGGGGTGCTGGCGGGGATGGTGCCGAGGAGACCTTAGACGGGATTATCTTTCTCCTTCTTCTACGAAGCTACGATAAGGGTGAATTAGGATAAATTGTAGACTTACTTGGACATAAAGGTTTGGCCTTTGGGACGTGTCAAATAGTACTGTATCTGGGAATTTCCTGTGGTATGTGTGGCTTAGTTAAAGCTTCCCTTGCCGAAAGGAAGACGATGGATGCTGTTTGGTCTGAAAGGTTCCCAGCTTTGACCCTTAAGGCACTGCTGTTTAGCCCGTGCATTTGATATCATGATCATGGTACACTCTTAAAACGTTTATTAGGTGAAGACTCGTACCGTTCAATCATATCTTACATGATTATCTCCAAGACTCGCCATCTCATCCATCCGACAGACTACTAAGCTCACTATCCTCATCACTCTCGCCTTTCTTTTTCCCCCTTTTCCCAGCAGCCTTGCCTTTGCCTTTGGCCCCTTTAGCTCCCTTCCCACCAAACATATCCCTGATATCTTTTTGCTTCGCATCCTTTGCCAGCTCCTTTTCTCGCTTCTTATCAAACAACGCTTGTTGCTTCTCCCGCTCTTCACGGCCCTCCTCAGCCAATGATGCTTCCAAAGCCAGAAACTCCTCACTTTCCGGATCCATCCCGATCAAACTCTCCAGGAGCTTTATTTCTCGAACCCAGACGGTCTTATCTTCGACCATCGCAGGCTTTGTGTTCGTTTTGGCCTTGACCGTCATCTTACGAACCTGTTTAGTGGTGGAAGTCTTTGTACGCTTTTTGGTCGTCGGCGTTTCCGCATCGGATACTTCCAACTCATCATGTTCGCATTCGGATGCAACAGCGGCTTCGTCTTGCTGCAGCTGTTCCGTCTTGATTGTCTCTGCAGGTCTATCGATCGGGGTTTCTAGAATCATCGGCATCCCTTCAAGTCGTTTGTCATTCATCAGATTATGGAATGCCCTCAAACCTAAAAAGCCCGTCCCGATATTGGCGTGTAGATCACGTTTGCTTCCCAGTGGCGTTTTAGAATCATTTAGATGCAACGCTCGCAAGAACTTCAAGCCAACAGTTTCGTCGAATTCTTGCATGAATGCGTTCCAAGTCTTTGGAGTACGGAGGTCGTATCCAGCTGCGAACGTGTGGCAGGTGTCAAGACATATACCTAGCCTTGAATGGTAAGACTCGGGAATGAGAGCTAGCAGTGACTTAAAATGGGAAAGTGGTCCGCCGATGGACGTTCCGTGACCACATGTCGTTTCCAACACGGGTATCACTGTTTTCGTAGCGTCTAGAGCGGTTATAAGGGCTTTTGCAAGCCGAGATTGAGCAGATTCGAGAGTGGACTGGTTGCTTGCGCCAGGACTGCAGAATGATGTTAAATCCCTGAGTTTCATGGCCGACTAATAATGATGGGAACCGTTGAACACTCACTGGAAATTATAGAGCTGGATCCCAAGCTCTTCACAGCGCTTCAAATCGTCAATGAAGCAGTTGTACGCCTGTTCTGCTTTGGCGGGATCCTCTTGTGCCAGGTTGACGAGATAGGAGCCATGAGGAAGAACATATCTAGGTCGAGTCAGAATATGCATTCCGGCGTGTAATGCCATCTAAGACACCTCTTACTTTGAAGCATCATATTTATGCTCTGTGCACAATTTTCGGAACTGGTCTCGATGGTCATCCTGCAACGGAGGATTCTCCCATTTCCTCTGGGATTTTAGGAACAGAGCGAAAGCATTTCCGCTGCAAATAAACGTCAGCACTTGCAGATAAACCACATAAACACGTCAACAGAATGAGTTGTAATTACCCGATATGCAAGCTATTGGTAACTGCGTTATGGATTCCTAATAAAACGCAAATCAAATTCAGCCTACATACACAACGACTATGACCAAACAGGTAGCATATCGTATGAGAATAGTAGAGAAATGCAGCAAACACACCTTTAGAGGCACTAACGTGTGCTCCGATAAACATACGAAGCCCTTCGGTGCGAGGAGCTAGAGGCTTCATATCTTCTAACTGTTCCTCTTTCGTTTTCCTTTTCCTTGTCCGCGTTTTCTTAACTGTCACCTCAACCTCCTGTTCTTCTATAATTTCTTCCTCTTCCTCCTTTATAGTTTTCTTCTCTTCCTCTTTAACTGATTCCGCTATTCTGTTCTCCTGCTGACTCTTGCCCTTCTTAGTCCCTTTCTTCACTGTCTCGGCCTTTTCGACGGATGAATCGTCTCCGTTTATTGTCGGAACTGCGTTCTTCTTACCACGACCAATTGGTCCCTTCTTAGATCTTTTCGAGTCCAAATCAGGCGAGGTATCAGTGTCTTCTCGTCCACGTTTCTTGCCTTCAGCTATAAGCGTTGTAGACTCATTCAGGGTGGCGGCGTTGATGTCGGAACGACGAGAGGCGGCGCGTGTCACTCGAGCAGGCATTGCAGGGTACGGCTCGACGGAGGGCTGCGTATTTCGGTTTATCTTTGCATTTCTGGGTTAATTGACACGAGGTAAACTAGTCGACCTTTTTGCTAGTATTCTATGGTTTTCAGAGCTTGAACTGCTGTCGTTCCACGGGAGCTCCTGGATCGACGCGCGAGCACGCGTTTCAATCTGCTGACTAACAAAACCAACTGTCTCGACTATCAACTTCGACAACGAACGATGGCCCATATTTGCAGACTGTGATGAATTGAAAGAAAAAAAGAAGATTTAAGTACATGGTAGCTACCTGATACTCCCCTCCAAACGCCTGATCGTGTCTGGGGAATTAAAAGAAGGGTTGTATGAAACCAGTTACAATAATCGAAATGGGGATATCATAAGAAAAAAAGCCCACCCACCCCGTCATATCCACGTAAAATCATTTGCTGACCATAATAACCATGTTTCCAGAACTGAGATTCGCCTTCTAGTCCTTATCAGAACCGCGTTTGGTACGTTTCTTCGCAATCAGAGTCTCGAGTTTGTTGAGTTGGCCTTTCAACCCCTTGCGACCGGCATTCGCGACAAGCCATGTCTCCATCTTCTCACGAACAAGTCTCATCGAGTTGGGAACCGGCATCGTCTGTTCTGCACCAGCCGAATTCGGATCAACGTTCTCTTTCGACGCGTTTGAATGCTGCAACTCGATCTCCGCCCACTTTGCGCTCGTAGGGTTCAGGCAAAGATCAAACACATCCGCCCAGATCCCCCTTTCCCAGTACCGCTTGAGCGACTCTTTGATCCGATAGCTTCGTTGAGTACCAAACCCAGCACGGGCACCATGCCCATTCTCCATATGCGATGCAGTGGTGACCTCCATATACTTGCCAAACAGCATAATATAGACAATCCCCGCAAGACCGTACATGTCGACCTGGTACGTCCATGGTCTACATTCCTTCATCTCAGAGCATTCGTGTTCCGCCACTTTCCAGTCAGCGATAAACTGGACATGAGGAACAAACGCATGCATATCGATCGCACGCCCGAAGTCAATCAGTGCAAGACCCTTGTTTCGCCAGCCATATGATCCTGATGGGGAATAGTCGGCACCGGTTGGATCACTGTCCAGAAGCGAAATAGGGATTCCATGACCAGCCTCATCAAATCGAACAAGACAGTTGTCGGCCTTGAGGTCTCCATGAATAATTCCGCAGGCATGCAAACTCTCGACGGTGCGGAACAATTCAACGGCGAAGAACATCGTGACCGCTTCATCGAGACCAGGGTCCGTTATACCCACTCCATTTCGACATTCGGCGTTGACTACGTTGAGTAAATCGATCAAAGTGCCCTGGTTTCGATAATCTTCCACGAGAACACTCTCATCCTTGAAATGGTGAAGCTCATGGGCCTGAACAATGCTTTCAGTCGCACGACGGTGCAAGCCGATAGCAGAAAGCCGAGCACGGGCAGTACGTAGGATGTAAAACTCCCAAGCCGACGGAGGATCGGTTTCAACCTTGATCGCTTCAAGTGAGCTACGTTCGACGTCGCGCAGAGGCTTGAAGCATTTGCCCTTGGGAGATGGAGTACGTGGAGTTTTCAAGTACCCGTCACCGTCGTCGTCCTCAGAGTCGGTAAAGGTATCCGGAGAATCAACGCTTTCAACCAGATAAACAGGTGCAAACCCTCCTTCACCCAATTCTCGTTTAATAGCATAGCTTCGAGCTGCGTTCGGGAAGCAGAGAACAGGTGGGACCGCTGGCGATTTATCTCCTGCACTGGTTCTGGTACCTTTCACCAATTTGAAGTATTTTTTGATATCCGCAGCATTGCCCCCCAGCTCAGTCTTGTGGTCGTGGTATCCGGGGTAGGTGCGCAGTGCCGGTCGCAAGTTTCGCAGAATCCGCTCTTGAATCGCATTGTCCATCGGGTTGCACTGAGGCTCCGTGATAATCGTGTGCCCGCCTCGTTTGAAAACAGGAGAACTTGGGCTTGCCGGCTTGAGATCGCCCAGTTTGTCAATCGAGCTGATATCGCGGGTGTACTCGAGAACCGTCTCGTTCGTCTGAGTATAGTCTTGGAACGGGCTGCTCAAGAGCAAGTCATCGACCTCTGGGATCGCCGGAGTAATCGGAGGCACGAAGCATCGCCCCATTTTGGACGGTGTTTTGCTGCTGAGATACCCCTTTCCCTTGAACAGAGTCGAGGCAAGCGAGGATTCCGTCTGCTCTATGATAGGAGTCATGAAGGGCAGACGGTTTTGTGCAATAACGTAAGGATCACGGTAAGGACCAGTAGGTGGGTTGTAGTCGTCTGGCTCAACAGGAACGAATCTGTTCTCTTCATCGTCCTCTTGCTCGTCAGTTATATTGTGGCCACTGAGGTGTTCTGAGTGCTCGGCGTGTGAAGCTGAAGCACTTTTCTCACATCCGGACCCTTGTGTGTCTTGACGAGACCCTCTATGAATGATGGGAATGTGCTCGGCAGGACTGAACTCAGTCCATTCACTCACGCCAGTCTTTGTTTGGTCATCATATTCAGCATCGGCGTTGAGATCTTGTGTTCGCTCAAAGGCACTTGTTTCCTCATCTCCAAACTCACTGTGCACTGCAGATATTCGCCCTGTTGCTGTGCTCTCACCAGTGCTGGTATAGTCATCATCCTCATAATCACTACCGAATAAACTCTCGGCGTTCTCGCCTGCTTGCAACTCAGCTTTCAGCGGCTGATTGAATATACTATAGATTTCATCCGTGGCAGCTCGCGTATGGAATGTCATCGTTGGCTCAGATGAGGGATTCTTTCGTTTCACCTTGCGACTCGTTGGAGAGTCCAATTTAGTTTTTACTAAGACTCATAGTATCAGTATAACCCTGAATGACCAGATAATCTGAGACTTGCTCACCTGTTTGGGTTTCTCCTTTGATTTCCCTGATTTTCATTTTCTTCGGCTTCACTTCTTTGACATCTCGAAAGACCTCCATCACTTCAACATTCTCCTTCGCCGGTGGAACTTCATTTTCTATCACCAACTTCTCCTGCAACTGTGCCGAGAGGGATTTGTCCGTCTGGTTTTCTTTGCCTGTACACGCGATCGGCTGTTTGCATTTGTTGCCCGATACCTCCTTCAAAGCAATCTTTTTTGGTTTTGACCAATCTTTGTCCATCCAACCTCTGCTTGCCGCCCTTAATTCTTCCAAACTTATTTCGAACGCTGGATTCTCACGATCTGGATATACGGCTGCGAGATTCACAAAAACACGTTCGGCCTTCCCTGTCCGCGCATTGACTCTCTCTTTCTGGTTCTGAGGAGCATTTTCAGATGGAATAGATTCTTGATTGTCTGATATTGAATTCTGGAATACAACGAAAAACGAAAAACGCCAATGGGAGTTTCATGCCAGCAATTAGTCCTGTGATCGTAAATATATGAGGATCGTATAAAGATATGGAACGGAATTCTTTGCAAGCTTACCGGATCCCGAAATACCGCCATCTTTTGTGTTGGCGCTGGTTTCTTGCCCGCCTTGAGCGTTTCGCCAGCCCAGGGACGTGGTTCTATCGTGTTTTCCTTCTTACGCTCTTGTACCGATCCAATACTGTCCCATCCCTTCGTCCTACTCGTTGCCGCAGGGTTTGGTGCACTGGCGCCCGAATCTCCGTCGCTGAAAATGGCCATCTTCGGTTTCCCGCTGCGTGTCTTTGTACCAGTCCCACCGCCAACACCTCTTGATCTTGGCGCTTGAGCCTGTGCATCCTCTGACTCTGGAGCCGCAGACGCCGCAAATGGGTCGATCTTGGCTGCCAGCGCAGGCCGAACGGTAGGCAACGCAGGTGAGGACGGGCCTTGTACATCCTCCGGTCGTTGCTCCATGCGGTCTTGGAATTGGCCAAATTTGCGTAATAGCCGTTCCATCGGTCGCGCTTCTCGTTCTAATCCCAGCTTGTATACTTCTTCCGCCTGTGCATATCGACCGGCACCCTCTAACCAACCGGCAAACTCTTCGTAGAATAATGCGAGACCTTCTCCAATCCCGTGACGTGACAGGAAAGCAAATGTTTCGCGGGGCGAGTCCGAAAATAATCGGATGTAATGTAACCACAGACGCAGGTATCGCGGATCGTTTTTATAGTGATTCGACGAGCGGAACGCCTTCGTGGCTCGCTCAAGGAGTGGGAGAAGACCCGATTGACTCGTTGCCTGTGCAGACGGATATGCGTCAAGCGTCCATTTCACGTATCGATCGTAAATATCGAGCGGGTCGTCCGATTCGCTGATCGCGTCGAGTTCCTGCTCGTACTCTTGTCGGATCGCGTCGTTTATCGTCCTGGTATCATCGAGACTGTGTGATGAGCCTTTGTCGCTACTTAGTGGAGAGAGTGCTGCTGCGAGAGCTCTGGCAGACCGCCCGCTGGGGAGGGCCTGGATGTTTTCCTTTTGCGTCTCGATCAGATCGAAGTTGATCAGATCTCCGGGGCCTGACATGGCCGGATGACTGTGAAGAGCAATGCAAATGCAGATTAGTTTCAAAAAATCCCTCTAGAAACAAGAGAATATGCGGTTGTAAAGGAGGACGTAAACGCTTCAAAGGGGTATCATGGTTGTGGAAGAAAGTCGTGATCGAAGTTGGTCGTCGGTGAGGTTGTTGACTGCTTTGGCCGTTGCCTTGGTAACGGGTCTTGGCAGCCGCAAACCTTCATCACCTCCATCACGACCTCAACACATTGAAATCGAAACGATGCATTGGATGAATGCGAATGGTTCACTCAGGCCCTGAAGCATAGATAATCCGTGAACTTTCATCTTAAACGGGCGGAATGGAGTTGCTATCCCCCATACTTTGGAAGTGCAGCTTTATCCGATAGTTTTCATGGACAGCCTGATCCTCTCCGACTTCTCGACGCAGCCCATGAATATTTGCAGAGTTGACCATTTTAAGGTAACAAGAATTTCATTTCATCTCTCATATAATCACGAGGTCTTCATCAAATCATCATTCCGTCCAACTTGTTACCAACAGCCAACAAATCACAAAAAAAAAGACCGTCAGAAATTTGAAAAAAGGTGTCACAAAAATCGTGTCTGAAAGGAAGAAGAGAATAAAAACAGTTCTGTATGAAAAGAGGAAGAAGGCAAGAAAAGAAAAGAAGTCGCAGTAAGGCTGGTCTCAATGTCGAAGAATGAATCACATATTCTAGGACTTTTCTGATATAAGTGAAAATGAAGCAAAACAAAGTCATTCATCAAATCATATCATCAATCGTGAAAAGTAAAAAGCCGCCAATCCGACCAAATAGCAGTAAACTGGTTAGAGAAAGCAAAAGGATGTCCAAGGGTAACTGTGTCGATATCCAGAGTATTGGGGGGGTCCTGTACTGTATTCCGGGGATTGGTGGTTGTGCGTGTGCAATTGTAGTCTGAGATGCTCGTCTGGGCACGATGTGTGAAGGAGAAAAGGAAGGGAAAAAATTGGAATAGAAAAGAAAAGAGTTGTCAAAAGAGTGGTGATTTCCAGTTAGGCAATATTTGAAAAGGAGAGGATGGTGCGATTAGAAACGCTCCAGATGTCAAGCGTTGAGTCGAGGGCCGATAAGGTTGCGAAATGTTTTTGGAATTGTATTCACAGATCCCTGACATAACGCTCGGATGAGGAGGCATAGCGAAAACAAAAAGGGGGGAGGATACGGCGGTGGACTTAAAGACCCAGAGCAGTTTGAAAGTGGGCAAATAGTAGCAAGAATGTGTTTTTTTTCAGGTTCCAATCAACCGTCCGCGCCAGAACCATACATGGCATCGTCAATCATGATTTCGCTATTGAGGAGTTGGTTCGTGCTATCGTTGCATATCGTTCGTTATGGGAAGGAAAAGGAATTAGCAAAAGAAGGGAAGGGGCTGGACAATATTATGTCGAGTGGGAGTGTAGAGTATCTGTTAATAGCAATCGGGCTCGAGCCGCAGAGAAACACTGGTCTAAAGGTTCTGTCGATTTACTCCATGAAAATGCTTCAATGCTCATGTCAGGCTAAGCAGAGGGACTGCGGTAGTCGGGAATATGTAGGGGCGGCGCGAGAGTAGATTCGCCCGCAGCAGTAGTGGTAGCAAGCCGGCCTCCCAGCGCCGGGTGAGGAGCCAAATCCTTCTCGTCTTGGAAGAGTGGCTGTGCCCCCTGAAGGCTTAAAGCTCTGTTGCGCGACGGCCTATCGAGAATAAAAGGTTCTGAGCGCGATGGTGCATGGCGCGGTTGGAAAGGTCGGCCCAAGCAACGATCGGAACTGAAGGGCGAACCGAGTCTCTTGATTTCTTCCTTGGGTGGTGGGTTATCCTGTGATCTGCTTGATGGGGCCACATCGACATTGTTGCCGCTAGGACTTTCGCCGGAGCCAAAATGCGATGGCGGCGTGAACAGTTGGTTTAGTCTTTCTCGAGAGCTCAGTCCACTTGTCGTTGCTCCACGATTTCGAAGTCGAACGCGACGGTAATTGGGATTCTTTTTGCCGTCTGTTGGTGGTTCTGGCATGAGCTCTGGAGCTGCATTTCTGTCTGGGCTTACTTCGTCGTCTAATTGATTGATAGCGCGTCTCTTGTGTGTGGTGGTGAGCATTTCAGCGGGGATGGAGGATCGTAATCGGGAACCCGTGCCATGGACGGTTTCAGGGACATTTGCTGGCGTGGCAGGACGAGCACGACGACGAGAAACCTCAGGACCCCAGGTATGATACATAAATGGTGAACCAAGTCGAGGAATTGCGGCTGGGTTTTCTGTCATCAGGTTGCTCTGAGCCTGTGGCATCAAGTGGCATGGCGTTTCCATTGCCAAGGGTTGCTCTGCCACATTGTTGAACCAGTTTGTCTGTTCAACAGCAGGCTCCGGGATGGTAGCAGGCAACGAAGTTGCGACAAGAGAAACACCGAGGTCACGGGTAAAGTTAATAGGAGTGTCATATGACGAGCCAGCTCCGTACATCGTACTGGAGGAGGAACGGATGAATAACTCGGGGAAAGGCGAGGGGCTCCGTGACTGTAGCAATCTTTGGTAAAGTTAATAGGAGTGTCATATGACGAGCCAGCTCCGTACATCGTACTGGAGGAGGAACGGATGAATAACTCGGGGAAAGGCGAGGGGCTCCGTGACTGTAGCAATCTTTGGTAATGCGGCGCAATTGAGAATCTCCTTCTGCAGAGCTGCTTCAATCTTTTCCTGGTCGAGGCATCGGAACGTGGCCAAAGCGGTTTGGAATTGACCACTCCTGTAGGTGTGCAGCTGCCGCTCCGTACGTCAAATTCCCGTTCAGCCCCTAGACCAGACTCGTGAGATACACTCTGAATATGCCTTCTGGCAAGATTGTGCTTCACTCTTGGCCAAGTTCTTCGAGCTTCTCTAGCGACACGGTACGAAACACCAAGTGGTGGAACGCTTCCCGGCACGGTCTTGAAAGGCGTGATGGTGGGATCTTGGAGGTACATCTGATAGGTGTTCCATAGATGGTTATCCATTTCATGTGTCCATCGATGGCCAGTGGGTGTCTGAAGAGGAAGGCCAGATGCGGTAGATGGCTTGCAGGGCGATTCAAATGTTTGTTTCTGGTCAGGAAATGAATGCGAGAGGAAAGGATCTTGTATCTCACTTTCGGGACTCGTACAGCTTCCACCGAAAGAGGGATGCGAACCAAAGGAGCCACTCGAGGACACTGAAGAATCAGAGATATTCGAGCACGCAGACGATGGTCTTGGAATAGGGTCTGATGGTGATATCATGCTCCTCTCCCTCCAACTACGGCTTTCACCGACAATATCGCCTCGTACTTGCGCTTCAGGGGTTTTTGGGTCGCATCTTTGTCGTGGTGGTACTTCAAGGTAGCCACTGGATGACAATCCGGTCTCGCCGTTATGAAAGGGGTGAGAAGTGGCAGCTGTGGGGTCTTGGGAGAATTCGATTGAAGGCAAGGCGACGTCTGGTGAGCAGAACGGCATTGTGCTGGCTTCGAAGTTCGAAAAGATGTTGAGACGAGGTCTTCGAAGGCGACAGGAAGAGTGGTGTGGTGGTGGAGGGACTTCTAACTCCTTGATTGGTCTTGTGGGAGTGCGAGGTTCATCGAAGTCATGGAATGTGAAATCTTTTGGCAAAGTGCGCGACAAACCATACTGTTTGTGGGCCATGGTTATGAAGTGAGGTCTCTCAGATTCCCTTCCTCGCAAGCTGTCGGAAATAAGGAGAGATTGTAGGGTAGAAACAAATTGCGATGTACCGCTAGAGATAGGGCTGCATGTCCAAGCTGTCTCAGGTTCGAAACGCGCACGTCCTCTTCTCGATTCAAGTCACCACGTCGCAAGTCGCGGAATGGGGATAGGTCACTCGACAACGATCAGAGAGTCGTGATATTCTCAGTATTTATCTTGCCTGTGCTCACGCGACGAATTTATTGCTGAAATAAAGACATCGTTAGGTCGTATCAGAGTCATAAAACAGATCAAGGTCGTCAATAGGGCATCGAGGGTCGTTAGGGTCTTGAACAAGTCAGGGGGGCTAAGCACTGTGAGTGAAGTGAGGCCGCGTCGTCAAATGATAACCAAGAGTCGCGTAACCCGACCAAGTGAGGATTCTCATTCAAACAATAAGTGGCCAATCCCTAAAGGCCTCCATTGTTAGCATGAATGGGACAATTGTCCGCGATTGTATGGGGAAGATCCAACCTGAACAGTGACAACCAAGCTTGTCACGACGAATCGCAGTCCCAAAACAAGATGAAACAAAGGAAACGAAGGCACTTGACGAGTGCAACAAGAGGACCAAAGTGAAGATATGAAATATTGTCAAAAGATCGGAAACTCGCAGACTCGAGGAACGAAGCGCGTCACCTGGCGATACAGGAGCGAGCAGACTCGGTTCGATGCTATGAGGATCACGATGATAAATCAGCATCCATGGTCCAGGTTGGCAGGCAAGCGACGCAGCACAGCGAATATTAGCTGACTGGAAGCGCCAGATGCCGTGTGGAGAGACGCGAAAAGAGGAGGCTGGGGAGGGAGAGGAAGAGAGAGAGAGAGAATGTGTGGTGGTGACAAGGGAGAAATGATCAGTGTGATGCGAGAGTTTAGCGCAAAGGCGACGAGGGTGCGCCGGCCCACGCTACGGGCCACATACCTTCTGACGATACGCGATCTGGGGAGAAGAACCAGAGATGGAGCGGAGCAGCCGTCCAGAGCCAGTCGATTTGGCTCACGAGGGCTTGTTAGGGGGTTTGATCCGTTGAATGCCCAGTCTAGCGTTGTCGCCCGTCAGGAGAGAGTCGAGCGCTTGTTCGTCGGGCGCTTCTCACCAGGCACTGTGGAAGGAAGATGAACAGAGTGTCATTAGTGAGTCTTGCGCAAAAATATCAGATACGATTAGGGATTATTATTAGAGCAGCGACCAGATGATGTGTCTGTCTGTCTGGCGTGCAAGTGGAGGATGATGTGGGAAGAGAGTCGAAACGGGGGCCAACAGGACTCGGAAGTGTCAAGACAGCGCTGGCACTCCCATTGGGTCGCGCGTGGCTAGCAGATGCGCAGTGGACAGTCCAGGGCCACTTGGGGCCACAGGGTTCACAAGCACAAAGCGCACGTTCATCGGGACATAGGGTACGGATACATGAAGAGGCGCCAGAACGAGAGCGCAAGATGCAAGGGCTTTTCTACACAGGCCAAAGAGACAGATATCGCTGGACTCGAAGCATTGATCGGCGGATATCTGATTGTTGTACGGAGTACTTCTCCCGTCTACAACCGTATATAAAATCTACTTCCAACACTCAAGTCCAGCGAAGCTTCTATCCAGACCTCTAAATCAACCCTTCCTGACGCGCTGATCTACTCTTTGACAGCTGGCTAAAGGCGTTGAGGCCCAGGATACCTCGAGTAACTTGTTTCGACGAGCAAGGATTCCCGGATTCGTTTGAGAGAAGGATGACGGCCGCATCATCTCCCAGCGATCTCTCGACGGCGCACGCAGACTTATTGGGGAGAAATGCGGTGAGCACAACCGCATGATTGGCATCCTCGTGCGCGCATCACTTTGGATCGCGTCTCACCAGCTCGTTTCCCCCAGGTCCCATTCCGACTCGTTGGGCTGGTGCTGCTGCGGCTGCTGCTGTTGTTGTTGTTGTGTTTCTCCCATGGCCGAGTTCGAGATCAATTGCGACCGTCTCAGCGTGTTCGTTCAGCTTTTCCCTTGCGCCGAAATGGCTGATTCGTTCATGTTTCAGACAAATTGCCACTATTCCTGCTGCTGCCGTTGGCTGTGTCGTGTTGATCAGCCGGGATGATTTCGGTGATTGGCGGGCGGGAGATCAAATGATGCGCGCGGTCGCGTGGGCCGACGCGACTAAACGCGGGGATGACGCGCCACGCGCGACTCTCGCGTTTACCCAACTGCGCGGCGGGATTATAGACCCGAACGGGGTTTTATCCTACGTTGCAGTCTTTCATTTCGCACGCCGGCAAGGGCCAGCAACCTCGACGAAAGCCGCAAGCTTGCAGCAAAGCAGAGATATACATTTCAGAGCACCGAATGTTCTCTTCAGACGCGCTTCTCAAGCTAGGGATTTGGAATTTTCGTGGCCCAGCAAATCATCACGTGATGGGCCTTATCGCTTATCGCAAATCACGATGGAGGGGCTTCGCCGCAGAGAACATTCGTCCATGGCGAACGCTTCACTCGAAGCCTGGCTACATTTGCCACTATTCGAAGCGCATGTGAGCACAGCATCTCTGAAGCCTCCGTGGACGAACCCAAACGATACGAACGCTCCTTCACACCAAATCGCGGACGTCATATACAGGGTCGTTTTAAACGGTGCTTGCGAAGTGAAAAGGAGAACCCTCGGCAAACTCTATAGCTCACTCTCTTAACTTACCTTGCATATTGCTATAGCACTCTGAGAATCGATGGGTGACCTTGGACCTGAACTGTCGCCGGAGGAGGTCCTTGCACCCCTGACTGCTGCAGACCTAATCGAAACAAATGAAGACATTCACGTTCTAGTCACAGGCTTTGGGGTACGTTCACCAGATGCCTTATCCCGCAAACGAGCTATAGTAAGGTAACTGACGCAACATATGACACAGCCCTTCAAGATTAACCCTCTCAATCCTTCATTCCTAATCGCATCGTCCCTTCCTCCATCGATACCTGCACCACCTTCATCAAACGCAGCTCCACGCACTATCCGCATTCACACCCACCCCTCCCCAATCCGAGTCTCCTACTCCGCTGTCCGAATCACACTCCCCGCCGTCATCGACTCCTTCAAGCGCGAACACAATGGCCAAGCTCCAGATATCATACTACACATTGGCATGGCATCCACACGACACTTCTACTCCGTAGAGACACATGCGCATCGTGACGGATACCGATTAACAGACGTCGACGGCGAGTTGGGCTTCGATGACGGAGAGGCAGTCTGGAAACGAGAAGGGCTGCCGGAGATACTACAACCAGGCCCAGTGTCAACGGACATCGCTTGTTTCTCGTCGTCCATTATCACTGCAGCAAAGTCTCCAGTGCGCATACGTCCAATGCCGTTGGATACCACGTTCCTGGAGAAATGGCGAGGTTTTGGGCCGGAGAAGGTCGACTTGCGCCTTTCAGAGGATGCAGGAAGATATTTATGCGAGTTCATCTACTACGCGAGTCTGGCACAAGCATACAAGGAAGGACGAGCGCGAAGCGTTGTGTTCTTTCACGTGCCTGGCTGGACGGATCAAGGTAGTATTGAGAAGGGGAAAGACGTGGTGATCGGACTGATTAAGACCTTGGTGTTGTGCTGGGCGGATGAAAGTGCGAATTAACGAGTAATGAGAACTACCATATACCTTTAGGTTTGGATGGAATGGCATGGCATGGCATAATCAGGGTGTTTGATTCCAGTGTGCTTGATGATTGATATCCAAGGGAACTGCTCTTGCTTTCTATACTCGTGGCTATTATTTTCGGGTTCATGAGACGTGTTATGTTGTGACGACAGCAATTGCTGCTCTGGCGACGATGGTTAACGAGCTTAATGACAATTATATACACCTTCAACAGGCTTCAAGTACAATGGTTTTGAGACTCTCTGCTTATCTCTTTGGTAACTATCCTTGTTTTTCCGTCGCTTTCCTCGGGTCAAACTTCCATTGCCCTCGTCATCTGCCTTGAGCTTCAACCACTCCCGTGCAGCGTTCTACTCATAGCATTGCCTTACGTTGAACATCAACAAGGCTTCCAGTTCATGCATGCGGACATCCCCACCTATTCGATCTCGATATCTGCACATATTCAATCGCCATAGCTACCCGTGCATGGTATAGTACAGCACAGTACTCCGTACAGATTGACATTATCTTTTTCCCACTTCCATGAAACAATGATATCGCCTTATTACTCCAATCCGCGAACTACTCCACGCATATGACGAAACCCGGAGTACCAGGGCTTGCACTCAGCGGGGTCTTCTTGGTCATGGATCTGTTGTGGGGTTAACTTATGTATCCCACAGCCTGGACTCTGGGGAAGACACACCGTCCCACCTTTCGCTCGAAATCACTGGGTGCAAAAGCCAAAAAATGGAGCCAGATGGGTGATGAGCCCCATATCGTCAGTCCAGAGCACATTTCTGTGGTAAGTTGTAACTCGTCGTGGATATGGAGGGAGATAGCTACACATCCGTTTGCCCGCGCCTCCAAGGAGAAGTGAGTTTGAAACATAGCACAAAACTCTCCCAGAAACATTCTTGTAATTAGCATGGTACTAATGAGTCTGACTTCATCCATGATCCGGCTTTTTGCTGTCGAGTGCGTCCTCGTCCACTTGTCGACGTGGGTGACTTCACGTTGTGCTCATGATTGGACCGTTGGGGTAGTGAAGAAACTTCACGGGTTAGACCCCACATCCAATTTAGGCAAGGTGGCCGAGCGGTCTAAGGCGACAGGTTAAGGTCCTGTTCTCAGAAATGGGGCGTGAGTTCGAATCTCACCCTTGTCAAGATCTTTTTTTCCGCGTCCCGTGGGAAAAGCCCTTTTGTACTTGTCCCGTGTTTTTGCAGGGCTTGGAAGGCACAAAACAATGGGGATATAATATCGGAATAGCCGGGTCTCACTTTATAAATAATTTGGAGGTATTTCTTGGGTTGAGATTCTGAGAAGAAGAGCACAGGAGTATATATGGTCCCATACCATGAGGAGACCAAAAAGGGGCTAGATTGAGTTACAGCTGCTCTGAGAGTGGTCCCGGTAGGAGTACAGTATATCCAGTTCTACTCCGCCACGTTGCTTTAGCCAGTCCTTGGAGGTTAGTATCAGATTCACTTTCCAGATTTTGAGTGAATGTAACCGCGGTGATCTGGGGAGCGTGTTCATGTGAACCAACGGACAAGCCCTCCACCCTTGATGACAAACTTGTATCATCTGGAACGGAGATATCGACCCTTCCATGATTTACACCTCAATCTTTCTGCCCATTCTGTGCGTTTGATGGATATCTACTGGGAAAAGTAAATGGCCAAGAGCGGCTATGCACAAAGGCATTGGAAGTGGGATGTTCTCAACCCCGGCCATTCCAATGAGCTGGCACATCCGGTAAGGTTTTGGGCCGATGTGTCCTTCGACTCAAAGGCGCTTAGATGCCCTGTTCGTCCTTCGCACGCAAGTCTCGCGGTTTGCGTGAACAAGGCGCTTCGTTTTTGGTCCAAGTAAGAGAGAATACAATCGCGGCTCAGGCTAGGGCTCTCTCGCCTAGTATCAAGTCTCCAGAACGAATCATGCTCTCAGAGTTGGAGAGTATAACTTCTAATTTCGCGATGCTGGCAACAGTTTGCTCTCATATCCCCAGGACTCCAGATTATCCCCCTGGCGTTCATCACGGTGAGTCCGTCCATGGAAAACCGGATTGACGGTAAGGATAATTATGAGCGCATGCCTGTGCAAAATGGCACGGGGAGTGTGATAATCAAAGTTCCCTACCTCGAGAAAAAGGTACCGCCATTGCACGATACGGAGGTTTGGCGCGTGCACGGCGAGATGGGATCAAATGGTCTGGTCTATGTCCACAAGCAAGACACTGATAGAAGCTATGGCATAAGAACTATTCCCATAACCATGACAGTATCCCTGCATCTGAGTTTGCACATCGTATCGAACACCCCTTCATTGCTCCGCTCAAGTTCAAGCCACACGCAGACGCACCTTTTCATCGGAATATATTATTGATTCTTTGACGGTGAACAATATTCTGCGTCAAGCAATTAGCATATTGTTTCGTCAGAAATAAAACAATGGCGAGGGCCTCGATCTTACCCAATGCATTGGAGACCCCTTCAGTTCTCCACCATTTGGACTCATAACAGACTCTTTTTTAGGTCATTGTGGACGGTGCTCGCCAACCCGGCAGTTGGAGTAAGCATTTAACCGATTCTTCAGCACTAATTGATAGGATATTCAGGGGACTGATGTTGTTGAATCTCGATGTAAGTCATCAATGCTTCTTGAACGGGGGCCGTTCTTTAGTCGTTTTGACCATAAACGTTGAGCACACGGTTTGAGTTGTTGCAAAGCAATGCATATCTTGTCAACAATCTAGGTCGCTCCTGTTTATCCGGTAGCTTCAAACAGAAAGTTGACGTCGATGTTGAATTTTGAGTGGAGGACGGTGTATGTACGCTAGTTTGGTTCTTGGTTTTATCGTGCAAAATCTCAACCCAAATAGGCAAGGTGGCCGAGCGGTCTAAGGCGACAGGTTAAGGTCCTGTTCTCAGAAATGGGGCGTGGGTTCGAATCTCACCCTTGTCAAGATCTTTTTTGTCCCATCAAGAAAGAAATTCCTTTTTTCCCGCCGTCATCAGAGTATCGAATGCGCCATGGGGCTGGTGCGTCGAATGGATCCCGGCGTTATTGTTTCGAGGTTCTCGATCCACAGATCTATCAAGGTAGATGTGCGACCACGCTGTTCCGTATGTTAACTACAGGTCAATCAACAATGGGGAATAGAGGGAAGATCGTGCGGTAACAGCTCTATGAATATCTTCATACAAACTACCAATCCGCCTGCGAAGTGCTGATCGTTGAGATATTTACAAACACCGTGGTCGGTGGTTGTCTCGGGGTCAGCTGCTATTTTATCCAAGCAGTTGATGTCCCACGAAAGATGCTTCGAGAAGCATACAAACGCACGGATAGTGGTGGTCCGATCGATGGCGGAGTGACGCGGACATGGGCCTGAACTTTCAAATTCGAGGGAACTCGATCTGTCGACAGTCCTCCGTACTCGGAAAATAATCATCAATCTATCACCAGCAGCACACTCTGTCCGAAGGAGAGGAGTTCTGCAGTGTCGTGCGTGCGGCGCTTATTCCGCAGCGGACTGAGGCCAAGCAACGCCCCGTTCAGCTAGCAGTAACATCAGCCACGAACGGCAGTTGAAAGCAAAAGCATTTCGGTGCGAACTCTGACCAGAAAAAATTATTGTCTGCCCTGTGAAGTCGAGAGCTTCACGATGCTGTATCGAAGGTTTCCAGAAACATCATCACACCACGCTTGCCACCACCGTGCAACCCATGAGCAGACGACCAGGATTCACTTGTTTCAACCCCCCTGCAGCTCCGAACCATGACGGACATTTGTGAATTGGCCGGTTGACCTGACTCTGACTTCCCAACCCTGGCGATCGTCCTCCATACAACAGTCCACTACAAACGGCCCTCCGCAAGGAAAGACTGGATCCCTCTCTGAAACTAACCCAGCCGAGTTTAGCCTGCTTGGAATGTTGCACTGCGCAATGTCATCCTTGCTGATCTCGTTCACCACGAGATGGGAGAATGGGACACGGATGATGAAGGTTACCCAATGGCAGCCATGATCGAGGCCGAAGAGCTGCTGTTTGTGAAGCGCGGATACACTCGTCCACCGTCATATCTTGACCTGTCTAAAGAGAGTTGCATGCACTGCCATTCGACGTTAAGCTCGGGTACCAAAGTAATGGGCCGCTGCATTTGCACCAGAGACGTGCGATGACCTCGTTAACTATTGCGAGCTGATAACTGCATCTCTCCCCGACCTTCTCCCTTCGTCCTGGAATCTCTCAATTGCAAACAGAGGCCTTTGCAATAGCTAAGGCTCCAAGCGACCCTATCGTTCAGCGCAAGTTTCTTCAGCATTTCAGTCGAAGCTGTAGTTGCGTATGCTGCCCGGGATCTCGTATTCCTTTGCGTGTTTAAATGGAAATATCCCCTCTTTGCCAGGGTGTTGGTTTTCTTGTCGCGCAGGGTTCGTGAAAAAAACCTTCACATCTTAATTTCAATTTCAACCTCCTCTGTCCCTCTTCCTTTTGCTCAGGGTCGGAGCTCTCTGGTTGAGTCCCGTCCTAGATATCCTGCAGATACCCATCCGATTCAATCGTCCTCTCACCTTAGCCGACAGCCCTGATCAGGAGCTTCTGATAGCTCCTCCGCGCCTCGGACGATGGGAAACGAAAAGGATACAGAGGTCGGCGCGGCCGCCGTCCCCGCCGCAGCTCCTCCAATGTACAACAGCGAAAAGACAGAGGGCAACCGCGAGTACATTCGTTCGATGATCGAGAGAGATCTGCTTGACGACCGGTACAACCAGACGCAGCGTGGTCTCAAATCCAGACATGTTCAGATGATGGCGCTCGGTGGCACGATCGGAACTGGCCTCTTCGTCGGCAGTGGTCAAGCGCTTGCAATCGGCGGTCCTGCCTTTCTGCTTGGCGCATACATCTTCATTGGCAGTCTGGTGCTGATGGTCGTCACAGCCGTGTCGGAAATTGGTACCTATCTCCCTGTGCATGGTGGTACCATGAGCTACTATGGATATCGATACGTCTCCCGAAGCTTGGGTTTTGCCCTGGGATATCTGTATTGGTACTCGATGGGTATTTTGGTTCCCAACGAGATTGTGGCGGGCGCCCTGATTATCGACTATTGGGACTCGGGCGTCCATCCGGCGGTTTGGATTTCCATCTTGCTCGTCGTCATTATAATCCTTAATGTACTTCCCGTGAAGTGGTACGGAGAGTCGGAGTTCTGGTTTGCGAGTCTCAAAGTCATCATGCTGCTCGGTCTTCTCATGTTGGCCTTCATCCTCTTCTGGGGCGGAGGTCCTCACCGTCAACGGCTCGGTTTTCACTATTGGAAGGATCCCGGCGCAGCACATACGTACATCGTGGGCGGACATGTGGGACGCTTCACTGCATTGCTTCAGTGTGTCGTTCTCAGTGCGTTTGCGTTCCTATTTGCGCCAGAATTGATCATCCAGACCGCCGGTGAGATGAGATCCCCGCGATACAACATTCCTCGTGCGTCACGACGCTTCTTTTACCGGCTGTTCTTCTTCTACATCCTGGGCGCGCTCGCTATTGGTGTCATCTGTCCATCCGACAATGCGGCCCTGACCAACGGTGGCGCTGGCGCCGGGTCTTCGCCGTTCGTCGTGGGCATCCAAACCGCCGGAATCCCCGTTCTCCACCACATTGTGAACGCAGTCATTCTCACCTCCGCGTGGAGCTCTGGAAACTCGTTTTTGTACATGTCCTCTCGCGCACTTTACTCCCTGGCTGTCTCAGGCAACGCTCCCAGCTGTTTTAAAGCTTGCAACCGCTATGGCCTTCCGTATAACGCGCTCGCCGCGAGCGCCTGCTTCTCGGGTCTCTCTTACTTGGCCGTCCGCAGCGGCAGCTCGCAGGTCTTCAACTGGTTCGTCAGCTTGACCAACACCTCCGGCTTCATCTCCTGGGCCTGCTGCTGCTTCATATACCTCCGATTTCGCAAGGCCACGGACGTGCAGGGCGTCACTCGCCCATATCAGTCTATGTTCCAGCCCTACGGTGCCTATATTGGCATCGTTATGTTCATCTTCCTCATCTTTCTCAACGGGTTCCAGGTCTTTTTCAAAGCAAAATGGTCCGTTGCGGGGTTCTTCACGGCGTATATCGGTGTGCCGGCTTTCTTGGTCTTGTACTTTGGACATAAACTAGCGTGTCGACGGGATCCGTGGATGTGGAGGGCGGAAGATATTGACTTGGTGACGGGCCTGGAAGAAATTTTGGCGGCGGAGGAGCCACCCAAGGTTCGTACGGGGCCGATCAGATTTATCTCGCCTCTCTGGGAGTAGAGCTTCGAAATCGAGTTATATAAGTTGGATTCGGTCTGTATGTTTTTCTTGCAGGAACGCAACGCTTTTCGACCCTATATTCTCACGTTTGCGCTCTTTGAACGTAATTTTCTGATTCCCCTTGCTGAGTCCGTCATTTTATGCCCACACTTCTCAGTTGGTCCTGTAAATAGCGATTGTTAGACACGCCATTGATAATCCATACCAGACTGTGCTCAGCTCACATGGGCAGATAAGAGTAAGCCAAATCAGGTCTGTTCTGCAACCCTTAACAAGCGGCAATATAGCCTACTAGAAACTGTATCTTCATACTTGGTAAAGGGCATATATTGAATGATCCCTTAAAATGTCAACTTGGAGGTTGGAGCTGGACGTCGTCGCGAATGAGGTGACGCCTGCCCACATGACGCCCGTATCCGGAAGGAGCAGACTCCTGATTCACGAAACAGACATCGAGTCCAGGCCAACAATGGAAGTACAAGAGGACAACTTTATAAACGTTTGATGGGTATAGTGCAAATTTACTATCTTCAATGCTATGCCCCTGAGAACAACTCTTATAGAGAATCTTCTCTACCCACGACAGAACTTCGATACCACTCCTCACCCTTTTATCTGCTTACTTGCCGAAACACACCAGTTATTCCAATCCGAGAAAAACGACGGCTGGATATGGCACCGCTTGCTTGAAAGCTGCTTCTTCCTCGACCCAGCATACACATCCACTATGCCATCGATATTCTCCTTGTTGTGGGCCACCAGGATCTTCACCACCAGCAAACTCGCCTGACTGCACGCCGTGGTGTGTGCTACCGGGCCACTATGCGTCGCCTCCTCATGGATTGATCGGAGCAGCTCCCACATTGGCTCTTCCCCGTCTTCCTCAACAACCGTGGGGATACTGTTTCCCTTGCAGAGCTTGCAGTACTCGCGCAGCACAGTGCCCGCTTTGTTGGCGATCTGTGGCACTTTGGACTTGCGAATGACCTGCAGGAGTGGCAGGAGGATGTTCGTCGCGATGATGTTTGAGTGGGACTTTTTCACGTATATCTCGAGAAGGTCCAGCGCGCGGTTCTTGAAGTTGATCATGTTCTCGCGTGCGTCCCTTTTTTCTTTCTTTTTGTTAGTCACTTGGCTGCGCGCTTTGAAGACCTGGGCGAGAGCATCGTCCAGTGCTTCCATCTGATCGTCGTCCATGTCAGAGTCCGAGTCTGTTTCGGAGCCGGCGTCGAGATCTTTGTCCCCACGGTGAGTGCCCAACGCGGCAGCGAGTTTGGCGTCCAGTTCCTCCATTTCGGCATCGTTGTCAGGCTCGTCTTCGTCGTCGCTCTCATCATCACTTGACACATCGTTTTCACCAGATTCCGAGCCAGACTCCGCGGATTGGTCCACCACTTCAACGTCGTCGTCGCTTGACTCGTCGGGATCAACCATTTCTACATCGCTGCCATCGTCATCATCGTTGTCAAACATCTCCTGTTGTCCAGCAAGAGAGTCTTTTGCTTCCAGGATCTTTCATACTCATTAGCAACGTGCCCGTAAAGTAGAAGAGGTTAAGATAGCATACCTCAATCAATGACTGCAACCCAGTCGCCGTCACTTGATCGGCAAACGCGCCAAAAACCTGCTCACTCGTTCGGCGGAACAACTGTGACTGTTTCGAGGCGAAGCTGAGCAATATTTCAACCAAAACATCAGACGCTTCCGCAACGTCGGCGGCATCGGACTTCTTGTGACTAATGAACTTGTCGTAGCAGATCTTCAACTCGTCCATCATGCTCACTGCATCTGCGTCACCGTTGTATGTTTGGAAAATCGTCATGGCATAGAGCAGCTTAAGAGCTTGAATGGTGGCCGTGCTGGCTTCGTCGATCTTCTTCTCCTGCGATTTGTTAGGATGGTAAATTAGAGTGGGATGATGACCGTACCTTGTGTTGAATCTTTTTCAATATTTTGAACGCCGAATCAACGGACTCGCCAATCTTCTCTCCCATATCAATGACGAACTTTCCGTGTTCTCCAAGCTGATCCTTTTCACGGATGCTTTGAATTACCTGGCACGCAACAGCCGCGGCGTTTTTACGGCCGGCGATGACCATGTTCAGGCATGAGGATATCTTACTTCTGAAAAACTCTTGGGTCGATTCTGCAATCGGCGGTTGAGGAACAGAGGCTTTGTCTTTCGAGTTGCTCGCCGGGACAAAGTATGCAAAGCGGGCCAGAACAAGCATAACTCGTTTGATAGTGGAATCAAGACCCTCTGGCGTGTTTGACCTGGTGGACAGCGATTTGACAATCAACGTGAGTAGCGTCGCCAGCTGTTGTCTTCTTGATCCAGCGGCTTTATCATCGTCCACGCCTGGCTTGGTGATCAGATCTTGCAAAAAATCAACCGCTTGATCAAGGCCATCTGTCGACCCCTCACTCATCAGTTTTTCGACCGTTTTCGTTTTCGTCATCTGATCAAAGTTGACAGCGCCAGCAGGACCCATGAGACCCTGAAGCGCGGGGGTGATGAACTCGGGATCAGAGGCAGCGCGGGTTTCAATTGCTTTGGCTGCTCTTTGGGCGATACGATGGAGATACCGATCCTTGACGGATAACTGATTCATCAAGCATCGTACAAAGTTTTTGGTAAACACAGATGCGGCCGCTTCCTTGGGACCCTCGCTGACAACTTTCATGAACACGAGGAAACCCCAGTATTTCCGCTCTTCTGATGAAGCAGCTGCGAAAAGGCCATCTGCGTGAGAGTGTCAGAAAACATTCATTGAACGAAACCATTTGAACCTGAATTTAACTTACTGTCAACGACCTCTGTCCAAAAATCAGCAAAGGAAACCTGTTTAGAACTCTTATCTCCCTTTTTGTTCTGAGATGGCGCATACAATTTAGCCAAGATAGGGTCCCAGGCAAAATGCAGTTTAGGATTCCAGATGCCAGTTTTATTCGCAACTCCATTTTCACCATTCTGCTCAGTATGTGGATCTGATGATTCTTTCATGATTTTGGCAAGAGTAGTCCTCTCCTTGGAATGCAGTGGATTGTTATTCTGCCACACATCTCCAACAAGATTGACCGGCGAGGGAAAATCCATAGCCGCTAACCAGATTGCCACGCCTTCGGGTGTTTTTGCGAGGCTGTTCTCCTGGAGACTCTTGATGATCGATTCAACATATTCAACGTTGGAGTCCTTGCTAAGAATATCTCGCACGGCGCAATAGATGATATATCCGCATTCTTCTCTCAACCATGGCTTTTTCTTAGCCAGTTCGAATATCACAGGAAGTAACTTCTCCCAATCCTCCAAGGGAAGCTGAATAGAAGATTTGAGGATAGCCTCTGCCCCGAATAATCGACCATAATAATGATCTCGCTCTTCCTGGCATCCAAGTTAACAAAACGGCACTTCATCCAGTTGGTGGTGATAAAACCTTACCTGACCAGATGCACAATTCACAGCAGTAGTCTGCGACTCCCAAATTCCAAGTGCCTTTTGAATGTTCAACTCTTCCGATTCGCGACGGTTGGGCCCCGAGAAAACTTGCGATAAAAGCTCAGTAAGTGCAATGGAAAACCCAATTCTTGCAGCTTTGCGGCTGCTGCACAATCCACGAAACAGCCTTCTCAGCACTTTCTCAATCTGCTCATCTGATGCATTTTGATCAGGCGTAAATCGCGACAGCAGATCATGGGCCGCTTTGAGTCGAATTTCGCTTTTCTCGTTGGCCAGATCTTCGTAGATTTCTACGAGTTTGACATCGACATTGGCGGCTTCTCGTCGGCGCTTCCGAGGGTTAGTTGGGCCAGGCATCTTGCTTCGCCTCGCTCAAAAATTGAATTTTTGTTGATATTTTCAGCGCATCGCAGCGGACTTGGAAGCTTTTCGTGAAATTTTTCTGATATCACGTGACTTGAAAACAGCTGGTTGCTGAATCTGGCTTAGCGTTGAAATTGCATTCAGGAACCAAAAGTTTCCCTGAACGACATCGGATGGAATCAGTTGAAACATTGGCTCAAAACTCTTCAGATTGACGACAGTCTTAGTGAGCTCTTTATACTGTTTCTCAGGCTATGCTAAAGGCTATGTCTACTCTATTAAGCCTACCATGGCCCCCTAAAACAACACCCCAAACGAGCCATACTATTGAGATTTCCTTCAGCAACCCCCCGCTATCACAAGTTCACAACACAGAAAAGAACCAAGCTTATATGCCCAAAACAAACCACCCATTCAACGAGCCCAGGGGCCTTGGCCTAATGGTGAGAGCGCACAGTGTGATGCTCCCCCCCTCCACCCAAATCGGGTTAGTGAGGGTAGGTCCAAGGGCCCTGGGTTCGAATCGCGACAAGGACGTACCACCTGGGATTATACCCCCCAGGTGGGAACCTTTTTTAATTCTCTTCATGATATCTTTGTTGCTGTTGCTGTCTCTGTTTCCTTTTTTCTTGGCCAACACAACAAGACAAGCAAACTCCTCCCTTATGCCCTTATCAAACCACACACTCAACGAACCCCGGGGCCTTGGCCTAGTGGCGAGAGCGCACAATGTGATGCTCCCCTTCAACTGGACTATCAAACTCACCCCAATGGGGTTAGTGAGGGTAGGCTCAAGGGCCCTGGGTTCGAACCGCGACAAGGACGTACCGCCTGGGTTAATACCCCCCAGGTGGGAACCTTTTTTCTATTTCTCGATGATATCTCTGCTCCCATTACTATATATCGACGACATCTTTGTTTTTGTTACTTGTTACTATATCGTGATTGACACAACACAACACTCTACGGTACTGAAGATCCCGAACGCAGGGAAGAGGAGCAACAAGCAGTGGCAGGACGAGGTTTATTGTCTAGTATTGTAGATACTGAGATTTGCCTTGTATGTGCTGTACAATAGACCTAGTAACGGAACCCGATACCCAACGGGCGAGGGCGTACAAATAAATATAATAATACTATCACAACACAACTCAAGAACCTTAATCTTATATGTCTTAATCAAGCCACCCCTTAAACGAACCCAGGGGCCTTGGCCTAATGGTGAGAGCGCACAGTGTGACGCTTCCCCCCTCCAACTGATCCCAATCGGGCTAGTGAGGGTGGTCCAGGGCCCTGGGTTCGAATCGCGCCAAAGGACGTACCGCCTGGGATTATACCGCCCGGGTGGGAACCTTTTTTTATTCTCTTCAGGTCCGTTGACAGTTTTGTTTTGTCTCTTCCTCTCCCTCCTTTTGCATTATTTTGAATGATCGTTTCATTCTGCAACGCTGCGTCGACTCTTTAGCCACCCTGTAAGGATTTTTGGATAGTATCAAGGAATCAACTTCCATCGCAGACTCAAAAACCTTGAGGGATAATCTTATTATTATAAACTATCTCAAAGGTGTTCCGAATGGGGAGACAAAAAGGGGGAGAATTGGAGCCGAAGATGGGGGAATCCATGTCAGCTATGACTATACACGAATTTATAGCTTTCAAAGCCGTCCTATCCCCACAGCACGGATGCTTACTTATTTGTCTGGGTTTTAAGTTATAACAAGGAATTGAGCGTGGAGTTTGATATGGGCCCTCGTGTGGGACACAAGAAATGATATCAAAATAAATATTCAAAATTGAATGGCAAAAGCACGAAGGCTATCAACCAACGATGACTTGGGATTTTTGTAAAAGAATGTTGCGAGAGGGGGCTAATATATAGTACTTCATCTTGTCCAACGAGTTCTGTAAAGAACAGTATGGCGGACTTGATGCCGAGCCTGTTGCGTATCTTGACAATTAGTCCCTTCCAACAGTATATAGAAATACTATCAGCATTATGACACCCCAGCGATAGCATTTAGCGTCGGGAATAGTTTGCTAGTTTGGTGAGGAATGGACATGGTAGTGCAAGCGGAAGACTGGCATCGGATATGCGTGTAGAAGATTAACGAATATCATGCAACAGACGGCGGTCTAGAGTACCTATAGAAGATGACTCAACGACTCTGTGCAGGAGCTCAGGGAGGACACACACACGGTGTCGAAGGCAGAGGTAGAAATGATTAGTACTACTTTAAGGCTGTAATAACCTTTAGGCCTGGGCTAAGGCAAACCTTCCGCTGAAGTTCGGTCGCTTGAATGAAAGGATTTGCATGTGAACTCTTCTGGCTCGATAGATGAGGCGATGCAGGACCTTCATCTATTTTCTGTAAACGTGTATATTTTGGGTATCATCTTCGGGACGAACATCTTAAGGAAGCTCGCGGTGGAATGTTAAATATTCTTGCTCTCGAAGACAGTCATTAAACCGGAGTGAGATGGTGAGCAGGCTGTAGCTTCATCTTAAGGGAGGACACGTCCTGAAGTGGATTGCAAATAAACCGCTTCCAAAAAGAAATTGCACATTGGAGGCGGATCAGGGTGGGTTTATGGCAGCGCACCATAGTTTTCTTTCACAGAGTATCAGGTTTTCCCTAGCATCGCGCGTCGTTTAGATCTCA
Source organism: Aphanoascus verrucosus (assembly GCA_014839905.1). Lineage (NCBI taxonomy): Eukaryota > Fungi > Ascomycota > Eurotiomycetes > Onygenales > Onygenaceae > Aphanoascus > Aphanoascus verrucosus. The sequence goes on along the minus strand of JACRYM010000014.1, from coordinate 397,755 downwards.
TAGGAAAACTGACAGGAAAACTCTCCGGGTAGTATGCTGGTCAGCATACTACCCGCCCATAGTGGCGGAAAGTCTTCTATTTAATCTCTTGTCCAGAATTCCTCCAGGATTCTGGTTCCATGGAATGTTTAAAAACATCACGTCGAAGCTTTGATCCAGGAAAGATGATTACCGCAGTAGTAGTAAGTTGGTGACGGTGAATTGACCAACTTCACACCAATAACAATGTCATTGTCATGGTCACAAGCTCTGCAATGCATGATGTCTTGTTGACATTATATCCACATAAACGCCCGAGACACACTCTTGAGGTCATAGACGCGTTTCATCAGAAGACTGTTTTTGTTTAGAAGCAAAACGCTTCAGCGCAATTGCTGCTTTTTTGAAGCCTGGGTCGCGATCGGAAATGTAGACCCAGTGCAACCGGGGGTACCCCGCACGTCCAGGGTGGCTGAGCCCGGGATGTGACCTCATGCCCTTTCCTGCAATAATTCTTCTCAGAAGAAACCACGGCCTCCCTGGTGGTGCCGCAAACGAGGGGCAGAAGAGAAGTCGGTGGGGGTCTGTCCATGTTTTGCGGTGTTTCTCCGCGCTAAGTGTTCCAAGTCGCGTCGTTGACGCGACTGAGATGTAAACATTGGCATTCAACGGCAAAACCGGCACGCAATGCATAATCACTGCTTATCCTTAGCCACGACTCTGTAAAGCCCTACAGTACTGCGAGTCCGTTTTCCATCATGCGTCCATCCGATATCGTGCGGTGGGCGGGCTGAGGAGGATCCGCTTTGTGGGCTTCATTCAGCCTTTAACCCTGCAGGGCTGCTTTTAGGTTTTATGTCGACGTCATCAGTGGACATAAATACTCCGTGAAGGGCAAGAGAATTGTTAGCAATAATGATACTCACGACAATGACCAAAAAAACCACGAGCTCGACGGCATTGTTTTGTTCTTTGATGCTGGTCGAGGCATTATGGTGTTGTCGTTGAGCTCTAAGGTTGGCTCCGACTTCAACCTTGGTTGGGAGTGGCTTCGGGCCGACTGCGACCGGAGGACGAAGTCACGGGACCCCGCTTTTGGTTCGCGTTGTTTACTTCTTGGCGCAACGCGGGAACCCAGCGACCAGACCAGCTCCGATCCAGCTCTGATTCAGCCAACAAAGATCGCATCATCATGTCATGCAGCCCGAGCTATTAAGCGCCCCCACTGGCTAGTGTCCAAAAGGACCTGAAGTCAAAAGGTCAGCCTTGACTGACGGTATCATGTAGGAGGATTGGAGAGGCCGGAGGGCCGTAGTTTGGAGTTCTCACATGGCGCGGTTAGAATGCGCCGGAATCACGCGCTCTGTCAAGCGTTTTGCGGAAGGTTAGAACTGCTGAGTTTTCTGGTTTCGAACTCAAATGCTTTTGCTTCATGTTGTCTTGCTTCGTGCAGATGGAAGCGGCTGAAACAAGGATACCCCTCTGGGCTGGCCGGCGAGGCTGCGAGCTGTGACCCCCGGCGCTTCTCATCAAAAGACTGGCGAATCAAACGGCAGAGCGTACAGGTCCATGTGGTGTGGACCTTCGAGGAACTCAGCGATTCAAGCGAAGCTAAGAGACGAGAAGACGCCAATTGACAACGCCAAAGGGTTTCCTTCGGGGCGAGCGATGTGCACGGCCTGGTACCACGGTGATACGAGACGCTATTCCCTCTTGGATCGGGTTCGCTAGGCTTGACCTCTCACCGTCTTACGAAAGATGTTGGCACGACAATCTTCGCGTTGATTGACGGACGAGGAGTTGTGATCGACGAGAACGCGAGCAATTGCCAGCACATCATGAAGATAATTTTAGCCATGTAAAGGTATCTGGGGAGAACGAAGAAGCTCTGTCGGAGAAAGGGCCGTTGTGATTTTTTGAGAGCCCTGATGAAGATGAAAGAGTCGGCGCTTAGCCAAGCATTCTGATTTGATGAGTTCGAGCTCAAAAACGATCCATCTTGGGCAGGTAGAAAAGTAACTGCCGGGTCTGGGGGCTTGTTAGCAACGTCGTGGAGATCGTCTTGACCCGTCTTTTGAGGATTGATACTCTCTGTAGGGGTATTCTATGCTTGGAACAGACGAAAAGGGAGGAAGATGAGCTGACGATTTCTGGGGTCAATATCAGTTTGCTTCCCAGTTTGCTGAGTTCTACGAAAAGCCCACCGTCAATGCTCATGAGTATTCAGCAGCAGGTAGGATGTCGTAGATATCGGTTGTCGAAATGAAGTCTTCATATGTGGTGACGTCCTCTGATGAGACGTTCAATCAATCGATCAATTGAGTTTTTGATGTTCTGGCCCCGGGGATTTGCAGTGGTTGCCATGTTTCCAAGTTCATGATCCTGATATGATAGCACGTCGGATGGAGGGATGACGATACAACTCTGTAATCCTCCCGCTTCGAATTCATGACGACGGAGAAGCTGTTTATCGTCGCGGGCCGTAGTAGTAGACAGTGAGTTGATGAGATGGGATCATTTGTGCCTGAACGTGCAGAAACATGGGGATGAGTACGATATCGGATTGTCAGCGCAGAGTCGTCGCTGGGCGGCAACGGCGAATATAGCAAACGTACGGATTATTGGCTGGAGAAGAGAGAGCCCGGTACCGGTACCCCTGGCGACGGCGCCGACACGCCAGCTCGCAGCTTTGTTGCCCTGCCAAAGAGGTATCGGTACCGCCCAAACCTTAACGCCAGTGGTAATACGCCGTATGTATCATCCTCTCCACCACAACTGCGTGCGTTGCCCGTTGCAACAGAGAAGCCCACCGTGTCCCGGGCTTCAGTCTTTCTTCCACCTTAGTTTCACTCTCTTTCTCCCTCTTCTCTGCTGCATGTTCTCTTTTACTTCAACGCTCTGCTTGTTTGTCTTTCAGCTCCGGTCATATTGTGCCTTTGCTTCTCAGTTCCCCTCCTTCACTTCTCCAATTGACTACCTCGACGGCCTACCCCCCGTCGACCTCCTCTCTGGCTCTCGTATTCACCATATCTCATAGGACGACTAGCTTTTTGGATTGCCCGTCATGGCCTGCTTACTGTAACTTCGACGTCCTGCGGCTCACTCTTGCTGGCTTCACGGATATCGAAGTTTGTCAGCTTCAAGCTCTGGTCTGCTGCTCCTGGTCAAAGAGAAAAAAACGACGTTTGCGGCTGGCTTTGACGATTTCGTTGTCCTGACGACCAATTACCTTGACCCTTCTCATCTTCTTACTCTGCCTTCGTCTTCGTCTTCGATACGATTTCGTCCCAACGACGGATCTTGAACCAACTACACACTGTGCGGGGAACTGGAACAGGGACACAATTTGAACGACGCTGGAGGCATGGAGCACTCGTCGCCCTTGGCTGCTATGCAGCCTCCATCGGTGATGCTACGACATCATTTCCGTGCAGAGGGTACAGGAGGTTGCTCATCTTTTTCTTCAATGAGGAAGTTCGGGCCGGAAAGCTTCAATTTCAAAGAGCTCTCCATGAAGACGGGGCATCCCGACTACTTTAGTGTGAAACCTCTCCGAGGATCGTCCCCCTCTGTCAGTTTGGCCGCGGACCTTTCACAGAATTTCCATATCGACCGGAGGTACGTTGCTAGGTTATACAAACGCCTCTCAGGGAGTTGTTGTGGGTGCTGATGTTTTAGAAGCCCTCAATTGGCAACCCCACGACGATCCCTCTTTACAACAAACTTATTCGGTGCAGCAAACGGCCGTGGTATATACCTATTCAGTCAATTTCGGGAGGAAAGAAATGGTGCTGACGCATATGGACTAGATATCATCACTACACCCCCATTGCCATCGTCGTCGCCTGCCCCGAACATGGAGCTCATGGACATGTCTCCTCTCCCCCACAAAATGCCATATTGCCATGATGCAGATTTAGATTTGGATTCCCCTACTACTGAAATATCGATGGCCAAGTCGCAACAGGTTCTTTCGCAACGGTCCTTGGAGGACTCTCCAATGGATCTAGAGCCAGCCGAACGACCACAGTAGGCTAAGCATTGGACAAGTAACTCGGATCAGCTTTTTTACTGACAGTGTTTAATAGGAGACCCAAACATCCTGTTCTAAGACCCTCCTTAATGCGATCAAAAGCCTACAGCTCGGGCGATAGGAACACATTGGGCCCTCAGCCACCGCCTTTTAGGTTCGCGGCTGGCAGCAGCAAGCTCACCGCTTGCACTTCTCTTTCTCTTTCCGAGATGTTTGAGCAGTCACCGCCCCGGGATACTTCTTCTAGACCTAGCTTTGTGTCTAATGCAATGGGCCCACCCCGCCCTCGTCCTCCCTTATCTGGCGTAGTTGGCCACTGCAGGTCGAATGGTTCCCCTGCAAATGGCGTCCGTAAGAACTCTAATCCTTTCTGTCGTCCAAGGAAACAAAGCCGGAGGTCTCTCAGCATGTTCGAACACCCAGAGGATGTCATTACCCAAGATGACGACTCGATGATATTGTCTAGCCCTGCACTTCAGCCTATTGCCGACATTGACATTGAACCAAAATTACAATTGCCGCATTTTATCCCAGAAGACGGAGCGGACCAACTACCACGTATTGAAAGCAGCGTGTTGGTTGACATAATGAATGGAAAATATAATGACCGCTACGACAATATACTTATCATTGACTGCCGCTTCGAATATGAGTACGAAGGAGGTCACATCAATGGAGCTTGCAACTACAACGACAAAGAATCTCTTGCTGCCAAGCTCTTTGCTGAAGAGCCAAAACAGAATACCGCCCTGATATTCCATTGCGAATATTCAGCCCATCGTGCTCCAATTATGTAAGTATCGTCATTTTGCGCATGCTTCGTTATGCTTATTGGTGTTATAGGGCCAAATTCATCCGACACAAGGATCGCGCAGTGAATGTTGATATATACCCACAACTGTCCTATCCTGAGATGTATATTTTGCATGGCGGATACAGTGCTTTCTTTGGAGAGCATCGTTCCCTGTGCTATCCACAAAACTACGTGGAAATGTCCGCTAAAGAACACGAATTCGCTTGCGAACGTGGACTTGGCAAGGTCAAACAGCGATCGAAGCTTGCTCGAGCTCAGACATTTGCATTCGGACAGGCTTCGCCTCTGTTAGAAGAAAGCCCAACCGGCCGCTACCGAGCTCCTGGCAATCGCAGTCCCGACCCTGATTCTCCTTTTGATCGCGGCACGGAGGTCGCCCGACTTCCTGGACGCCGCATGTTTTCCTATTGATTCACGTCTCGCCTATGCCTAGGTTCGGATTTACAAGTGCCCTACGATTTCACGGACTTATGCGATTCGCTTCTCGTTTTCCCCTGCCTGGTGCGGGTTGCAATACTTCGATTACATCTTCACCTTTTACACGGAATTTCCTTTGTCCCTTTTGCCTTCTGATGAACCCTTCTTTTCGAACCACCAACAGCAATTCTGGGTGTGCTTTCTCCCGCCCTTTTTGGACCTTGGCATCGGCGGAGCGTCGAACAACTATGAAATAATCTTAACCCGCGGCATCACATCATTGATACCCGCGCTCGCGAATAGTCGACAACTACTATCGGAACATTACATAAAAGGTTCATTTTAGCAACATTAACGAAGCAGCGATATTATTCGACATCTTACGAGGCGAAAATAGCAGCATGATGCAATGCATCTTATTAGGCTCCGTTTCTATGATATGATGCCGACTACTGAGTGTTTCTTTTGTCTTTGAAAAGTTTTCCTTTTGTCATTCCTTTTTGTTCCATTCCTCTATCTCTCCCCCGCACCTTTTTCCTATTGACTCTTTTACCTCCAGGTGCATTCTCTTACCCAGTAACAAAAGACATGATCATCACGTCTACTCTGGCTTCCTTGCACCTTCGGCTACCGGATGGTGCTATCCTTTCCTAGCATTTCCTATTGTCCTCGAACATCCACAAGCGCCTAGCTCTTTTCTTGCATCCGCAAAGAACCGTCCCGGTATTGCGACTCCCTTCAACTCTTTTGTTTCCTTTGTTTACTTTGCTATTGGGGCGGGCATTGCATCCGTCGTCGGTGCAAGACTTGATCTCCCCCAATACTTGTACTGAAGTCTTTGTATTCCTCCGTCCGCGCAAAGCTGAGACAGGCTTGCATTTTTGGGAAGCGATTCACTTTTGTTCTGCGTCCGGTGTTGGAGGACGGTGTTTCAGGCGGCTTCTTATACCTGGTCTTTTTACATTGGATGTCTTGACTGGTTGTTTTCTCCTTCTTTCGAAGACTAACCTAATTACTCTCCTAGTTAACACTGACAAAAAAATATTAAAACTGTTATCATAAAATCTCTTTAAGGTCCATGATGTTTGGAAAACGGAATTAGCTTTCCTTTGCGGCTCTGCAACTGCCATCGTCCAATGACGTCATGGTCTACTCGAACTGGACCCTAAACCCTAGTTTGTATAATTACATACGTTATTGGTTACCAATCGATACCGAATTTATTACAGGCGTACTTCTCCCAAGCCCCGCGTTTCCCCTCCCATGTTTCCCATGCCGGATAGAGGTGTAACACAAAATGGATGACATTGACGATATTCTCGCATCCGTTGACCGGGGTGACATCAATCTCCCAGAATCCATAGCCGTCGACCATCAACAGCTCACGCGATTTTGGGTCGCGGAGCGCGCAGCGCCGGAACTGTTACCATGGCCAGGGCCGTTGATGGACAGAATGATGGAGCGGGTTAGAAAACAGGTATTCTAACCCAACATCATACAGTCCTTATGAGACTACCCGCAGATCAACTGACCTCCTTCAGATCGCCAAAATCGAAGACCTCTCCATGGCCGATCCCGCCAGCATCACCAACAACCCAACCCTCAACCTCACCCTCTCCATAATACAATCCGACCTCTCCCGCACCCAATACCTCATTCGCTCCTTACTCCGCCAACGACTCGCCAAACTCACCAAACACCCCATCTACTACCTGCGCCTCTCCTCCTCCACCGGCGCTGCCTCTACCTCCGCCTCCCAAGCACCCTCACACTACACCCATGACCAACAAAAGAACCTCCTCTCCCCGCAAGAACACTCCTTCCTATCCGCACACCACTCTCTCCTCTCTACACATTACACCCACTCCTTTCTCTCCAGCTTTCCCGCAGCGCTGCGCAAACTCGACGACAACGCCGGTGGCACGAGTATGGTTACAACGCCCGAGACCAAGGAGGTTGTATTCGTGCGTTGTCTGGCGGAGAGTGTGGATGTGATTATACCCGCAGAGCCGGAGCAAGGTGGAGGAGATCGGATGAGTCTGGGGATGGGGATGGGGCATCGGTTTGGGGAGAGGATGGGTAGGGGCGAGGTGTGGATGGTGCGGTGGGAAGGGGTCAGGGAGGCGTGGTCGAGGGGGGAGGTGGAGGTCCTTTGACCCGAGGTGCGGATGGGGTGTGCCTGCGATTTGCGAGACGGTGGTTCATTCCGCGTTTTCTTCTTTCTCTAGATATAGAGGCTGTGCATTGTTTGCGGGCGTAGGGTGTACGGTGCGACTGGGGTTCTGGATTGGTGTTTGCATTTTTGCATATGGGTTTCAAATAAGCAGATCGCATATTGAAAGACTCAAATCTCTAATTAGGGAAAGCTCTAGAGTTATTTTGGCGGGGCCATAAAAGCAGTTCAGCTGCTCGAACGAATGAGACCAAGAAAAAATCAACGATCACTCTGTACAACGGTTCAAATTTGTACGTCCGCAAAGGGACTAGATTGTCAACATGTACAGAGAATGTGGATAAATCGCCACAAACATGGGGTTTAGATGCTCGAAGGATGTTGTTGGGGAAAAGTAGAAACCAGTACGCCTCCATCGATCTGCCAGACCTGAACCAAGGTGTATGTTCCGTAAATCCACGCCATTATCCTCCCGACGCCCATATATGGAGCTGCAAAATCAGCAGACATGGCTTAGTATTCAAAGATCAGAGACATTAGTAAAATTTCCATTCAAGCAATCCTGAACCAGTCTACGCGACATAGCCGTAGGACGGTGGTTCGACATCGGGAAGGCGCTCTAGGTATTCGCGGTCAATTAAGCTCTCAATGCGCTTTTTGACCATGTTCACATCGGGTACAAAACGAGATGCAAGCTGAGAAAGAACCTCTGTCATCAGTTGAGAGTGCGCCAGTTTTTTACGTTGTCTGTGTACAGTTAGCTTCTGCAATCAGTCTCAAAGGTATGAACAAAAGAACTCACTTCATTATTCGAACGATGGCAGCTTCAATACTTCCTCCACGTTCATCGTTCATTTTCTTCTGGGTTTCAGACCTTTCGGCCTTGTTTTCCACTTTATTACCACCGCCGCTCACCACACCGATCTTGATCTTTGTGAATTTGCTCTGGAACTGCTCGTTGAAATAGAACCGGTCAGTAGGCTTCACATCCTTGCTCATCGGTTCCTTCTTCAACACCCGCGTTTTCGGAGCAACCGCTAGAGACTGGAGATTTCTTATCAGGTCGTTTGTGGGGATCTTGGTGCGTGCTTGGATCTCCTCGAACGTGTATGATTCTCCCGCCGGAAGGTCGTTATAGAGCATAAGAATGACCATCGCATAAGTAGAGACGTTCAACTCGTGGCGTTCGGTTTTACCGTTTGGTCTGACCCAAGTGGCGCGGATATCCGCAGTTCCCATACCAGGTTGCCACGAAAGCTTCCGTCCACTGTGTTTTCCCAGGTAGAAAGCCTCGAAGCTCTGCCTAAGGGAGTCGACGGCCTTCGGGAATACGCACTGGCTCTGCGGAGCATCATCCTTGCCCATGATCTCCATCGGCCACATCGTACTGGTGAGAACACTCATTTCGAGATCGATGCGCTTAGGGTCAGGGCCGCCTGTACGAGCGATGTGATCCTTGTAACTGGTTGTGATATCTTCAGAAACTGCCATGTCCTTGAACATAGCCTCGAGTCTTTGCGTGAAAGTGTTGCCTACTTCCATCTTCATCTTCGAGATCATCTGTCTTTCAGCATCCATGCTGACAGACCGTTTCATAAGAAGACGCCGTGACAAATGTTTTTTGTAGTAGGTCTCAAACAGATCTTTGTCGCGAATGTATCGTAATAGTGTAATGCCGTTTTCAAGAAGAGCATCCACTTCTTCGTCGGTTTTCCCTTTGATTCCCTTTTTTAGGTTTTCATCAAAAAATAACGAGAGGTACTCTGCGCTGCGCATGTTTGTATTGATGAACTCGGAAAAGCTCATCGTGAGAGAGGCTTGCATTCCATGATCCCGCATAAATGCGTTCTCCCAGATGTAATCAAACCGCCTTTTCAACTGCAAAACATCGTCTACCCATTTTATAGCCGCGGCTGTTTGCATATTTAATGGTGACTTCTGTTGTTCCTCGGAAGCTTTGGTGGCGGTCGATTTTCCTTTATCTTGCTGTGAAACCTGTGAATACTCTTTTGCAACAGTATTGATCTGAGCTCCGAGTTGAACTACCCTCTTTTGAACTGCGCGCGTCAAGGCAACCTTTTTGTCGTCGATTCGCGAGATGAGATTGTAGACGGTGGAGAGATCTGCTAAGCGGTCGTTGTCCAACATTTCCTTAACGCCGCTGCCCTCCATGTTGATTACCTCCGTTATATTTTGCCCGATGAGATGTTGGTCTACGACATCCATAATCTTGGGCTCAGTGCCAGAGGCTAGAGTGTGACGACAACGTTCCTGTTCTTCGCGGATTCTGGCAGCGGCACTTTTGCAGAAAGAGGCGGCATCGCTTGTCGATAGAAGTCTCTGACCCTCAGAAAGGTAGTATTTGCGACTCGCCTCCAGGAAGGCCGGCTCAAACGTTGAGAGGTATAGCCGAGGGAGGTCCTTATCTCCTGGTGGCCCTGCTTCATTGAGTCCCTCCAACATATAGACGCAATGCCGGATAAGTGGACGATCAATGATTATTCCTTCCCGCTCAAGATGAATCAGAAAGAGAATGGTCGACTGAAGGACTGTATCGACGGTGGCGTTACTATCCATTTCTAGTTTTGTTCTTAACACGATGTCTCGAAACGCGGACATGGCTGCGACGTAAATAGACGGCTCTCTGTTCTCCGACATGATAGTTTTATCCTTTGGCAGAGTATTAGCGTGTTTAATGAGCCAAAGAAAACGGTGCGGTGCTAAACGAACGTACCATATACATGAGCACGTCCGTAATCATGCCCATGCAGAGCTGGTAATCCTCCCACACTTCTTTCACTTTTGAGAGAAACCGCTCCCCAGCAGCCCGCTGCTCATTTGTTTTGTCATTGGCAGCTGGTAAATCCGTATTCGGTAGCAGTAGAGGGGTAATCAACTCCGTAATCTTTGGTCGGAGACTGTTCCGTAATAAGTTTTCTTCAAAGCCGATAACTTTATGGTAGAGCTCGACTCCTTGCTTTTTCAGCACCGCTTTGTACGCATTCCGATATAACTCCTCGAACGATAGCTTCGATGCATTTTTCGTGTGAATCTCGCTCATCGCAGATGCAAGGGTATTCCACATGGCGTCGAAATCTGCGTCACTGTCTCTCGACATCACACCCTACGGCATCCAGAGGTCAGTAATGTATATCGTCTTTTTTTTTTGGGCACAAACCAAGCTTTCTCAACTAGTTATACGCAGAAATAACTCCACCATGCATGAGATGGAACAAAAAAGGAATAAAGACAGCTGTTGGACCTGAAATGCTGTGCGACTTACCCTCCGTGGAATTTTCACCTTTGACCTTTTCATCGTGGAAAGGTCTGTGCATATACTATTAGCACTTCAGATAGATTCAAAGAGCTTTGAGATATTATCAGACTCGAGTATTGGCGTAATTGTTTAGAAGGCTGCGGTATGGCGGGGTGTGTTCTGGGGTTGAGGATAAGTTGGGTCGCTACGTGGAAGCGGGTGGGATGGCGAGAAGGATGTTGCCGGCACCGTAGAGGTTCATTGTAGATTTTCTCGACAAGGTAGAGAGAGTGAAGTAATAGAGAAGTAAAAAGCCATGGACAAGAAGACGGATTGTGCCGCTGAAGCAACTTCACTTGAGAGTTGATATCTCCAAGCTGGAGCTCCGGATCGATTATGTAAGCATCTGAAGGTTAGCATGAGGTCCGTCTCCCATCCGCAAACTCCGCGACGAGGAAGACGAGCAAACCAATTTTCAACGAGGAGTCGATTGCACTGAAAACTCGAAATCATGACAGCCTCCAAGCGCCTATTCTGTAATGTTGCCTCCGTTGCCTTTCGGTCGTGCGAGGCGAGTTCCTCGCTGAGAGCCCGCAGCTCCGCCGCCCTCCCGTTTTCCGCATCTTTTTTCCAGTCGCAATTCCGTCCCAGACGACCGGCCGCCGTCGCCCTCTTCCGCCGATTCAACTCTACATCTACCAGACCACCGAAACCACTGACGGATAGTGAGCCTGCAACTCTGGAACAAGCCGCTGCCAACGAAGCCCGTCGCGCGGAAGAACCCTCGTATCTGATCACATTCACCTGCAAACCTTGCGCGCACCGGTCCGGGCACCGAATCTCCAAACAAGGGTACCATAAGGGCACTGTGCTCATCACATGTCCTCAGTGCCGTAATAGACACATTATCAGCGACCATTTGAACATATTTATGGACACGAAGTCGACGTTGGAAGACATTTTGAAGCGCAAAGGTCAAAATCTCAAGAAGGTTGTCTTAGGAGAAGGGGATTTGGAACTGTGGCCGGAAGATTCCAAACCAGCAACATCGGAAGCTGCAGGAACAGCTGAAAGCGCAGAGAATGGTGATAAAAACTGACACAACCGATGGGTCCTGTGTTGGAGCGTCGTTTGATAGATTTGGGGTCCGGAGTTCACAGAATTTACGGATGAGAGTTGTGGGGAGTTCTAAGATTTCTTGCGGCGTGGATGGCCACTGTATAATAGATAGGGTTGGCGTCTTATCGATCATCAGGTATTAATATGTCTGCCTGCCAATGTATACAATCTTGCAAATCACTTTTCGTTTCCCTGTTCCAAATCACCCAGCAAGTGTATATCACCCTAGTTTTCAGCCAGACGCCGCCTATGAAGTACTCCAGAACACAAACCCCCAAAATTACCAGCCACGTCTCCGATCTCTAAAATTTAGCCCCTTCTCCTTCCTCCTATCCTTCTTCCGCTCGTTCTTCCTCTTCTTCTCACGGCCAAACCTCTCCGGATCCGCGACGGCCTCAATCTTTCTCTTCACCCTCCTCTCGTCTCGTCTAGCCCTGACGCTCTCTCGAGCTTGACTTAGCTCTGTGACAAACTCCGTAGTCCCCAGTTTCTTCTGCAGCAGGTCGAGGATCTCCTGACTGCTCGCCACAAGCGACTTGTACGTCGTCTGAAAATTCTCGTCGGACGATCGCGGTATCGCAATGTTCGGGTCCGTCAAGTGAAGCAATGGCAAGAGGATCTTTTGCAGGGACAGCGAAATCTGCGCAGTTTCAAGATGACTGCAAAGAGCTGCGATGAGTTTCATGCATGCAGTCTTGGCCGTTAACGATTCCGCCTTCGTTGTCAAGGGTTCGCGACGAAGAATCCTAGCAGCTTGTTCAAAAATGTACTGTATGGCCTTTTTGTTATCCTCTTTCTTCGATTCGGGGGTTTCATTGGATTCGCTTTCCGAACCACTGTCGTCATCATCCTCATCCTCATTAGGAGACCCGTTCACATTCTTCGCTGGAAGATCAAGATGGTTCTGACCGAAACATCTCCCAAGGAACACTAGATTCCTTATTGTTTGCGTGGCTAGCTCCTCGCTAACGGCCGGAGCTTTCAGGCAGAACATACACCCGCGAGCAACATCAAGCATGGCACTAACGTCTAACTCAAGGCCGGACGAGCCCACAAGAGGTATCGAACCGTAACCATTGGCCGCATTGGCCTTGGCTTCATCAGCTAGCCAAATTCCGATCAGATTTGCCGCACAGGATTTGATCCAGGCATGCGGAAAGAATAGACTCTTGCGGACCTTGGACCAAATCGGAGCACATCCTGGAGTCAATGTGAGAGACGGAAAAAGCTTCGACAACTTGATGAAGAGCTGCAAGGAGTAGTATAGAGTTTCCCATTCTTCGCTGCTCCGGCGTTCCAGGGATATACTCATAAGCTGTGGGAGTAGCTCTGTCACGAACTGGACTTCGTTCTCTTTGCCGGCTGCTTCGGATCCAAAGAATATTCTCATCGCTTGAAGACCAGTCGTGACCAAGGATACGTTCTCCGTCCGCTCCAACCATGTTCGAAGAGATGAAAGAATCGGTTTCAGCTGCTCTGATTCGGCACGTGTGAAAATATTATTCAAAAGAATACCAGCCATTTCTCGGCACTCAGGAGATTCGTCGTTTGCCATGACCATAACGATTGGAACAAAAAAGGTGCCGACGATGTCTTGAGCCAGTTCTCCATTTGTTTTAGTCAAAAGAAGATGCACCGCCTCCATGACAGATTGTCGGCCCTCTTTGTGTCGATAGTCTAAATTTTTGGCAAGATAGCCCAGCTGCTTGGACCAGCGAGCTTTTGTCTGCGGATATTCGATCAAGAAATGGACGTATACGCCTCTTGCAAGGTCCCGAGCACTACGGGCATGGTTTGTCACCATCATAACGGCAATATTGTCGACAAGCTCGTACATTTCAGGGACGATAAGCTTCCGTGCCATGACGGCCCGAATGAAGTTGAACGTAACTCCCTGTCGATCTGGTTCCTCGATATCACCAGAGATTCGTTTGAGCATGTATGCCAGATGAGAGTCTTTCAACTTGATACTTCGCCGTTCACGTAAAATGGATGCAATCAACTTAATAGATGCCTGAGCACCTTCAGTGTTAGTACTTGGAGCTTCCTTGATCAACTTAATCGCTTCGACAAGATACACATCGGAGCTCTTGTCAATTTCGTCCAAGGGAAGTTTAATAATCGTCGAAAGTAATCTGATTGCGGCGAGTTTCACTTCTTCATAACCTTGTACTAGAGCGTCTCCAATCATCGGAAGGAATCCACCCACATTCTCAGCTGTCAGGAGGGAGTTGTACTTATTCAGAGCCGACCGAAGGACATCAAGACTGAAACGAGCAAGCTTATACAAATAAGACGAAGTGCTTCTTCCAGTACCACTTTTGTTGAATGCGATCATCCTGACAATAAAGCGATCTTTCGGCTGTGCAGCGGCCGCAGGCTTCGTAGTGTCTGTTATCTTGTACGACTCCTTAATCACCTGGTAACAGAAGATCAAGAATTCCCGACTTTCGGCTCCTGGATTTCTTAGCAGTCCTATCCCAATCCGTCTGAGAATATCGTCCACCTTTTTAACAATGCTCGCTGTGAGCCTCTCTTCTAATAGACTCTGCACGGGTCGAACAAGGTTGTAGACGTTTTGGATAGATGCATTCTTCGCAAGGAGCTCCATCGAGTCGTAACTTTTGCTAGCCTTAACCTCTTTCATTTTGCTGACATAGTCTTCGGCATCTTTTTCTTGGCCGACGGTGCCAAAGATATCATCCATGACAATGGAGGCAAGCATCGGAAGATCTTGGTCTAAATCGCCGGGTTTGAATTCCTCGCTAGTCGCTACTAGAATGGAATGAACGGTAAACGACAGAACGTGGAGCTGGTATCCCTTTGTCAGAGTGCTCCTTAGTTCCTTGAGCATGTACCCAAAGTACGAGGGACCAAGGATAAGCGCAATATCGGCCAGTGTTTTCCGGGCCACGTCTCTCGAGTCTTGAGATTTACTCTTGAGAATGTTCGAGATATCCAACAACACTGGCGGAAGCAGAAGAGCTCTCTCATCTTCCGGCAGCAATTTCAGTAGTTTGACAGTTGTAACGGCGACCGGTAAGCGCAGGCTGACCTCGGTTTCGTTCTTGTGGTGGATGTAATCTGACAAAAAAGTGATGAAATTTGTCCTTAGCTCTGATGCGACCTGAGCAGCACTGGGTAAAGACTGGCTAAGCGTGCTCTTGGTGCTCTGAGGTCCGTTCAAGACCATTTCATCGGTTGATTCCGCACCGAATCTGGAGTTATAGGCACGGCTGAGAGCATCAGTCAACTGCCCAAGAAGGCGAATAATGCTCCTTTCCAAACCTGGCTTGCTTCGCAAGTACCCCTTAAATCTGCGGAAAATGGCCCTGAACTGACTCCATTCCAGGCCCTCGGCGAGCACACCTATGGTTGCAACGGCCTCTGCGGCCAGATTATGTGCATTCTCATCCTCAGACTGGTCGAAAACATAATGCTCAATGAGAGGGAAGAAGAGGCCGCTGATATTGGAGGCAGTTATTTTTCCCTTGGCTACCTCAGCTGCCAAGCGACGGAGTGCACGTTGGCGACGATGTTGTTGAATATGAAGAATGTTATTGAAAAAGGAAGCCTCTTCGTCGCCGTCTGCAAGAAGATCGTAAAGGTCGCTGACTGCCGGATGTTTTGGGAGCGACTGTATGAAATAGCCAAACACGTTTATGATTTCAGATCGAACGATTTCCGCCCTGTTCTTGACTCCGCCTTTCAAAGCAGGGAGAAGTACCACGTCAATCAATTCACAATACCCTGCATCTCCCTTCTCAGCCTCGGGGGCTGCAGCGTTGATAAAGCGTCGAAGACCAAGGGAAGCGCTCGAACGGATTGCAAGCTCCTCTTCGTCTTTCGTGTGGTAAATAAGATTGTATAAGAGTGGCCGCCATTGCTTTGCAGAGAACTCGGAGTGCTTTTGTTCATTAATTGTATGGAAAGCGGCAAGTCGTCGCTCAAAATCGACTTCGTCTAATCTTTTAGACGACAGGGAATTCAAATCCGCTGCAAGTTGGGACACCTCGACCAACTCTTGATCGCGGGCCGCGAAAAGGGTGAAAACAGTTGAGAGTGCTGCCCGGTTGGGATCGTCCTTGAAATAGTCAAACATCGACGACAAAACTTTAAACATCTGTTGGTTAAGCTCATCGTGGCCTTCCGGGTTATACAAAGGAAGGAAATGTTGAAGAACGCGCATAAGACCCCCTTTAGTCTTAGGAGGAACCCTATCTGGAGGCTGTTGTAGGAGATAGATCGTTGTGCTAATCAGTTTGGATGTTTCACCAGACGACTCCACGAACTGTGCCAGCTTCGAAAGGATCTCTACTCCAGACATAGTAAGCTGGCGAGAAGATTGCTTTCTGAGCAGTGCATCAATCTGCACCAACGTATACTCCACATGGGGCGTAAGTACGTCAGACCGAATGAGAGCCATCCTTTCGAGATCTGCGTCACCATCCTTGTCCTTCTCTGGTACTGTAGCAGCGTTGACAAGCCCATCAAGGACTTCGTTCATAACGAAGAGTTTCACCTCGTCACGAGCTGACTCTACCGCTAAAATATCAACGATTTTCGAGATCACATTAGTGCCAGATAGATAAAGCGCCGATTGCGGGTGCGAAGCCCAGGATCGAAACAGCTGAAGGAGCCCGGACACGCTTTGAGCTGTTTCTACAGCAAAATTCGGTAACCTTGGATTAATGATTTCTGCAAAAATGACTGGGAGGTATGGAGTCCAATCCACATCAGGGGAAACCGAGAACACCAGCTCCAGACATCGAGCTCCCATTTGACGAACGTTGCGATAAAGAGAGGTCTGGCTATGTTGATTGGTATCTGAATCGGCTGTTTCCTCAGCTCCCTGTAATTGTCTGCAAGAACGGACCAGGCAGTAAAGAACGACGTTCATAGTACGCTCCACATACGGATGCATTCTACTTTTGAGAGTAGAAAACATTGTGTCAATCATTTTTAACAGACCATATTGCTTTCTTGGGTCAATAATCTCCTGAGAGAGAACATTCTCTTGCTCAGGGGTATCCGCAAGGATATTGATGTTGCCCAAGGGACCGAACGCTATCTGAATGAATTGTTCAAAATCCTTCTCAGAAAGCTGGGAGATGATCCTAAGGATTGCTTTTCTTCGGCCCTCTTGGCCACCTCCCTGAGAACCTCGTAGACCAGTGCGTGAAACCATTCTACCGTAGAGTAGTCGTAGAATGTAAGGCAGTAATCCTTCTCGATGTTCATCCTCGATAACGCTGCTGTCATTTCCAACATTGACGAATACCGCTAATTCGTCTCTGAATCGTGCATCATCAAGGAGGCTCAAGAGGTTCTGTTCGTAGGGTTGGACCGAAGGCAGCTTCCAGGTGAATAATGCCTTCATGGCTAGCTTCTGAATTTCAGAGTCACCATTGCATAGGAGATATGCAAGGGTATCATGAACCTGGGAGGACTTGTATAAGACTGTCGGGTTGTGGAAATTGCCGAATAGGGTGAGCATCGCCTTTTTATCGCGCATATCCCAGTGTCCCTTCATTTCTTCCCCGCCCAACGTAGATGACCCAGTAGTAGAGGTGCTGGGAAGGTCGTCGTCTCTCGATGCCCAAGACAAGAAAAGAGGCACGAGTTGACGAGACCTCTTTTCCGCTATCTGTGGAATGGCTGTCAAAACACGTAGTGCTTGAGACCTCGCGTATGTCAAAGCCAGAACAGGAGGTGCGTGAGTCTTTTTAAATTCGTCGATCAACAGTGACTCGGAATTGGCAGCAGACCGGAAGGAAGACGAAAGGGATTTTTCCGTGTTCAACACATTAAAACATTCAAATTCGGACGTTGCGGCTGATCTCTCTGCGGCTTGGTCCGTGTCGTCTGCCTCCTCGTCGTTAGAAATGCTATCATCTTGTAGCCAGCTCATCGCAAGCTCAATGACAATGCGCTCTCCAGCCGCATTCTCGCAAATCACTTTAATAGCCTCGCAAGCATCGTCCCAAAGGGAGCCGAGCTTCTTTGATAGTAAACCAAAACAGAAATTGGGGACTAAGCGATCTAGCCATCTAATTTTGGAAGCTTCTGAATAACCGATAGCAAGGCGTCGAACCTTCATAGACAGCTCCCTAGCTGTCTGCAATGTAAGTTCGCTGTACTCAATCTCGATGGCTGTTGATACGGAATCGTTTTCGATGTCTTGCCAGCGGAGAAGCGCCTGGAGTACCTGAAGAGACAGCACTCTCAGTTTGTGAGAGGGACCAGCAATATTCGCAAGCAGCACATCTGCAAAAGGCTCAATGTCTTGCGTAGAAAACTGAGAGGGTTTGGGAGATGCATTCATGTATTCCAATGTTGCTGCAAGGAACACAGGAACGTTGGCAAACTCGACGCCCCTTGAGACCACCAGATCCCAGACGTTGCTGTCGAGTCCCTTCGCTTGCATTCCCAATTGAACGTATGTGAGGAATCCTTGACCGCAGGAGAACAAGTCTTGATCTAGTGGTCCAGTCTGCTTTTTAGCAGCCAGTTGCACCATGCGATGCAGATTTTCCAGCATTGCAGGAACCGCAGACGGTGGAGTAGATAAAGATATTGAGCTTCGCATTGTGGTGTAACCGTATAAAAATGCGACGTCTCGAGTTTCCGGGTTTTTAACGGAAAATCGCCCAGTAATGACATCCTTCCAGCCGTTTGGACAAGCCATATAGCCTGGCCTCTGGGGCTGTGATGTGATACAGTTCAGATTATGAATCCGCGGTATTGTGAGACAGAAACCTGCTTCATAATCCTGCCAGAACGAGACAATAAAACTAAATATAGACGTCAGCTTCAGCGCATCATGAAGGCGTGGATAGGCCTTACCGTTGAAAGTACGGTGCAACGACGCTATGGAACCGTTCGGAGCCAAAACCTGCGAGAAACAAGCAGAAAGGCAAGAAATACTGTGATAGAGGGTCCCGAACGACAATATCCATGATCTGGCGCATGTATGGCAGCAATTGATCCATCGGCGATGTCTGGATCGCTGCAGCAGTAGCTCCTAATAATTGCTCGATCGACAGTGTAGTAGGCTCAAAGTTTTCAGCGGCTTGTTTTAAGAGAATTAATAGGGTCTTGTGGACTCTCTTCCAATTTTGCACTCGAGTTCCTTTCCGTGTTGTCACGCTGAGAAATATTAAGCGGGTGTTGATTGCAAAATGCGTGGCGGAAGATTTCGGAGATGCCTCGACGTAATCACAGATCACATCGAGTACTGGTACAAATGTATCAGCTGTACTGTGATGGACCAGGTTAATCAAAATACCACCGAGTACGGTTTCCGCGACAGCACTTTGAGCCTTATCCTCCACGGTAGCAGAGCCGATTAGGCACCGCAAAATGTCGGCACCGTTTGAGTGTATACCACCTTTGACCCCTTTAATCGCATCCGCAAACATATTCATCAGTCCCTCTTGATACATCGCGATTTGCCGTGCCCCCTCTGTTTCGCTAAGGTCTTTTAACAAAAATGTCACCACATTTTCAAGAGGTGTCTTGTTCTTGTAGTAAATGAGAGCGGCCTTTCGGATCAGGAACGACATAGATTCGGCGGCAAATCTCGCAACGAAGTGCTTCTGTTGTTGCTTCCCAAGGTACGGAGACATGATCCCCAGTAGCTGTCGCAAATCCGGAACGAGCAGACGAGATAGAAACTTGAAAATCCATGCCAGACACGTGAAGCTCCATTCTATGACTTCGATGCTTGAATGCGTCGCAGCTACCGATGCGACCAGCTGCACAGCGGTTGCGAAATGCTTCTCAAACCGCGAGCCTAGATCCCGGGCAAACTGCGCCAGGAGACTCAACAGCGGTTCCATGCTCAATTCATCTCTCTTCTCAATGTATGCCACCAACAAATCCATGATCTTGTCCTGATGATATAAAATTTGCGTGAGGCTTTCGCACAGGCGCCCGGCGCGTTGCGAGAATTCCGTAAAGTTCTCGGACAGATTGAGCTCTCTCCAATGCTCCAGCGAGGCGCGGAAGTGTGAGTACTGGTCGTCGCCATTTTCTTCGCTAAAGCTGTTCCGCCGTACACGATGGACCGGGTCGATTTTGAGCTTCGAGATGCGCTGCGAAAAAGGTTCGAAACGGTGCGATTTTGTCGTTTCGGTGCCTCCTTTTCGAAGTCTCGCGGGCTTTCCCCGAGTCGAATGCGCCGCCACCATTTTGAGTGAGCAGCTTGACGAGCATAAAGCGAATTCGTCGGATCCAGCAGCTTGTCGTCGCCGCCGTCTCGAATGCTCAAAATCAAAAAATTATGGCGGGCCGGATCAACGAGCCTCCGGTTAATGCGATTCTAATTATGTCAGCAGTCACTCCAGCCCGCTTAGTGATTAGTTAAGTGGCCCGAGCTCCACGTATTCAAGCCTCAACTCAATCCGTCCCGATTCACGCGATGGAACATTCAAGCAGTTTACATTTTATAACCAATTGCCATGATTATGAGCTATACAATTTTCACAATCTAGTGCAGCTGATGCTTTTCTGAACAAGCTGTCTGGGATGAAGTTTGAAAATTACACCTTTGGCCTTCACGAATCTCACTCAGCTACCCCCTAAACAGCTTCTCTGAATTACTTTTCCTTCACATCACGGATTAATGGCTTCCAAGATGTAGGTTTTACTATTGCTTTCTATATGCTTTCCAATTTTCTTGCTTTTTTGAAACTGATGATTCATATAGAGTCGTTATTGGGGGAGTCAATTCCGCTTTCAAGGAGGTCTTCACAAAGCTACAGAAGCTCCAATCAAAGCAAAATTTCTCATTTGCCATCATCGTCGGAGACCTCTTTCGAGAGGGCCCTGAGGATGGTGATGATGAAGCGATATCAGCACTTCTACAGGGCAAAATCACTATACCCTTACCAACTTACTTTACAGTTGGGAACCATAGAATCCCGCAGTCTGTCATTGAAAAGCTAGAGAAAGATGATGAAGTCTGCCCCAATCTCTACTTCTTAGGCAGACGAGGTACTCTCACAACGTCAGAGGGTATCAAAATTGTGGCCCTTGGTGGTAAATGGGAGCCGAGAGCCACTCCAGTACCTGGTGTGAACGAGAAGTACTTGCCGCATTACACTGATTTCGACTGCAAATCACTCTACAAGACAGAGACTGCAGATATCCTTATCACGAATCAATGGCCGAAATTAGTACAGAGTGGCTCAAAAGCCTTGGCGGACGGATCAAGCCCAGCTGAGGGTGTTCAGTGTCTTGCCGATTTGTGCACTACTCTGAAGCCACGATATCATTTTTCCTCGTCTGCACCCTTTTTCTTTGAGCGCGAACCTTTCTTTTATCTTCCTGTAGAAGATGATTCGGGAATAAAACATGTCACCCGGTTCCTCAATATGGCACCGTTTAGCGCGTCGTCCAAGCAAAAATGGCTCTACGCATTCAATTTGGATCCGAAGACGCCCCCAACCACCAGTATTCCACCCGGCGCAACGATCACCCCGTTTCTTGACGCTCCTAAGAAGAGAGGGGCCCTTCAGGGGCAGAACGAGACGTTCAGCCGGTTCTCTCAAGGTGACGATTATCATCGACCAAACAAACGCGCGCGAAAGGCAGCGCCCGGCCCATCAGAATGCTTTTTCTGCCTTTCCAACCCCAACGTCGCGACTCATCTTATCACGTCCATTGGTTCAGACTGCTACTTGACCATTGCGAAAGGACCATTGACGACGGCGAATGCCTTTCCCAAGCTTGGGTTTCCTGGCCACATGCTGATCGTACCGCTGACCCATGCGGCGACATTCTCTGCCATGAGCGATCCCGACACTGCCAAATCGACATATGATGAAATGCAGAAATATAGATCAGCACTCCACTCCATGCTGGAGGAAAAGGCAGGGGGACAGTTGGGTGCAGTTACGTGGGAGGTCAGCCGTGGTGGTGGAATCCATATCCACTGGCAATTCCTTCCAGTGCCTTCCAACATGGTCACACGTGGCCTCGTGGAGGCTGCGTTCAAGGTGGAAGCGGATAACCTGAAGTATCCCAAGTTCGAAAGGCAATCTGCTGAGGTTGCAGCTTCAGACCAGGGAGACCACTTCAGAGTATGGATACACGCACCAAAAAATGACTCAGAAGAGCAAAATGCTTCTCCCACGGAAACAATCTTAACACTGCCTCTTTCTAGGCAATTCCGATTTGATTTACAGTTTGGGCGCATTGTGATGGCCAAGTTACTTGAGCTGGAGAATCGTGTGAACTGGAGGGATGCCGGTCAGTCGCAAGCCGAGGAAACTGCAGATGCAGAAGCTTTCAAAACCGCATTCAAAAGTTTCGACTTCTCCCTCGAAGATTGATATGCTAACGCTCGGCAACTCGTTGTCACGCCATACAATAACTAAACACCTTTTATCGATATATTAGATGGGCGGTGGTGTTCGGGGGCAGTTCTTTACTACAGGAAAATCTTTGGAAGTTGGGTTTATATTCCCTTTCCGGAACCAGGTTGTACCATATCTCTGCATTTTCTCTATATCAATGAGTCTCTATATAATGAGTCACTGGACCTGACAATGATATGTTCCCATTTACTGGCTTCTCCCCCAGGTTCTCATCGCATCATAGGTCAGGTGTGCTTGCCTTCTCGGCATCCTCTTCCGTCTTAAATTCACGACTCACAGCCCTCAGCTCACAACGCTCACCTTTCAACCTCCATCCTCCATCCTCCTGCTTCAAGAACACGTGGACCACGTGCCAGAGTGCCCATCTATAACAGTAGATAGTTCCTCAGTGCATACAGTCTCTTAAGGTCAGTGATATCTGCTGTTCCCAGCATTTGCAGATGAACAGAGTCACCCCTTTGATAGCACCATCCTCCCACTTTCTTTCTCTCATATTCACACGGTGGGGGGTGGGGGGGGAATTTCCATGGTGATTTCCTTTCAGTTTCAATAGCTGACTTCAGGAGGTCTCCAGTCTTTCAAGCTTCTCCTTTTCGGAAGATATCCTTATTGTTCAACTTGACCTGATACGCCCGCGGAACATCCAGCTTGCTTCTCCGTGAACTCGACCTTGAGAACGAAATCAATCTCCTTCTCCGGGAACTCAGGTTGAGAATCGAAGAACACTTCAAAGCCCTCTTTTATCCCTGATTTCGACAGTCGAAGTTCAAACGGCACGAAAGATCCAGCAGGAGCGTTTTCGCAGCGCCAGCCATCCTACTCACTTGATACAGCGTATATCAAGTGTTCACGACTTCTCCTCTCCTATCCCAAACTCCTAAACATCGCCAAAATTCCTCGAATACTGACCTTTCTCTGCACCATTGCCGAAATGGCAATGGCCGCATTCCCAAACCCGGAGCCCAAGGTCCCACGCGTCCCGAGCAAGCAAACTCGTCGCACCAAGGATAATAAAAAGCACAAGCGCTCTGCTTCCGAGTCCGCAGCTGATCTTGAAGATTTCTTCCGTGTCGCCGATAGGAGCCGCAGAACCGTAAGCGACAATCACGACGCGTATCTTTGGGGCAGCAGAGCGAAACCCGTTGAAGATAAAGTCGTTCACGAGCGTGACCTCGACTGGTCTCAGGTTCCCGAAGATCCACCGCTTGCAGCAGGTATTTTGATCGTGGTCACTTCTCCGTCAGGCAGAGTCAAGATGGCCAGAACCGCTAGTCAGGGTACGATTGCACCGATGATCAGGGAAGGCGGACCGATGTATTATCGTTACTATTAATTCTGTGTTCCTCGGCAGGGGTTTGTCGACGGGTTATCTCTCCTTTTTCTTAGGGTTCGTTTCGCGTTCATGGAGGGCCATAGTGTTTTCTGTTCATGTTCGGTCCTAAGAGACCCTAATAATGAGTGTTGATGTTTGTGCGGAGTACAGTGACTCAGTGAGGATTTAGTCCACCCTCCAATTGAAACCCTTCTAAGCCCTTGCGTAATGGCCCGTGTAATGTGCTTAAAAATCCATACAACGTAGCCGTAGCCACCGGTGATACTAGAGCCTCGTGGCCGGAATCCCTTAAAGAACACGGAATATATATTCCGGGCGCCAGCTGGTCTTAATCTGAAGGGGGCTCTCTATTCGAAATCTATATATGCATCATATACGCTCCGTCAACGCCTGAATACATCAAAGAGGGGTTTAACAGTCAGAAATGGCACTTTTTACATACACATCAGAATCCAACCACGAGTCACCACATGAACCTTAGGCAATCAAGTCTTTTGGAGCATGACGCCAGCGCGCAACAGATATCATAATGCCTCCAATCACCGTCAACGCACCACTGAATGCAATCGCCTCCGTAAAACTGCCCGTATGGTTGATTATCGCACCCATCATGGGCGAACCCGTGAGGCAAAACACGCCCAGCGCACCCATCATCATACCCAAATAAGTGCCAATCTGATTCGCTTGGGGTGCAGTCATTGCGATCGTAGTCGGGAACAAACCAATAATAGCACCAGATGAGATACCAAACAACACAGCAAACGCGACCAACCCACCTAAATTGTGTGCTGCTAGCCAACAAAACTCGAGGATGGCGGAGATGAACGTGGCAGCGATCAGGGTGTTGAAGCGACCGAGGTAAGAGGTGAGTTTCGAGCCGACGATGCGACCAAAGCAAGAGCCGGAGTTGTAGATGGGCATGATGTAAAAGGCCCAGTCGACGGAGACGCCGCGGGCGGTGGCGAAGGCGGGCAGGAAGAAGAAGGGGGTGTAGAGACCCCAGAAGATGAGGCTGTAGCCGAGTACTTGGAGGAAGTAGACGGGTCGTTTGAAGGCGGAGAAGAGGAAGTGTGGTCCTGTTCGGGGTGAGATGCGTGGGACTAGGGTGAAGCAGGCGATGGAGAGGAGGGCGAGCATGATGAAGCCGATGATGCGGACGGACCAGCCGAATCCGATGTTTGTGTGTTGTAAGAAACGGTTGAGTACGATGGGGAAGATGACGCCGCCCAGCGGCGAGCCCGCGGAGGAGATGCCGATGGCGAGATCACGCTTCTTTTGGAAATAGTGGCCCAGGATGGAGATGGAGGGCGTATACAGCATTCCAATGCCAAAACCGCCCAAGATTCCTTGAGCTAGGAGGAATTGGTAGTACTCCGTGCATAGAGATGTGAGCATCACTGCAGTGACATACAAAAGAGAAAACGGGATAAGAATCAACTGGCACAGGGTCAGTTAACTGCATCCTAGTTAAGAGATTTAGCTGACATACCTTTGTCCCATATCGGTCTACCAATGGGCCTGATATCAGGCCTGTGGTACACATGAAGAAGGCCTGCAACGACCCAATCCAAGCAATTTCGGAGTGTGTATTCTCCTTGAGTATGTTGTTGAAATAATACGATTCAAGCACACTAGATTCAATTAGTCCAATGATTTGCACGGTCAAAAGATGCTCTTGAGGGCACATATTCCTACCCAAAGGTGCTCAGATATCCAAAAGTGCAGAACATCGTTGAAAAGGCTCCTGCGACTGCAAGCCATGCTTGAAGTCCGCCATCTGGAAAGGTTGGGGGTTCTTCGCTCTTCTCTTCTGAAGCAACAGATGAAGAAGAGAAGATCTCTTTCTTGAGATCTGGGGTCTCTGCCATGATAGTGATTCACGAAACAAGAAATCAGAGCAATTTGAAGAATTGGAAACGGTTGCAGTCACCAGCAGGGCGTCATATATTGCCTGGAAATGTCTCTTCAACAACTCTAGATACTTAATCGAGAAAGCTGTGGCATATAATGTTATAACTACAAATTTCGAAGCAAAATTTCTGTGATTATTGAGCACATAATCACCGAACTGCGACGGAAATCGACTTGGAGCCTGCAGGGATACGTCCAGAGCGTCCATCATGACCGCCCGCTTAGACGCAACTCCGGGAAAGATACCCGAACCCCAGCTCGGTAGCAGGCGGGGGGTTGGGAACTAGAACTATGGATCATCGACCCGGCGTTAAGACGCTGGTTAGCTCGCGCCCTGTTCCATCCATGCTTGCATGCATCTTGGAGGGATGATGACTAGGAACACCGTCTCCTGGAAGTTAATCTCTGATTCATTAAAATCAACGGCAGTCAGCAGATATCAGCACCCGAAGCAAAGTCAGCCAAATATGCACGACGAAAACCCAGCAATCGTCGAACTTCCGGGCGGAGTTTGCGGGATGTGGTTGAAGTGAGGTTGAGATGCGGGTGAGGGACGTCGAATTTGACGCTGCCTCATGCAGTTAGTGCCGCCACTGCACCCGGCTAAAGCAGCCGTTGAAGAGCACTAGAACGAACGTCCTGACTTAGCAGGCGGGAGTTCGGCAGCAAAACGCGGCGTTATCGGAATAAACGAGCACGCCCCACAAGATTCATCGGTGACATGTCGCTGTCATTGGGCGCGGAAATATACTAGATCAACAACGTCTAGTTACGGAGTAATTCGAACTCCGATCGGAGTTTCGCAGCGAGTATAAGAACCTAATGGCCGTCGGCGATAAGTAGTATCAGTTGTTCCAGAAAGCATGGCGGAATACTTGAATGTTTCAGTTTACGGGTATGGTCGACTCAACATGCTCGGAATTGGCGGAGTTTGAATCACCATCGGATTCGAGAAGAGTGGGAGGCGCCATGCCTCTGGTTAAAGGAACTTCACTCGACACCGGAAAGTTAGACACTCAAATTCCAAATTGAAGAAGACACTGACAAGAATCCAACCGCAAGGCCCCGACTGGCTGTGGCAGCATTATCATTTACAATTCTGTGGCTGGTTGGCTGGGCGAATGCACAAGTTCCGAAAATGCAGGACGTTTTGAAATCTAAGGTCTATCACGCGGGTGTAGATCTGCGAGCAAGCCACTAACGAAGCCGTTCTGGTAGTTATACGTCCGTCCGACTTGGTGGGAGAGATAGACAACTGTTTCGTGTTCTTTCTCACCGCCGGAGACTCGACGCCGCGAACGAACAGCAAGCTATATTTTTTATCGGGTGACCGCGAGTTCTCCATTACGAAACGAGCTTTAAGGATACCCTGAGGTCAGGATTCCTCAAGCCTTTTTTTTGTGCCGTCATTGACATATTCCGTTTTGTGGCAAATTCTGGTCCCCCGTGTCGTGTGTGTGCAGCATTATGGCCACGTTCTGGCATTGCTGTAGAAGGTGCATGAGCTGTAAAGCGTTTTCTTCGAGTTGCGCCGAACTCGCTGTCTGATTCAAATGATCCCTATATAAAATCAACAAAAAGCTGGACTGTCGTGCAGCCTTTCTCGACACGATGCCAGAGGCAAACAGTCACTCAGACCCTCCTCTCTGCAAGGCTCTAACGTCGAGGCCAGTTGCATAGTGTTTATTAGCATCTTGATATGTGATCATGAAAAGATATTAGCCATAAGGCAAGTATAACACCGCCCCCCCAGAAGGACATCAAAAGTCACGTCTTCCACCATCATAGCAATTTGCATAATCATGTCGAATCTCGACATGAACGTCTTGTAAGCTAGACAACGCGGCTGTATCAAGCTGACAAGGAATGATGTCTGCACAGAGCATAGGTCGGCCACACAGCTAGGCAAATGGATGGTTTTCGTACATATGCGATATGTTCGAATATCCTGCCTTGGGGGATGTCGCCGCGTCCAAGCCTTCATTTTTCATAATATCGAACGCAGGAAATATCTACAAAAGTGGCAGAACAGTTGGAAAAGTTAGCATCAGTAGCAAGTACAGTAGAAGGATAGCTGTATAATCTACACGATGTATGCTTGTCCTGGGTTATCGCAGGGACGCTTCAGGACCTGCAAGCAGCGAATATTAAGGGATTCTGGTGGTATTTGTCCAATCCTCCAGAGCCTTCACAAAAAGCATAGTTCAGTGACAAGTAGTTCTTACTCATCTTTCGTCGGATCTCTCAATTCTCGTCCAAACATCAATAGTGAAGGCAATGTATAGAAAGAGGTGAAGTTGTTTGGACGAAAAAAGGCACAATGACGTAGAATGGCTGCACAACAGCCTACGCTAAACGCAAACAGGCTAGCGCCCGCTCCCGCCGCAGAGCTTATGTAACTTAAGCTCGAATTTAGCGCGGTTTTTGAGGTCAGCTCGGTAATTTACGCGACCACCAACAAAACCCCCGGTCGCGACGAAGCCACCATCATCATCTTCATCATCAACAATCTTCAGTCCATCAACAAGCATCGGTATCAAGCATCACGAATGCTTTGATAGGGTTTGTTTCGTTCTTCTTTTCTGAGATTAGTCTCTTTGAGACTGCGTTTCGTACAGTTGCGTGTGATTTGAACATTGAATCAATCATATCTCAGCCGCTCCAGGTGAGCAATTCTTAATGACACAACTCTTCGTGTCCTATCCTAACTTCTAACAGATTATCTTCAGTCAAGTCCGCTCCATAGGCTGCCTCTCATGGACGGCACTATGCCTGCATCTCTGGAGAAGCCAGACGCAACCTGCGCTCTGAAAATCCCCGAGATCGTCCACAACATCGTCAGCTATCTAGAGTTTGACCGCAAGGCACTGTGGAATGTCGTCCAGGTCAACAGACTGTGGTTCGAATGCGGAGTGTCTGTCTTGTGGAAGACCGTCTCAGTCCACAGACTTCGACGCGTTGGCAAAGAGAACCTTCCGTTGTACGCCTCGAAGATTCATCATTTGATGTTCAATGGCACCAACATGCATGAGGAGTTCAAGGATCTTGAGTTTACGAACCTGAGATCGATTAGTATTGATTCGTATCGGCCAACGGATGGCAAGATTCATTTGAATCAGTACTTGCGCCCTAACCTGAAGTGGATTCATATCTATGGGAGTGACCTGGACGAAGAATTTCTCACCGCGCTGCAAAAGTGTCGTCGAGTCAAGGAGCTCCTGTTGGATTGCCCCGGCGAAAGAATCACCGCGGAACGATTCCTCATCTTTCTGCAAAACTGCACATCCTTGAAGCACCTGCAGTTCATGTACGGCATGGACAGCGTCATCAACGACGATACCATAGTCCACTTCGCTACTAGAGACAATCTCAAAACCCTCGGTCTAGGAAAAGACCTCTCGTTCGAAACCATCGAACGCACACTAGATCTCGTTCCGACTCCCTTCATATCCCTCAAAGACTTGACTATCACGACCTCCTCTCTCGCCCTCAAACTGCTCATCCCCGCCATGCCCAAACTCACCGCCATCGAACTCACCACCAAAGACAACGAGAGGAGCGTCCTCGAACAACTCTCCGCCATCAAGAACCTCAAACGCCTCACTATCAACTACGCACTCAACACCAATCTGACCTCCGATGAACTCCTCTCTCTTAAAAATCTCAAGAACCTCGAAGCTATCTCCCTCACTGGCGTCCAGCAGGATGTTCACACTTACCACCTCGACTGCTTCCAATTCACCGATGCCAACTTTGATACCCTCCTCTCCAACCTGCCGCGTCTGATGCGTCTCAATTTCGGCGTGCAGTGCATGATGACCAGCGTTGCCTTGAAGACTGTGGCCAAATACTGTCCGCTCATCGATACATTGCAACTCCTCGTTCCCATCGAGCTCTCGACCATTGAACCCGAAAACGAAGACGCGAAGCCCATGCTTCCTGAACTAACCACCTTGGACCTCGCAGGCTTCGAACGACCAGCCGATGTCTCCGTCGACGATAGAGTAGCGTACGTCAATCCCTAACCCCCAACCTAATCTTTACTTTGCAAAAGAAAAAAAACTAATATTGATATATTTCCAGAGCAATGGCCGCCGCCAAAACCATCGCCGCCCACTTCGTCCGCCAATTCCCCAAACTCAAAGAACTCTACTTCATGGGCGACGACGCCTTCTCGGACCGGCTCGCCAAAGTCTTCGATCGCTTGTCTGGCCGCCACCTCGACAGCGCATACGAGAGCGATTGGACAGACAGCCCGGACGAAGAGATGGATGAAATCGATGAAGTCCTCGATGAGATTGGCGAGTTTGATGAAGTGAGGCCGTGGGATGGGTCGGATGATGAGGATACGTTTGACGATGAGGAGGATGGGGAGGAGGATATGGAGACGTTGGTGAATAGGTATGAGATGGATGGGTCGATTTGAAAAAATTAAAAAAAAAAAAAAAAACAAGGAATCAGAACCTCAACTGAGCGTCCTTGATACTGATACCAATTGACGACGGATATGATGGTTACGATTTGATTTTTCACTTGAGCATTGCACCTTGTCGTTACTAACCCTTATGGATTCCCCTTACCCTTAGTGACCCCTTGGCTTTCCCCCTTCCCTGCCCCGCCCTCCCCCATTGTTGCCCTTCTCAACCCTTGAAAAAGTTGTACTATGTCCCCCTTTCTTTCATGTGGTTTTATGCATTTGGCACCAGGTCCGGTTTGGCAGCATCTTTTCTCGGTTTTCTCGGTTTCTTCGGTCTTCTTTTGCAATGGATGTATGTATGAGGTAGCATTCCCAGCGGCGACTGGCTTCTTTCTTTAATCATAAAAAATAAAAATTAAAAAAAAAAGGAATTGATGATTATTTATTTACCGAATTGCTCAACCACGTATGGTGGTTATTCCAGGCCTTTTTCCAGCGTTATCCCCCCAGCATATCAAAACGGACCCAAGTGTCACCAAAAAACGCCGCGTCCATCCCATAAGTATCCATCCCACTTCCCACAAAAGCACAAACAGACGGCCGAAAGAGACAATGATCGAAAATTATATACATGAAAAGAACAAAACTCCCCATCCACCCCCCCATACCAACCACCCACCACTAAGCCCAAGCATCCAAAGCATAAAAGAAAGAGCACTAAACATCCCGATACGAATTCTCAACCGGCTTCCTCCCCACCTGCAACAACCCCGGCGTCCCTCGCCCCCCATTACCATTCCCAGTCATATACCCACCAGTAGTATTATCCCCATACACCGGCGGCGGCGACCTCGTCGTCGCAGGCGCATACGCCGCATAACCTCCCGTCTGTTGCTGGGACACATACGACCCCCCCAGCACCGGCGAATTCGTCTGCGACCTCGGATACGGTGGTTGCGCGTTTGCAGCGCCGATTATCGTTGGCGAGTTATCACGATATTCGCCATATACCGGCGACTGGATTCTACTCCCTGCACCCATGTTATTGGTGTTGTTGTAATTCTGATAAGGTTGCGGACTGGGATGGTGAGGAAGCATGTCTGGATCTGATGTTGGCGCGGTGGCGTAGCGCGGCGAGCTGGGTTGGGAGGGGACTTCGTGGTAGCCGCTGCGGGTACGGCCAATGGTACCGATGGTGCCGATTGTTTGGCCGGTGGTGGGGTTTAGGTGGGACATTTCCAGGTCTTGGATGTCCCGCTGCTGTTGTTGTGGAGGGAGTTGTTGTGGAGGGGGAGAGGTATCTTCGATGCGTCGTGTTGTAGCGTTTTGCCAGCTGGGCATGTGCGGGAGGGCGTCTTCGTTCGCTGGTTTATGGGTTGGAGTGTCAAATTGAGCGTACTGGGCGACTGGCGTATTATTATATGGCGGTGCGGCGACGGTGCGAGTGTTGTAGATGGGTGCTGGGGAGGGTTGGTAGCCGTAATCTGCGGGCGGAGGGGGGTGGTGATATGTCGTTGGCGGAGGGAGAGGGTCTGCGTATTTCGAGCGTTCTCGTTTGTTGTTATTATTGCTGCTACCACCGGATGGGCAGCATGAACAGCATGCGCAGCACCCTCTGCAGCATGTGTAGCCGCAGCAGAGGCAGCCGATGAGACACCAGGCGATTCCGAGGATGACGATAGCGCCGAGGACGATGCCGACGATGGCTGGCCATCTAGATATTCCCGCGTATCATGTTAGTCTTTTTCGTCCCATCCCAGGATTTCGGTATTAGAATAATGATGTGAAGCGGGAGATTACATACTTGCAGTAGGCCTTTTGCATGCACGTGTCCCAGCTGCTGAAGGTCTGTCTCACATCGCTCAGGGCTCGAACATCGTTGCGATGCCACGCGGTAAAGTCCGCTGCTGGACTCATTGTGGTATCAACAATGCACTCCTGGGTATATCACCTCAAGAGTGCGACTTATATACTCGCACAAGCAACACGAAACGAACGAACAGTCGAACCGACTCTCAGCGGAGACGGATCAGGTTGCGGGGATAGACGACTAGCGAGCGACAGACACGACCATAAACTAGATGCAAAGCTAACGACTGACGATGCTCATATCGCAACGTGTCTTCGAATGTATCAAGCACTCCAAGAACAGTACGATTGATCAGGCTGGATATCGTGTTGTCTGAACAAGGCTGCGCTTGTGGCTCGCATTTGGGGTAGTCAATTGAGAAGCGGAGATGGCACCAGTCCCGATCAAGATAAAACGAAGAAGAGAAGAGAAAAAAGCGGGAACGGAATCCAGCGAGAGAAGATACTGTAATAGATGCAGCGAAAAGAAAGAAGAAGAAGAGGAGGAGGAATACGACAGCGTTCTGCACGTTGGTCGTTGGTCGTTGGGGGTTTGGTTTGGAAGTGCGCCCCTTGAACTGGACTTGCGGCGATACACTGCCACCGGCGAAAGGGTGACGAATGCACAGAACCACAAACTGGACCACGGGAAGTGGAAATGTCGGGGCGACCAACCTAATTCTGTGGTTGTTCCATGAAACGGACACAATACGAGTACTCAATTGAGTTGAATCTGAAGAAAAAGAAAAGAAGATGTCGTTCTTCAAGATAAATAATCTCAGTCTGCCTCTGAATTGAACATGGGCAGCCCATCAACGAGCCCTTGGCAAACGGGACATGGAGTGGACGATCTCGATTCTCGTGTTTCGTGCGCTCGAATGTTGCCCAAAAGAGAACAATTCCTTCTTCCTCCGCATTTCATAACCAGCTGGCTAACTAGACATTCCGATGATGACGATGCGGATGTGCAGTATGTCGGTTGCTTACTCCCATCCTGCATGCATGGCACTGGTAAAGGTAAAGTAATCCGTTGACAGAGATGGATTGCGCGGCTGCTGTGGCGATGGTCAACTCAATTGACTGTTGCGTGTTTCATGATGCAAGATGCTCCATCGGGCTTCTGGAAGGATTCCATCATCAGCATGCCATGGTCTCACTTCGTAACTCTATATCGGCACGATGGGCTCTATAATAAGGTTGAGTAGATGATTGTGATGAGTGGTCCATTAACTATCTGGCAGCAGCACATATCTAATAGTACCGGACACTGAGCGAGCAAAGGCCATATAAATAATTAGTATCCCTCAAGCCGAAGTTGACGGTTGAAGGAGAAAAACAATAGGAAAAAAGGGAAGAAGAAAAACCATTAATCATACAGCACGAACAACCCGCAAGAAAAGAAAAAGGCCCAGAATCAACGCTCGGGATAATGTCGTCAAGAAATTAGGCTAGTCACCACCGATAAATCCATACTCTCGTAGCGACTGTGTCTTATGCTTTGCCTCCCATACAATAACTAAGTCGAATCACCAAATCTTAAACACGAAAACAGAACCAGAAACACAATCAAGAAGTCTTCTGCGGCGGCGGTCCCGGTGGCGGTGCATACACACTCTCTCCCCGATACGCATTCGGCGGCTGCTGCAACTCAATCCCCGTCTGTTGCGGACTCGTCGCGCCCTGGGCCGGTGGCTGGTTGTAGCTGTTCTGCGGGAAATACTGCTGCTGATTTGGGTCCGGCTGGTAGTAGCCTCCGCCGGGTGTGTATTGTGGTGGAGCGGGATACTGCTGGTACTGTGGAGGAGGTTGTTGATCGCCTGGTTTACCGCGGGGGCCCATGTTGGCAGCCCAGCCGGTGCCCATGAAGGGTTGCATGCCGCGACGGCGACGGCGGCGGGCGGAGACGCATCTATATGAAGAGGTATGTTAGTTCATAGTCATGATGGAGAGAGTTTCGTTGAGTGGAGTGGAGTGGAGGACGATATACGTACGCGAAGAGGAAGAACATCAAGAATCCACCGGTGATTATGATGGCCAGAAAGACCCAGCGGGCCCAGTTGTCCCAGACGGACTCGCAGTATCGCTCGCCACCGATGTAGTAGCATCTGTCAGGCACGATTGTCAGCGATGTATGTCCTTCAATTGATGAGAGATCACGGGCAGCAGTGTCGCTGAGCGACTTACCTTCGTTTTGAAAGCGTAACTCCTTCCATATTGTCAAACTCAGAAGCGCACAGATAGAAATAAGTGAGATAGCGAAGACTCTCGAGGATGAACGTCAATCAACGACGAGTCAAAGAGCGCAAAAAGATGGTGAAAGAAACACCAGATATTCTAGGGAAAAATCACCAGCCTCAACCTAATCTCGAGTGATTAGACTGTTTGAAGCGACGCCGTCTGTGAGGTAGGCTAGAAATGACAGTCACAGCGTAAAAGCGAGAGAAGTTGAGACAGCAAGAGTGAGAGAAAGCAAAGCAAAGCAAGGCCTGATAAGAAGAAGCCGGGAAGTGTGGCTGAGCCGTGATCGACGCTTTGCAGCTTTACGATTACGTCATCCGTCGCGGCACCACTCAACCACTCCCGTCCGCCCTATCGCTCTCTTCTCCCTCTGTCTCTCAACTATTAACTCTTTTGAGATATGACCGCGATGGGGTACAGAGAGTAGTGACTCTTCTAAGTACTATCTCGAGAGTGGTGTAACGAATCGTGGCCGGCTGGACGGAAGTGGTACAAAATACGAGGCATCAAACACGCAACTCTAGAACACGAACGACGACTCAGAAAATGAAATCATCTCCGTTGCGAGCGAAGAAAAAAGGCGGGGAAACACCTCACCAGCCACCCTAACTAGTTACAAGAACATCATCTCTCTGGACTGGGGCTAGACTGGCCAACTTCCATCAGGCAAGCCACCCGTCCAGTCTGTTCTGCTCCATCCATAGCTTCCACACATTGCTCTGGAGTCTGGAGAATTGTTTTGGGTCTGCGGGATGGGAGCCCACAGGCACGTCAAACTCAGCAAAAAGGGACCTAACATGATTGGCTAGAATGTCAAAGATATTGATCTCGAACTGTTCGAAGCAGCATTCTAGAATTGGTACGGAGTACTCCGTACGGTGATGGATGGATATGTCCAAAGGCCTCTACCACTTTACGAGCTTACTGTACGGAGGCCAGGTGTACTGAGTAACATCCAAACGTCAAACGCTCAACACAGCTCAGGACACGACACGTGTATCCCGTTCTTTGGCGGCCCGTTATTCATTCATTCCCAGTCATTTCCAACCGTCTCACACCGTGGATGGTGAGTGGTAGTTATGCATGGCAAGGAAATCATCTGCAGTGCCAACGCATCACTTGGCCCGTGTGTCCACCATGACAGCCAGCCCAGTTATTTGGTAGGATGGGATTGCACGTAGCATAAAGAGGGCTGGGGAGCCCGGAGGCTGGGAGGGATTTCTTTTTTCGTTTCTCCTGGCGTTTACTTGATTCTGAACTTGTTGAAGACGGATTTTGGGGGAATAATATTTCTGATATTATACCGCTTGTAACGATTCAATCTTTGCCATCCGCTATCGCTACAATTCATAAAGACAATTCAATCAAATAATAGCAAAGGTAAGAGGACACATGCTAGAAGATGACAACAGTCGCAGTACAAAAGACAGCGCAATTGCCGAACCCGAATGCAGAGAACGAGAGAAGCGAGAAACGGCCAAACCCACGTCCCATGCGATACAACAAGCCGAGAATGAAACCGATATCACATCATCAATCGAATCGAAGAAATCACAAAGAGGAAACTTCACTTGCTCGACCGCCCAATTAACCAATGCAGCACCGCATCCAAATTCGTCTCCTCCTTCGCACTTATCCCATAACAGCTCACCTCCCGCCGCGTAATCGACTTGAGATCCATCTGCTCAATTAGCTCGTCCACCGATAACTTGTCCGGCAGATCCGACTTGTTGCCCAGGACGAGCAGCGGGATGCCGTCTAGTGAGGGCTTGCTGATGAGTTCGTGCAGTTCCTCTGTGGCGACGGGGAGTGCGGTGCGGTCGGCTGCGTCGACGATGTACCTGATTTTTATTTCTTAGGATACTTACTGAGCGCAGACACGGGTTCGCTGGATGGAGAACTTACACGATGGCGTTGACGCCGCGGCAGTATCGTTCCCACATTGGTCGGAATCGGGGTTGGCCGCCGAGATCCCAGCTGTCGCATTGTTAGCATCGCGTCCTTTGGCATACGGAGTCAGGGCATGGGGATATCATGACTAACCATTTCAGCGTTACATGACCCTTTTGCACGCGTTTCGTGTTGAATCCGATCGTTGGAATGGAGCTGTGCAGCATCGCAGATTAGCCATGACGCGCCCCCACAAACATCGACCACAACGACACGATCTTGATATCATCCAGCGCGAACATACTCAATCATGAATTCACCACCCTAGTAATCTCATTAGCACGCATTCATTAACCAGACCATGATAATACTAACCGCCAAAACCCTCAACAGTGACGACTTGCCCGCATTCTGCAATCCCACCATCGTCACATCCATCTCCGTCGCCCTACCACCAACGAACAAACAAACGATTAGCATCTCGCTCTCCTTTAACGCTTCACCCTTCACCGCGAGTCACATAGCGGTTCTAAGAACTAACCAGAACATCCTGAGCAACCAGTCATAAATACTTCTGAAAAAGCTCCCCATCCCGACAACCCCGACAGCTCCCACCAGAGCCCTCACGCGTATTCAATAATATCGAGACGTCACCGCTCGACCGAACCCAGTTTTAAACGATCTTGAAGGATACACGCGCTTCCTTCGTCTTAGCACACGTACTGTACTGTACAGAATACAGCAGTGAAGCGGGGAGACGCAAAACCAGTAAAACTGCAGTGGTAACACAAAGGGGGGTATGGTATAAAAATTATATTTTTCTCTTTGGTGCAGTGTTTGAAAAGTTGCGGTAGCGTTGTCGGTGTGAAGAAACGCGCAAGTTGCGTCTTCCCAACTCAACTTCTGGGTTTGGTTCTATCGAAGGTGTGGCGTCTTGTAACTAGACTTTTTTCAACGATGCATGTAAGGCGCGCGTGCAGGTTGGTCGACCACCCACAATGTTACTCCGTAGTGTACGGCAAAAGTGGTTTGGAGAAGGTGAGTGAGTGAGGGTTTGATGGAGAGGTGAGGATGAATGATGGACGACGGGAGATGAGGCTAAAGAAAAGAAAAATGATAAAAACAAAGTACAGTTAAGTTGATGAAACAAGGCCAAAGCGAAGCCAGATGAAGAGGTCGCGACTCCGATGGATGTTGTTTCTCGTCAGACGATCCGAGGCTGCGGTTCAAAGTAACAGACACGAAACCGTGCGAGAGAAGATCCAACTATCTGCCTAGAGCTCCGTTTCCAGTACCCCCAGCACCACAGAATCAAGAGGTGCTCCGCTACTTTTGATACTGATAGCTTTTACTCCGTATCCAGCTGGGATGCGAATGGACACATGATCGATCGATGATTTGCGGGTAGTTTTGTGCAACGAGCGTGAACGGGGGCCCGGGCGCGCGGCGGTTAACCCCTAGTTACTGTAAGGATGTCCTGTTCCTAGTGCGCTCCGTCCTGGAGTGTGCTGTATGTAGTCCAAACCCAGGGGATCGGATGGAATGGGATGGCTTTCTTGGGGCCCTGGTTTGATGTCCCTTGCGTCGATGTACAGATATGCGGGCAGCCGCCGCCGCTAGCTACTGTAACCGCTGTACTCCGTAGGTGCGTGCCAGGTTAATATGTATGGGAAGAAACACGATGCGATGCGATGTCGTCTGACACGAGAACGGATGTTTTATGATGCGTGCGTTTCTTGGGAGGGCCTTTGCGTTCCGTCCGGGCTGGGCTGGGGCTGGGTTCAGGGGGGATGGGGGGATCGGGATGGATTCATGGGTGGGATCATGGATGGGATGGGGGAGGGAGGCCCGGGAAAGTTGAGTTTTGCTTTTTTCTTGTTCGTTCCCGGCGCTTAAAGGGCGGCCAACGACGACGACGACGACTGACGAACGGACGATTGACGACCAACGTCCGTTGTTGGGAGGTTAGAGACCTTTTTTCCACCAATTTCTCACACATCTCTTCTTGCTCCACGAGTGTTCCCAATGGGCAAGAAGGCAAAGCGACCTTGGAAGATCAAGGAGAAGAAACCGGAGATACCAGTACCAATGGATAGCGCCGAAAGTCTCCCTGAGGAGCAATATACTGGAGGTTTAAATGCAGGCGTCAAGAAGTAAGCGATGCAATCGTGACTAGACAAGTCTGGGGGCTGACATTCACAGGTACTTCGAGTCCTCCCAATTCTCGGATCTGACAATCAAAGCGGGCGATCAGGAGTTTAAAGTGCACAAGCTGGTGGTGTGTTCACACTCTGAGTATTTTGATACGCTGTTTCGAAAAGAATGGAAGGTAAATATGTGGGCACGAAGATAAATAAACTCCTGTTGCGCAACATTTCATTGACAGCTATGGGCTAGGAGAAATCCGAGATAGATTTGCAGGAGGACGACCCGCTTGCGCTTCATGCAATGATCCATTTCATGTATGGGCATGACTATGACAGCAGCGGTGACGGTTGGTGTTCGCCTATGTTGTTCAACATCAAGGTCTACCAAGTTGCCGATAAATACCAGGTTCCAGCTCTTAAACTGAAAGCAAAGGAAACGTTTGAGAACATTATTCAAACCTGTTGGGACATGGACGATTTCCCGACCGCCATTGAGGCAGTATACGACACTACTTCGGAGGGAGGCAGAGGCCTGCGAGATCCCATTGTCGACATTGCCGACAAACATATTGAGGAACTATGGAAAACCGGGATTTTCAACGAAGTCTTCAAAGAATGTTCTGATTTCGCCAAAGATCTCGCCAATTACCTCATTCGTAAGAAGAGTGAGGTTCCAGCCACTACCAAGGAGTACCGCTGCCCTCATTGCGGCCAGCAATGGAGATGGGGCTCCGGAGATAATACTACTCTTCCCCAATTCTGTCCGAATTGTGGTAATCGAAGCAATTGGAGCAAGAATGTGGTAGGATGAAGAAGGCATGTATTCAGAAGCAATGGCGAAACCCAATACTATGCACTTAAAAGGAATCCAGTGTCGATATCAGGTGGATGCGCTGTGATCTGTAGTGCAGAACTATCGGACTTACTTCGCCAGGCCTCAAATTCCGTAAAGCTCTGCTTCAACATGAAAGAGTCCTTTTCTTAATTTTCTCAACCACCTTCAATTCTCCTGCGCTGGCCAGGGTAACTAGCTGCTAAGGCGTAGGGAGAGCTCTCTCGATCTCATGACTTGGAATGGCTTTGAAATTGGGAATCTCAATCAAGAGCATTGAAATCAATTGACTTGGACAAAATGTGTAGTAAGTGAGAGCCTGCAGAGCGGTTAGACTAACTACTCCCTAGACAACGCGTCGAGATGTGATATCGTTGTTGACGGATGGTCTACGGAGTACTGCTGTCCCGATATCCTCTGCAAATTGAACGGCTCCTTCTTTCGCCATGTCACCCAGGCCGTGACTACGCTGGCGTCAATGACTGCACAGAACATTCTTTCTAAGGGGCTTGCTGGTTCGCAAGTCGTTTCGTGACGCTCTTGAGTGAAAAGATATACATCTTGCCATGACTCCTGGTGCTGCTGCGGAGTGATACCCACACCCAATTCACAAAGCGATATCCGGTTCTATTACAACCAGGTTCTATACAGCTATCACTGAGCCTTTTGATATCTTCAATGAAGGCCTGTCTAGATAGCTAGTTAACTAGCTGCTTGCTATCGTTGAACCTATTTATGTGCCTACACACACAATTTCCTGTCTTCGATGCACTATCATTTGACTGCTCCTTTTGGCCAGGATATCTAATAACGTTATCATTGCGTACTGCATTTTATATTCAAGTTAGGCTTTCAAAGTGCCTAAAAACATATTACGCCAGATATTGTGATATCCCACTCCCGTTGCACTCTTCGTCGCCCATTGTCTTTCGGTTCCTTGCAAGCCAACGAGCTTAACAGGCTGTCGCATCTGTCAACCGAGACACAGCAACGATCCAGTTGAGCCTAGCTTAGAAACAGGTATCAATTTTCCGTCAAGGGGCTCAGTATCTCCCTCTCTTTTTGATATCCTCACACAAAAATCGGACATCGCTTAGCAATCGATGTCATGGAGAGAGCAAGCAGTTTGAAAACGGTTGACGGGAATGTTGGTGAGGTTCATGATGAACGAAGCATCGGTAATTTATATGCTGGTCTCAGAGAGTGAGTGTTGTAACCTAAGCAGGGGGGAATATAAGGAAAGCTAGACTAACATCTCTGCAGCTCCTTCATATCTTCCCGGTTTGCTGATCTCATAATCAAGTCTGGAACTCAAGAATACAAGGTGCATAAGTTGGTCGTCTGTATACATTCGGACTACTTCTCCCGGCTTTTTCAAGGCAATTGGAAGGTATGTTACCAGACTTGCTATGGTGTTGGACAACAAGACGCTGACAACTTCGGTTATAATAAGGAAGCAGATGAGAGCATTATAGAACTGAAGGAGGATGACCCGATAGCGCTCAACGTCATGATCAATTTCATGTACGGAAATGATGCTGAGAGCGTTGATAAGGGGATGCTTTTCAATATCAAACTTTACAAAATCGCAGAGAAGTACGGAGTTCCCAAATTGAAGAATCGAGCTAGAAACAACTTTAGAGATATTCTCAGAACAGGACGCTGGACCACCGACGACGTACCCGCTGCGATCGAACTGATCTACAATACCACCCCGCAAGGGGACCGAGGCTTGCGAGATCTGATCCTCAGACTCGTTCATGAGCATACCCAGAAAATCCTGAATCACGATGAGTTTAATCGGGTTCTCAGCGAATGCCCGGAGTTCACCGAGGACTGTGCCCGACGACTGATTCTCAGGCGAGCCATTTCGGCACTGGCGTCCAGGAAATATCATTGTCCCAAATGTTTGGGTGCTTGGAAGTACAAACCGTACTCAAGAGTTTCTTTCTTTCCGACGTATTGTCCCATGTGTGGTACGGAGACTGCTGAGTTGCTGTAGAGCAACGTGGTTAGAGTGAGGCACGTTCCAGGGGGCATTTGTGAATTTGAAGCATTACACTCGAGAGAATGCAAGTTTGATAGTATACATGTTTTTCAACATAATACTGATCTTATGTTCTGTAAACGACGGACTAGTAAAGTCCTTCTGCCATAGTCCTGGCGGGAAGACTCTAATAGGTAAAAGCTTTTTTAGCCGGTAGCCTACATCAGCACTTTGGGTCCTGACTTCCCTGTTCTGGTGGTATTTCCCATCTCAATTGTGAATTTGTGCCAATGACCTTGACAAAGAGTAGCATCCGCTAGGCGAGACCCGAGAACGCTTCAGCAATTCCAGTTTAAATTTTCATTGCCTTGTCTTCATTTCAGGAGGTGTCGTCGGGTCGTGAGGCCACCAGCCACACAGGTGGAAACGGAGAAAGGCTATTCCGCGTCAAAATGTGGCGGTCCATTCACGTGGCTGTTTACCTCGTCATTAAAGATCCGCCCGGAGCGGGAGGATATATATCCGCAACTAAGAAAAATATTTCGAGAGTCGAAGCATCGCGACGAGCTCGACGAGGAGCTCAGAACGCATCACTCGAGTACCTCCGAGCCAATTCTCTCGCCCATCTGGTGCCTTTTATCTTCCGAGGGTCACCATGGCGCCCCCTACAAAAACAGACTGGTCCGTCCAGTATGACACCCTCCGGCGCGAGCGCCTCTTCAGACACCCGCCGAAGGACCATACCGCATATCCGATGCTCGCAGCCGCCGTCCGGCCTCACATCGACTCCTTCAACGCCCTCTTCGACGATAACAAGGTGATGGAAGCTGCGCTGAAGGACATTGGTGTGAAATCGTTCCTCGACGGTGTTCCCGAGACCCCCGAAATGAAACGGGCGAGACGGGAAGAGGGCAAGAGAGCTCCCCGCAGGAATCGGTTGAGTGTGCGCGTGACGGAATTGTTTCTGGAAAAGGCGGTTTTGCCGGCGTCGAATAAGTTTAGTACGCGGAATCGTGAGATTTTTCCGGCGGAGTGTCGAGAGCGGCATGCGACGTATCGGGGAAAGTTGAGGGCGAGATTGGAGTATAGGGTGAATAATGGAGATTGGAAGGAGTCTGTGCGGGAGATGGGCCAGGTTCCGCTCATGTTAAGGGTGAGAATTTAGAACCTTTGAGCTGAGACGCGGACTTGAAGCTAATAGGTCCTATTTCTACTGCAGACGAACAGATGCCACTTGGAAAAGCTCTCGCCATATCAATTGGTCGAGCGCAAGGAGGAATCCGAAGAATTGGGCGGATATTTTATCGTGAACGGTAACGAGAAGCTTATTCGAATGTTGATCGTCTCGAGAAGGAACTATCCCATGGCAATCATTCGAACTTCCTTCATGAAGCGTGGCGCAGCATACACCAAGTATGGTGTGCAGATTCGATCAGTCAGACCCGATCAGACCTCCCAAACAAACGTCTTACATTACCTCAGTGACGGAAACGTTACTTTTAGATTCTCATGGAGGAAGAATGAATACCTTGTGCCGGTCGTGATGATCTTGAAAGCTTTGATCGAGACGAATGACCGAGAAATCTTTGAGCGTTTGGTAGGCAGAGAAGGTTCTTCAGGCATGAAGAATACGTTCGTCACGGACCGCATGGAGCTACTCTTGAGAACATACAAAGCCTATGGTGCCCATTCGAAAACCAAGTGCCGAGCCTATCTGGGAGACAAATTCCGGTATGTCCTTGGAATGCCGGATGATGTGCCAGACGAAGCTGTTGGAACAGAATTCCTTCGCAAGATTGTTCTGCCCCATCTTGGAAATCAGAATGTTACAGAATCCCAGGACAACGACAAATTTAACATGATCCTCTTCATGGTCCGGAAACTCTACACCTTGGTGGCTGGTGACTGCGCAGCAGACAACCCTGATGCGGTCTCCAACCAAGAAGTTCTACTTGGTGGCTTTCTGTACGGAATGATTCTGAAGGAACGTTTGGAAGAATGGCTACGATCCATTGGCCCCATTGCACGAGATTGGAGTAACAAGAACCTGGGCGTGCCGTTCACCGATCCCAAATTCGAAAAAGATTTCCTCAGTCGCATCATCTCCAGAACGAACGAGAACATTGGTAGTGCCTTGGAGTACTTCCTATCGACCGGAAATCTCGTCAGTCCTACCGGCTTGGATCTTCAGCAGCCATCCGGTTATACGATTATGGCTGAGAAGATCAACTTTTACCGGTTCATCAGTCATTTCCGAATGATTCACAGAGGTAGCTTTTTCGCCCAGTTGAAAACAACGACGGTCCGGAAGCTTCTTCCTGAAAGTTGGGGGTTCCTGTGTCCCGTACATACTCCTGATGGTAGTCCTTGTGGCTTGCTTAACCATCTTGCTCATAAGTGTCTGATATCCACAAGCAATCTGGATGTTTCTGGAGTTCCAGAGGTGCTGTCAACTCTTGGAGTTGGTTCTGAGTCTTCATGCTCGACGGAGGAGAGCGTTGCTGTTCTCCTAGATGGCAGGATAGTAGGATACTGCGCACCAAAACAAGCTCGCGCCATCGCCGATACGTTAAGACACTGGAAAGTCGAAGGACACTCGAAGATCCCCACGGAGCTTGAAATTGGTTACGTTCCAAACTCGAATGGTGGCCAGTATCCAGGCGTCTACATCTTCTCTCAATCTGCACGAATGTACAGACCCGTCAAATACCTGCCTCTGGATAAACTAGACTATGTCGGTCCGTTCGAACAGCCGTTTATGGAGATTGCCTGCGTGCCCTCCGACATCGAGTCTGGCGTTTCCACCCACGTTGAATTCGACCCTACCCACATCCTCTCCATCCTCGCCAACATGACCCCATTCTCCGATTTCAACCAGTCCCCGCGTAACATGTACCAGTGCCAGATGGGTAAACAAGCCATGGGTACGCCTGGCACGTCGATAGATTATCGTACGGATAATAAGCTTTACAAACTTCAAACCGGACAAACCCCAATTGCGCGACCGCCGCTGTACAATGCATATGGTCTGGACAATTTCCCTAACGGGATGAATGCTGTCGTGGCTGTCATTTCGTATACTGGTTATGACATGGACGATGCTATGATTATCAACAAATCCGCTCACGAACGTGGTTTCGGGTACGGAACGATCTACAAGACAAAGATCTATGCCCTTGACGACAAAGAAGCCCGTGGTCGCGGCAAATCGAGGCGGGAGATCACAAAACTCTTCGGCTTCGCACCAGGCGGTCTCATCAAGGCCGAGTGGCGCAACCAGCTGGGCGAAGACGGCCTTCCTCACGTCGGCGTCAAAGTAGCCGAAGGCGACATCGTCGCCGCCTGGCACACCGTGCAATACGACCCAGCCGC
Source organism: Aphanoascus verrucosus (assembly GCA_014839905.1). Taxonomy (NCBI): domain Eukaryota; kingdom Fungi; phylum Ascomycota; class Eurotiomycetes; order Onygenales; family Onygenaceae; genus Aphanoascus; species Aphanoascus verrucosus. The sequence continues at coordinate 353,607 of JACRYM010000014.1, read as the reverse complement.
AAACACCTACCTCAACGTCGACAAACAGACGCACTTCCTCAAATACAAAGACGCCGAAGAGGGTTACGTCGATAGCATCCGCATCCTCGGCGCCGAAACGGGCAACGAACCCTGCCAGGCTATCAGCATCAAGTATCGCATCCCGCGTAAGCCTGTCATTGGCGATAAATTCTCCTCGAGGCACGGGCAGAAGGGTGTGTGCTCCCAACTCTGGCCCGCGGTCGACATGCCGTTTTCTGAATCTGGTATTCAACCGGATGTCATCATCAACCCGCACGCTTTCCCCTCGCGCATGACAATCGGTATGTTCGTCGAGTCTCTGGCGGGTAAAGCCGGTGCCCTGCACGGTCTTGCGCAGGACTGCACACCGTTCCAGTTTAGTGAAGAGTACACCGCCGGCGACCACTTTGGTGAACAACTGCGCAAAGCTGGGTATAACTTCCACGGCAACGAGCCCATGTACTCGGGCGTCACGGGCCGCGAGTTCGCCGCCGATATTTATCTGGGTGTTGTTTATTACCAGCGTCTCAGACACATGGTCAACGACAAGTTCCAGGTGCGTACCACGGGCCCCGTCAACGCGCTCACAGGCCAGCCCGTCAAGGGCCGTGCGAAGGGCGGTGGTATCCGTGTCGGAGAGATGGAGCGTGATGCGCTCCTCGCGCACGGTGCGGCGTTCCTGTTGCAGGATCGATTGATGAATTGTTCCGATTCGACGAGGGCGTGGGTATGTCGGGGTTGTGGCTCTTTCTTGTCCACGCAAGTTGCCGTGTCGCAGGTTGTCGCGCCGCAGAGGAATGCGGCCATGGAGGCCGTGGTCAAGTCGGCGACTAGTGCGGCGAGTGCGGTGGTGGCTAAACCGACGGGCGGGGTGAGTGCGTTGGGAGGGGTGAATGGGATTGTGAGGTGTCGGCGGTGTGCGAGGGAGGCGGTGTTTGATGATGCGCGGGCGGAGGTGTGGGTGGATGGGGAGGGGAGGAGGTATGTTGGTGGTGATGATACGACGGTGGTGGTGGTCCCGGGGGTGCTTAAGTATCTGGATGTTGAGCTGGCGGCGATGGGGGTGCGGATGAAGTTCCATATTGATAATTAGGGCTGTTGCAGCGAGAAAAGAAAAAAGTGTCTATTTTCAGGGGTTGGGCAGGGATGGGAGGCGTCGAGGGCGTGATATGTCAAATATGATCTTGGATTAATGGCAGCGGCATTCAGTATTCAGAATTTCCTGCGTTACTCGTTAGTACATTCCGTCCTGTTAGTTGCAGACATATAGAACAGCCAAACGAGTCCTGCTTAGTTTACAGTTGAACCTGACCTTATAACATCATCTAGTATGCGCCTATCCTCAGCTTTATCGGAGAATCACAAAGGGCATGAGTCAAATCGTAGCAAAAAAAACGTAGTGACAATATATTTTGCAAACCCATGCGTACGCAGAACCATTACTCTAACTTCATCGGCACATTTGAAAACTCGCCAGTTTCCAGCTTCTCCTTCCAGAAGATAGGGTTCATGTCGTTGAAACCGTGCTTCACCCATCCGTCCTCCTTGACATGGTACAAGTTCACAGAGCCACCAGAGTACGCATCACGATGCATGGCCGCAAGAATACTTCTGCGTCCCAAATCCAACGCCTCCTTCTCTTCTAGATCGTATTTGTATTCTGCGTCCAACACACCATACGCGAACGTCTGGCCGGATCCAACGCAGAAGAGGTTACCTGCCAATCGCGTTCCGTCCGAGTCGATATAGTACAGGGCTGGACCTTCTTGTGGAGTTACACCTGCGCACATGGTACCCATGCTCAATCCCATTCCCTTGTAGTTGTAGACGAGGTTGGCAAGGAGCTTAGATGCAGCGGCGACGGAGATTCGACTCTTATGGCGGAGTTCGTGCAGACGGCAGAGCATGCCCAGGTAGGCAAGCCAGTATTGACAATCCTAAGCAGAATACATACTCAGCACGGGCGCTGAATGGGAAGATTGTGCGTCCAGTATAACAACGTACCGCAGCACCACCAGCCATTGTTCCCAGCAAACAGCTATTGATCTCAATGACCTTCTTCACAGTCTGACTCGCGATCCAGTTTCCGGCGGTAGCTCTGGAGTCTGTCGCGACGATGATTCCGCCTTTGAATCTGAAGGCGAGGGTTGTGGTTCCGTGAGCAATCTTGATTGGGCAGTCAGGGTTTGAGTGGTCGTCGGTCATGGCGCGAAGGAATGAAGCAGGCTAGTCCACGGAGGTCAGCGAAACAATTATAGAGGCGACTCTAAATGCGGACTTCAGAGTACATACCTGGGAGATGGGAGGGAGATCGAATCGCAGTGATAGAGGGGGGAGAATGGTTGTGAATTCTTGCTCATCGTGCTCAGCATATGCTTCCTCCAAGCAGTGCGGCCGCGAGTACTGGGCGACTATGGCGTCCATTGTGTATAACTTTTAGAAATTGAAGTTGACGAAGAGCTCCCAAAGACCTGTGCCAGTAGAATAAGAGGATAGTGTACGGTGAGGGCTGGTTGGTGTCGAATGAGGTTGTTTGTGAGCTCCGTCGACGGTCGTGAGGTGAGAGCTGCGATGATGCTTGGGAGCTTGCTGCGTGGCCGAGCAGCCTGGGCTGACTAAGCGCATGACTAGCCAAAGCTGACTAAGCTTTTCACCCTCGTCGCCCTTTATAAAGGAAACTTCGCCCCTTTTTCTTTTCTTTACTTTTCTATCATTCTCAAAAGTGAAGAGCTTAAGCAAGAGGCGGTGGACTGATTCACTCAGTCAAGCTCAAGAATTCGACAGCGGTTCTGGATAATAACCCAACTAACCAGCACACGTCAAGCATCGCCAATCCCAAAGGGATGATGAAATCTGATAATACCATCCAGCAGCTTGTCAATACCTTTCAAACAGTTGAAAAAGGACGCTCAACAGTGCGAAGTTGAAGCAGAGCTAGTTAGCTCTATTTGAAGATCACGATACGGAATATATGTATACAGCACAGTACATGCATACACCCATCTGTTTATGATCTGCAGGTGCCTTTCTCAAAAGCGACTCCCACAGGGAACAATGAAGGCCTATCAATGCCACAGCGCAGGGCTACTCTTCTCTACAAAACAGGGCCCCACCACCACCGTCTGCACCAAGGCGTGCGGAATGAAGATCAGAGCAACATCTCGATACCGTTGCTACTTACTACGAGAGAAATAAGGATCCCGCGGAGACGCTTTGCGCTGCCTGAAAAGAAAGCTAGGTTTCACCTCGCAACGGTGCAAGTTTGGAAGGATGGACCTGGTCTGGCCGTATATAAGAAGCTCAACCGTCCGCCACGTTTTGAATCCTTTCCTTTTGCTCAATACTCTTGCCGTGCTTTGGGGTCTTTCACTTGCATGCACTTTAACCCTTTGAGAGTCTGAAAGTCAAAAAAGCCAATTCATAGCAACCACAGGCAAAAACCATCATGCTGGTATCACTTTGAAAAGGCTCAATAACCGTGGCGGTGTTGCTCGCTGGAGCAACGATCTGGTATGGGTATGTCACGACTAAGAAAATGTGAAGAATATCGCTGATGAAATTCCATTGACAGAAAGCAGATATGAGGGAAATGAGTTTCAATCGCCAAAAAAAAAAGGAGAATGTGACTGGAAGGTCAGCATTGTAAAAGTGCATGAGCTGTTCTGCTGGCCAAGACAAGAGTGCTCACCTTATCTATACAGCTTCACATGCCGCATCTGCGTCTGCGGCTCCTGTCCCCCTCCGCCTCCGCCGGTGCCCCGTCCGCCGGTGGACTCCTCTTCGCGGCGAGAACTTCTGAAGGGGAACTTGATGATTCCTCGCAATACCACCGGGTCGCCTTCTTGCAGCGCTAGGAGGAACAGGAGCGAACGTGACAGCTAAGCTGAGGGGAGAGGACTCCGACAACGACTCTCCTGAATCTGTTGGCAAAATCAAAACAGACCAAGGGGCAATAGAGCATACGCTATTCTATGCCTTTCCTGCCCCTGCCCCATTTCATGCTACAGAGTATACATTTCAAATTGTCCCTGCTTGTTTGGTTTCGAGGATGCACCCCAGTCAATGGATGGAGACTATGCCGATGTCCCTGCTACAAATTTTTTAGGAAAGATGATCCAGGCCTGCCCTGGAACATGGTTCCAGTTGCTATAGTGGTTGAATGACATGGAGGTGCCCTCAGATGTATTGATTTCAGTGTCCGTAAAGTACACAATTATATTATAGAGAAAGCAAACTTGAACCTGGAGCATAGAGCTAAATTGGGCCATGGATCCCCTTAAGCTATCGAGCGTTGAAAGAACCTGCACGGCCCCTAAGAAGTCTTGGGACTTGTACGAAAAAGGACAGCATTCTGAACAACCTGCCTGGGACTAAAGTTGCTTTTAATAGACATCTCCGTAGCATTGAGTATTACCGACAATGTCAACCTTGTGCTAACTCCCTCGAATACTAACTCCATAATAACGACTAACTAATGCGCACCGGTATGTATGTACACACATGATAGTAATACCCCAAGATGAATTATACGAACCTGGGAAGGTCCGTGTTAAAAACGCATACCCCCAGCAAAACTATACCAGAAATACAAACTCAGCAAACGGAAGACAATATTACGAGGCAATCTGAGGCCCGGGCACTCCCGGCTCCACCGTCAAAGTATCCTTCTCATACATATACTCCTCCCTCGGGCCATCCGACGCATCCACATACTGCTCCGTCTCCCGCTCCTGCACAGGCTCTCGTTCCCGCTGCACCGGCTCCTGCATCCGCTCCGGCTCCCGCGGCCTCGCCGGCAGCGTGCCCGCACCCATCTCCCTCGCCGAAGACTGCACGGGCTCCATGGTGGGTTCCCACGCGCGCAGCTCCTGCTCTGCTTCCTCGAGGATTTGTTTGCCCTGTTCGGCGGACTCGTAGGGCCGGCGGGTCTCGCCGGGCACGAGGGGCGTGTCGTCGAGCAGGTTGAGGATGCGGCGGCCGTGGCGGGCGAGGATGAGTTGCTTTTCGGCGCGTTCGATGGTGGCGGCGAGTTGCATGTCGTATGATTCTTTGAATTTTTGACGGGTCTAACATATCCCAAATCAGCCATTGTCCGTCATCTATAGATATGGGGAAGGATGAGGATACCATATTCGTCAACTGCGCTTCCGCAACCAACGCCTGCGCCTCCGCCCTCACCAACTCCTGCTCCAGCGTCGCCACCTTCGACGACCCCCCATCCCTCTGCTTCTGCTTCTGAATCTCATCCACAATCTTCGCCTTGTGATCCCTCGCCGGCTGCACCGAACTCTCCGTATTCCGAATATGCTTCAGGATATTCCGACAGTCCTCCAACGCCTGCGCATACGTATCCTCCTGCTCGCCAATCTCCGCCAGCACCACGCCCAGTTTGTCGGACAGGTCGGAGATGGCGGCGTCGCCTGTGTGCTCGCCCCATTCGGACAGCTGCCCGGCGACGGAGATGCGGTCGCGCCCCGCCGACTCGTAGGCGTCGATGACGTGGTTTTCGGTTTTGATCATTTTGAAGAGCTTTTTGCTGATTTCGGGTTGGCGGTCGCCGCGGAGAGTGGCCATGGTGAAGCGGTGCCGGGCTTTGGGCTCGGGGGCGGAGCGGCGGCCGATATTCCTGGGGTTGTTGTGAGTAGTGGTTCATAGTAGTGTGCTTGTTTGGGGGATTGTTGACTTACATGGTGACGATTGGGTTAGAGAAATCGTTAATTCAGGTATAGTATATCTTCTGCTTCAGTTAGGACTCAAAACGTCCTATAGTATTAGATATTACTCCAACGAACTGCTCATGAAGAAAGAAGATGTCGAGAGTAGATGTCGTTGAGAGCTTCCATTTGAACGGGGAGCTTTGATCGATGACGGCACTCGCTCTTGACGTCATGGACACATGGGACGAAAGCTTAGCTCCGAAGCTCTCTTCATCGAATCAACAACGCTTTTTTGTCGAACCATCAGTGTACGCAGAGCTTCAGGCTAGAGTTGAACTTACTTGCGGAGACCAGTCCTTGTTTTGACGGCGGAGAAACATTTTCCTCGAAGTTGTATCGACGGGTTGCGCTCCATTGCTCTAGACTTGCATTCGTATACAGAAACTTATCACGCCCTATCAACACCTGATTGAAGAAGGGGATTCGATGAGAATCTTCTCGCATTGAGTAGCTTAAGTACATGTATGTGTAGGTAGAATGCAAATATCAGTGCAGATATAAAATGTCAAACTCCCAGGCCCCATGTGATACACCCAAGCCCACGCAAATTCATACACCAGTAAACCATGCCTGTTGATACATACTGGCAGGCATTCGCTGAAGCAAAAGCCAAAAGCCAATCAATAACACAAACCCAGCGAGACGCCAAATGCAACCATTTCCGAAATTATACATCAGCCCATTACCATCATGATACATATCAAACCAAATCCCAAAACACCACTACCAGACTCAAAACATCTCAAACCACTCAGACCAAATACGCAACACCTCACTATCCCTCACCACCTCCTATGCTCCCACCGCCAATTATCCCCATAATAATACCCCTTGGGCCTAACCTCACAAAAACTCGGCTGTCGTCTATACGTCGGCATACGCGGTAGTGGTGGTGGTGGATACGGGCGCGTATAGCACCACTTATTCCGCGCTGGTGGGATCCGTGATGGACATGCTGTGCTTAGGTTCCAGCGGGTGCGAGTGGTGTAGGATGGGCCGGAGGGGTAGAGGTCGAGGTAGGAGGGTTGCGGGCGGCAGGGTTGGGGGCGGTAGGGTTTGGGATACCAGTGGTTGTGGGTGTGGGTGTGGTGGTGGTAGTGACGGTGGACGTTGCGGCGGATGATGCGGATAGGTTCGTCGAAGAACATGGCTGATGTACTGTCGCTGCTGCTAGTACTGTTGCTGCTGTTGGCGCTGGAACTGCTGTCGCTGGTCTTGGTGCTGCAGTGGGTTGGTGTAGTTGAAATGAGTGACGCTGACTCGTCTGGTTGCTGTGTCTGGAAGAGAAAGACGAAGAAAATTGCGAGCACAACGAGAAAAAGATCGAGAAGCACGATAGGGCTTGGGAGAAACGAGTGCAGGTTGAGCTTTGACCAGGTCAATGTCGCGAGAGTCTCTGGGACGAACGGCTTGATAATGCTTGTCTAGAAAGTTGTAAGCATGAGTTCGACAGACAGTATTCATCAGATCTAACGGGCGTTGATTGTGGTATTCTTACCAGGGAAGCCAGATTGACGAAATTGCTAGAGGACTTCAATCAGTATGAGAGTCGACGACGGGGGAGCGGATGTATGTACTCACCTCTCAGTAGTGATACTGAGGCAGATGATTTCTTCAACGCAAGAGGTTGTTCAAATGACCGTACAATGTGCAGCTACTTCAGGAGCTTAGACACAGGTGACTTTCGGCTCCTCTTCCTGAACGATTGAAGAGATTTGATATTGTAGAGACTTGGGTATTGGGAATACTTGAGTATTGCGACTTTGAGAGACAAGGATCGGTATAGAGGTATCGCAATAGTTTGCTCTTTGGTATCTTTCGCCCTATGTGTAGCAGTGAGAGTAGACGAGTTCCTGAAGTCAGTGTTTTCTGGTTGACAGAAAGAAAAAAGTTACACACTGAACGAAACGAACGGGCGAATATATATCAACGTGCCAGATACACATGATGTCACGAACCCGAAGGAGCAGACAAGTGAGCCGGGGCTATGCTCACGTTCCCCAAGGCATTTTCTCACCACCGCATTGCTAGACAAACAGAAAGCCATCAATCTGCCCGTCATATCCAAAGGGGGAGCGGTGCCACTCTACTGTTCGCCTTGCAGCCTGAAGCATAGAAAAGGACGACGAAATCGAATAGAAACAATGCCGTCGTCGTGAAGGGGCTCAGACCATCCGCTTCCCATTCGGAATGATTCCAGAAGAGAAGAAGAAGAAGGATAACGCGCTTGCATGCCCGCACCGACTCCCGCAGCCTTACTGCGATCTCTCTCTCTCTCGCTCTCTGCACCCCTGCGATCTCCTGACAGTTTCTCTTCGTGCTCCAAGGGATCCGATCATATGATGTCATCATGCTGCCTCGTCATCGAGCAGCGAACACACTGAGCAGCAGAAGGATATCCCTCCAGGCATCTTGTCCCCTCATAGCCAATGCATTTTCAACCACTGTGTTAGTCGAGCTGCTGTGCCGCTCGTTGGGTTCTGCGTGTTTCGAACGTCGCGTCTGCCAGCGGCGTTGGTTGGCGCGTAACACGTCGACGTTCGCTGGGGCTGGCCTTGGCGCTGCAGGGGGGCGGGCGCTAGACTAGGATTGGTTTAGTGCGCTTCTGTTAATGCGAGGACCCGCTGATTGTGGCGGTGCGCTCCTCATGATCTGGCTTGAGCCGCACGGTGGCTTGAATGATATCATCTGCCGATTCCACGCGAACGAACACAGGGATTGTGGTTAAACGTATCCAGAGAGGCAGAAACGTGCCAGCCCTACGGAGCATGACGTGAAAAGCGTTGGAGAAATGATTATGTCGTTGAGAAGCCGCAGTCTCGCTGGCAGAACACAGAATGACTGCCTCCAGCAGGAAGAACACCAGGTCCCAGATCTGAACACCCGGAGAAAAGAAAGCATTGAATCATACGCCATACACATACCAAACATCCCATCAAATGACCCCAGGCTCCGACACAAACATATCATACAGCAAAGCCACAACCCAAAAGAACCCCGTTCATTTTTTCCATCCATCCACCACCAGCTCTTCAATTCAGTCCAGTTCCATTCAGTTGACTCCTCACGCAATCTCCTCCGTATCATGATGCTGATGTTCCCCCTCCGACGCATGGAACGCATCTCCAAACGCAGAATTATCAAGCCCACCCAGATCCAATCCGGCATTCTCATCGTAGGCTGCCAGCGCGTCGCCCGCAGAATCGATATGGCTAAAGCCGGTGGCGTCGTCGAAGTTACTTGTTTCCAACACGTCGAGGCCCGTACTGTTTCCGGGAGTGGCGCCTTCGGTGCCTTTTCCTGGGGTGCCTGCTGTTGCTGCACCTGTTGCTGAAGCTGTGCTGGTGGTGGCTTGCGCGCCGGACTGAGCAGCCTGATTAGTCTCCGTGGGAGCAGCGACGCCTTTGTCATCTTTGTTCACCATGACCCAGTCCTCGCCAAGTTGTTGCTGGTCACCTGACGCAGGCACTTGACCCTCGTTCACGCCACCCATCTCGACGTCGCCGCTGGTGTCTGCACGGGGTTGCGATGTGCCTTGTGCTACTGCTGGTGGTTGTGCTGCCTGCGAAGTTACAGCGGCGACTGGAGCGGTGGACGGTTCGTTTTCGAGGGGAGGGACTGCTGCTGCATCGGGTTGAGGTTTGATTGTAGGTGATGCGATTGTTCTCCCTACATCTTCCAAATATCCCATAGCGATATCTGCGGGTGGCGGATTCTGAAGAGGTTCACGGTTTGGTCTGGGAGGTTCGTGGACTGGTTCTAGGAATCCGCCCTTTTCGACGCAGACGACTTCTTTGAGAGGCACGATCGGTCGACCCCATGTTTCTTCAACTTTGGCGGTGATATCAGCGACTTTGGTCTTGGGCTTGAGTTCGGTGTGTTCGATTTGCTCCATTGCATCCTCCTTGACAACAAGGGGCCTTAGACGGTCCTCGATCCGCCAAAACTCGGTACCTGTATTCGACGGGTCGACGTAGGCGTCACGGAGGTTCTGTTCGCCTTCTTTCAATACATTCAATCGTTTAATCTTTTCCAGCCGTCTATTGTGTTTTCTTTTGAGCGCCTCTATTTCTGCCGTAACATCCGCTACTTTTTTGGTGACAGCCTTGGTGAACTCTTCCATCTTCTCAGGGTCCATCTTTCCCACCATACTGCCATTCGTAGACTCCACGCTCCCCGGCGCAGGGCCAGTGGGCGCATTCAAATAACCCTTAGTAAGCGATTCCAATTCACCCTTGCGACCTAGACCCAATTCAACGGGTAGAATCTGATTAATCCGATACGGCGAGTCAAAAATCTCTTCCATCCACTCGTGATTATGACGATACCTTAACCGACTGATCTCCCTCGGTGTGATGTGATCCAGGAAATCCCCAGTAGACACTTCTTCGTCCTCTAAAGAGAAATCTGGAATTGCCGCAGCTGCCATGGCGACAGACGCACTAGCCCGATGTCCGCGGGGGGCTTTGACTTGTCCAGGAATAGCCGCACCGGGCGGAGGCTGGAAGAACGCAGGTTGCTGTGGGCGCACCATATATTGTTGTGCATACGGATTGGGTTGTGCATAGTGTTGCTGGCCTACTTGCGGCGGGAGGCTGATATTCGGCCAATTGTTTCGATCGTGCAGCATGAATTCCTTGCGCGCGAGTTGGCCTTGACTCTGGAGAAATCGGCGCTGGGCGAGGATATTATGGACCGCCGGAGGAACGGCAATGTGCGTTACGGGAATCTGGTCGATTGACGGCGACTTGGAGTAATGGACAATCCATAGCGATGGGTCCGGGGGCGGAATGTTTGGATTGGGTGTTTTCGAAGGCGTCAATCGGAATCGCCTGCGGGCGTGAGTTGCAACGGTCTCATGTGGAGGATGATATCCGCATCGATGCAGCCACATTTCGACTGTCTATCGCTATGTCAGCAAGAACATCCAATTGTCCACAGGGTGTGAAGGGTGTCGCACATATCCTCGCGCCTCAGTCGTGAAAACCTGCTCCGCATCCCCCCAAACATACCCATCACTCGCAAAATTCGTGCCCAAATGGTTCAACGGCTGCCACGTCAACATAAGCGTTCCATCCGGGGGCGCATCAAGGAACATCCAATGCATCGGCTGCAGTTCGCGAACGACTTTCGGCGCTGACAGCAGGTATTCGACGGCGGCTTCCATCGTGAGATTCGCCATTAGGGGGTATCTGTAGCTTGACACGAGGTGCATGTGCGGCAACTGTTGACGTTCGTATTGTTAGTTTACTCATGATGACAGATATGGGATGGTAAGGAGCAAAGCGCATGAGCTCACCAGCTGTTGCGGCACTCCCGTGGCAGGGTCCTGCATCCTCGCGGCGGGGTTTTGGCGATTCATCCCTTGAGGTATCATAAATTGCCTAGGTAGAAGTAATTGGCGCTCAGCAGAATCATACGCGAACTAAAGAGTGGATGGAGTTTGCTGGTCAGCTATCGTCAAGCTCGGCCGCGTCTTTGAGCATCGCAATCGCGACCTCCATCGAAAACCGTCGTCACGTGAAACAAAGCTTGATTATGTAAAAAAGCCGGCTGAGTCAGCATTTAATTGGCGAGCGGGCTACGAAGACCACTTGCGCAGTATCTCGAACGCGACCGACGACACTCGCAGCTCAACCCCGCCATGACTCTGGCTTTTTATCCATAATATCTCCTAAGACTTGAACGGCGGGGAATCTTATACTTTACCAAAATTTATATTGAGTCAAAACGGAGTTTGGTTGCATAACGTCTCCCATCTTCCCAGTCATTTTACTCGTTTCCTCCAGGATTGATCCTTGATACAGGATCTATGAGTTGGAGGACACTCATGCCCATAATTGGATTTGCTTGTAATATCCCATAAGATCGTTTATATACCTCACCCAATCTGAGCTCAAACCGAGACATATACCCGTGTTCCCATTCAATACCATATTTGTTTATTCAACCAATTCCAACACCATGGCCATACAAGAAAACAACCACCTCCGCGCCCTCGTTGACATGGGCAGGTAAGGTCCTGTCTAGTCAATCGAGATGATACGCAGGCGAAGTTGTATACAGTACAGTACGTTGCTAACTCGCCAACCACAGCAACGGCATTCGCTTCTCCATCTCCGACCTCTCTCCACCCACGACAAGAATCCTGCCAACGGTATACCAAGACCGCGCAGCGATATCGCTCTATGACGCTCAATTTCAGCCGGGAAGTGATGTCAGACAGCCGATCTCGTCTGAGGTGCAGAGAGATGTGATTTGTCGGTTGGCGCATTTCAAGGAGACGTGTATGGATTTTGGTGTGCCGGAGGGGAATGTTACGGTTCTTGCGACTGAAGCGACTAGGACGGCGGTGAATTCAAAAGAGTTTCTTTCTGCGATTAAGAAGCATACGCGCTGGGATGTCGATTTGCTTTCCAAGGAAGATGAGGGAGAGCTGGGGGCTCTAGGAATCGCGAGTAGCTTGGAATCCGTGGAGGGCTTGGTGATGGATTTGGGCGGAGGAAGTACGCAGATTACGTGGATGATTGCGAAAAATGGTACGGTGCGCACGAGTAATAAGGGTGCGATTAGTTTTCCCTATGGGGCTGCGGCGGTTACTCAACGACTGGAAGGAGCAAAGGGAGGGAAGTCAAAGGCGCAACATGAACTTGAACGTGAAATGACAGCAAAGTTTGAGGAGGGATTCCATGGACTGGATCTCCCGAAAGAGTTGCTTGAACATGCTGCTCAACGTGGAGGATTTGATCTGTTCCTCAGTGGCGGAGGCTTCAGGGGCTGGGGCTACCTGCTTATGAGCCAGTCCAAAATATGCCCATACCCAATTCCCATCATCAACGGGTTTACGGTTGATAGCACTGACTTTCGTGAGACCGTGAGCATCGAGCAACTAGCATCAACGAAAGGCTCTAAGATCTTTGGCGTATCGAACCGGCGAGCTTCTCAGGTCCCAGCGGTTGCATGTCTCGTCAAGTCTCTTCTCAAGGCCATACCAACTATCAAAACCATCCGTTTCTGCCAGGGTGGTGTACGCGAGGGATTCCTATTCAAATCATTATCCCACGAAATCCGCATCCAACCCCCTCTCGTCGTCGCCACAACCCCCTACAAAACCCAGTCCGTCTCCGAACTCTTCTCGCTGCTCAGCAGAGCTCTTCCCTCCAACCCCTCAACCGATAAGTCCGCAATTGTCCCAACATTATTCACACCAACCCTCCTCTCCGCCCTCGCTAACTCCATGTTCGCCCACTCCTCCGTCTCCAAAGAATCACGCGCCGGCGTCGCTCTCTACTCGACCACGACAGGCCTTCTTGCATCCGCGCATGGCGTATCGCACCCCGACCGTGCCCTACTCGCCCTTTTGCTCTACGAGCGCTGGCATGGTGATCTTTCGCCGCCAGAGCAATCGTTCTTACAACGTCTTCGTCAAATCGTCTCTGTGGGGGAAGCATGGTGGTGCCAGTATCTGGGCAGAGTAGCCGAGTTTGTGGGTAAGGTATATCCCAGCGGTGTTATCAGGGATGGCAAGCCACGCGTTGATTTCCAGGCTGGGTGGGGTCAAGGGAAGAAGGGGAAGACGCATATAAGTTTGAATATAACGATATGTGAGGCTCTTGGTATTGATCAGACTTGGCTGGATGACTTGAGGGAGGATATTGAGAAGGCTGGGAAGAAGAAGAATTGGATTACGGTTGGGGATAAGGCGGATTCGGCGGATGAAGGTTGGGGGTTGAAAGTTGATGTTTCGTACAAGAGGTAATGAGCAAGCAAGGCGAATGATGGATAAGCTGCAGTGCATTGAATACTATGTTGCCTACTATACTACTGGTAGGTCAATTCATGAACGAGTTATTGGATACATATTGTACTACTTGATATATCACACGCACTGGAGGGGAATGTGACAAAAAACTTGCTATACAATAAAAATGCAACAACTGCACCCGGAAAGAACACACAAAAGAAGAATCATAGTCTGCTACTTGGAGCATTCTGAAAAGGCAGTTTGAGATCGGAGATTGTCAATACCCAGAAAAGTCATATGCTATAGAAAACACGCCATTGACACCACTACACCTAGTAGCCAGGCGGGTCAGGACTGTTGTTCGGCGTCCCAGCACTGGCACCAGCCGGAGGAGGCGGTGGCCGTGGAGGAGGCGCACGACCATCATCATCATCGTCGTGGTCTTCCGAATCCGACATGAAGCATTGAACACGAAAATGCGGCGGGATATTCGGCCTGTTGGGACCCTGATCACCACCGTCCTCCGGTCGACGCACCTGCAGCGGGACCGGCATGAGGTTATCATCGTCTTCGTCATCATCTGCATACGCTTTTGCCAACGGATGCGGGCGTGGACCTGGTAGGTTGTCGTTGGGGTGACCTGGATCGGAGTCGGAATCGGAATACAGAGGTTCATCGTTGTCGCTGTCCCGGAATTCGAAGTATCGAGGTGCTTGGCCTGGGACGGATTTACCCTTGCCGGGACCGTCGTCGACTTCGAGTGCGCCATGGGGACGTCCCTCTTTATCATCATCGCTGTAAAGGTCATCGTCTTCTTCAACTTCAAGTTCCTGAGCAGTCGGTGCCTGATCATACGCAGGCGGTCCAGCCGGACCACTCGAGCTGGCCCCCAGTCCCACACTCCCAGTAGTACCTGGCACAGTCTCCTCCAACTTAACCCACCTCGCCATACAATTCTCACAGATACCCCTCACCTCATTAACCAAAACCGCCGGCGTCCCATCATTCGGATCCCTCTCAATCTCCGTCGGGGTCTCTTCGCCCTCATGACCACACTCCCACTGGTCCTTGGACTTGTAGAATACCTTGGGTCCTGAACCAGCTGCGACTACGGGGGCGGCGAGTTCAGGGTTTTCAGCGAGCAGGCGTTGAAAGTCTTCCCATTCTCCGTCGCCGGCGGGTTGGGTGGTGGCGGCGCGCAGGTCGGGGTTGGCTGCGAGGGCGGCGTTGAGTTCGCGAAGGATGGATTCTTCGTCGTCGTCGGCGGTGTTAGGGACTGGGTTTGGGTTTGGGATGTCGTGATGCTCGTCAGGGGGGGAGGCACGGGTGTCAGCCATGATGGATATTAGTATGGATTCTTGGTGGAAACTGTTCTGTCCTGGTTTCTTGGTAGAACTACGAGAATAGTCTTGCAGATACTGCGAAGATGGTCGTTGAGATGTTGCAAAGAAAGGGGATCTTTGCAGGTAGAACGCAGCAGACGAGCATTTATGTGCCATGGGCACAGCAGTGACTGTTGTCTGGGTATCATATTGGGTATCATTTTGGTATTGCTTCAACTTCTTGAAGGCTTGGGGTCATTCACTGCAGTGACTTTCAGGACAGCCAGCTATGTTTCCAGTATTGGTATTGATATCTGGTCTTCACACGACTCAATCTGCAGGTATTTTCGTTCTGTGACTGTCAGGGCCATTTTCTGGCGGAATCAGTTCAAATCACCACCGACTCTCTATCAACAGTCAATCCTGATGCCAGCGGTCTGGCCTACTACTTAACTGAACTGAACAGCAGCCGGTGACTCACATCCCAGCAACCAGCAGCCCTCTTAGCCGTGACGAGCCGGGATATCTTATCCGAACCGTACAGCGTGTAACTGTCCCATAGCGGGGTGTCGATGCTATAATGCCAGGATCAAGTCTTGAACTTCCTCAACGATATCGAATCACATCGCCGCTGAAGGGAGCACTCCCCGCTCCATCACTGACATTTGAGTGCTGGCCGTGGGAGTGTGCGGGCTTAATGACGCCATGACGACGAACTAGAACGAGTCGATGCTCGAACAGTCTTTCGCTGCCCCTCACTCTTGATAAGTTAGTCCGCGCGAGTGATTTATTGTTGCGGTGGAAGTCTCGCCGACAGGGATCGAGGGGCGGGCTCGGCGAGAAGTATAAAACCGCACACAATCCCACTGCATTTCTCTTCTTTTTCCACTTTCACGATCAAGCCATTGACTGCTGATATCTGATATTAAGATTCCTATAGTCAACGAACTATCAACTTCAGGTAACTAGACTGACCTTCGTGGATTGTTGTCCTAAAGAGACTTATATCTCCCTCTTCCCCGCGCTTGGAGGGGCAATCGAGCTAACTGTTGACATAGCAAAAAAACGAAGACTCGCTCGGTACATCTCTCTCGCAAAGATGGAGCGCATCAGGATCCCATCGCTGGGAGTAACATCCATACATGGTCAAGGTATCTCAAGGAATCAATCTTGTGCATGAGCCGGTGTCCGATCTCCATCCTGCTCAGCCGTAATGTTGCATCCAACTCTCGATCTTGTGTCCTTTGACTATAAGGGATAGCATGTATAGAGAGAGATGCAACTCTGCTGAACGGGCTCTGTTGATCGGTCTGAAATTATACGGTTAGAACTTGATCTGGATAATACCAGCGAAAGGATCATGCGTTTCCCTCTTCCCCTTCCCCCTTCCATACCCCTATTACCTGATTTCTAACCAAACATAGTCCGCCATCATGTCGACCATCACTGAAACCGTCACTCTCCCAACCCACACCAAGGTGGTCGTGGGTCAGGAAGAAGAACAAGCCCAGAAGAATGCCGGTGACTGTGCCATCTTGAAGGAGTTTGCGGGCAAATGGGACACCTTCAAGTTTGGTCCCATCCGTGAGAGCCAGGTCTCCCGTGCCATGACCAGACGGTACTTCAAGGACCTCGACACCTATGCGGAATCCGACATTGTCATCGTCGGTGCTGGATCGTGCGGTCTCAGCACGGCATATGTCCTGGCCAAGGCCCGTCCTGACCTGAAGATTGCTATCATCGAGGCCGCCGTCTCCCCTGGTAAGCATCCCCTACACCCCAGTCTCCTGACCTAAGGCTAACAAGATATAGGCGGCGGCGCCTGGCTCGGCGGCCAACTCTTCTCGGCCATGGTCCTCCGCCGCCCCGCCGACAAATTCCTCGACGACATCGGCGTCCCCTACGAAGACGAGCCCTCCAACCCCAACGTCGTCGTGATCAAGCACGCCTCGCTCTTCACCTCCACCCTCCTCTCCAAGGTCCTCTCCTTCCCCAACGTCAAACTCTTCAATGCCACCTGCGTCGAGGACCTCGTCACCCGCCCCGACCCGGAGTCCAACGGCGGGCTGCGCATCGCCGGTGTCGTCACCAACTGGACGCTGGTCACCCAGCACCACGACGACCATTCGTGCATGGACCCGAACACCATCAATGCGCCGCTCATCATCAGCACGACGGGCCATGACGGTCCCTTCGGTGCGTTCTGCGCGAAGCGGCTGGTGTCGATGGCGGCGATTGAGAAGCTCGGTGGTATGCGCGGGTTGGATATGAACTCGGCCGAGGAGGCGATTGTCAAGAACACGCGTGAGGTGACCAAGGGGTTGATCATTGGTGGTATGGAGCTGAGTGAGATTGATGGCTGGCATCGTATGGGTCCGATCTTCTCGGCCATGATGCTCAGTGGTGTCAAGGCGGCGGAGGTTGCGTTGGATGTCTTTGAGCAGCGCAAGAAGGAGTGTGCTCCTTAAGGTCCTAGAAGAAGATGATGTTTATCTCGGTATTATTTACTGTTGTACTTAAGCTGTAACTTATCGGCTATACACTCACTTGAAGAGATCTAGCATATCACTAACATCCGATATACCTAGCCATCCATCCACCCATACCTCACCCCTTAACGCCTTGCATACCATCAAGTAATCATCCCATCGCCCTCTAGATATCGGATCAAACAACACCCTTCCCCAGCCCCCCCAAATCCCTCTCAATATCCAACCCCATCCCCAACGCCATCCCCCTCGCATTCCTCATCTCCCACTCAAACTCCCTCAACGCCCTCAACTCACTCCCCACAAACAACCCGCCAATCAACCCATCCACCACCCCCGCCACCAACCCCAACGAACTCACCACGCACAGGATAAACGACACAAAGGCCCGCGGCGACCACCAGATGCCGACGAAGCAGCCGAGGGAGAGCGTCAGCGAGGCGGCGAAGTGCGCGAGGCGGGCCCGCCGCTGGAAGCGTTCGCGCAGCGTGTAGGTGTGGATCATGGAGAGGATTTGGTCGTACATGTCTTCGGAGGCGCTGCTGCAGAGGGTCGCCGGTGTGGCGGGTTTGTGGGGGAGGGTGGTGGTGTTTGTGAGGGTTGTGATGGCGGCGGATGTTGGTCGGGGGGGTTCTTGGGATGCGGATTCTTGTTTCTGGATGGGGAGAAAGGGAGTGCTTTCTTCTTGGGAGGATGTCTCGCCCGATGATAAAGGATTGCGTGTAATGACAGCTTCGACGGCAAAGTGATCACTGAGCGAACAGTGCAGGGTCGGATGGCGTTCCGTCATGCTCACACGGGCACTTTCAATCGTCCATTTCCAATGCGACGACGGCGGATGATGATCAGACTGCAACCTCGACGACGCCGGATACGACGCCCGAGACTGCCAATCCGCACTCCCATCGCCCACAAAGATATAATCCAGCCGCTTGCCCAACGGATCCAGCACCCGCCCATCGGGCTCAACATATCCCTCTGTCAACAACCGTTTTTGATCCTTCTTGTTCCACCGCCACGTATTATACGGCCCATCGCACGTCACCCCATTCTCGACCAGATTATACTCCGCCGACGGCACCGGCCGCTTCCGCACGCGCTCCACCTCATCAATCGCCGCACCCAGCGACGAGTCCGGGTGTAAGTACCGCCACACATCCTGCACGGGTGCATGCGTCGTGATGATACGATGCGCCAACGAACACGGCAGCATATTAAAATCACCCAGCCCGATGACGAGATGTCCCTGCTCGGCCGCACCGCGCATCAACTTCGCAATCTCCCACGCCTGCGCCGTCCGATGACAGATGTACGAATCGTTCGGCTCGCGCTCGTAGGGGGCATGTAGATGCGTACAAAACACCTGTGCGATATCACTCGGTCCCGGCCCGATCCGGATCCTCGCACACGCCACGCCCTTGCCGACGAACCAGTCGCCCCGGAAGAACGCCGTCGGCCGGCCATTCAGCGGGTACGCGTACATCCGACTCTCCTCGATGGGCCATTTGGACAGGATCGCGAGCCCGCCGCCGAAGATGCCGCTGAAGTAGAATTTGCCGTAGGGCAGGATGTGGCGGGTCTCGGTGCGGATGTTGTTGTAGTCTTCTTGGGTCCAGCATTCTTGCAGGCCGACGATGCAGGGAGGCGGGTCGAGGGCGGCCAGGCGTTTTCCGATCTCGAGGAGGCGGGCGCGGCGGTGCTGGGAGAGGAATTTGAGGCCCCAGCAGTTGAGGGTGAGGATGTTGATGGATTGGGGGACGTCGTCGACGTGGTGGGGAGAGAACATCGCGGTCTAGTGAATAGGACAGCCTACTGACTATGTATATCTCGTAAAGCAACACTCGGCGATGGTCGTGATGCTGTCGTTTGATCAAGTGTTTCCGATACTAAAAAGGAGATATTCTGCCCCCCCTCCCCGCCCCCAACAACACGCTCTGATTGGTCCCGCGCTCTGCATCCCTCACCTTTGCGCGTCCGCCGGCCAAAATCGCATCTGAACTCACTTCACGAACGCCGCCCGTCACTCATTCACCATACCAACCCTCCGAAGACAACCCGGAGAGCGAAAAAGAGGAGAGATGACCGACACAGCACACCCCCCCAAACGCCGCCGCCTCGACGCCAACGGCTCCCATTCAAACTCCCATTCATCCTCCTCCGACGAACTCGGCGCCAACTCCGACGTCGAACGGCGCCGCGCAAGCTGGCTCAAGCAAGTGCGAGATACATACCAATCACCACGACCATCGGTGGGCGGGTCAATGGGAGGGCCGGGGTCGGCGTTTAAACCAAAGTCGACGCCGAAGGGGACGCCGTCGGGCACGGGGATGGGGCGGAAGGTGGTTGTTGTTGTTGATAGTAAGGCTGGTGCTACTGGTGGTATGAGGCGTGGTGATGGTAGTGATGAGGAGGAGGAGGAGGAGAGTCCGGATGAGTTGGCTGTTGATCATCATAGTCACGGTCACGGTCATAATACGTATTGGCGGAGGCAGAGTGTGGCGAGGAGGGAGGTACGGTCGCGGTCCATGTCGAGGGGGAGTGAGAGGAGTGAGCGGTCAAGATCGAGATCGAGGGCTGATAGACGGCGGCGCGAGGACGAGCATCACGACGATGATGGGGATGAGGAGGTGGAAGATAGCAATAGCAGCGACGATGCTTCCGATGCCTCAGACGACGAGTCCACGGGCGACGACAGAAAAGAAACTGAACGACCGCGGACACCAACTCCTCCTCCTCCACCGCCGCCGCCGCCGCCCAAACCAGAGCGGTTATACTACAAGGAGAAACTAGTACTGAGAGGCCATCAGCGAGGCGTGGCGGCAGTACAATTCTCACCAGATGGCTCCATGATCGCGAGTTGCTGTAAGCATCACTTCTTCCTACTTCTACGTGAGTCAACTAACGGAAGACATATAGCTGCCGACGCAACAATCCGCGTCTGGAACTCTTCCACCGGCAAGCTCATCCATACCTTCGAAGGCCATCTCGGCGGCATCTCAACCCTCTCCTGGTCTCCGGACGGGACCTTCATCGCCTCAGGCTCCGACGACAAATCCATCCGCCTCTGGAACGTTCTCACCGTACGCATCCTACACCTTATCCCCTAAACAAACTCCCATCCACTGACTACTGACAGGGCAAACAACACCCCACCCCCTTCCTCGGCCACCACAACTACATCTACTCCCTCTCCTTCTCTCCCCGCGGCAACATGCTCGTCAGCGGTTCCTACGACGAAGCCGTCTACCTCTGGGACGTCCGCTCCGCCACCATCATGCGCTCCCTGCCCGCCCACTCCGACCCCGTCGCGGGCATCGACGTCATCCGCGACGGCACCTTGCTCGTCTCCTGCGCCTCCGACGGACTGATTCGCATCTGGGATACCAGTTCGGGTCAATGTTTGAGGACGCTGGTGCATGAGGATAATCCGCCTGTGGTGGGGGTGAGGTTTTCGCCGAATGGGAGGTATGTGTTGGCGTGGAGTTTGGATGGGTGTGTGCGGTTGTGGAATTATGTGGAGGGGAGGTGTGTGAAGACGTATCAGGGGCATGTTAATGGGAAGTATAGTATTAGGGGGGGTTTTGGGACGTATAGTGCGAGTACTGGTACTGGCACTGCTGGTGCTGGTACTGGTGCTGGTGCTGGTACTGGTACTGATGGTGATGCGGTACGGGGAGGACCAGCGCAGGAGTGGGCGTTTGCGTACAGTGGGAGTGAGGATGGGGATGTGGTGTGTTGGGATGTGGTGAGTAAGAAGATCCTGCAGCGGTTGAGGGGGCATGAGGGCGTGGTGCTGGGGGCGGATGCGTGCTGTGTGGGTGGAAGGAGGTTGATTGTGAGCTGTGGGATGGATAAGACGGTGAGGGTATGGGAGGAGGGGGAACCGGAAGACGAAGAGGAGCAACCTGAGGATGAGCGGATGGTCGAAGACAAAGAGGAACTTGACGGCGAGGAGACGACTCGGACTCGAGAACCATCGGAGCATCCAGAGAATCCCTCAGTTGACGCGGATGGTGATACGGCCATGGACTAAATATGATGCATTTATTGATTGTATTTCACTTCTACATTGGTAGCAGGTTGGCATGATGGAGTTGGGGTATTTGGCATTGCATCTAGAAGGAATACCTAATATCACATAATGAGCATCACATCTTACGAGGTCCAGGACAATAGAGTAACAATATATCCAAGGCTATCAGCCATTCAAAATCCAGTCTAAATACACAGAGACAAGCTATCAATCATAACGGACCAAGTCCGCAGCCCCAAACATCCCCTATCCCTCATCTCTCAACAGAGAAAAGAAGTAAAATGTCCAAAAGGAATACAAAAACTTTTACGCATACGCATAAGCCTGCCCAACGGCATTCAGCTGCCCACCCTGCACCATATGATCCGCCATAAAGTACGAATACCGTGCCACTCCCGGATTCGCATCCAACCACGGCACCACCTGCTTGATGAACTCGGCCTGCGCCTGCTGATCGCCCAGGCCCTGGAACTCCGTGAGCCAGATCTGATCAATCCCGTGGCTCTTCGCCAGATCGATGGCCGCGGAGATGTGGTTCTTGAACCCCTCCACCTCGTTGGCGGGACTGTACCAGTGCACGGCGAGGAACTTGATGCCGCAGTCGCCCGCGCACCCATTGAGGAAGGATTTCATCCACGTCAGCCCCATGTTGCCGCCGCCATTGGTGACACCGGGCGAGCCCAAGTTGACTTTACCGGCGATGGGCTTGAGGTACTTTTTGAACGCCTCGACGGCGGCGTGGGGTTCCATGTAGGCCTGTTCGCCGTGGTCGGGCTCGTTGAAGCCGAGCAAATTCTTGCATTTGGTCGAGGAGAGGACGGACGAGGAGTCCCAGGTGTCGAAGAATTTGGGGCCCCAGAGCATGGGCACGTATTCGCCGCCCGTGGAGCCGCCGTCGGGGTTGGAGGCCCAGTTGTAGGTCCAGGAGGCGGCGGCGGTGCCCTTGAAGGGGGTCAGGGCGTTGGGGTCGTTGTAGGGGAGACCACGCTTGCCGGAGGGGGATTGGCCTCCTTGTTGGACGGGGGCAGCGAGGGCGGTAGCGGCCAGCATGCTGGCGATGGCCGCGAGCTTGAAAGACACCATATTTGCAGAGAAAGAAGGTATTGTTCTGTTCTTTTGGTGGTCGGTACGCAAAGAAAAAATTGTATCAAAACTCAACCAGAATCAACCTGGGAGAAAGAAAAAAAGAATGACCGACTAAGAGGAGTCGGCGACGTGTGATAAAGTGTGATAAAGAATGAATAACTTAAGGGAGCAGTAAAAGAATGCTGCGCTTCCCAGAAGCTAGTAACGACAAGGAATGAATAGTATGGACACAAACAGAGGGAGCGGACGGGTGAACAAGATGCAACAGACGGAGGAGCAGGGAGGACAGGCCAGCACATTATATACTATTGTGCCCCTTCGCCCTGGTGCTGATGGGCGGCTGCAGGAGTGGGCGGTGGACCGTCGCCGACCACTTCTTGCCCTCGTCTAGAACAGGCCCGGTGGAGCATTGAAACAGCTGGGCGCATCGAAACAGAATCTCAGCGGCCATGATTCCGGGTGCGTTGTCAGGCACATCCAGTAACTAGTATCCTCACCGCCAGCCAGTCGTCCTTCACCGTGTCGATGCCCTGGCATATTACACATCCTCGATTGACAGTGCGTCAAGCATCTTCGTACCTGAGACGACGACTTGTTGAATAGTGATTCATCACCGCACGCTCGCCCGAACACGCACCCGGACAGGGCATCTGGCCGCCACGAACCATGGCAGCATCCCTGAGAGCGCCTAGAAGAAGGGGTACCCGCCCAGGGCCCGTAAGCCTGTCGATTGGGGCGTTCCCCTAGCCCGCCGCCTAACGTAACTGTAAAGAAAGGGAAAGGGCTGCGTTTCACGTTTCGTTCTTTTGGCTTTGCGTGCCTGGCCCAAAAGGCAATTCGGGTGCGTCCATTGGCTCTTCCCGAACGGAAAATGGCGCTTCACTGACATGATTGGATGCAGGCCTGGAAATCCATGGATAGTTTTGCTGATACGCCACCGGCCGTCCGTGGAAGCCGCTGAAGCGATGCCACGGCATTGTCGTTTGTTTGTTGACGGAGAGCAACTTACAGCGGTGGTGAAGCTCGATCGCTGAGTCTCTTCAACGCATTCACCCCAACATGAATAATAATGAAGATGTAACTGAGTTGAAGAGAAGACGAGATCGAACATGACGCGGCGTTCGTGTTCAAAGTCTCGACCGCACGCCCGGCAAAGCTTATACAAAGTAGGGCTGCGCTAGCCCCATCAGGCCTCTCCACTCCCGGCTGGCTGTTCGGTTCTGCAACCACGGACAAAGACTCACACAGACTGATGGAGAGAGTAGTAACCGTGGACGAGGAAGACGAAGAAAAAATGAACGAGTTCGCGTGATGGAGACGCGTTATCGCCAAGTAGGCATCGTGGAGTCACGCCGGCAAGACTCGGTTGAGCGTTATACAGTGCAACTGTTCTTTTACACATGCTGTTGGCTGCCGTGCCCGAACAACTACAGTACGATCCACGGACAGGTCAGAGAACTCCGCGGGTATCAGCAGCTTTGTCCGCTGTTCATTGTCTGCTGAACAATATGTTGGTGGGTTGGGACAGGAGAACCACGGTACATCTTCATCCCGCCGGATATCTTGCCCTAACTACCAGATCGTGCAGACTCTTTCATATCGTTGGGTTCGGGGACCACTCTCCATCCGATGAAACTCCCGCTCACAACGAGGGGTAACCCAAGAGATACGTTACTCGTAGAGTGACAGCGAATAGAAGATCTGCCGCGGTTGTACGAGTATCACTCAAGTATCAAACGGATAACCGTTGGCGACTCCTTCGACCCTTCCAGCAGCAGCAGGACAGTATCACTTGCCGTCCGCCTTCTTCCTCCCCTCCAGCACCTTCAGCACATCACTCGCACTGTCCTTGTTGCCCTTCTTCTTCCTCGGCCCCCGTTTCCGCTTATTCCCGCCTCGCTCCTCCCACACTTCTTCCTCCTCGTCGTCATCATCATCTCCAAACCTGCTCTCTCCGAACCCTAGATCCAGATCCATCGCATCGTCTCGCTCACGCCGTTTGGCTTCTTCGAGGAATTTCTTGCGTCGTAGTGCGGCTTCTTCGTCGACTTGCTCTTCGTTGTCAGCCGTACCTTCAGTGGCCGGGGAGCTTTGGCGGATTGCCGCTGCGCGTTTGAGCGCGGCGAGGATGGTAGGGTCTGCGGTTAGGGGGTGGGAGGACTTGGACTCGGGTGTATCTGTCGTAGTGCCTGTGGCAAAGTAATTTCGAGGAGCTGCCGATTTCGTTTCCTCTTTCTCAACGGGGCGTTCGGCTGTAGGAGTGACGGCCTTTTCTTTTCTGGTCCTCTCCTTCTCTTCACCTTCCTCGCTACCTGACGAGCTCTCGTCGTCATCAAGGTCGGCAAGAGGGTTATACTCAGCCCCGACGCCCTCGAAGATGTCGTCGTCTTCCTGTTCCTCCACAGCACTGGCATTGGCCCGGGCCAACACCTCTGCAGGGACCTCCATCCCCAGCGGCTGAGCGGTTTTGTCCACGGCTAGTAGATCTCCTTTCTTCTCGCCAGGTTTATCCAGCCATCGCACCTTTCTCTTCGTCTTTCCTTCCCCGTCAGTCACGAGTAGAATCTCCTTCCGGCGTCCATTCGCATCAGTTTCAATCCACCGCTTCTTTTGATCTTTCGCCCCGATTTTCTTAAACTTCTCCCCCAGCGTCGACACAGGAGGTTCTGGGGTAGTATTCGACATCGCCGTCCCCGCCGCCCTGCTCGCCTTGAACTGTCTCAATATCTCATCTCTGGTCATCTTCTTCGGCGGAGGTGGTGCCATACTCCCCTTCTTCACCTTCTCCTCTTTCTTCGCAGCCATCACCTCCCCCTTCTCCTTCTCCTTCTCCTCCAACAACCTCTCAAACTCCTCATCCACATCCCCCTCACCTTTCCCATCCCCATCATCCCCAGCAGCCTCCGTAGGTACCCATACCGCCGTAACATCCTCCCCCGCCCTCACCCTCTCCAACAACCTCCGATCCAACCCCTTCACCAAATGCGTCGTCCCCACATCCCCTCCAACCCCCTCCCCCACCCCAACCCCAACCTCACTCTCAATCTCCCCCCTCAACCTCTCAAACATCTCCCCATCAATCTGCCCCAACCCCACCATCTCCTCCAACGCCTTCACCCTCTTCTCCCTACTTTCCCTTTCCCCATCCCCTTCCTCTCCCTCTTCGCCTTGTCGCCTCAGTGCCGTCCGATCCCGATACTCACCCGTATACTTCGAGCCCCGGGGCGCAGAAGACCGAAACCTTTTAGTCGGTGGTGGTTGGCCCTCGCGGCGGAAGTCGGCGAGTTGGCGGGCGAAGGAGACGTTTCCGGTGATGCTGCGACTAATCATGGCACAGAAAGAAGCGTTAGCAAAGCACTCTGTAGAAGTTGTAGTATGTAGACGAAGTACGTACGGCGTCATAGGAATGCTAGAGCGCATTTTTGAGCCCAGGGCCGCTGGTTTGGGAGTGGGATTGGTGCCGTCATGGTCACGACGCGAACCTGCTGATGAGGATTTGTCGGCTGATTTTGAAGCTGCGTTGTCGAGGAGGAGTCGGCGGAATTGTTCGTTATTCATGGTGAGAGGTGGGCTTGAGAGGTTTGGCGGGAATGGCTTGCTTCAGAGCTTCTGCTCCGCGATTTGGATAGCTAGGAGCTCGGTGGTATGGGGAGTGACGAAATCGGATTTATTAGTCATCCTCGGGGCGTCGGAGTGATGCTCTTCCGCAAAAGGCTTGTCAAGGATGAATATTAATCCGTCATATCTTCGCCGCCGTCAGGGGCTCGTCCGTCGTGTCGCTATGAGCCAAACTTCAATCACTACAGCTCAAAAACCATTGATTGCTTAACAATAAACAAGGAATCCTCTAACTATGTACGGAGCACCAGTAATTTCAATCGTAACCCATTTTTCGTCAAACATTGCCCCCCACTGCCCAAACACCGTCATCCATGCGTAACCCCATATCAACGGAAACAACCCTCAAATATCAAACAAGGATACCTCACACAATCAACTCCCACTATCCCATCCATCCCCTCTATCAATCACCCCCGTACCATACTATATGCACGTTCCACCCCCTACGTATGTATGTACTACTGCGTCTCCCACCCCCCATTATTAATCTCCGCCTCCAACTTCCGACTCACCGCCGCCGGAATCCCATTCGTCAACCACACATCCCGAATCAACCGATCATACCGCTTCTGATTCAAGATCAAGGGCCGATGATGGCGGAAACCCAGGTCGACTTCGCCGTGGACGTCGAGGTAGGGCGCGTAATGCCAGCAGCCGTGCTTGTTGTGCAGGAAGAGGACGGCGCATTTGCGGATGTTGAGGAAGATGCCGGTGTTGATGCCGCATCTGTCGATGGGGGTGTTGTTAGTAAAGTGAAGGTTTGGGGGGAAGGGGGGGGATTGTTGGAAGGGATACGTACTTTTGAACGTGCCGGTTACATCCACCCATCTTAGTCTCGTACATGCAGCAAAACGCCTGCGCGCAGAAGATCTCACCGCAGAAAAGACAGATTGTCGGATCCGTCAATTCCTTGCCGGTCGTCGGGCAGCGTCGCTGATTCGCCTCGTCGAACAGGATATCGTAATGTTTCGGTAAGCCCACGAGTTCGTAGATTCCTGGATGCGGAAGAGCGGGCGCCAGTGGACGATCGATATCCGGCTTTGATTCGACGCGAGATGCGTTCCAGTGTGCGATCCAGCCAGAGGCGAGTGAGTCCATGGGGTTTCGCTTGTGGTTTCCGGCGAAGGAACTGAATACTTCGTCGATGGAAGGTAGACGTAAAAGGCTAGTGAGGCGATCGACTTCTGATAGATCGGCGCAGTCGACGCCCGTGTTGGGGAACTCGACACCATATTGGACATGAAGTAAAATGACAGTCTTGCGGAGGAAGGGGAGGGAATATGTCGCTGCGAGTCGCTTGAGTGCGCTCAGGGTATGTTCGGGAACATCGTCCGCAGTCAGAAGACTTGTTCCAGCGCGCATTGCAGGATCGTCCTGCGGAGCTGAAGCGCGGTAAGTCGCAACGATCCAATCGAGGAATCCTTTGGTATCTTTGAACGGCGAAACAGTAGGTTCCTCATCCTCAGTCTCAGACTCAGGCTCATGTCTGACCAACTCCTGCGTCAAGATCTCAGGACTAAGGATAAAACTCAACAGAGTCTTAACAATTTCCGCGACGTAGCAGATATGGATGACATGAAGGATATCAATATTAAGAACCGGAACCAGACACAACGAGCACTCAGCAAGAAACACAAAGGTATCCAACATAAACAGCGGTTCAATGGTCTTATTCTCATTAGCAAGGCTGGCCAGACCCGAGATCCCACGATGCCCCAGGAACAGTTGACACAGTTTCCGACGATGCATATCACGGAATTCATGAACCGTGGTGTTCCCTATAGTATGATGTAACCCCCCTATCGCAGCATACGAGAGTGCAGTCGCAGACAGAATGCGCAAGTGAGTCAATGTGATTTGAGGGACGGTACTAAGCAACGTCGAGCCTGGTTCGCACGCAACGCCACGCTGTGCAATCTCCGCAAGAGAGATGGACGCTCCAAAGGTCATGATCAGACTATCTGAATGGGTTAAATCGTCGGTGGTCTTTGGGAGGTGCGGGTATCCGTAACGAGATGGAATCGAATTCGTACGTATGGTCTCGCGCAGTCTTGTATAAACAGCGACTAGTTCCGAGACTGAAGACTCGCTTGATGGGGATACTTGCTGCTGAGGGCTCATGATCGGTACCAAGTGGTCGTCACCAGCGGGGAACAACCCGGGCATAGGAAGTCTAGGAGGTGGTCCAAGCGACGACGGCTGTGGCACGACGAGCTGTTCAACTTTGTTGGACAATGGGGATATCACATTCTTGGAGACGTAATCCACGAAGAAGTTCTGAAAGCCGGAAGTATGAAGCTTGTCACTTTCCATGATCAATGCATGACTGCGGAACCGAGCAACAGACTGAACGAGCTTCCCGTTCAGGAATTCGTCAAACTCCTCGTTCGTCGCCAACACACTGGGGTAGGACTCTTCTTTGCCCTTCCAGATAATTGGCAGGAAAGCATTCCCAAGTGCCTTGCAGAGAGGGCACACAAACTCCTTCAGTGACAACCGCTCGGGGTGGTTACGAGCAACCTGGTGATTGTGGCGCCGATTAATTGCACTGCAATACGTCTCAAAGCATGAGTAGTGCATTATATGGCCGCATCCAGTCATAGTCGGCGCTCTGGCAACATGCCTCGAAGGAAATCCTCTGCCAAGGCCCTGCTTTTCAGAGATTACCTCTCCACCTGTCGAATCCAACCGGCGTACCCGTTCACGGTTTTCACTAGCAACACCAAACGGGCGAATATCCTCGGCGGACCTATCCAAACTTGACGGGCAATTTAACGCTTCTCTCACGTAGCCTGGATCACTCAGGTCGGTTTGTCTGAACATCATGCTATCCGTCATGAGTGCGAATGTTCCATAGAGCCGTGAGTCGTTGGTCTCTTCCTGGCACAAGATGCAGTTTCCGGTCGGGTACTTCCATAGCTTCATCTCCGTAGAGCTCGGCATTAACTCTTCGTCGTCAGTGGTCATGTCCTCATCACCCCAGTCGATCCCGCCTTGGGTACTCAAGAAGTTCTTCTGTTGCTGCTGGAATTGGGCCATGATCTTTGCTTGTCTATCGAGGGCGCGTTTCTTCTTCAGTTCCAGTTCACTTTCTGCACCAGGCGCAGGCGAAGGAGACTCAATCTTGTCATAAGGGAACTTGAGACCTTCAGTTGCAGCTGCGTACGTTTTCGGGCGCTTCTGCCAGAGTCGTTTGAGGATAAGACAGATCTTTGGTCCGCACGACTCGAATTCAGGTACGGTGGAGACATGCTGCAGCAGGCCAACGACGGTCAGATCACCCAATTGCGTAGGCTTGCTCCTGCATAGGGCGTGCGAAACAAAAGATTTGACTGCATTGTCATTGCAACCATTTGCTTCCCCGACAGTGTCTTCAAGCACCGCTAGGAGCATGACATGGAGGACCATATGTAGCAGAGTCTCAACCCTAGTCGCAGTGACACCAGGGCTGCATAACTTGAACATCAAGCAATACTCGAGACAGTGGTGAATAATCTGTGCGAACAAGGGCGTCTGAGTAAACTGGCTGATATTGGAGAATAGTCCCTCTGAAATCGGTTTCAGTTTAGGCTCAAAGACGATATCAGCGACCTTCTTGCCAGTTTGCTTCGCGATCCATTGCTTGTAGATGTTTTCCGCTTCTTCTCGCTGATTCTTGCTGTAATGTGCAGCATACGGATCTATATAGTCAATATAATCCTGTTTCAACTCGAAAATACCGGTGTCGTTCAAACCGTCTGGTGGTCGGAAGGTCGCGACCTCTCCAAGCACTTCCTGAAAGTCGTCCGCGTCGGATACCTTCTCGCTCACACGACTTAGCAGTTCCGAATACGAAAGCGGTTTAAAGCACAGTGCATGAGCAATGTCTCTTCTGATAATATCCCGCTGAATCAAAGCCTCGTCGTCAAGTGGCATCAACGCCGTACGTTCCGTAACCAGCATAATCAAAAGATGGATGAATTCCTCAGCGACATCGACATGCTGAGAATCATCATAGCCTGGACGCGCCAAGTATCCTCCCTTCATCCATTCTGTCATTCCAAACCGGTCGGAGACTGTAGCTAGGAATCGGCTTGGATCGCAAACAACCATTGCCGCCTGGATCATAAAGATGTTTCGATAGTATGAGACATCGCGAGACGTGACCGAGCGATATTGGCCCATTTGATGACGAAGACTCAAGCCGTTTCTGACCCACATACCCGCCTTCAACTGAGCGAGCCATGCACAGACTCTCAACGGGTAATCGAACATTGCAAGCATAATCTCCTCGGGTTCAAAAGCTTGGGCGGGTGTGAGGTGGCATTTCTGCTTTGTAACTTCAGCCGCACGCAATAGCAACTCCCTCACCGTTTCTGCAGGCATAATGCGACCACATTCTAGCAGCCAGGACAGCGTGTAGTGGAGCGGATGGTGGAAACTCATCGAGCCACGTTCAACGACAAAGTCCACAATGCGATGGCGGGAAACTTGATTGAACGCATCAATCTCAAACTCAACATAAGGAACGGATTTAAATCGAACCAGTTCCTTGACTTCTGCTTGTTCAAATCGCTTTCTTTCGACCCCGACGGAGTTCACCATTGTGGAAACACTAGCCGACACGATAGCTTCCGCGAGATGGACTTGGCCCTCCGTGAGTCTATCCGGTTGAAAGGCTTCGCAGAATAGTCGGCAGAGTCGGTTGATCTCCCGCATCAGCAAAGAAGCGCTGATCCATGAGTCTGTCTCGTATTCGACATGCTCTCCAACGGCTCGAACGTTTGGACAAATGCCCTGAGGGAGCTTCACGAGATCAAGGAATTGTAAGAGATACTGTCGCTCAACGCGAATCCGACTTTGGACGTGTTCCGACCCCAAAAGATAACGCAAGTCAAGGAAGAAGTGGTACAATCGTCGATTGGTAATTGATCCAGAGTCCATCGCAAGTGTAACCGCGGGGTTCACATCGTGTGCTTCACCAACTTGTCTTGTCGTCAGGAAAGTGTACAGGATTGCCATGATGTTGGTGAGGAAGTTTCCACGTTCCACAATCTCCTCTGTAATGGACGGCGTGGTCAGGAGCTGCAACGACAGGTTAATGATGGAATGGTCCGGCTCTCGATCTGCAATCAGGTATAACTGGGCCAGAGCCGTATACAGTGCAGCAAATCGAAGACCCAGGATCCGCTTGAACTCGGGGACGTTGACGACGGTGCCCAAACAAAGCTGCCTGGCATCTATACGTGCCTTCTTCCAAAGTCTCAAATCATACAAGATGAGCCAGTCAAGCCTTGTTCGCTTTCGAAGATCCTCGTATGGAAGTTCACCATGGTCGTGATATCGTGACGGTTTGATTTCCCAATATGGCAATGCTTTCGGCAATTCTCTGGTCCGTAATCCAGGGGTCTTCGGGATCTTAGCCAAACCTGGACCCGATGCATTCTGGTTCGCGTCTGTTGCTTGACCCGGTTCACGTCCTTCACCCTCCTGATTGTCTTGTGTATTGCCTGGTCGGCCGGCCTCAGGCCACCCCTCATGTGCAGCAGGATTGGATAGAACAGCGGCCATCTCAGCCGCTACACTTTCTTCTTCATGCGTTCGTGGTGGAGGCGGTGGAGGCGGCCGGTAGCCGGCCAGTGTAGCTTCGCCAGTCTCCAGATCATCTTCGGTGCCCATTTCGACGTCAGATTCTTCTCTTGCATCGGCAGCAGCACCGGCAGCAATGAGCATGTTCGTAACATCATCCATATCTTCGTCCTCGTCTTCCTCTTCGTCCTCTCCTTCTCCATCGTCTTCATTTCCGTCATCATCTTCATCGGCCTCATCTTCGTTCGCATCATCGTCATTTATATCGTCATCGTTTGGGTCCAGAACTGTGAAATCAGCCTCACCTATCACTTGGCCCGGGACGGCAATGATAGCTCGGAGCCCCCGTACTTCCTCAAGCGAGTGGTCATCAAGGCCGCGCATCCCAATGTCGATATTAGATGCACGACTACCGGGACGCCAGACGCTGAGCATTTCCTCACAGATCGTCCTCCGTAGAACGTCGTTGTCATCTGCCACATGGCAGCCAGCAATATCTGAGAACCATTCGAGTATTGTTCCGCACATTTGCTCTCGATATGTATCTCTAGACGACCGGACTGTGGCTGTGATTCTAATCTGTTCGATGACACCAGACACGCGGAGTAAGTTTGGGAGATCCCTTGAGTATTTCACGACGCTTCTTCCAAAATCGTTCGTTTCGTTCGCCTTGTCCATGCCAAACTGAGAGCTTTCGCGACAGGCCCGCGCGACTTGTTGCGTGACTTCATAGATCGTATGCTTCTCGTCATTCCACAAGACGAGGGCAAATTCGGGCTCTGTCTCCTCTGCATCTTCGCCGCCATACCATCCTGACGAAAGCCGGGAGACAATCTCATCCTGCCTGATATTATCCTCTGTTTTCGGCAGTCGAAGTTGTTCAGGGGAGCATGAGATGACATCGCAGAAGTAATCAAAAGCCCTGCCAATTGTAATTCGTATGCTCTCGACGAAATCTGGGGGGAGCTGTGAGGACTCCTTGCCCTTCTTCGATCGGCCCTCTAAATCTGTATGAATAGCACAATTGACGGGAATTCGAAATGCTTCATCGTCGCCACAGTCACAGCAACCAGAGTGACCGCTAGACACATGCACATTGTATTTATGGCCCGAATGATCCGACGCGTCAAAGCAGCGAGCACACAACGCACATGTCTCATCAGTCGAACACGTCATGCAGCGATATGACGCCTCTCCGGCCTTGAATACATGTCCGCATCGCTTCCCTCGAGCTGCCTCGGTGTATTCTGCACCCTCCTTCGCACCCTGAGCTTCGGACAGCTTCCAGACGTCTGCTGGTTGGCCTTCGGGGAAGAGGACGCGTAGATATTCGTCGTTGTACCCCGTCAATGACCGGAAAAGGATTTGTAGGAGATCGGATTTGGCATGATCGTCGAAACGACACCCGAAGCGGCGTGGATGTGCGAGCAACGAGCGCCCTAGTGTGGATTCGACCTCTGCCGGCTTCATCTTGGGAAGTCCTAGCTTAGCGCTGCTCAAGCATTTGGCACAGGGTGGTGGAAGGGAGGTCTTTCAGGTGGCAGATACTCGGTGTCGTGGTGGTGGCGGGGTTGGAGGATTCGATACTCTGACGTAGGGATTAGAAAGCACGATCTCAGCTGGAGGTTTACAGGACGTGATGTAAAGCAGTGTCAAGTCATAAAAGGCATGGAAATAGGGGATCGGGCGTGAGAACAAGTATGTACAATTGCAAAAAGGAAAGAGGTGTTGGTGGAATGGAGGATGTAGTTGGCGGAATGCAGTGTTGACGGCGGCTCGAGAGTCGAGTGTATCAGTTCACTTTCACTGCGGCCGGTTGCCACAACAATTGTTCCCTGGAGCTCACTTGCACACATTCTATGCTTTGTTTCCTCTGGAATTGCGAGTGTGAATTGCTGTGAATTTGAAATCAGAGTGATCATTTCTATGGAATTTTACGTGTTTGCAAACTTCATGGGCTTCACCTCTCAAGACATGTCCATCAACACAGTCAATATCATTCCTTCACTACATTCGAGGAGAGAACCTCCAGCATGTCAGCAAAGCTCCTGCTTCCTGAACCACTCATTACCCCAGGCTCACGTAGAAGTTCAGAACAAGTGCTGATGTCGAACTCGAAGAAGACCTAAAACGGTGAAAGTAACGAAATATCTCTATTCGGTGATGCTAGTTTATCTGTACAATTGACACCGCTTAGCGGCCTTAGAAAAGGATCGAGCGCTCTCCCATCGTCACACGCTTATTCTTCCTCCTGTGTGATATATCTGTGCTTGATATCCTTCCATTGTCGCTGTATTTCCAGTCAGTCATGGGTGACCTCGTCGCATATAAGGGGTAAGGGTCGTTACGTACGCCTCTGTTCACGGTATCCCAGACTTTGTTGCTAATAGTATCGAAGCCACTGTAGAGAGAGGCGTGAGTTATCCGAATTGCAAGCCGAGAGGTGATCAAACAATCCGGAACGGAGGGACGTACATTTCAAAGACGAATGCGCCGACGAATACCGAGGTCAAGAAGGCAGCATTGCGCCGGAAGAGGACGCTAGAGACCGCTGTAAGATTCTGTTCGTCTATCCATTCAACGTAGGAGTCCTTACTTGTAGACTGAGTAGGCGATCTTGCAGCGAATGTGAGGTTAGCTTCGCGAGACTCCTAGCCGTGACTTGGGAGACAGGACTTACTCCGGCCATTGTGAACGGTAGATATGGGTATCTGCACGGGGCTGTTGATCTGGAACGTAGCTAGAGTGGCAGAGAAACTCCCTTTGACGAATATCGCTGCGCTTCACCGTGTCGATGTTGCAGCGAAAGCGAGTTGATCGAGAGAAATCAAAGAATCGGGAATTTGCCGGCCCGTGATTGGCTCGTGCCCGCGCCGTCACCACTTCACGATCTCGATAACGGGATGAAAGATGAACCCATTGCTCAACACCACACAACACTGCTTCACAGAGCACGCAGTAAGCTTTATAACACTTCTCCTTTTCTGGTGCAGTCCGAATGTTGCTCGTTTTCTGAGCACATAGCGAAGCACAAAACGGTGTCTCCATACGACGTCCACCCATCCACAGCCCACTCCTCCAAGCTCCTGTCACAAAAGAAAAGAAAGAAAACAACAACCACAATCATGTCATCCAAATCCTCCTTCACCTCCTCCGGAATCACCACAAACACCTCAACCGGCGAGCGCCACGTCCCATCCTCAGTCCGCCCAGACGGCACCGTCCGACGCGAGATCCGCATTCGACCCGGCTACCTACCCCCCGAGGACGTCGAGCGCTACAAGAACAGAGCCGCGCAGTCATGGAAGAATCGCGGACAGGGTGGTATTCCAGGTGCTGAGGGTCTGAGCAAGGATGACGAGTCCAAACCATCTACGGCCGCAAGTGCTAAAAACGCAAAGAAACGAGAAGCGAAGAAAAAGGCCAGAGCTGCGAATGAGGAGAATGCTGGCACTAACGGCACAGAGGAGAAGAAGAAGGATAGCAGTGGCGGAGGAATCATGGACAAAGACAACTGGCGTAGCCCCCAAGCGCCAGTCGCTGAGGAAGAGGTCGTTGACCCAGAAGCTGAGAAGGAGAAAAAAGCGCGAAACCTGAAGAAGAAGCTCAAGCAGGCTCGTGAGCTGCGTGAGAAGAAGGATAAGGGTCAGAACTTGCTTCCGGAACAGTTTGAAAAGGTCATCAGGATCAACGAGCTCATCCGGCAACTGGATGCACTGGGCTTTGATGCGGAGGGGGAAAGGAAGGTGAAGGAACCTGCTGCCGAGGCGAAACCACAAGGCGATGCGGTTTGAAGAGGGATAACGGAGAATGCCGATATACAAGATTTATTGTTACGACGAGATGGTGATACCTCACCGTTAGGACTACGCGCTTGTAAGAACCGCCATCCGCCAGGTGTATAAGACGACGAGGGAGTAGGAAAGTCGATTCTGCTCGAGAGGCTATGGGACGAAGACTGGTAGTCCGGCGATGCAATATGCAATATTTTCCATGTTTGAATGATCAGCGAGGAGGGGAAGCACTTGATTGCTAAAATAAGACCTAGACAGGTGACGGCTGGCACATCCTGAGGGGGGATATCACGGGGATCCTAATTTCAACGTCAAATGCAGACAGTGTGATTCAAGGTGGTTTGATGGCTCTTAAAGCATGGTTCTAAGCGTTATATCCACTCCAGCTCTTTACACTAATATACATGCGCTTATTTAATGCGCAACAAAGCAAGCCCAAAGCCCTTATATCCTTTTACGGCTTCACAACCTCGTAACCGTCTATATTCTCATCAAGATACCGCTCCAAACCCGTCTCATAAACCTTCCCACTGGAAACCGAATGCGCCGCCAATTTCCCAGCCCTTATACAATCATTCACTCCAACACCCGTATACCACGCACCAGCCACCTTCAAGCCCGGCAGCTCACGACCCAACGACCCATGCAGACTCTTCATGCGCGCCGTATGCCCAACCGTATACTGCGGAATCGCATCCTTCACCAACCGGGCCTTCGCAAGCGTAGGCTCCTCTGTAATCTGCAGATGCCGCCTCAGCACGGCCTGCGCCATCTGAATTCCGGCCTGCTCGTCGGGGAAATCGCTTTCTTCCCAGCCATCCCACCAGTGGCCGCCCATCATGACGGTGAGTTTGGTACCTTGGGCGGTGTCCTGGCCGACGTTGGAGTCGGACATGAAGACGACGCCGAGGGCGCGTTCGGGGTTCTGGGAGAGAGATATGGAGCGGGGGATTAGGTAGCCGAAGCCGTGCACGGGGACGAGATCGGGGGAGTTGAAGAAGAGGTTGACGACCATGACGTTGACGGCGTAGTCCATTTCTTGGAGCACTCGTGAGGCTTCGGTGTTGGCGAGGGCGGGTAGTATTTGTCTTCGCAGTTCGGGGGCGGGAGTCGTTGAAATGATATGGCTGTATGTAAGTGGAGAACTATCGCTGGTTCCAACCTGTGTAATAGTTTAGTATGCATGCTGACGGCAAGAGTCAACTGAGAACGTACCTCCAATGCTGCATCTTGCCGGCCGATATGGGTTATCCGTGAATTCGTCTTGACCTCAACATTCGGAAGCTGAGAAAGCGACGAACCCAACCCATCGACCAGCTGCTGCATTCCACCCTTCATAGCAAACACACTCGCGCTCTTCAGCTTCTTCGTAACGGTCTTAATCCAATCTAATCCCTTCTCCTTGCCAGTAATGCGCTGTTCATGATACATATCATACGGCACCCGCACCGTCTTCTTCGGGTCAAAAAGAGCCCGGAAGATACCACCGCTCGCAATCTCATTCCTCCAGAAATGCGGTAGTAACGTCTTAGCACTGAGTTTGTATATATCACCAGCATATATGCCATGGAACACGGCAGACGCAAGATTATCCGCCACGTCTTTGCCAAACCTCCGACTCACGAAAGCGCCCACTGACTCGTCCTCCACACTCTTGTCGCGCGGTGGCCTAAACGCCTCCGTCATGGCTGCCACTAATATGCCCTTGAGCGCTGGTTCCGTGAACAACGGCAAGACATTCGATATCATATTCACCAACAACCCAGCACCAGGTTGCGGACCAGGTAAACGAACAAGATGGTCCGGATAGTAGATAAACCGATTGCGCGACGCCGCATCATGGATACTCGTATACAGCACCTCATTCTCAAGGCCAAGATCGTGTATCTATTCACCATTGACAATCAGCATCCGCACAATTCACGAGTCCCTTAGAACACGGAAAGTATCTCACCAATTCAACCGCCGACAACGCCGCCGACGCCGACCGCAGCGTCCGCGCCCCATACTCAAACACAGCATGTCCACCACCAACCTCCACCGTCTCCGACTCCAACCATCCACCTAACCTCTCCGAGCTCTCATACACTGTGACATGATTCGACGCATCCTTAGCGAGATGGTGAGCGGCCGCGAGACCCGTGATTCCACCACCAATCACGGCAACGGGTGTCCTTTGTTCATTGTTGTTATTGCTGATCGAAGGAGTAGACGAGAAATGACATTGTCTGGGGCGGAAGGGGCAAGGTGGTGGTTTGGAGCGGATGTTGCTGCGTTGGGTCCAGAGCTGTTCAACGGCGCGAGTAGAGGAACATCGCGGGCGCATTGCAATTGTACAGTCGGACGGGTTGGGTAGGGAGGGAGAAGAGGGCTGTAGAATCGTTAGAGCAAAGTTCGATTCATTCAAGATGTATGAATACTTACACTTTGGGAGTATATCAGAACTTTCTGTGTGTTCGTTGTCGAGTTCGTGAGCTCTGCACATTTGCCAGGAACACGCGGTTCGGATCATCATCGTTTCGGCATCAATTCCGGTTACATAATCGGCAGTTCGCCGAGCCGACTTTTTGATATCAGAACGGGAATTTCTCGACGCGCGGACCAAGGAGGCAGTCTCAATTCCGACCGTTCAATCTTCGCCCATCATGTCGCAGTTTCGCTCCAAGCGCGTGGATATCCTGGGCTTTATCAATGCCAGAGTTCTCCGGGACCACGCGAAGCGGAAGGTCTTCAAGGAATTTGAACCAGAGAGGTTTGTCGCATCACCCCATGCCAACAGAATATACTACCCGCGGTTTCGGATAGAATATCGCATTTTCCAACGTTCTTTGATGCTAATACGACTCATTCCTTACTCTAGACAAGCTCTCCGGTATCTGATCCGCAATACCGCTCTCCCCATGCGTGTCCGTGCCCAAGCGCAGCTTCAACTCTCCCAGATGCACTGCTACACGAGATCTACGCAAATAAAGAACAGATGTACTGCGGGTGGTATAGCGAAGGGTGTGTTTAGGGATTTCAAACTAGCAAGAGTACGTCATCCTTTCCGCTGAGCTCGTTTCTTGCGTCTTGCGTGGATATAGGCCGTGAAGGAGTCCGTTGAAATTATGGATTGTTGTTCTAACCGTGGGATATTTTTTGCAGTATCAATTCCGTCAGCAAGCGTTGGCTGGAGAACTTGCCGGTGTGAAGAAGGCCAGTTGGTAATTGGAAACCGTGGTTTCTTTTGCGCGGACTTCTATTTAAGACGTTTTTTCCCACGGATTCCGGCGTTACGGGGTGCGAGCATCAATATGTATATTAAGGACGGTATTGAAGACACAAAGCCAGTTATCTCAATGTGGCTCACGAGGCGAAACAAACTCGCCTGAGGCCCCTTGATTTTCTTGCCTCGTACATCAGGATGTTGTCAGGTCCTCACAGTCGGCCTCCCACCTACTCTCCAGCTGATGAAGCTACTTGTCTTTGCAGCAATGAACGGGTGAATTGAAACCTTGTCACGGTCGACGAGACGATGTAAATTCCTCGAAACAGACAATTGATCAGGAAAAGAGTAAAAAGTGCATTATCCGAAGCCCCCAAATGTACATTACTCTCACTTCTAATAATGATAATAATGGTAAATCCTTGAAATGTTGCGCCAGTCAAGTGAACATATCACCCCTTTCAGACCCCCCAGCTCATTTAGCCCATCTCAAACGCCATTCATGCCAAAAGAAACATTACACAATGAGAAGCATTCAGAGCAGTCAGCTCGAAGTCAACAGTTTTCGATCTCAATATCAATCCATCATAACCAGCACTACTTTTTCGTCTCAGTATCAAGTAACAATCTCCGCCTCCGCAGACGACGACGGCGCATCCGGCTTAATCAGCTCCTCATCCCCCTCCTCCTCCGCCACAAACTTGCGTTCACTAACATGCGACTTCTCTCCATCCTGCGGCGTCCACACCTTATCCGAAAACACTCCCTTCTGGCCCTCAGCATGCTTATACGGACACGTCGGGTTCAAGCACGGCTTATACCGACACGGTACCTGCTGATGCGTAAACTTGCAACCAGCCACAGAGCAATCGGCGCCGTTGCGGCACAGTGGCATGGTCGGGTGGTTGAAGTGGCAGTGCGGATTCTGGCAGTGGGGGAAGTAGCGGCAGAGTTCTTCGGATTGGTGAGAGGCCTTTTGGGCCGGGGATGGGTGGCGAGCGACGCACTTGCGGTTCTTGCAGGCGGCGCCGAAGGAGCAGGTGTCTGTGACGTCGATTGAGGTGCCGTCGGGTGCGGCGGGAGATTGGTGCGCGTAGGGGCAGTCTTTGTTTTTGCAGCGTAGGTTGAAGCGGCAGACGCTGTCTGTTCCTTGTCCTTGTGACTCCTCCTGCGCTGGTGCATCGCCCATCTGCGTATCGGCCCCGCCGTCTTTTGCTCCGCTGTCTGTCTCCATGCGTGTGTCCTGTCGGTTGTCGTGATGACGCCGTTGGAAATTGCTCCCTGGTTGGCGTTCGGCGCGCTCGAATAACGAGCGTCCCTGGTTCTGCTGTGGTCGATTATTCTGAAAGGCAGGATTGATAGCCGGCGCAACAAACCCAGGCATCAGTTGGGCCATCATTCGGGCTTGTTCTTCGAATAATGCCATCATCTGCATCTGTTGCTGCTGAGTCATGTTCATCATATTGGTGCTAGCGGCCATGTTCTGCATGGGGTTCGCTCCCATGCCCATCGGCCCCATGCCCATGTTCATGCCCATTCCATTACCCGGCCTACCAGGTCCCGGACGACCGCCGTTCCTCTGAAATCCTCTGGATCCTTTCGGTGGTTCGCGATGCGAGTTGATCCTATCTGTGCCGCCTTGATTTCGGACTCTATGCAGAACGGAGTCGCTAGATCGGTCCATGGCTCTCGAGATCTGACCAAGCATTCGACCTCTTCCGGCTTGCTTCTGGTTGCGCATCGTTCTGGGGCCACTAGGTCTAGAGAACGAAAAGGGTTAGCTGAAGCGAGAGAGGACCTTAATCAAGCATGCAACTTACACTCCACCAGGAAACGAAGAATCGCTCATATCCGTATCAGGCTTATTCCCATCCCCAGACTCCATGTTCCCAATATTGCCTTCCGAGAATGACGGAATCGCCTGTGCCGGCACCTCCTGCTGCTGCTCCGACTCCGCAGGCCCTCCCCCATTTAATCTCTGATTCAGCGCCTCCACCTGCTCAAACAACCATCTCGAGAAGTCGACTGCCTCCGTGTCGCCAGGTTCCAAGCCCAGCAGATCATTCGCAAGTTCGGATGCGATCTGGTCTTGTGTCTTGCCGTTGACGAGCATCAGGATCACGTACTCGGCCAGCGCCGAGTCATCGCCGCCGCCGGTGCTCCAGCCGACTTCGACGAGTTTGGGTTGTATTACTTCGTTGAGGGCCTGTGCGAGGGGCGTGTTTAGCTCGACTGAGATTGCCATCTTGGAGACTTGGGGTCGAGTAGGGCTGAAGGTGTTGGAATTGGTGGCGATCGCAATATGGTGAAGGGTGCTGTCGATGAAAGGGACGAATGAGGGTTTGCGAGGGTATTAGGATATATTATAGGTATGATCAGGCGCAAGAAAAGCAGTCTTCAACCAAATGAGTGAATGGCAGTTAAAAGCTCTCTTGTTCTTGTGCTTGAGGTCGTTTTCTGTTGCTTGACGCTGTGTTTGGGAGAAAGATGCAATCCCCGACAGCCACCCACTTCAGCCACAGAGGTTTTGTTTAGTCATCATTTTGTCATGTGTGGCGGTGCCATCTTATCTTATCTCATCTCCCATCAACACTGATGCAAGGCAAGCAACGACCTGCACTCTCTTGATGGCTGTTGCTCACCAGAACATGGGCTCACTTGCTCTGGTCAGACAGGACTTACACTGGCTGGCAAGTGAGCTACTTCTTATGCTATAAGAGGATTAACTCAGAGGGTGAGGGACATCTTCAGCTCATGACCACTGACAAGGCAAAGCACAAGCACCTGAGATCCTTCTATCAACATGCAACTCTCAATCCTATCATATGTCCTCTTGTTGGTTACCTCTGTTCATGCCGTCTGGCCAGAGCCCGAACACTACACTCATGGAAATACTGTGGTATGGCTCTCTCCGAGAGTTCGCTTCACCTATCATCGCGGCCACTCCAAGGTCCATGACGAGTCCGGAAGCTACTATCTCAACACCATAGCAGAGCATGGAAGTGGTCTGATGCAGGTCCTACAATTGCAACCGTTGATATATGGGAACAACACTACGGAAACAACAGTGTCCGTCGACAAGATCCTCAAGAAGGCTATCAAGCGGACTAAGAAGGAGTTAAGGCGCATCAAGTTCGTGCCTTGGAAATTTCATGCTCGCAACAGCTCTTTTGACGCCTTCGAAACGACAGGTCGTGCTGCAAAGATCCGTGAGATAGTCATCAATGAGCGCCCCTCGGACCAGGCAGAGTTACCTGTCCGTGACTATATCCACGGCAATGAAAGTTACCAGATCAATATCACAGCAGAAGGAAAGGCAACCATCTTGAGTGCATCTCCAATCGGCACTCTTCGTGCTCTTCAGACGTTGCCGCAGCTGTTCTACGCCCATTCCTCTGACCACGGAATCTACACACCCCATGCACCCATTTTCATCTCAGACAAGCCCAAATGGCGACATCGAGGTCTCAATCTCGACATCTCACGCAACGTTATTACGCCAGCAGATGTGAAAAGGACCATCGATGCCATGGCGTCTGTCAAGTTGAACCGGCTTCACATTCATGCCACTGA
The DNA here is from genome assembly GCA_014839905.1 of Aphanoascus verrucosus. Lineage (NCBI taxonomy): Eukaryota > Fungi > Ascomycota > Eurotiomycetes > Onygenales > Onygenaceae > Aphanoascus > Aphanoascus verrucosus. The sequence goes on along the minus strand of JACRYM010000014.1, from coordinate 311,455 downwards.
TTCTCAGTCATGGCCCTTGGAGATCCCGTCACTGCCTTCGCTAGCAGCTAAGGGGGCTTATCATCCAGCTCTTGTGTGGTCCTCAACTGACCTGCGGGAGGTGCAGCGATATGGCTTAGAGAGGGGAATCTCTACTTTTGTTGAAATCGACATGCCAGGCCACACAGGGTCAATCGGTCATGCTTTTCCCGATCTCGTGGTTGCATTTGGGAATGATAGCTGGGAGAAATATGCATTGGAGCCACCATGCGGTCAGATCAAATTGAACTCCTCTGCTGCCATGGAGTTTGTTGACACCCTGATGACTGATCTATTGCCTCGAGTTTCGCCGTTCACTGGGTACTTTCACACCGGAGGAGACGAGTTCAATCTTGAGACTTACCTACTCGAACACTCCATACAGTCAAATGACAAAGAAGTCCTCAAACCTTTCCTCGAAGCGTTCATCACCCGTGTGCACACCCACATCATGAAGGCCGGACTAACCCCAATCGTCTGGGAAGAACTCGTCCTCGACTGGAACCTCACCTTCCCATCCCTCTCACCCTCAGCCTCAGCCTCAAAATCCCAAACCGTAATCGTCCAAGCCTGGCGCAACTCCAGCGCCGTCAAACGCGTCCTCGAGCAAGGCTACCGCACCATCTTTGGCTCCGGCGACGCCTGGTACCTCGACTGCGGGGTCGGCAGCTTCCTCAACCCTCGGCACGGATCGTCCACTCTCAAGGAACCCTATCTCGACTGGTGCTCGCCCACCAAGAACTGGCGACACATGTACATGTACAACCCGCTGGACGGCATCCCGTCGGACTTGCAGCCGTTGCTCGAAGGTGGGGAGACGCACATGTGGGCGGAGAGCGTGGATCCGGTGAATATGGACCGGATGATCTGGCCGCGCGCGGCGGCGGCGGCGGAGGTGCTTTGGCGTGGGCCCCGGACGAGAGATGATATTCGTGAGGCGTCGTATCGGTTGGGAGAGTGGAGGGAGAGGGCGGTGATTGATATGCGGATTGGAGCGAGTATGGTGCAGATGACGTACTGTTTGATGCGGGAGGGGAGCTGTGAGCTGTAGGCCTTCAGGTCAAGTATGATATTGATAGATCGTATGCTGAGTGTCAGCGAGAACAGCAGTGGTGCCGGTGGTATGCTGTGCATTTCGCATATTTTATCGTTAACTGCACATTACAGTACATCCCATATTCTTCCATCCGCATACTCCGTTCAGTCGCTTTCCTCACCAGGCTCCCAAGCCTCTCAAGCTCCAAGCTTCAAGCTCCAGCATAATGCGAATACGAGAGCCCTAGTTTTTCTGGCTCTCCCTTTCATTGGCTCGGTTATCGCATTCGTACTCGGCGCATTTCAGTCAAGACTTTGTCTCGAGTTTCGCTAAATTTCATGTCTTGTCTCGATAAACCTGGATTTCGAAAAAGCCGCGGAGGGATTGATCAGGCCGTAATGGGAGTGTGAGCTCAGACGCGTTTGGTGCTGTCATGGTTGAAGAGGCCTAGTTATGATTTTAGATGGTCTGTAAGAGGACAATAATCAGGGGAAAGCCGTTCATGAATGTATTCAGCCCCGAAGTAAACGTTCTCGACAATGGATCTGGCAGTGGACGCTGTGCCACCCTCATCTCGAGAACAAAATCCGGAGCAACAACCTCATAAAATGGCCATCGGAGCGATGAATTCCTCCACCTCGCTCGCCCAGACACTAACAAAGCGAAACTCTTGCATCGCGAAACACAATCCCACGAGACAACATCCCAACGACCACTACTGCAGATGAATGAGCATGTGAAGCCGGGGTTAAAGATGCGGAAACGTGTGGAGAGCAGCGTGACGTTCTCGGCGGAGCGGGCACCGCTGTGTTTAAACATGGATCGCGCAGCCCACTCCCAGATCTCGCTTCTGTCTTGTTCTCGATGCCATTCAACACTCGCTGATTGCCTGAGATATTGGTCTTGGGTGTACTGTATATACTGCGACATCCCCGCCGCTGGTTCACTCCCGCTGTATATATCCAGACATCCGCCAGTATCCGCCATCAACAACAACGACGACGACCGTTATCGATACCGGATATATTGCACCTGTTCGGGCACCTCTCTCGAGTGCGCAGCCCGCTGAACATTGTTCGTGCATATTGTTTCTGCGATCTGATCTGATCTGATATCGCAAGTCCCGCTTGCTTGGAGAATGCAGCAATCGCGCTGCTGCAGCTAATGTAATCGGTGAATCCTCATCACCATAGTCTCCTAGCATTTCTGGACTTCAGATCTTTTATATATACTCTTGTTCCTATCTGTGAATGATCCGATCGATCGCATATATATAACGGACCCAGACGCGGGCAGCCCTGTATATTGTTCCTCTCAGCGAAACTTCTGCCCTCACGCATACCCCCTTGATATATAAAACGCACTTTGGGTGAAGGAGTCATAATCCGGAACCTTCCGCCCACGCAGGATATATATTTGGTTTCTGGACAAAATCCTCCAGCTGGCTTGTTCACATCACATCACGTCACTGGCACAACAACCAAAGCTGAGACGGAAGAAACACCACCAAGATGCTTGAACAACTAGTGAGCAACGTCTCGCTGGGCCAGGCGGCCCTGATTGCAGTCTTCTTACTTTCCACGATCCTATATTTCGTCAATGCGAGGATGGACTGGCGAATCAACAAGTTGGGCCAGCAGGCACCACGTTTCCCGACGTATTTACCCATGGGTGGGTGATACGTTTCTCTTTAAAGATACGATGGCAGATACTAACCGTCAAGTAGGCTTGGACTTTATTTATAAAGCCATGAAGGCCGGCAGCAAGGCTAAAGACCTCGAATATTGGACTGGCATCATCGACTCGTTCCCGTTCCGTGGGCCTGGCCGATTGGCAACGTTCGAGATCAAATTCCACTTATACGCGCGCAGCATTTTTACCGTGGACCCGGACAATATCAAGGCCGTTCTCACGGGCCAGTTCCAACAGTATGGCAAAGGCCATCGATTCCATGAAGAGTGGCGGGACTTCTTGGGGGACAGTATCTTCGCGACAGACGGCGAGTTGTGGTCCAAGTCTCGCGCGTTGATTCGGCCGATGTTTGCCAGAGATCGTTATGTGGATACGGAGATTTTCGAGAAGCATATTGCCAAGTTGATCCCCATGCTTGCTCCTGGAGGTGGTGGTAAAGCTGTTGATGTTGGGCCGCTGTTCTTCCGTTTCACGCTGGATGCTGCGACGGATTATTTGCTGGGCCAGAGCGTGGATAGTTTGGATAATCCGAAGACGACGTTTGCAGAGTCGTTTCAATATGTGCTTCATCGTCAGTCTGTTCTTTTCAGAGCTGGGTATGTCTCCTCATTGCATCATTTAATGCTCCACGTACTGACCCCCATAGACCACTGAGCCCATTCCTCTCCCGAAAGCTCTTCCACGAGAACCTCAAGAAAATGGACGACTTCATGCAGCCCTTCATCCAACAAGTCCTCGCCCTCACCCCCGCCGAACTAGACCACAAACTCTCCAAGAAGGACACCTTCCTCCACGCCCTGGCCCGCTTCACCCGCGACCCCACAGTCCTCCGCGACCAACTCGTCGCCATCCTCCTGGCAGGCCGCGACACCACCGCCGCCACCCTCTCCTTCTGCCTCTTCGAACTCTCCCGACACCCCACAGTCGTGCGCAAAGTCCGCAACGAGATCGACTCCGTCTGCGGCAACCGCAAACCCACCTACGACAACCTCAAGGAAATGAAATACCTCAACGCCGTCCTCAACGAGACCATGCGCCTCTACCCCGTCGTGCCCTTCAACGTCCGCCACGCCCTCGTCGACACCACCCTCCCACGCGGCGGCGGGCCCGACGGCCTCTCACCCATCGGCGTCCCCGCCGACACCCGCATCGTCTACTCGACCATGATCATGCAACGCCGTCGCGACCTCTACCCACCACCACCGGCCCCAGGCACCAAACCCTCCACCCCCTACTACGACCCGCACCAGTTCCACCCCGAACGCTGGACGTCCGGCTGGCAGCCCAAACCGTGGCAGTTTATCCCCTTCAATGGCGGGCCGCGGATCTGTTTGGGACAGCAGTTTGCGACGATTGAGATGGCGTATACGGTGACGAGGATATTGCAGCATTATGAGGAGGTGGTGGGTGTTGGGGCGCCGGAGCCGGGGACGGATCCGAAGTTTAAGTTTGATGTGACGTTGAGTCCGGGGCAGGCGTTGAATTGTGTGTTTGTTAAGAAAGGGTGATACAATGATAAGTTATGGGTTGATGTGTGGTTTGCATAGGGATGGGTTTGGGGGGTTTGTTTGGGCACTTTCGATGCACATAATTTGTGGAATTGTAACTAAATGGTTGGGCGGAGATAATCTACAGTGTGCTTTCTGATTAATTACATCAAGTTGTACCTACTAAGCATGCGGGCAATTTGACCTTACATGAACGAGGAGCTATGGAGTACTCTAGCTGGCATTACGAAAAGGTACCCAACAGCGCTGGACGACCCCTAACCCCTTTCTGAATAGTCCCTCTCTTGAATCCCTAAACCTCCTTAACCACACCTAGCCCCTGAGCTGCTTAAGCAACAGCTATAAGGCCTTAATACTTCGCTCGTGGAAGAACATCTACACAATATCATGCCAACCGGGTTGGGACCGCCAGACGCTGGACGGGATAGTCGCGCGAACATTGTCTTGGTCTCTTTCACTTCAACCCCGTTGATTCTCTCTCCCCTCCCCTTGAGATAGTATATACGAGTACTATGAGTTCGTCAATTGTCTCGTCCTTTATACTTGATACCCTGAAAGGTACTATTCAAACGCCACGACGGCTGAACGACATACCCGTTCTCTCCCTGATAGCACAAGTATCGTGCTCAGTTTCAAAATCGATAGTAACTGCCCTAAGCTATATTGATTCCCGGTCCTGAAACACGACGTAGAAAGAAAAGAAACAACGAGCTCAAGTGCTTCCCCGGATTTTGTGGCATGTTCGAAGGCCACGACTCGCGACGGAAGTATCATGAGCAGATTCATTTAAAGGAAAAGGGAGCTTGTCTCACGGAGCACTGTCCTCCGCGCAAAAATTCTTTGTATTCCGATAACAGTGCCTCCCTAGAGGCGTATCGCAGGACATGTGTATAGATCTTCAAGATGAGCTTCACATACAGCAGCGCAACGACTGCATATAAAGCACGACGCCGCAGCGCCCTCTGGCCCAAGCTCAGAGACATACATACATTGCAGCCAACTCCATACATACATACGCCTGCAAAAACCAACATCCCAAAGAAGCGCAACCATGAAGTTCCCAGCCTCGCTCACCCTCCTCTTCGCTGCCCTCGTAACAGCCATTCCCCCGCCTTCCGTCACCACCACCACCGTCACAACCACCGCTACCGTCACCAAAGAATCCAGCGTCTCCGCCCCCATCATCACCACCATCAAAAAAGAACCCGACGTCTCCGCCCCCTTCTCCTCCAGCACCAGCACCAAAGAAGGGCCCATCTTCACCATCCCCATCATCCCCACCACCTTCAAAAAACAGCCCAAACCACCCAGCGCCACCATCCCCGCCAACAGCACCACCACCAAGCTCAAAAACCTGCCCGTCAGCACGCACAGCGAACCGGTGTGCCTTGCGGGCGGGCATCGATGTCAGACGAGTGCTCGTTGCTGTGAGGGGTTTGAGTGTGTGGGGGATAGGAAGGTATGTACATTCAATACTCCAAACTCCGTAGTCCCGTACTGTAAACTTCAAGTTCTGGGGGTATCTTGGGGGTTAAGAGGGAGGAGACACGAACACGATGTTAACGAGTGTTAGAGTTGGTTCCAATGGCCGCCTAAATGCCAGGAGATACAGGTTGTTCATGGACCGGGACCGGGACAGTGACGCGGAGACGAGAAGGAGTACGGAGTAGATGCCAAAGCAAAAAGGGCGGGTTGCTGATATGTCGACGTCATGTCGTGTCGTGTCGTGTCGTTCGTTTGAATTCCGGCCGCGATGATATTCAGGGGCTCTTCTGCTGTGATCTTGGCAAGGTAACTAGATGTTAGTGTTGGTTGTCAGTGCGACTTAGGTCAGGAACTCAGGGGTTGAAGAGATGGATGGGCATGCAGCTCTCTCAAACCGTCATTCTTTAGGGATCAAAATCAATATTCATTGAAGTTCGTTTCCAATAATGTCATGTTGTGTGACGTGTCATTCACTCATCTTCCCATTGTTTTTCTCACAATGCACATAGTCGGGTATCAGAATCCAACTGCAGTGAATATCTCCATTGACTGTCCAGATAGGGTATCTCTCCGCACCTCGCTCACTTCAGGCAATCCTAGATGCAAGTCAACACTCTCAACAAACCCATCTAATAACAAAGACCTCGAACGAATAAAGGTACTGTAGTGTCACACTGGTTATTAAAATTAACACTATCAAGTCTAAAACAGCACCAGGGACCATAATACAATACCGCATGTACAGTAGCTCCGTACTATCTTCCGGGCAACAATCCATACAGCAAGCAGTCTTCAACGAGAGTCGAGTAAGTGAAAATGAAAAAGGGGGGATGGACACGGGCAATCAAGAATAACGAAAACCGCCGTAACCAGTTTTATTATTAGAGGGGTTGATAAAGACCCCATTCTAGGTTGGAAAGAGAGCAAGAAATAAAAACACAAACCGTGGGATCAGCCGATTGAAATGAAATCCGTTATGAAGAAAACGCCGACCCAGGATGTAATGGTATGTATGTTATTCCAGTTCCCCCAACTGCCGAGTACAACTCCGTTAAAAGACCCCATCCCGACCCATATGTACTGTGCTTTGTCACCGTCACTTGAGGTTTGGTCGCGCCGAGCTGTATTGTGTTTGTATTGTACATGCATGATTTCATCGTGCCCGTGGTTGGTTGTATGCAACTTAGAGAAGTGCGACAAGACCCACGATACCGCAGACGGCAGCGAGTCCGGAGAAAGTGCCGAGCGGGCGTGTTGCTGCGCTGTCTCCGGCAGGCGCCAGGGTAGCTGATGGGTTGGCTGCGTCGGGAGCAGTTGGTGTAGCAGAGGTACCAGATGTGATGAGCGTTGAGCCATCGTTGCTGTTGGTTTCAGTAGCAGTAGAAGATTCCGTCGTTGAGACATCAGCGGTACCAGAGGAAGCAGAAGCCGAAGAGGAAAGCGAGGATGGCGAGTCGGAACGGGAGATCATCTGATGTTCATAAAATTGATTAGTCCGTCGCCCTGAGAGTGAGAGAGTACAAAGAAAGTGTAAGGGAAGGGGGTGGCTCACGCACGGAGGCCGAGTTCGGCAAATGGGAACTCCCGGCCTCGGTGACTAACCAACTGGTGGGGAGTCCTGCAATTCCTGTTATTAAAGCTGTACTTACAGTAGTGGGTAAAGTGGTCACAGCATCGCTGGGGAGCCATGGATAGATTCCTCCATCACCAGCAGGAGCTGATGTGGGTGCTTCGGTGTTTTTGGGCGGCACGCTCAATGTAGCCTCAGCAGGAGGGATCGAAGACTCTACCTTGGGGCCGGAGCCGGGGGTTCCAGCGCCATTGACTTTACCGCCCACAGCCTCAATGGATTCCCAGCTTCCGGAATTGTCGCCGTATTTGTATGCTTTACCCGTGGAGTAATCGGTCACGGTGGCACTCCTGATCTGCATAGTGTAGGGAGCTCCGCTGAAATCAGTCTCGCCACCAGCCCATTCTATTAATGATGTTAGTCTTGTGTCAACGGGGGCGCTGGGGACGAGCAAGCCAACTCACCAATGGTTCCTTCGCCGTTGTTTGGATCTCCTCCCGCCCAGATGCCAAGCTTGACAAACATGGGTGTCTGGGGATACTGGCCACTGGCGACAGGATCGTTGGCTCCCACAGTGCGAACAACATTGCCATCAATCGAGAATTCGATGCGCTCGCTAGTCCAGTCGATGGCGTATTTGTGGAAGCCGTCGTGGTTGCCGGGATTTTCTTGCCATACAGCACGGTTGAAAACGCCGTTTCCGCCTCGAGCGAAGAAGTTGGTCTGGACCTGAGCATTGTTTCCGCCAACCCACTCCCAATCGATCTCGTCCAGGCAGTCTGACAAAAGCACCACACTGCTCACAACGCCTTGTCCGGGAGCTGCCTTGAGGTCCACCTCGAGATGTCCGAACATGATGTAGAATTTGGACTGGATGGTCGGGGAGTCTCCTTGTTTGTTGATGGTGAAGGATACGCCGTCTTTGCCATATTCAGGTTGAGTACCCTGACCCACACTGTAGAACCGATCGGAGGGGCTTGAGAAGTCGAAACTGGCAGTGCCGCCGAGAGCAGGGTTTTCTGGACATGCTGTAAACGAGTCAGCTATTTCCATTCATCCACGACAACAAAAATACGTACACTGCTCCAACGGGTTGCATTTTGTGAAGGTCTGAGCCACTGCCAGGAGAGGGGCAGCCAGCAAGGCCGCAGAGGCAGCGAGCTTCATGATTTAGGATGTGCGAGTGTTAGGTTGATGATGTCGAGGGTGGAAATGGCCGTCAGGGGCGGATATAAAGGATTTCAAGGACCGTGATGTAGGATGAGCGACTGAATGGATTGGTATTCTGGTCGCTTGATGATGATGAAGAACAAAGAGTGCGATAAACGAGAGTGAAGAAAGAGAAACAATGAGAGAGAGAGAGAGAGAGAGAGAGAGAAGCAGCGGCGGGGAGGGCCAGCTCCTTTAAGCAATCCGTGCTTGTTGTTGCTCCACCGCCGCACAGCTGATCGCATCGGGAAAGTCACTTGCAGGTGCCGAGCAGGAGGCTGGACTAACCGCTTTTTGGCGCCACGCACGCTCGCCCGATTCGGGGGTTCAGCCTTCTTCTTCATCATCATCAGACAACCTGCCACCGTGAACAGCAACCAGCAGTAACCAGTAACCAGTAGTTACCCTCTGTGCTCCTGGAACAGCAGCCGTCACAGACACACACAGACACACACCCTCCATCCCCATCAGTCCTCCCCATGGGCCATCCCCCAGGACCCTAACATGCCTGTGCCTGGACATGCACGAAATCGATCGGGCTCGCGGACCTCACTCCCCACCGACCAACTCCATAAAAGCCCACCCTGACTCTGGGCTAGCAGCACGCCAGGTGGGCCGGCGTGTTTGACCATGCGGCTTTGTTGCTCCACCGACGGGAACCTCATCGCGTTGCTCCCAAACAACTGTGCCCGCAAACAGTCCGGTTTTTGCAGCAGGGACTCGTCAGCCAGTGTCTATCATGAGCTCATCTGGTATAACTTTGCTTGCTGATCCCATCATTACACCTCAAGTTCAACTTGACGAACCCATCATTGTCGTCATGTTTGTTTCGTCCGTCCAGGGAAAAAAAGACGGTGCTGGGGTGCTGGGAGTGCCCCTGGTGTTCAGTCCCGTCGCCCGACTGCAGTGGGCTAGCGGGCGTGCTGATTGGCGGCGTTTCAACCAAGCTTCCGATGGTGCCCAGCCACGCTCCCGACTATTTGCCAGCCACACCTGGTCGCTTCGAGCCCTTCGCCGGGCCTATTCTTAGCATCAGTGGCAGGCCTCGCGGCGTAGGGCTGGATGGGGTGGTTGTCTCAAGAACCGATGAGATGGGTGGTGATGATGACTCCTTCATGGCGTGTTCAAATACGGAGTGGCCGGGCCTGGAGGGAAAATGTCTCATCGATGTGACAATGTCGCGTTGGGGTTGAGGTGAGCTGAAGAGATAGTAGTGTTGGTGTGCTGCAGTCTGATCCGATGGATGTTACGGAAACATGGGTTGAGTCTGATCAGGCCAAGTCTCCGCGCGTCTCCCTTCGCGCTATGGATGTATGTGACGATGGACCCTTTGTCCTCAATATACGAGTTCGTTTCTGTGCTCCAATCCACTGTATGTATGCGCATTGCCGGGCAGAGTATGACTGCTGTCAATAGTGGCAATGCGTGCCCCGGATTGCTTGATGCTGTATCCGTCCGTACCTGGAACTCTGAGCGGAAAACTTTGATCCTGATGAAATTCCGACTTCTAACCGCCACGAACATCGCGTCTGAATGATCGATGCTGTTGCTCAAGACACAATCCGTGTAACTAACCACGCAGCAACCCCGATAGCTGTCACATTACGCCCGTGGTGAGACAAACTGTCGCCCGATTTACAAGTGAGTGAGTTCAGCAGCAAACGACACTGTCACGTGGTTCGGCATCGAGCTGCTTGGGTGAGTCAGCAATCGGTGTGCGGGACAACTTTGGCTTCACCCCGCCGTGAGTTTGCAGCCAGCCGCAAGTCGCGAGTTGAGTTGATTTTGTTAGAGGTCGCACCACCGCAGCCATGGGTTCAGAACTGTCGCCGCAGGAGAAGCTTGACCTGATCAAGTTGAATCTCCATGAGGTGCTCAAACCGGAGATCCTCGAGGATGTAATTGTCCGTCAAAACAGACCGTTGGTCATCTACTGGGGTGAGTCACGATCCGTCGCTTCTGCGAATTGTATATCAACTGCTCTGTGCTTGCTAACCAACGCCTTAATGGTAAATAGGCACAGCAACCACCGGCCGCCCTCACTGTGGCTACTTCGTCCCCATCGTCAAGCTCGCCCACTTCCTCCGCGCCGGCTGCCACATCAAGATCCTCCTCGCCGACATCCACGGCTTCCTCGACAACCTCAAAGCGCCCATCGAACTCGTCAACTTCCGCGCCGAATACTACCGCTATGTCATCACCGCGCTGCTCGAGGCCGTGCACGTGCCCACGGAGAAACTCGAGTTCGTGCTCGGCAGCTCGTACCAGTTATCCGCCAAATACACGATGGATCTGTTCCGGCTGAGCAGTGTGGTGACGGAACATGACGCGAAGAAGGCGGGTGCGGAGGTGGTGAAGCAGGTGGAGAATGCGTTCTTGTCCGGCCTGATCTATCCGCTGATGCAGGCGCTGGATGAGGAACATTTGGGTGTGGATGCGCAGTTTGGGGGTGTGGATCAGCGGAAGATTTTCACGTTGGCGATGGAGACGTTGCCGCGTGTGGGGTATAAGGAGCGGGCGCATCTGATGAATCCCATGGTGCCGGGGTTGGCGGGCGGGAAGATGTCGGCGTCGGATCCGGATTCGAAGATTGATATATTGGATACGCCGGAGGTGGTGAAGAAGAAGTTGAGGAAGGCGTTTGCTATGCCGAAGGAGACGGAGGGGAATGGTATTGTCAGTTTTGTGGAATATGTCTTGCTTCCTGTGAGCGCGTTGGAGAGCTCAGATGGAAAGGGGACGTTTGTTGTTGATAGGAGTGAAGAGGAGGGAGGACCGCTGGTTTATCATGATATTGACTCTCTCAAGAAGGATTACGAAGCTGACACAGTAAGTCTTAACATTCATCCTCTCATTTTTTCTAGTCATCTTCTGACAAAAGCTAACCTATTACCTCCAGCTCACCCCCCAACTCCTCAAATTCAGCGTCACAACCGCCCTCAACAAACTCCTCGCACCCGTCCAAGCAGCCTTCCAAGCCAACACCGCCTGGCAAGAGATTGAAAAGAAAGCGTACCCACCACCACCCGAAAAGAAAAAGAAGGAAAAGAAGAAGGGAACGAGACACCCTGCTGCAGTAGCGGCCGCGGACGCGGCAAAGAAAGGAGATGTCGTTGCGCAACCTGATGGGACTGTGGAGGGGCCGGAGAGTGAGAAGGTTGCGGTGGGCACGGGGGTGGAGGATGCGATGGAGGGGTTGAGTGTGCAGAAGTAGCACTTGAAGTGATGGTGTCGAATCAGAACGCTTTGATGGGTGTTATAGACTTCGTCATGGAATGAGTTGATAGATCGATGTTTGCTAATGTAACGAGTTTAACGATACAAAATGGGTGGGTATGAAGTTATTTTGAGACTGTATCGTGCAGAAGCACCTCCTGTATGCTTAGAGAACATCACCGTCAGCAGGATATGTCTTCGATCCAGACAATACACGGAGTATACTGCAGTATCATTCCATCATGCGTTCTGAACCGCAGCATAAGTCACCCCCTGAGCCTGTGAATTAGCTCCCCAGGGGTTTTTTTTTTAAGCACAGAGAAGCATATTCTATATACTCGCCACCAAACGCTATCAGCTGTGTCCTGTACAGAGTGTTGCCTGAAGTCAATTCATCTTCTGTCGTATTTCTATTGCAGGACACTATATTGGTTAACATCGAGAACGTGTTTCTGGACGTGATCTCCTCTATCGAGTATTGGAGGACTTTGAAATCTCCTGGATTGTTGTAGCATCTTGAATACCGTATCTCTTGTGCCCCGTGGTCGATAGTGCTCAACATGTAATGTAGATATCCACCTGTTTCGTCAATGCTGAAATGTTGCTTTTTCATCTCAGGTGTTGCGTTGAAAGTTGCGATGGAAGTCGAGAAAATAGGAGACCTCGGATCTCCGCACCACCACAGACTGATACTCCCAACGCTCCAAAGGCACAGAAGGTTCCTATGCAACTAAACAAAGACTTGTCGTCCGTCCTCGAAGGCTTTGTTGATGAATGAAAGGCGAACAATTGATAATAGTGAGAGCGAGCCAGTGGGCGCACGTTCCACTGTTCATTGTTGGAGGTCAGGTGGCCCGTGCGCGGTCTCATTCTCGCCATTGCAACTCTCCCGTCATCAACTAACTATCGAACACGACGACCATCGTGAACGCGAGGCGATGGGCGAGCGCGCGACTCTCTGAACAGCTTCTCGTCATTGAATACTTATCTCTGAGAATCCAATTCATGCCATTGAGGTCGAGTCTTTCATCCGACGTGCGATAAACACGGACCCGACCGAACAGAAAGACCTTGCTTGGGTGTGATTTTGCCGTGTCTCCCCCCTCTCTCTCCTCATCCCCGGCCTTCGTGTTCTTCTGGTTCTGCCCAAGACAAGACATGGGTGCAAGGGGACCGTTGATGGTAACCGTCTAGTCAACCCAACGACGACCTTCTACGAGCCTCTTCTTCTACTTCTACTACTTCTTCTTCATATCGCAACGTTTTCATCCCGTCTTCGTACAGTACAGTCTACTCTGTCGCGTTCTGTGACCCGTTCGTCTTCGAGAATTTGAGCTATCGCATAAACTACGATCCGATTCCTATCGCCTGCGATGCCTATGACTTTATGGGTGTATAGGTTGTGGCCTCTGATCGCATCGGGTTGAGCTTGAATTCTGTTGGTTGGTGTTGTTTGCTACCTTTTGACGAGGAGGAATCCGATCGAGAGAATACACCCCTATCCATCGCATCGACGAACTGGGCCGTGTGTTAGTGGAGGTCACCTCTTTTTGTGCGCACGATTCGCCATCGACCGTTCGACGACTACCCACGACGATCGATCTCGCGAAATTAAAATTGTCCGATTCGATTTCTCCGCTGGACTGGACGATACGATTTATCGAGCGTCTGATAACTACAGAGGAAAGACAAGAATTGTTCAAGAAAAGAGTTAGTCTGGCGGAGGAAGTGGACACCGTTGGAGCTGGCGCGGGTCGGGCTGGGCTCGCTGAATATATGGCCTCGCGCCAACGGGAGCGGTACCAGGCTATGAGACATGGTTCTGAGAGCTCTAGCATTGGCAGTCGACATTCTCACGATACTGTGAGGCAGAGTCATCGTCCTCCTGGAGCTGCACCTGGAGCTGCCGTTGGAGTTGGCCGTTCCTTTCCCGTCCATAGTGCGCAGTTGGGAACAGAGAACAGGTAGGATGCCTTCTTGTTCTTCTTATGCAGACCCTCTTCCCCAGGAACTCCTTTAGTACGCCTGGGTATTGGATGAAACGCCGGCGACACGTGCGGTTTCAGCCGCGCTTTGAGCATTGATGAATCTGGGGGACTGTTTCTTTTCCGCATTTTTGATATCCTTTTCCCGTCTTCCACGTGTTGCAGGGGTAGACGTGACGGCCCTTCTTATGTTTCAGCGTCAAAGGCATTCCCAACCTTCTAGAAGGCCGATCACGCTGACCCGAGAACTATGACAAATATTAGGTCACACTCTTCTTCTCGACGTCCGTCATCGGTGTTCGATGATGCCCCGCATGCTCCCTATCTCTCTCAATCTCCTGATGTATCGCCTACAGATCGGCGTCCGTCTTACGGGTTCCGTAGCCACAAGAAGGCCTTTGCTGTACTAGGCGCGCCCGATCTTCCTACGACCAAGATGCCTCGACAAACACACTTGTCCGCGAACGATCCGTCTCACACTCAACCTCCTTCTCTTTATGCGGTGCCCCCGTCTCCGTCTTCACCTCCTTCGACCAACGCGAATCAGGGCACCTTCTTTAACGATTCGTCCGAATTCGACGAGACTTCTCCTTCCCTCCGTCCAACTACCGCACAGTCCGTAGTGAGCAATCCGCTTGATCTGGGATATGAAGATGATCGCCGTCGACCGTCAATTGCTAGTATAGCGACCGCGAGCAGCGGAGGCTCCAAGTCTACGGGTAGCGCACGATTTCACAAGCGTCTGCAGGGTTTCTTTGGCGAAGAATTTCAAGATGGGGCACCGCTGGAACGGTCCATGTCGAGTCAAGTACCCAGCATTGCGCGGAGCCGCGATAGGCAGGGTTCTTTCCATTCCGCAAATACCCTAGAACGACGGTCTTCGCCTAATAATTCTGCGCCCCGTACACCACTTCCGTCCAGTGAAGTTACCCCTTGGGAATTCCAAGATTTCACTGATATCCCGCATCTGGGAGATGCTCCTGTTCGTGAGGAGCCAACTGATCCTAGCAATAGATATACTTCATCGAGTAATACTACCGTGCGACCCAAGCATCGCCTGCATCTTCCAGGACACCGACATAACCGCAGTAAGGAAGATAAGTCGAGTATAACGTCTTCACGACCGTCGACGAGTCGTGAGAATCTGAATCCTCCGCGTTCGTTGAAAGATCAGGCCTTGGGGATATCGAATCCCATGGGAATGTCTACATCGACGCTTGGCGGCCGTTCGGCCAGTCCGACGCCGAGTTCGCAGAATATAAACCCCAGGGACCAGGGTCAAATGTCGCCCACTGCGCCAACTCCTAAACGGTCATTCTTGGATAAGATTCGAAGACCGAAGGGGCCGGCTGTTTCGCTTCTTAAGCATCTACCGTCGTCAACTAGTATCCTTCATGAACCTCTCAAAAGTACGAAGCGTCTCAAGGCCGAAATATCTCCTCGATCCCGCTCCAGGAATGGGAGTCTGGATGCACCACCCGCTCGACAGTGGGAGCATATCGACTATGACCGGAAGAGGGAGCCATCTAGTAAATCCGGACCTAGCAAGTTACGACATGGACGAGTGCCATTTCACTACATGGGCGGGTCCAGCAAAGATGTGGACAAGTATGGCCGTGAGATTCGACGAAATAATGAAGAGGAGAACCAGCTGTTTCTGGATACGAATCTGGGTGACATGGAGGGCATCGTCAGGCAGCCTCGAGCCGGTTCACCCACTGATACGGGTGGGATATTTACCGGTGGTGCGGAAAAGGACGTCGACAAGAGTCAGATGTTTCGGACTGTGCTGGATACTGCTGCGGCGGGTGACTGGCATGCGCCGGAGAGTTGGGCGGTAAAGAAACCGAGTGACGATGTCATGAGTAGGCTTCCTGAGCTTGTGGACGATGATGCGAGTTTGTCGGTGGATGAGGACGGTCATCCGTATTGCGTGCGCGTATTTCGAATTGATTCGACTTTTGCGACGTTGTCAGCTGGGCTTAATACCACCGTCACTGAGATCCTGGAGATGTTGGGTCGCAAATCCTTTCTTCAGGATGATCTGAATAATTACGATATCGTGATGCGGAAGAATGACCTTTCACGGAGGCTGGACCATGGCGAGAGGCCGATCCTCATGCAGAAACGCCTGCTCCAGCAGGCAGGATACGAGGCCTCGGATCGGATCGCTGATATAGGGCGTGAAGATAATAGTTATCTTGTGCGCTTTACCTTCTTGCCTACGAAGCTGGGTATATATTCGAGCCTGGATTCCGAACTGGCGTTCAACGAGAATCAGAAGTTTAGTCATCTCGACCTCCAAAGCAAGAATCTGGTGACTATCCCGATCAAGTTATACAAGAAGGCGCCGGAGATTATATCGTTGAATCTATCGAGGAATTTGGCGCTGGATGTGCCCAAGGATTTTATTCAGAGCTGCATCAATCTGCGGGAGATTAAATTTATGAGCAACGAAGCATGGCGTCTACCCGCCAGTTTTAGTTTGGCGAGTCGATTGACGTATCTGGATATATCGAACAACTGCCTGGAGCAGTTGGAGCATGCAGAGCTGCACAAGCTGCATGGGCTCGTGAGTCTGAAGATGGCGAATAACAAGCTGTCGTCGCTCCCATCGTACTTTGGCGATTTCCCATCGCTCAGGAGTTTGAATATCTCGTCGAACAATTTTCAGTACTTTCCGGAGTTTCTGTGCAAGTTGGAGTCGCTGGTTGATCTGGATATTAGTTTCAATCAGATTACGGAGTTGCCTAATATTGGGAAGCTGAAGACGTTGGAGAGGTTGTGGGTTACTAATAATACGCTGAGTGGGCCGTTGGGGGAGACGTTTAGAGATCTGGTCAATTTGAAGGAGATGGATGCGCGGTTTAATGAGATTACGGGCATTGATACGCTGACGCTGTTACCTCGACTGGAGACGTTGCTGATGGGACATAACGCCGTGTCGACGTTCTATGGCTCCTTCATCAAGCTACGGACGCTGGTACTGGATCATTGCCCTGTTACGGATTTCCATCTGACCGCCCCTGTACCCACGTTGCAATCGCTGAATATCGCGTCGGCGAAACTGGTTCAGTTCAAGGATTCGTTGTTTACGAATATGCCGAATCTGATGAAACTGTTTCTCAACAAGAATCATTTCGTTACGCTATCTCCTCATATTGGACATCTACGCAGACTTGAACATTTCAGTATGGCCAAGAACCCGCTCTCTTTGCTACCGCCTACGATCGGATGTCTCACGGAGCTGAGAAGTTTGAATCTGAGGGAGTGTAATTTGAATAAGCTCCCGCCAGAGATATGGTACTGTCTGCGCCTCGAGACATTAAATGTCTCTTCGAATGTGCTCGACAGTTTCCCCAAGGCGGCAGCGGCACCACCACATCTCCCAACATCTGATAGCAGTCTGATCAATGGCACACCGGTTTCGACTCCTGGTCTGTCAAGTACGCCGAGCTTCGAAGAGCTCGGAAAATTGGAAATGTTCGAAACTCGACGACCAAGTCAGGTGTCGGGCGGATATCTCAGCGCAGGAAGTCCGCCGTCGGATTCGACGAGAAAATTGTCGGTTGCGTCGTTGGGCGGCAGACAACAATCTGTGGGATCGCGTGCGGGCACGGACGGGTCGAGAAAGGACTCGACGTATTCGCAACGGATGTTGAATACGTTTGCGGGATCGTTGAGGCAGCTGTATCTGGCTGATAATCGACTCGAAGATGATATTTTTCATCAGCTTGTGCTACTGCCGGAGCTCAGGGTGTTGAATCTGTCGTATAACGAGCTGACGGAATTGCCGCCGGGTGTGTTGAGGCGGTTACAATTTCTGTCAGAGCTGCATCTTTCTGGCAATGAGCTGAGTGCGCTTCCGTCGGATGATCTTGAGGAGTCGAGTAATCTCAAGACGTTGTACCTCAATGCGAACAAGTTCCAGGTCCTCCCCGCTGAGCTGTGCAAGATTAACAAGTTGGCCGTGCTAGACGTTGGCAGCAATGCTTTGAAATACAACGTGTCGAACTGGCCGTATGACTGGAACTGGAACTGGAATCATAACCTGCGATATCTCAATTTTTCAGGAAACAAGAGGTTCGAGGTCAAACCCAGCTCGTCGTATGCATCCGGCGTCGGCCATGTAGATGGCACGGACTTGACGAATTTCAACTCCCTGAGTTATATCCGCGTGCTGGGATTGATGGATGTCACACTTACAATTCGCAACGTGCCAGAGGAGACGGAGGACAGGCGTGTTCGTACATCTGCGTCTGCGTCGGGGTCGATATCGTATGGTGTGGCTGATACGCTGGGTCGGAATGAGCATCTGTCCATGATCGATATGGTGGTTCCACGTTTCCGTGGCAGCCCCGTGGAGACGATAATAGGCCTGTTTGATGGCCATACGTCGCTCAGTGGTGGATCGAAGATTGCTAAATTCCTGCATGAGAATTTTCCGGCGACGTTTGCGACTGAGTTGAATCGATTAAGGACGCACAAGGATGAGACGGCCAACGATGCGCTGCGAAGGTCGTTTTTGGCGTTGAATAAGGATCTAGCGACGGCGGCGTACAAGTCGATGGATGATCGTGAGTCAAGACACTGGGATCGCGGGACGGGGATTGGCAAAGTGTTGAATCAAGATGATATTCGATCCGGTGCTGTTGCGACGATTTTGTACTTGCGGAATATGGAGCTGTCTGTCGCGAATGTGGGTAATGCGCAGGCCGTCTTGGTGCAGTCGAATGGCCAGTACAAGTTCCTGACTAGTAACCATGACCCCGCTGAGCCATCGGAGAGGCAACGTATACGGAATGCGGGCGGGTATGTTTCGCGGAATGGGAAGCTGAACGACCAACTGTCCGTTTCGCGAGCGTTTGGGTACTTCCATATGATCCCCGCTGTGATGGCTGCGCCGAATACTTTGAGCGTCACGTTGACGGCGCAGGATGAGATGATCATTTTGGCTTCTGGACATCTTTGGGATTATGTGACCCCGGACGTTGTGGTCGATGTTGCCCGTGCTGAACGGTCCGATTTGATGATTGCGTCGCAGAAGATTCGGGATTTGGCCATGTCGTATGGCGCGACGAATAAGCTTATGGTAATGATTGCGGGCGTGAGTGATTTGAAGAGGAGGCAGAGGAATAAGTTTACGCGGAGTACTACTATGCCTATTGGTCCGACGGTGCCGTTGACGGAGGAGAGTATCATGCTTACGAGTAAGAGGGTTAAACGACCTCGTGATGGACCGAGTGATTCGAGATTGGCGAGATTGGACCGTGTGGAAGCTCCCACAGGAGAGCTAGCTATCGTGTTTACGGATATCAAAAAGTCTACGTCGTTGTGGGAAACGTACCCGATTGCGATGAGATCCGCGATCCAGATCCACAACGATTTGTTCAGACGGCAGCTCAGTTTGATCGGTGGGTTCGAAGTCAAGACTGAAGGAGATGCGTTTATGGTTTCGTTCAGCACATCTACTGCTGCGCTGCTGTGGTGCTTTACGTGCCAGACCCAATTACTTGATGCGCCCTGGCCTACTGAAATCCTGGAATCATCTGCTTGCAAAGAACGGTTTGATGACGATGGTAATCGAATATATCGAGGTTTGTCAGTCCGTATGGGTCTCCATTGGGGCCAGCCCGTGTGTGAACGGGATCCTGTGACGGGTCGTATGGACTACTTCGGCCCCATGGTCAATCGTGCATCGCGTATCTCTGCGGTTGCGGACGGTGGACAGATCTTCGTGTCGTCAGATTTTGTCGCAGAGATCCAGCGGACGTTAGAAGCGTTTGCGGATTACGAACGAAGCAACTCGACGGCGTCGGAGGAGACGGCGACCGAGGACGTTCTGAACAATTCGATTCGCAATGACTTGTATCAGCTCAGCACGCAAGGGTTCGAGGTCAAAAATTTGGGTGAACGGAAGCTTAAGGGGCTGGAGAATCCAGAGTTCGTGTATCTGATGTACCCGCACTCGCTGGCCGGCCGTCTAGCTTACCAGCCCGATGTGTCAGAGGAGCGAAACGAAATGCCCGTGACATTGGGGCGAAACTCGAAATTGAATATCGAGGCAGACCAATTCTGGCGGTTGATGAAGGTTGGCTTGCGGCTAGAAGCGTTTTGTAGTGCGCTTGAGAATCCTAACTCGACGACGTTGACGGAGCCGGATGTTAATCTGATCAATGCGATCAAGGCGAGGGGTGGGGAGATTACGGATGCGTCTGTGCTGAATCTGCTGGAGCATCAGGTTGCGCGGATTGAGGTATGTTCATTAGCTCCAAAATTGTGCTTCATGTGGGATTGTCACTGACGGGTGCTTGTTCTTCTTTTATATAGACATGTACCAACACCCTCATGATCCGTCACATGATGCGGCCCTTCAGACCCGGAGACACGCTCGAGGACCACGCGGTCCCCATGGCGAATATCATCAAGCAACTGCAATCGCAACTGGTCGAGTTCCGGGCCCTGAAAGAGCAGATCAGCGTCGTGGATGCCGTGGATACCGCAGATACGTCACCTCCCTCGCCTGCCCTGGGGCCTCCAATCCATCGCGCTGTGTTCCTGGGCAGCAATGATCGACTTTCCCAAATGCCGAAGATTGTGGATCTTGGCGCGGACAATGTCGATGATTCTGATGTTGCGAGTGGGACGACGACGATTCGTGGATGAGGAGGTTGTTGTTTTGATAGTCCTGTTATTTCACATCTACTTTAAAGTACGACGGTCGACTCCTTTTGGTTGGTATCTGGTTGGGAATTGTATGGTCGTCTTACGAAACTGTGGCTCTTGGTCTCTGGAGCCGGTGTTGCTGGTGGATATTGGGAGCTTGCTTCTGTTTCCTTTTTTTTCAAAGGAATTTACGGGGGGCCTGGTCTGAATAAGTCTTCTCGCGTATATGTACGCCTTTTTTGCTTCTATGCCTGCCTTTGGTGAGGTGCTGACAAGGCTTGATGCTTTTTTGTTCTCATTCTTGGTTTTGACGGTTCATTAAAACACACCCAAGCGCTTCCTCATTGATTGGTGTCGCTACGGAAATAATGTGATAGCTCTGTATCTACAAGTACTCGAACATCCGTCTGATAGTGTCGACAATAAACTCCGTTTGAAGACACTCGTCGTCGTTGATACCCCTTTAGGCCCGGATTATTTGTGGAGGTGTTTTAAGAGACGGAAGTATATTATTCCGGTAGTGTGGCGTTGGTGGCGCCAGTGGCGCTTGGCGTGTGGCTGATGCGCAGCTGTTGCCTTGTTTGCATCGTCACTTTTACTCGTCAGTTGCGCTTCAGTTGGCCAACTTCCCGCCATATTTGTCTGTTTCATGCATTCGGGCTCTTCGATGCCTCTTTTCACCTGCTACATTTCTCCAGAATCATCTCTGCATGCTTCAATTCTCTCAATTCTAACAATAATCTCATCCTGAACAGTTCATTAAAACACACCCTAAACCGTCTCCACCCTGACCTGTTGCCCCGGATACCACAACGGCTTGTTTGTCGATAGCTCGCTTCCGCTGCACGTTCAAAATCTTTCCGTGTCCTTGTGCGACTATTATTCAGCGCAAAACCCTCACCATCTCCTGCAGCTGCATTTGATAAAGTGGTCTGAAGCCATTTAAATTGATAAACCGGCGGTCGTCGACACCTGTCCTGCCCGTTGATCAAGCCACATAATCCGCATCACCCACCATGGCCAGTTTCGACGGCGGCGACGAGCTTGCCTATCTTGCGCCGGGCTTCGATCTCAATTCCTTGACCGTGCCACGTCTTCGATCCATTCTCGTCAGCCATGATGTTTCCTATCCGACGTCTGCGAAAAAGGCGCAGCTTATCAGTATCGTGGAATCAGAGGTGCTACCGAAGGCAAAGCAACTTTTGCGCCAGCGAGACCGCATCCAGAGGACAAGTGAAGGGATTATAGACATGCCGAGCAGTCAGGAGAGTATGGAGGAAGACAACACCAGCACGAGACAATCAGGGCTTCCGCCATCAACGCCTATGACCCGAAGAGGACGTTCGCGACCGAGTACCAGAGCTTCTACGGCGGATGTGGACGATACTATCCCTCCGCCATCTACGAGTCGACGAAGAGGAACGAGGTCGGCTGTGAAGCACGCCCGTGCATCTGATACTGAGGAGACTGGCGAGGATCTGGATACTGTGGAGGCCACGCCCAAAGCTACTGGACGCAAATCACGAAAAAGTGAGGCACACCCAACGCCTCGCAGATCAATAGCTCCGATCCAAGAGACTCCCGTTCCGGTGAAACATGAGACTCGAAGTGAAAGCGTCTTTACGGACGATAATCCCTTCCAAAGTGGCTCACCTGTAGAGACTCCACGTGCTAGGCCTGCAAGCAGTGAAATGAGGCGGAAGAGCACTCCAAGGCACTCTACGACGGTCGCGAGGCGCAAGGTTGAAACACCTCTGTCCAGCAGAATAAAGCAGGAGGATGGAATCGTGGTCCCAACAAGTTCAACGTTTGAGGCTCCCGTCACGGGTCTCAGGTCATTGAAAGCTGAGGAGTCAGAGGATGATGACGAGATCGTCCCAGGAGAGGAATTTACACCCGAAGAACAACTCGCGTTGACGCAAGCCCAAGCTACACCTCGAAAAGCGCTCGTCAGACGCAGACCGCAGAAGCAAGGAGGAGGTACTCAGATGGCGTCTTGGTTTGTCATTCTTACGTTACTCTCCGGGATTGGCACGTGGTGGAGAAAGGAAAAGATTGAGGTTGGATACTGTGGCGTTGGCAAACCTCACTGGTCTTTACAAAACACAAAGGTTCCTCAATGGGCCAGTGTTCTGGAGCCCAAGTGCGAGCTTTGCCCACAGCATGCTTTTTGCTATCCAAATCTCCAAGTTAGCTGCGAGCAGGACTTTGTTTTGAAACCACATCCACTATCCCTCGGCGGTCTGGTTCCCCTGCCACCAACGTGCGAACCCGATAGTGACAAGCTGCGTCGAGTGAAGGTCGTTGCGGATAAGGCTGTTGATGAATTGAGGGAGCAGCGGGCTAAATATGAATGCGGAGAAGCGGACAAGGATGGCAGTAAGGAAGTCAACTCTCCTGAGATGACGGCTGCCGAACTAAAACAGCGCGTTAGCAAATCCAAACGAAAGGGCATGAGTGACGAAGAGTTTGAAGAGCTTTGGAGAGGAGCAATTGGTGAAATTGCCGGCCGTGAGGAGGTGGTGACGACTACAAGAGGGTGAGTCGTATTCTTTCTATCAAAATCAAGCCGATATGGTACTCTATCCTTTGACTCCGATCCTTCTGCTCCGTATCATCAATTGTAAAATATTCTGGGACACAATTTGTTATCCAAATTTTTCTGACATGAGAATCCCAACTAACAGTCACGGCCACGCCAACACAGCCCGGCCTCTTCCCCCATCATCACGTTTAGCTCATCGTCCCTTGCGAAACTCTCCCTCAGCTGCGCGGCCAAGCGCCACCTTCGACTCTCTCTCCTCGCGTATCGACTCCCTATTCTCCTTTTAGTGATTGCCTCTTCTCTCCTCGCCTACATGCGCTCGCAGATCCTCGCCAAACGCTCCGATGCTGCACGTGTTCCGTCTCTCGTTGGTATGACCCTTGATCGTTTGGCTACGCAAGCTGCTTTGCATGCTCGAGGCGAAGCGTTGGAACCGTACATTTCTGTTGGCCAATTGCGCGATGATGTGTTGCGTGATGAGCTGCGACGACAGCGACGCGAGGAGCTCTGGAATCGCGTGAAGAAGATTGTGGAAACCAATGCGAATGTGCGGGCGTCTGTGCGGGAAGGACGTGGTGGTGATGTGTCGCGGGTTTGGGAGTGGATTGGTGGAATCAGGGCAATTGGTGGCAGTGCAGATTTGGAAACGCCTGGTAGCAATCGCTTGGAGAGCTCGAAGGTTCGGTTCTCATTGATGCCGTCGGAGACGGGGAGTGAGGTTCAGACAACCCCTGCTACTCGCGAGATGAAGAAGTGGGATGAGGGGAGGCCTGTTTACTGAGATTGTTTTCCGCTCTATTGCCGTTTCGCGCTCAAGCCGTCCGTTTTCGTCAACATTTTCTTATTCTTTTGTATATAATTTACTGGGTGTACTATTTTCTCCTTTGGCAGGTCGTTGGGCGAACCGTAATTTCATACTGCAAAGTTGTTTCTTATGAGTTAGTCGATTACTAGATAGCTAGGTAGCTACTCAAACCGAAAGATATCCAAGCTCTATGTCCTCAATCCCTTAACTTATGATTTGAAGCCCTGACTACGGGCCGAAGAAGATGGTGCCCCGGACGGTGTTACGGAGCACAAGCCGAGATGCGAATTGTCCGGGATTTTTCGGGATTCTTTCGTGGCTCCTCGCAATCAACTAGAGGCGGCCAACCCACATCAATTCGGGCTGTTGGTTTAGTGGTATAATACCCCCTTAGCATCTTCTCATCGGGATCCCGACGAGGGCGACTGGGGGTGGTCCGGAGTTCGATTCTCCGACAGTCCAATTCATTTTTTGCCTCTCTTCGCGCTAGTAAATCAGTGTTCTCCTCCGAGATCCACTTGTGTCTTCTTTTCTCAATAACTCACAATTATTTTTGCATTGCTTCTATTCCGCTTTGAAAGACTTTTTAGCCAGACGGTACATAATACCACGATTGCGAATGTTTGAAATAAGTTCTCGATATAACTAAGTATGTCTTCCCGGAAAAGTAGGAAGGAAGGACAGCCGAGCGCGCCTTTCTAATTGATGAACCGAACAAAAAGAGAAAGAGCGATCAAGCGTACCTTCTTGATTGATGGACCGAACAGGGAAGGAAAGTGCAACCCACGGTGCCTTCCTAAGCCAAGAACAGAACAGGAAAGGAAAGGGCGTTCCGCGTGCCTTCCTCAATCAGAAACAGAAAGAGCGACCCAGCGTACCTTCCGATTTCAAATCCGAATAGGAATGGAAGGAGCGACTGGGGCGTGCCTTCCTATCTCAGAATCCGACCAGAAATGGAAGGGACGACCGGGCGTACCTTCCCAATTTAAAGAAGTACAGGAAGGGAAGGAGTGACTCATCGTGCCTTCCTTGTATATCAAGATCTAAAAAGGAAAGAACGATCCGGCGTGCCTTCCTATTTCAAGAGAGGAAAGAACGGCCGGGTGAAAAGAAAGAGCGACCTACGGTGCCTTCCTATTCAAGAAACTGAACATGAAAGGAAAGAGCGTCCCCCGTTCCTTCCTAGTTCAAGAGTAGACCAATGGAAGGTGCCGCCCAGCGTACTTTCCTAATGAGAAGCCGAACAGAAATGGAAAGAGCTTTCTGCGTGCTATCCTCGTCCAGGAGCTGACTAGTAGGAAGGGAAAGGGCGACCCAGTGCAGTTGCACTGTCCTCGAATATCTGGATTTAAAAAGGGAAGGAGCGACCAAGCCTGCCTTCCAATTTTAAGAGGGGGCCAGGAGGGCAATAGGTGAGCCAGACGAAGGACCGCGAAATATCACGAAAGGCATGTTGAACAGTAGAAGGTATATCGAATTCCTCATCCAACATTCGGACCGATTATGTTAACAGAGCATACAGTACATACAAAATCGCGGGTACACGGGATATCCACAGAAAGAAATTCAAAAAAAAGATGACCACGCGCACAAAATAGAAAGAACACCAAGCAGATACCCATACCTCCCAAAAAAGAACTCAAAAGTCAAGGCCGTATATGTACGTGGACATACGAGTGCTATGTACCTAGAATATGAAATTCGTTGGAAACCATTAGAGATAACCGCTCAGGAGAAAGGAAATGCTTCCAAGTAGTGTATGTGCGCCTTGTAGGTTGTGCTGCTTGCTGCGGTGGTGAGGCTGCTGACAGCTGCACGGAGTTCTGGATAATTCATACAGTTGTTGGTGAGTTACGTGACGGAGATTCAATATCGGATCAATGTCCATTCGATGTCGATGTCGACGTTGACGTTGACGTTGATACTGGCGCAGGGCACTCGCGCACGACGGTGTCGATGGCCTGGGCAACGTATTTCACGTTCTTGGTGTTCACTGTGGATGGTTCAATGGTCAGCCTTTTGTCACTCCCTTTTTTCCTATTGGTTTGTCACGATATTTGAAAACGGACTGGGCTCCGGGGATGGGAACACAAAATCCTTGTCACTTTGTGACGTGAGGGAAACACACCATGGATGATGGAGGGGAGCGCGGGGGTGAAGGATGCCGCATGGCGTGACGGGTTTGACCCTGCATTCGCGACGGGAAGAGAAACAAAACAGAAAGATATAAAAAAGCGACGCTGCTCTGCAAGGAACAAAAATGATATGGAAGGAAAAGAGTGTTTTAACTTACATCCAGAGATCGAAATACGTCCCGAGTCGAGAATGTAGATGTGATATTTTTGGAGCAGGATCCGGACCTGATCCTTGGTCAGGCCTGTGTATGAGAACATGCCGATTTGGTTGATGATGTGCTCCCATGTGCCGGGTGTGTTGAGGCGCTTTAGCTCGTCGTACAGTGCACGACGCATCGACTTGATACGGCTGCTCATGGTGATGAGGTCCTGCTTCCAGTCTTCCTTGAGGGCTGGGTCGCCGAGGACGGTGGCGGCAATTCTTGCGCCTGTGATAACTGGTTAGTATGCTCACATCGATATTTCTAGTTTTCTGCTGACACGTACCATATGCTGGTGGAGTTGAGATCTCTCCTCTTTGCAACTCGACGACCTGACTCCGTGCCTTTGCAGCAGCGTCGGCAGTGCGGCATACCAAGTGAAATGCACCCACGCGTTGGCCGTACAAGCCCAGATTCTTGCTGAAGCTCTGAGCGACGCACAGCTCCATACCACGCGAGGCGAATTCTCGAATAGCCCAAGCGTCATTGTTCAAATCACCCGACGCAAATCCCTGATACGCAGAGTCGAAGAACGGGAACAGACCCTTACGCTCGCAGAGGTCGGCGATCTTATGCCACTGAGCCCGTGTTGGGTCGATACCCGTTGGGTTATGCGCACAGGCGTGTAGGAGGATTACATCACCCTTCGCAGTTTCGTTCTCCAGCGTCTTCATCATGCCCTCGAAATCAAGCGTTCGCGTGGGTGCATGGTAGTACGGGTATGTGCGACGCTCCACGGGGCTACCGCTGGTTCCCGACGACACGAGGTCCCAGAGCAAGTGGTGATTGACCCAGGTTGGGTCTGAAATCCAGACTTTTCGTTTCTTGCCGTGCACCAAGGGCGGGAGGAAGTCTGCGAGAAATCTCGCACCAATGTGGTTGGCACCTGTGCCTGAAACGGTCTGCACGCTGGCGATGCGATCGTTTTCGATGGGTGAGGTGTGGCCGCCAAACACTAGGTCTCGGGCCAGTTCGATAAAGGGTGCATAGCCGGGAATGGGGAGATACTCGTGGTCAAAGGTTGGGTCTTCCAGAAGACGTGCTTCGGCCTGTTATCTAGTTCAGCTCTTGACCTCCAATCTCGAAACCAGGACGAAATGACTCACCTTCTTCACAGCAGGTAACCTCCAGCTCTTTGCGTCGTTGTCTCTATACACACCGGCTCCCAGGCTCACCTTGTCAGGGAACGGGTCGGCAGCAAATGTGCCCATGAGGGCAAATACCTCATCGTGAGGTGCAGTGGTCAACTGCGCAAAAAGACTCTCTGGCTGCATGGGCGCCATGTGTTCAATGACTGAATGACTAGATTTGAGATGAGAATCCCACGATGATGAGTCTGAGGGTATATCTAATCTGTCGATTGCTAGATAATTGTTGACTGAGGATACGGAGTTATATCCAAAGATGTCTCGAGTTTATACACAGCAACGGGAATATGCCTGCAACACCGGACGCTGGACTGGTATCTGATTCTTCTTAGGGAGAGAAAAAGATGCGCCGAGTCTAAGCAAAGCACACGCCTTTAAGCTTCTCCCAGACCCACGGATTGAGCCTGCAGCGCCCAAAATACGTAATGCACAGAAAAGGCGATTGCGATGGCAATTCACCGTGGCCGCGGATACTCACGGGCAAGTTGCACGAACGAGCAGGATTCGCCCAGCTCTCGGTTTCACGCGTGGCACTCGGCCTCTTTTCTTTTTCTTCTGCTCCCACGATCCTTTCGGTTTTGTGTTTCTTCTTGACGTCGTTCTTTGCTCCTGATGATACTGCGTCTTGAATTTTTTTGTTGTCGTGAGTCACGTCTGCTGCGAATTTGCTCACTCAGGGATTCCATTGCCACGCACAGAGCCGCCGTAATCGGGGGCTGAGATGGGGTCCGCGGCCCGTCAGTCTGTCCAATCACAGAGCCTGTCCGGCTAGAATGCCGACTTGCGCGTTATGTCACGGCGACATCGTGTTCGCCAAACAGCCGCAGTGCATGTCTCGGATTAATATGCTCTATATCTGCTTTTTCCTAATAGATATGTACTGGACGAAGTATGTACCTACTGTGGTATTAGGCGTAAGACGAGCAAGGACTTATTAGCAGGCGAGTCCTCTGCACCACAAACAAACATTCCCAACAACCAACCAGCATACCCGCAAGGACCTCGGGGCATTACCCTGAACTCTCCGGCTTCCAGCCGCGGGATTGTCGGTATCAATTGGCCCGCAAGTGATACCAATTAGGGCTCAGGGCTAGGGTTGACCCCGGAGGCTCAGGCGCGATTTCCGGCATCGGGGAAAGTACGGACTTACCCTTCTAAGACTGGCGTCGGACAATTGGAGCTCCGTGGGATCCCTGAAATGTCCGCGTCCAGCCGCTGCTGGGTCAAGTGACTTGAGATTTGCCAAGATACGAGGCCTGAAGTAGCCGGCAGTTAGGGATCCCGAAGAAGCAATATCAACCACAGATTCACAGATGTGACGGCATGCATGCAGCACCAGAATGCGAGATGAGAAAATACAGGTACCAGACGATGGTCCTGGTTTATGGCTGAATGAGCTGAGTGTTGTCTGATAGTACAATCTATGTCTGATATCCCAGGTTCCTTGATGCCGCCATCACAGATATCTATGCCCACCATGTAGTATACCCATCTCTTTACGTTGCCAGTTTCTTGCAAAACGGATCAATAGACGCATCTTCTTGTCGAATATACTCCATGGTCGTAGCGATCTCCTCTGCCACCTCCTTGCTATAGATATGCTCAATCAATGCCAACATGCCATCTATCCCCGCACTGACACCCGAAGTCGTCCAGATATTCCCATCCACCACCCAGCGCGCCTGCTGAACCCAATTGACCTTGGGATACTGGGCCGCAACTTTCTCAAATGAGACCTTGTTCGTCGTTGCATTTCTCCCATCCAGGATGCCCGCTAGAGCCGGTATCTTCGAGCCCGTGCAGACAGTAAACACATACTGCAGCGTCGGATATAGGTCACGCACGAGTTTCGACGCAGCCTCCATCATCTGCACGTCATGAGTACCCCATCCTCCTGGGATGAGCAAGACGTCAATCTTCTCAGGTGGATTATCGAACGTGTGCGTGGGCACGACGCTCTGTGCGAAATGCACCTTCTGGCCCCAGTTTACGTTGGCGCGGGGTAGCGGGCTGGTGCTGACGGGGTCCATGGTTGGAGCGAGAATGGAAAGAGTGATGGCATCGTGGCCGGCGAGGATGTTGAGGGCATCGAGCGGGCCGAATGCGTCGAGGGCTTGGAAGCCTGGGTAGAGAAGGACGGCGTAGTTGGTGGGGTGTTTGGCTCGGGAGACGCAGTTAGTGGTTTGTGGTCTGGTTGACGGGAGGAGTCGTGTAACTACCTGATGTAGTGTTGGCCATGATGGGAATCTTGTATCGACGAGTATCGTGACTCGTTCAGTGATGGCAATGGAGAATATAAAGCTGAAATATTGTGAGCTGTGAAGTCTCTCAGTTGAACAGGGAGATGGGCGAGGGACTTGACTCTTATGTTTCCTTCAGCGCTCTTGCCAACTGCGGAGTCACACAAGTGTTAGGTTTGCTCTCCACGCCCTTTCCATCTTGAGCAAGGTTCTCGGAGACAACAACAAATAAGGGGTGGCAGGAGTAATTTCGATAGGAAATCATGCTGAATACCAGCATTCAATAGATTACATCAAACCATAGGGTATATACATAAAAGCTCAATGTACACAATCAGAATCATCTGTTGTCGCAATCAACCAAAGTCAACTGGGGGCAACCCCCTTTCTCTAACAGCATCGTTCACGCCCTCTCGAATCTTTTGAAGAGCACTCTTCCAGGCCTCCAGGGACTGCTTCTGGTCGTTAGAACCAGACTTCGCAACCTCTTCCTGGCTATCCCCGCGGTCATCATTACCATCATCACCATCACCCCCCTCCAGTAACCATTCCAACCATTGAGTCAAAGTAACCGCCTTTGCGACATCCCGCTCCTCAATAATCACCCGCTTCAAGTACCTGGCCAGCGCATTTACATCCTCCTCAAACGGGCCTTCAAGCTTGAATGACCCGTACCACTCGCCCAACGCTTCGCGCAGTTCAGGCAGTGATGAGAGTTTACGCGACGTAAACGTTGGCTTGGGCGGCGGTGGATCAAAGTGCAGTCGTCGTTGATCAGGCGGACGATCAGGACGCTGATTATTACTTGTTGCCGATCTGCGCGCCGTAGTGACAGGCAGGTTTAGTCCCGCTCGTCTTTGCAGACGGGAGCGTTTATGTTCTTCGAGGACCTCGCGGCGGATGTCTTCTGGCAAGGCTGCTAGAAACTCTTCCGAGATACCCTCTGCGTATTCTCCGGCAAGTGATGTTGTCCCCGTATTCTCGTTTCCGCCGGGCGCCGCAGACGTCGAGGAGCCTGGTCGGACGATAAAACTCGACTGTGTCAGGGTTGAGTTCCCATTTGATCTGCTGGTCGTAGGCCGTCCACGACCTCGAGGGGCACGAGGTTTCGTCGGAGTAGTCCTGATTTTTGGCCGTATGGCACTTGGTTCGGGTGATGCGTATCTTGTGGGGGTTTGGGGAGATCGTTGATAATAAGCCAATACCTCTGCCCGTACGTCTTCTGGAAGGGCGCCTAATGCTTCTGGGTCGAGCTGTGATTGAGGAGGCAGCGCAACGGACGACTGGGGCCGGGAGGACCCTTTCGTAGGACTTCCAAAGACGTCGACCCGTGATTGTTTGTTCATGGAAACGAATCTCGATCGAATATCCCCTGGAAGCTCGGCCAGAACCTGGGAGTTGGCTTGCGAAGGCAATATAAACTGTGTGCCCGTAATGTTCAGCGGCTTCTGTGAATCGTCATTCAAAGTGGGTGTAGGCTGTATAGGTATATGCGACTCTACTTTGCGGGGAGTGGCTATTTCATCTGGGTCTGGCGAAGAGGCACGTTTGCGAGGACTGGGGGCAGCGAAATTCAACTGCCGTTGGCTGCTCTGCAGTTCACCAGAGGCGTCGTGTTTCAGGGGCTCGAGTTTTGTCATTTGCACGCCAATTCCTCTGAGGTCACCTGGCGAAAAATTGAAACTTCTGAGAATCGAAACTGCTTCTTTCCCAATGACATCGGTCGCGTTGGTCGAGACCCCTAAGACAATACTCTTGTTGAACGTATCACACTTGCCATGCCCAAGATGTTTTGGCGGCTCCAGTGGTGCATCGGGAGCCCGTCGCATGATTCTCATCGTCAGCTGTTTTCCTTTTACCCCGTTCTCCATCAGCCTTCTGTGCAGTTCACCACACAGACTTTGGACGAATTCTTCAGCTTGTGCTTGAGTGACAAAACGGATTCCCCAGTTGATTTCAGCAGATACCGACCTCCGAGGTACGACGTCTCCAACTTCAGCGTTATCAATACCTCTGGAGTATTCCCATAATTTTGTTCCGGTTTTGGGTCCAAGTGTGGAAGTAAGCCTCTCTTTTGTAAGCTGACGGATATCCTTCACATATTTCACTCCTAGCTCTTCCAGTTTGGCCCCCAAACTATATGCCACCCCAGGTAGCTGCTGCACTGTAAATTCCCCTATAAAGTCAAGGACTTGGTCTGGTTTCAGTTGAAACTGGCCAGCAGGCTTCGCTTTTCGCAAGGCTAACTTGGCCTGGAGGATATTTCCTCCAATTCCCACTGAGACATCGCATCCAGTGCTTTGTTTAACCGAGTCGCGTAAACTCTGTGCGATCTCATCAGCTTTGGCCTGCTCTCTATAGATAGAGCCCTCCGAGATGCCCTTCCCATCCGAACTAACTGCCTCCAGACACACTTTGGTAATGTCCACAAGCGCTTCATCAATGCTTACGCTCTGAACTATGCCGTCAATGGCGAGGATGGCCTCGTAAAATTTCCGGCTAGCATCTTCATAAGCGGCAAAGTCATAAGGAAGCACTTTGAGTTCCGGGCACATTTGCAAGGCACCCTGCATCCACATCCCATTCTTTATGCCAAAGGCACGCGCAGGATAGTTGCAACTGGCAATCTCTGAGCCTCCTCCTGTGCCGTGCGCGATCGCTACAGGCTTATCAACAAGTTCAGGGTGCTTCCTGAGGGATACAGCGGCAAAGAAACTGTCAAAATCAACGTGCAGAATGTATCTCCGTGCTCCGGGTGCGCGCTTTTTGGGCGTCCGATGGGACGAAAGTTTCGAAAGCGTGCTTTCGTGGAGCTTCGCTTTCAACTCAGCTTTCCAAGTGGATAGATGATGAAGACGCGATTCTCGGTAATACTGCTGAATAAAATCGGGATTGACTACGCTTGAGTTTCGCATGTGTGGGTTTGAGAGTAGCTGTGCATTGTAGTCCTCCGATGTCATCGCCGCAGGGTTGTTGTCCGGCTTATTTTCCCGTTGATCCTCCTTTGTGCCTCCTGATTCGTTTTCGTGTCCAACGACCGTATCATTGTTGTCTGCCAGAGTCTGCTCTCCAGGGACCTGAGAACTGTCGGGCTGCTTCTTAGTTCCACTTGACATATCCGCTGCCGTGAAACCATCGCTTATATCATCGCCTACCTCGAGTGAAGGACGAGGAGTTGAACGAGCCCCAGACAGCCTGGGCTCAGTGCCTGACTGGGTGAGCTGCGATGTATACCAGCTGGATTCCGTCTGTTCTCGATAGCCTGAGGGCTGACTCCTGCTTTGGCTCGAGATTCGACCATCATCATTGAATTTGAGCACCTTTTGGGATGCCCCTTCGTCGATCACCCTGAAATCGTCCCAGGGCAGAAGACGACCGGCCTTTATGCTTTCCACAACCCAGGCTGGCTTGACAATCCGATACTTACGATACTCCTCGCGTTTCTTGGGCGTCAGGGAACTTGCGATGATATGCGTCGCGGTCGTCTTCCCGTCAAGGTACTGAAGAAAACCTCCGCCATGGCTGACGATAAGGTAGTGAAGATCATTCAGAGACGGCTGCGTATAACCGTTGACGTGTGCTACCACGCCTCGAAAGATGGGAGGGTTATCCGAGTTCGACCGGAGCTCCGCATCCAAGTTCTGGAGCTTCAACTTCTTGCGGCGGAAGTAATCCGTGAATCCCCCAAAATTGGAAGCACCATACTCCTCGCCCTCTTCATTGTCGAACACGTCTAGAACAAGAATCAGCAAGGCGACGCGGCTTCATGTCCAAAAATTCGAGGAACCTCACGCGACTCAATCCGCTTCCGTACGTTGGCTGAACCCGATTCCAGTCGAGAGCCCATGGTGGGGCAGCGAGAATGCGAAGATCATAACCAGCTGGACAAGGTCATCGCTGAGAGGGAATGAGGGCGTATGAAGCACTATTTCGCTTCGTTCTCCCCATCTCCACTGATGAGCTCGCTTCTGCCTCGTCGTTTACTTGAACGTTGAAGTGGCGCGCGGCTCTGCCTTACGTAATTAAAATGTCATGTGATAAAAGGATCACGTGGGCGCTAAACGCGGTTCCGGAAATCAGCTGCAGCACTAATCTTGAATTAGCCTAGCGTGGTGGATCGTGCCTGCTAATGTGGGCCCGCAGATTGTGTTTATCGTTCAATTTTTTTCGTAGCTTTAAGCGGTCGAGTTCTTTTCTCTTCTCCCTCATCAGCAACTCTTGATCACCCCAGGAAAACCGCCTGGCCATACGCTGAATACTCTTCCTAGATTTCCTTGAGAAGGGTCATTGTATTTCTTGTTGAGTAACTCTCTTGAAATTCAGCAATCATGTTCGGAACTCAGCCTGTCGCCCTGTATGCGGCCAAGGTTCCCCCAGGCGGTATTCTCGTTCCCGCGGTGCCCAATGCTTCTGCTATGGTAGGCCTCTTGTCTCGATTGTGAAGCCTTATTTAGGATATTATACTGATGTCGATGGTCAGTTCCGTGTGACGATGGCAGCTATCGACCCGGATGCGATGCCAGAGTATGCGGACGAAGCAAGTTCCAACAAGCCCCCACGGGCAACATTGAAGATTATCCGGCCGCCTCCAGGAATGGATTTGGACGACGATGATGAGGATTACTCTGACGAGGAAGATGAGGATGAGGAGGAATCTTCTGACGACGAGGCAAATGGTGGCCCCAGTGTTCCTGCCAAGGCCAAGCTGGCCAAGCAAGCCGCGAAGATTAAGGTAATAGAAGACGCCATGGACGAGGATGATGATGAATCGGATGGTGACATCGATCTCAAGGCTGCCATCTCGAAGTTGATTAAGGGAAAGGGCAGACTCACTGACGACGATGACGACGCGAGCGAGGACTCTGAAGATTTCGAGCTTGACGAAGTCGTTGTCTGCACGTTGGATCCTGAGAGGGTAAGCTTTCTATTGCGCACGGCTCACGAGAATTACGATCGTTAATCTTTTTTCTTTTCGAAATATAGAACTACCAACAAACGCTTGACTTTGTTATCGCCGAAAATGAGCGCATCTTCTTCAAGGTCACCGGCACCTACACCGTCTACCTCACTGGAAATTACATTATTCCTCTCGATGATCATGACCATGACGAGGAGGACAGTGAGGACGAGGATGATGAATATGACATGTCCCCCGATGAAGATGAGCTCGCCCTTATGATGGGAGAAGATGATGAAGAAAGCGATGAGCTCGATGACATGGAAGACCCGCGCGTTATGGAAATTGACTCCGAGGAGGAAGCTAAAATTAAAGCCCCAAAGAAGGACAGCAAGGGAAAGAACAAGCGCGCGGCGGAGGAGAACCTCGATGACATGATGGCCAAGTCTATGAAAGCAGGTGCAGAGCCCGCCACGAATGGAGAGCCATCTCTTAGCAAGAAGCAGCAAAAGAAGCTGAAGAAGAACAATGGTGAGGCTGCCGAGGCCCCTCAGAAACAGGCTGAAGCCAAACCAGCTCCAGCAGCTGCAAAATCAGACAAGAAAGTTCAATTCGCCAAGAACCTTGAACAGGGCCCAACTGGCTCAACACAGCAGAAAAAGGAGGCTGGCAAGGCTGAGGGTACCACTGGTACTCTGGGTGTGAAGGAAGTCCAAGGCGTCAAGATTGAAGATAAGAAGCTTGGAAAAGGTGCTGCCGCTAAGAAGGGCGACAAAGTGTCGATGCGTTACATTGGCAAACTTGAGAATGGCAAGGTGTTTGATGGTAAGTGACTGGCATTCTTCCAAAGTTACAACCAATTCGTGCTGACAGCTGTCCCTCTAGCGAACAAAAAGGGAAAGCCATTCAGCTTCAAGCTGGGTTCTGGCGAAGTGATTAAGGGGTGGGATATCGGCATTCCTGGCATGGCTGTCGGCGCAGAACGCAGGATAACTGTTCCTGCTCATCTCGCATACGGCAAGCAGTCGCTTCCTGGCATTCCCTCCAACTCGAAACTCATTTTCGACGTGAAGCTCCTCGAAATCAAATAGGCTATTAACATCTAGTCATTTGATCCTCGATACATCAGTCGTCGGGTTTCACTCACATTGTCGTGCTGACTCCCGACGATTGTTCTCTGACCAACCGTCTCTATAAAATCAAGAATGGGCTCATTTCAAGGCGTTACATTATTTGATCTCTGTGTTTTAGTCGAGATATCCCCAATAGCTTCATTGCACGCTTGTTGGAGCATGGAGGAAGGGTTCTCGCTGGTGTTGGGAACTGGGCCCTGGATATCACCGAAATAGTACAGTATGTCTTTGAGATGTCAATATTAGCACAATGAATAAATAGCTATCGGTTTCCCACCTGAATACACTCGTAGTGATCCTCCTCACCGGGTACCGCCCATCCCCGATGTTGCTGGAGCTCCTCAGGAGGCCGTGCTCATTTCCGGCAGTGGTGTCGACATCACCACACTTCACACTTCAAACTCGACACCTCACACTCCCGACAACGTTCTAACATCCAAACCACCACTTATCCCAGAGTCCGTCTCAAGACGGGGTGTTTGCCATTTGAGGCGTCTCAAAGCTCTGTACTCCGTATGCTCTCTTTCTAATCGATACAAATCCGTTAATCAATCTGGCCACCAGGAATCATAGCTTAACTCAACGAAAAGCCACAGTGCAACAGTGCCAACCACACGCGTTTTGCTGCTTTGCTCGCCAAAGTAAGTCTCGATCAAGTATTTGATTCGTGGACATGAAACGATGGCAGTGCTT
The DNA here is from genome assembly GCA_014839905.1 of Aphanoascus verrucosus. NCBI lineage: Eukaryota > Fungi > Ascomycota > Eurotiomycetes > Onygenales > Onygenaceae > Aphanoascus > Aphanoascus verrucosus. Next base: position 275,274 of record JACRYM010000014.1, on the reverse strand, counting down.
TCCTCTGCACTCAATCGGTCCCGGCTTCCTGTCGTCGATGGCGGCTTGTTCCTTCTTCGTTATACACGAGGACCGTCTCTCACGGCTGTCTGAGCGAATATGGCTCTTCTTCAGGTCTCTGCTGCAACTTGTCTTGTGCTTCTGTGCATCAGGCTCAGTCGGCAAGCAAGCAATATTGTCATATGCATTACTTTTCTTATCAAACACCAGAGTTGAACTGGGACAATCCCAATCCTCTGCTAGCTCTCGTTCAACAACTTACAGACTCTATTCATACGCCATCGCGCTTACAACGCTGTCATGGTCGCCCAGCGGAGGATGAGTACGTCCTCCAGAACCCTCTTTGACCATCTGGCGCAAGACCAACTGCCTGAACACGACCTGGAACCCATGGAGTTTCCGAGCAACCCGGCGACATCACCCTCTGGGAGCTCGAGTGGGAATTCTCGAAGTAAAGACAATGTTCGACGCTTCTTGAGAAGTAGCAGATCGAAACTGCTGTCGATGTTGAGACTAAGGAGTAATGGAGGCGGGACGGGTAGTTTGGTCCTCTCTGTTCTATAATTGATCCTCACATTGACGATATCTATCTAGTAGACAAATTGCCGACCTCTTTCCAACCCGAAGTTGTTGTTTCTATTACCAATGAAACTACGTCCGGCGAAAACGCTGCTCTATATCCCTTGACCCATGATGAGGTTGCCGACATAGACGGTCTGCCTCCCATATTGCTGGGCCCATCTAGCTCTTCGATGCTGCCCAGAAACCCAGCCCTTTGCCATCGTGAAGGCGTGATTTGCATGAACAAGCGCCATTCGGATAGGTGCTCCCGTGCCATCGAAGTGGAGGACACGGGTAGTAGACGTTCAACATCTCACGTCTCTCGGCGCCACTCTAGCCCTGGCTTGACCGACATCTTGTCTCATAAGCTCTCTACCACTTTTGGCCATCCTACTGTTATTCATCGTTCGAATCTCCGCCGCAGGCCGAGTATCCGCGAGTTCTCTGTTGTCTCCCCAGGACCCAGAATTCTTGACTTGCAGAGACTGGGGGATAACGCGCAAGACTCTTCAAACTCTTCATCCTTGAGTCAAAATGGAAGTGGCTCTTCTCCCCGCAGCCAGTCTACTAACCCAACTTCCGATGGTTCCCCATTGTCACCTGTACCCAAGAATCTGCACAAACACAAACAGTGCAACAAAGAATGCTCTCCAGGCCCCGATACTTTTCAAGATCGGGCTGGCCAGCCCGACATAATTACTCCTACGGTTGTTACTGTCGAAGCTGCAGCATCCGCAAAAGTCTTCTTCGAAACATACTTCAACGAGTTATTTTCCGCAGAGTCGCCACGCTCGCAACGTCAGCGTGAGTTGGAGGAGCGATTATATATTTCCAATCTTTCTCCCGAAGAGCGGGCCAGGATAAAACTGGCGTGGTACCGGCAAGAAAGCGAGCACCTCCGACAAGATCGTGCTTTGAGAAACTGGTCCAACTGCCCTAGACTCAAAGAAAGTTTATCCACCGCAGGCTACGATGTCATTGGGGTTCTTGGCAAAGGTAGCTTTGGCGTCGTCCGCCTTGTGAGGGAAAAGCAAATCTTCAAAGAGCGCAGTGAAGCATCTAGCCCGGAGGTTAACGGGAAGCAAAGCCATAAAATGTCTAATACAGTTGATGTCCTGAAATCGGCGATTGACGGAACTAGGGCCTCTCGTCGCAAAGACCTAAGGAAGCTGAAAAGGGATGTTTACGCCATGAAAGTTATCCGAAAATCAGACATGATTCGAAACTGCCAAGAGGGACATTTACGAGCAGAGAGAGACTTCCTCGTTGCCTCTGCAAAATCTCGGTGGATTGTTCCTCTTATAGCCAGCTTTCAAGACGCGCACAACTTGTATCTTGTTATGGACTACATGGTTGGCGGGGACTTTCTTAGCTTGCTTGTGAGGAAAAACTTCTTACGTGAGGACGTGGCCAGGTGGTACGTCGCTGAAATGATTCTTTGCGTGGAAGAAACACATCGCCTCAGGTGGATTCATCGAGATATAAAGCCAGACAACTTCCTCATCTCAGCTTCTGGCCACTTGAAGATCTCTGATTTTGGCTTGGCTTTTGATGGCCATTGGTCTCACGATCAGACTTACTTCATCAATCAAAGGCAATCCTTGATGTCGAGATTGGGAATAGAGGTTGAAGGAGACAAGAAAGATCGTGAGGCCGCCAAATTGGCAGCTGCGGAAGGAGCTCAGAACGGCGACGGACGTCCACCTTTGATTCCGGCTCCTGGCCCCGATGATGATATCCTCCACTGGAGAAATCGAAGGGAGAGAAAACGCTTTGCGAGAAGCGTTGTGGGAACCAGCCAATATATGGCCCCAGAGGTTGTTTGTGGTGAACCGTACGACGGGAGGTGTGACTGGTGGAGTGTCGGTGTTATCTTATATGAGGTACAGTACTCCCGTAACCCTAGCCTTTCTACGTCCTCCTACCGTGGTTTGCGTGCTAAACATGGTAGTGCTTATATGGGTTTACTCCATTTGCGTCAAGAACAAGGCAAGAAACGAAAACGAAAATACTGGTGAGTGTGTCCGGATTGCCCGATTCTTGACTTGATTGCTGAATGGCATTAGAATCATTCTGAGACACTTTACTTTCCCGTGGAGCGCCCTTCTGATCTTCTCATTTCCGATGATGCTGTTGACTTGATCTTGCGGATGTTGACAGACAAGAAAACCCGTCTATGCTCTCCCAAATATATGCTTAATGACTACGTCCACACGAATAGAAAGCCGGGGGAATTGGATGGTTACCCGTCTAACGCGTGCCTCAGAACTTACCGTGGAGATTATGTGTATCCGGATGATGCAACGGATCTTAAAAGCCATCCGTTCTTCAAGGGCACTCGCTGGGATGAACTTCACTACCGAACACCTCCGTTTGTACCAAAAGTTAAAGGGTGGGAAGACACTAAATACTTCGATTGTCAGCAAGTAAGCGATGTACAAGACTCGACGAGCGAAGAGAGTGGTCCTGATGAGGCGGACCAATCGTTTGGGGAAACTTTGGAGAAGTGCGCAAAATCCGAACCAAAACGGCTAAGCACTGGGACAAAGTCGGGAAACAAATCCAAGATAGGCAAATTGAGTCGGGTTATCAACATACAGAGTAAGCCACATAAAAAGAAGCGGGAGAAGAAACGAGCTCGTGACAAGATTTTGCGAGACGAGAAAACAGGGAAGATCGCATTGGAAATGAGAAAGAGAAATGCCTTTGTGGGGTACGCTTATAGACGTCCTAAAGATGTGCTGCTCGCGTTCGAGCCAGAACGAGGCCGGTCTCTTACCCAGAGCGATAGGTAGAACTCAGATTTGGTCTCCGTGACTTAAATGTTGCGGATCCCGTTCTTATAACCGGTTGGGACTCGAGCGTGCAGGTTCTTTTTATTTCTATCTGCTCTTCCTTCATTTTAGCGGTCTTGTGGGCACTTGTTCTGGGCGCTGTTTTCTCTGATACCCTTGAGGTTTGCTGGACTGCGGTTGACACATTTGTACCCATAAATGAACCCGCAGGGTTAGGCCCAATGAAATATTTTTACTAAACTCCTCTTCATTGGTGGTGATACAACATGGCAGTTGAAAGAGGACAAGGGGTTTTCATCGTATTTCCTGTCGCACAAAAGGCGCGGACATAGCGGACATACTGTACATACAGAGACCATAACTAGTCCATCTGTGATAGAGGTAAGAATATTGCAAGTGCAGAGATATAGTAGTGGTACACGCAGGGGAATCTCAATGAAATAGAACGGGTTTTTGCCAATAGAAATTAAGGGATACGGGCGGAAGGTAATAATGTCATTTGAAACGCAAGTGAAGATCAACATGTTAGGTCATGAGCAGATCAAAAAGGGGTATTTTTGCGAGTAGTAGAGAACCGTCCATGCTTTCAAATACTGCAGGGGAATGATCAAGGTGCTGGAGCGCCCATCATGAAGGCCGTCGCGTTGCCACCGTCCTCGGGCCTCATGGTGCCGTTTAGAAGTGGACAGAGTCTATGAAGATTCGTCAGTTTAATACTCTTGAAGCGTTACAGATACATTGGGGAGAAGAGTTGCATACTTTTTGTTTGTCTTGATATGTCCGACCTGTCCACAGTTGGCACATTTGCGCTGCGTTGCGCCCTTTGGCGGCGCTATGCTGGGGGCGGGTGAGTTGGCTACATCGGGAGATCCTTCTCTGTTGTCGGTTACGAGGGACTTTTGCTTTTCGCGGGCGTGACGGCGCTCCTTGTTGCGTTGGAGGCGTTGGAGTTCTTCTTGAATACTGTGGAGTAGGTGGTTAGTATCTGAATTTGATGTTTTGTATTGAGGAAGCGGGTTTACATACTGTCTCATGCGACGGGCGTCGGTTTCGGGGTCTCCGGTAGGAACCATATCGGCAGCTCTAAGGTAGGAATCAGCAAGTCAGAGGATAAACTCAAAGGAAAGCACTGAATGAGGTGGACATACGATAGCTCTCTCAGTTCCGTTTCATATCGGTGTTTCTGATATTGTTTGATGACCCTTGGATCTTTAACAATTTCTTGTACTTCTTCAATCTGCCCCTTTGAATTCCTAATTTGTCGGGTGATTTTCATTATCTTGCCGCTTTGACTGGACGTGCTCAATCTGCTAAACTGGCTTGTGGTATCATCGTCGCGACGGCTTAGGAGTGGAGTTCGTCGCTCGAGTGCAGACGGTTTGCTGAATAAATCTTCGGCCTCGTCAACGTCCATATCACTCTCCTCGTCCGAATGTTCAATCGTGGTCGAAAGACTCTTCTTTTGGCCTTCCCAGATCCTGCGGATTGCATCTTCGTATGACTTTTGCTGACGCGCGACGTTATAACTGTGACCACCGAGTTCTTTGAGTCTTTGGGCGTCGAGCTTATCTTCAACACTTTCCCCGACAGCCCTGAAACCACCTTTCATGGACGTTTTGATGAAACTAAAACCCTCTCCTCGACCGGTTGGATCTCCTTCACCATGAAGCTGCAACATTGCCTTCCCCTGTGACGCAAGTAAGAAGTTTCTTGTTGCCTTCCAGGGAGCAAGCTGTTGTTCCAAGCTATCACCTTCCTTATCGCCGTCATCATCTTCATCTTCTTCGCGGTCGTAACCTGCATCATGAAGGTATTGTAATCCGACCTGCATCGATTCAAGAAGGCAAATGTCTTCAGGCTTGACATATCCACGTAAGACGTCCTCGTCTGGAATCGGTTCACCGGGTCGCATTTCCCACTCTTTGTGTTCTTTCGAGAATTGCAAAAACTCTTTCATTTTTTGGCGATTCTGCATATCGGTTGATTCTGGGAAATGTTCGGTGATGTCAGCGACGCTGACTCTGTGGTTCTCATTTTTCTTAATCAGACGGTACGAAACCATCTTCAGTCGGTTCTTTGCCGCAGTTGTGACCTTGCGTGAATGTGGGCCAGGTACATCGACGGAGGGGAATTGTTGTCCAGCAACATATAAGTTATCGATTTTCCGCATATAATAACTTGCCCCGTCGACACCCGTACTATTTCTGATGACCAGAAAATCCGTATGTTTCGGTTCTTGACGGAAAATAGGAGCACGAAACATGCCTGTGGCAATGGCGCTCGTGGTTTCGCCAGGGTCAACATGACCAAATGAAGAGAACGGGCTCTTGTCTTCTGGAAGAAGTACTGCCGTCTCGCCAATTTCTCCCTTTGGACGAACTCCGTCTTCGGCATTTTTCTTCCGATAATAATTGATCACCCTGCTTCCCATACCAAAGTTTGAAAGCATCATTGGATGTTCCTCGGAGTATTCAAGCAACATGATATGCGAATTATCGGCCGCAGAGAGAGATTTTGTAGAGTCATAAAGGGTTTTCGTATCTTTACCTTTCTGATGTTTTCTTTTGATGAAGGCCGGCTTTGTAAAGGTGATTGGGAGATTTGGGAAAAAATTGAGAACGGGGCGATGGAAAGACCGGGCTTCTTGTCTTGCAAGCTTAGTCTTATAGTAGGGCCACTGCAGTCGTATAGCAGGCATGCTGTGCTCCAGCACAATATTACCCAGGGTGCTGCGGACTTTGTCACGGTGGTTCTCTTTCAACCGTTCGTAGGCTTCATCGTTTGATACGTTATAGCGTTGCATCAGCCGCTTGGTGAAGTGGCCAGACACGTCACTAATATTCTGGGCTCCTCCAAGCTTCATTCCTCGGCTGGATTGATCCGGGGTTATTTCATCAACAAGAAGATAAGGGTCGTTCATGTCGAGGACAATCTTCTTTGCAAGTTTGGCAGTAGTGGCTACAGGCTCATCCAGCAACGGTAAGTCGATATGCGAAAGAGAAAGGTATTCACTGGGATCTTTGCCAAGTTTGCGCTTCTTTGCTGGCTGGGCAGATTCAAAAAGCCAGTCATCTTCGTCCTCGTCGAACTCGTCATTAGGCGCCGGGGGTGTAACCATTTCAATCTCTGCTTCATCGGGGAGAGCATCCTTCACCTCCCAGTCTGTACAAATAAACTGGAGATCCTGCATAGTGACTCCTCCAGGAAGCTCTTCGTTCCAGTCATCTTCGTCTAGGTCCATGATATCGCTGAGAGTATCCTCGTTGGTTGGAGGAGGTGTGATGACGGTAAGAGGGGCTAGTTCCACCTCTCGGCCGTATCTTGTCTTGCCGTTGGAATGAAACATGCGTTCTTGATCCTGGGCCAGCTCGACCTTTATTTTTGTAGGGACCACTCGCTTCGGTGGCTTGCTTGGCGTCTTCCCAATATAATGGGATCTCTTTGGGGGAAGCAGCTCTAGAAACCGGGGCATAGCGTTGCGGTCAAACTTTGGCCATAGAGATGCCAACAGCTCTTCGTGGTTTTCCGGTGGTGCCGGAGGGTTGTCAGGGCCATATGCAGACATGGCGAATAGAGATTGCTGCAGTTGGTATTGTTTCAACGTCTCTGGGTCCATATCCGTAGGAGTGGGGGATTTCTCAGATCTCTCCTTCTCCGCACCGCCAAACATCGCATCGACATCATCTATTGGGGAATTCATCGCAGATTCTTCAGCCGCCAACTGTGCCGGCCGTGGCAGACCCAGCGCATGGGGTTTATGCGGTACCTCCGCGATAGGTGATGACGGCACATCTCCAAACAAATCATCAAGCTCGTCGCCCTCTGGCTGTCCATGAGCCTCATTTTGCAAATCTCTCGCGAAATTGTCCCAGCTATTATCCTGCGCTTCTACCTTTTCGTTTGCGACACCTTGCGGAGGTAATGCCGGTTCTTCATCTGGAAGATCATCGTCGTCATCGATATCTTCATAGTCGACAGCATCGTCTGCTTTTTCTCCGGGCTCCAACTCCCTAGCCATAAACTCCAGCTCTTTGGTGTTTGTAGGGGAGTTCAGGTCCCTCATAAAAGTATCGAAGGGATCATCTTCGGGCGGCTGGGCGCCGTTCGGCTGTGTAGGATGAGACATATCTGTGGTAGGTGGTTCGGAGACGTTTAGCGATCCTGCGCCAGAGGTATATGAAGCGAGAGGAATGGCGATATAGCTTCCGACGGCGAACAGATCCGTGAACCGTTGGTTCGAGTAGAGGAGCACGCAGTGGGGAGGCTCACAGCACTCATCGAGAGTTCGTTGACTTTCAACACTAGCAAAAAGAACAAAGTGAATAGGTGAAAGGATTATTAAAAGCACTCTAAGAAGCAAGAAAAAAAGTCCAAAGCAAAGCTGTTTGTGCTGTAGTCGGTGTTGAGCTGCTCAGCAAAAGATGAACGGAAGCTGAGAATCGGACCTGTCACGTGACTCAGATCTGGAGCTACCTGCTTACGTCACGATGGTGAGGCTCTTCAATAGGGATGCGCTGTTGCAACTGAATAGCTTCATTGTTGCTATTATTCGCTCTATTCTTCTTCAAATACAAAGTTGCCATAATAAATACAAAGCGCCTTGCTGGCTCCATCCGTGCAATAATGCATTGCCATCACCTTCTTCCCGTCATTCACCAATGCCGCCAGCTGCCTAAGATCGGAACTTCGCGGTAAGAAGAGGGCTATGTCAGGTGTAAACACGGAAAATTCCGAGTATAGCGTTTCTATCGTGTAAGGCTCCATTGTGGACAAGTTGAAGACCGTATCAGACCGATATCCAGGCCCTAGAGCTAGTGTGTTAGCACTGTGTTGACTCTTGAGGTGTGCGCGATATAGGTCTAACTTACCACCCCAAGGTGGACTTGCAAAGATCACACTATATGGTGCTAGGTCTTTCAGCTGGTTCTTGAGGATCTCAAAACAGTCCCCTTGGAACCAAGTAATTTTGTCCTCAACACCATAGATCCTCGCGTTGTGTTTGGCGCATTGGAGAATCGCAGGATTCTTCTCAATCGCATAGACTCTCTTCCATCTGCCAGAAAGTGCAAATGCGATCGAGTTCCCTCCAGCACCTGCAAACGCGTCTATCACAATTTTCTTCGTCTCAGGCGCTGCGGCTGTCATATGTGCCGCTATTTTACTTCATGGACGGTTAGTCTTTGATCGCTTGCAGCCTGCAACATTCATCCAGAGAGACGTACTTTGCAACAGGCTCTGGAGTCACTCCAAACCAGGCGTCGTCTGTGAGCCAAATGCCTTCATCGTATTTGGAGAAAATGTTGTAGCGCTGAGCCCAGTAACTTTTGTCAGATTAGCACAAACCTCGCCCCAAACCGAAGGGGTATATACTTCTGAATATCCCATGGGACTTCTCCACGATTGTTGTAGTGCTTAACCTCCGGGGGAGGGACCTCATCTTCAGTGGCCATGCTTCCAGGCCAGCTGTGACTTATCCAAAGCGGTCTAAGCCCTGAACGGCATGCTCATATTGGTGCTTTCAATCGAGCTAGTGGTCAGCACTGTCCTAGGAGACAGTGGCCAGCATCGTGGGTGCGCTGGGTGATCGTGAGGGTTTGAGGTTCGTTGGGACGAAACTTTTTGAGCTTGATGCTGATGTCACCAAACACACTCACGGAGCCGCATCTCATCAACAGGCCAACGCGACAAGACATTCGACTCAGCTGCCCAAATACACACGACCGGATCTCCCCAAACGCTCCAGTTGATTGGCCTTGCATTCATATTCTGGCAGTGTCTTTTGTCCGTCTTACTCAATGTTTGGCGCGTTAAATCGCTTCATTGGAAGGTTAGACTCCGATTCACCAAAGCAGCCGGGCAGCACCGCGGGGGACAATTCATATGGCTTCCAGGTGCTCCGGAACACAGATTCAGAACTTCCTCTAGAACCCTGGTTTGATTTTATAATCGGAATAAATGGCCGGCTTATTGTAAGCAGTGATGACCTCTCCGTGAATCTAGCTCGCTTGCTCACGTTCTCGATTGACAGGATGACCCTGACCCGCACCTTTTCGCGACGGAAGTGCGCAATTGCGCTGGATCAAGTGTATCCTTAGAGATCTGGAGCGCAAAAGTAATTATAACTCCACGTACCTTAACCTTGCGAGTGCGTTCATTGACGAGATTCATCAATGCCAGGGCCAACGAACCTACAATGTCATGATACCCGTCCCGTCAGAGAAACCCACGTTAGGGCTCACTTTGCAACTGGCGCCTCTCTCCGCGACACAGCATATATGGCACGTACTGTCTATTCCTTCGCCAATTAGTCCTGCTTACCTCGCTGGCCTTTTACCACACTCCGATTATATCCTAGGAACACCAAGCGGGACCTTGAGGGGCGAAGCAGCACTTGGCGAACTCGTAGAAGACCATTTGAACAGAAGTCTCACATTATGGGTATATAACAGCGAATTCGACGTCGTCAGAGAGGTGGAAATAATGCCAAACCGGAACTGGGGCGGAGAAGGCGCCCTCGGCGCTGAACTCGGATATGGAGCCTTGCACAGATTACCCGTCGGCTTGGGTGAAGAAGTCGAAGGCCCCGGGGAAGTGGTTTTTGACACGAGAACGGGCGATCTAAATGCCGGTCACACAGCTCCAAAACCGGCCCAGGGGGGTCACTTCATAGTTCCAGCGGAGCTGGCACCTCCGCCTCCGCCGCCTCCGCAAGTTGGTGGCCATGCTCTTCCTCAAGTTGCGCCGCCTCCAGGTAGGCACGGTCGCAAACCCCGCCATGCGCATGCAGCGCCGATTTCTCTTGACGACTACTTTCGTGAGAGTGAACAAAAGAGTAGGGAACTGGACTTTGTGCCATCACAAACGGGAACACCTGTTCCCCCTCCACCAAAAGCATCTGAACCTGCGAATGCGGCATCTAAATCACCGGAGAATACAGCCTCTTCAGCAGAATAGCCCGCAAGTCACGAATCTCTTTTGTGGCATGCGCCAGGAGTCGATGTCGTCTTTAGGAAGATGCCTTGGGAACACTGTTTTCAAATCTCAGAATGGTGGCCTGTAGCAAAAGAAATGTTTGTTCTAAACTTTGAAAACAAGGAGACGGATAAAGGAGTGCAAAGTCGAAGCCTTGACCTACATTCTAGATTCTACTACAATACATATACAAACATGCCCAATGGAAAAATCTTTTGGCTCTGATAACTGCCAGTCCTTGGATGATAGACTTTTGTAATTAGATGGCTTCTTTATTTGCCCTTGCTAATCCATTCCTCCAACGTCTCTCGTCCTTGTCCAATCTTTCCTTCGAGCCAAGTCCGCGCAAGTCCACTGTGGGCAACAGCTTGCGACCAGGATTCTTCCGCAACAGCCCGGATTTTTACATGCTGTTCTGCCAGGGCGGGGACTTTCTTCTCATAATCCCACACCAGGTCCGACACGTTGCGCATGGTGACTGGCAGCAGTGTCCAGGCAGCGACAGTGCCTACGGCCAGGGGAGTCGTTGTCCGCAGAAAGATGCCACGGTTTCGGGAGACAATTGAACCGGCCATGGCAGAGACCGCCACGTAGATACTTCCAGGAACAAGACGTTCTCCGGATTCGCGAGACGGTGCTAGAGAGGCTATGGTGTTGGTGAAGTTTGATTCCGCTTTCAGGGCGCGGGAGAGGACGTCGTTGAAAGCATTCTCGGCTGCGAGGGAGTGATCGTAGAGGAAAAGACGGGCTTGACGGATTTGTTTCGCCAATTGATCTGTGGGTGTCTCGTGGAGTTCAGAGGGGTTTGATGTAGTTGGAGGTAGAGGAGACGAGGATGGCTCTGGGACGGCTGGGAGAGATTTTTGTTCCGGCACGGGAGTGTTGTCGTTATCGTCGTCGTAGATTGGTTTTCGATGACACTACAGGACCCGTCAGATACCTCCTTTCTCTAGCATGAGACGTAAAGATGCAATTGACATACCGACAACTGAGATGGGGCCTCTGCGTACAGTGTCCGCCCGGGATATGCAGCGAAACCACCAGCCATCAGCACGGCAGCGCTCGTGGCAGCGGCCCTCTGAGGATGAAGTCAGTACCTGGAAGCAACCAATGCGTGCGGGAAGATCATACCTGACGGAACAACTGGTGCAGCACCATCGTATAAGTTTGAACGAACGGATGCGCCGATTGCAGAATTTCCGAGTGGGCGACGGAGTGCTTTGGAAGTTGGAGGTTGATGCACGCTGTTTTTGAGTTCTCGGCAGCACGTCGAATTTTCGGCCGCAGGCTTTCCGAGACAACAGAACTCCCAGACAAACGCTCGTACTGCATCCGATCCCAGCAGCCTCACGCCCTGTCTCGTGCACCCCAATGCGAACCCGCCATGATTAGAACGTTCAGTCGAAGGCCTTGGATCTGTCGACAATGTCTCCTGCGATTGAATGCCGAAACCCGCCGCGGCTTCCAAGGAGCTCCAGCGGCCTCTCCGTTACATCAATATACAGTCTCGAGCAATAGTTCGGACAAGGGACGAGATGACCAGACGCTACGACTTGTCTTTGACTCGAAACCGTTTTGGCACGAATTCTCCCAGCGGAAGGCCGGGACCTCCAAACGCGCCGGCTTATTACAGAACCAATACCTTACGGGTCCTGAAGGCTTTCTTCCGTTCGCCCAGGTCTCGCTCCAAAAATGCCAGAGGATAGTGGCCAAGGTCATTGCGGCCAGCACCGTCGAGGAATACCGGGAAATGGTCCGGGACCTTGATCGCCTCAGCGACTTGCTGTGCCGCGTGATAGATATCACGGAATTCATGAAACTGAATCACCCCGATCAGCAAATTCAAGACGCTGCAACGCAGGCGTTTGCACTCATGTTCGAATACATGAACGTCTTGAATACGACACCGGAACTCGATGCGCAGCTCAAACGCGCATGCGCGGATCCCAACGTTACATCGCATTGGAGCCAGGAGGAAAAGGTATCTGCACAGGTTTTGTTAAGAGACTTCTCGCAGTCAGCTATACATTTACCGCCCAAAGACAGGCAAAGATTTATCACGCTATCAAATGAGATCAGCCAGTTGGGGCCCATGTTTGTGAGGAACATGAACCCGGAAACCACCAAATTGATCTTTGACAAGAACAAACTACGCGGAATGGATCCGTCTCTCATTCAGCAACTCCAGAGGTGGATGAAAGTTGCAGTTCCGATGTTTGGTGATATCCCACGGATAGCTTTGTATTCCGTGCATGATGAAGAAACTAGAAAGAAGATATATATGACTTCTCGAACTGCGTCCCAGCAGCAAATTCAACGCTTAGAGGAAATCCTTCGGAAAAGAGCTGAGCTTGCGAAGCTCACTGGATTTCCGAGCTATGCCCATATGACCCTGAGCGATAAAATGGCTAAGACTCCTGAGGCGGTTCTTAACTTCCTTGAAGCTCTCAATGCCAGTAACCAGGGGCAGACCAGGGAAGAACTATCCCAACTTTTGGCTTTGAAACAGGCCAGTTATCCCTCTGCAACACAGTTACAGCCATGGGATCACGCATATTATGTTCATCAATACTCTTCGCAACATAGCCATGTTAAAAAATCTCGGCAATCTAGCCTGCTTCCAGCATTCTTTTCCATTGGCACCGTCATGCAAGGACTGTCTAGGCTTTTTACACGGCTTTATGGTATTCGCTTAGTCCCTACAGAGACCCTACCTGGAGAGATTTGGAACCCTGATGTACGCCGACTTGATGTTGTGGATGAATCGAATAGGCGCCTGGCAGTGGTTTACTGCGATCTTTTCACGCGGCCAAACAAAAGCCCCAACCCTACACACTTTACCCTTCGCGGATCCCGTGAAATCTCTCAGGCCGAGATTGCGGAATGTGCCGATCTATCTGCCTCTCTCCACCCTAACGATGGTATGGCTGCTGCTATCAAATCGGGCACGAACAAGCTTTACCAGCTGCCCACGGTCGCTTTAATCTGCGATTTTGACGAGTCTGGATCAGGGTCTACCCCTTCACTTCTTAACGAACACAGTCTGCAGACGCTGTTCCACGAAATGGGACACGCAGTACACTCTGTCCTTGCCAGTACCGAGTTGCAGTCGATCTCCGGCACCCGTTGTGCCACTGATTTTGTCGAACTCCCTTCCGTGCTGATGGAGAACTTTGCGACTGCCCCTGAAGTTCTCGCCCTATACGCGCGGCATTGGGAGACGAATGAACCTTTGCCCGAACATATGATTCAGAGCATGAAACTCAATCGCCAGAATCGAGATAGCATGCATGGAGGCATGGACAACGAGACCCAGATTTTGATGGCCTTGTTAGACCAGGCATATCACTCCTCGAAACCCCTCGAGCCAACTTTCGACTCAACGCGGATATATCACGATGTTTATTCCACTCACAGCAGCCTGCCAGATCCCCCTGGGTCGCGCACATCATGGCAAGGCTATTTCGCGCATCTCATCGGCTATGGAGCTACGTACTACAGCTATCTTTTCGATCGCGCCATCGCCAATAAGGTCTGGTCCGACGTGTTTGAGGAAGGGAAACTTTCCACGGATAGAGAGGCAGGAGAACGATTTAAGAACGAAGTGCTTCGGTGGGGCGGTGGGCGAGATGGTTGGAGCTGCATTGCTGGCGTTTTGGAAAACAGTCCTGCGGCCCAGAACGGAAACTTAGCGGAAGGCGGCAAAGAAGCAATGCGCGAAGTCGGTCGATGGGGTCTGGGGATGATGGGTGAATCTTGAACATCTGCCTTTCTGGGCCTCATTTGGCAACAATCAGCGTGCACAGGCTGGTTGAAATATTTGCTGAGGTTTTCTGACTTCTTGTACGAACATCCAGTTTCAGTGGCGCACACAGAAAGTTCGAAATACCGAAATCTACTCCATGACCAGATGTTTGGGTTCTTTGTTGGAAATGAATATATTCTGTGCATATAGGTGGGGAGCATATAGAGCAATATTGGCTTTGTACTTTTTTGCTGCTTAGATAGAAGTAGGGAACCAGGAATATACCCATCCATTGAATATGTGCCTTGCACCAAATAACCTATTTGCGATTGTCCATATATTTGAATCACTTGGCGACGCGCAGAACGTAGGCCCGGTTACGGCCTTGCAATGTCATAAGCGACCGGAGCGGAACCCTCCATTCCGCTCCGCTCCGCCCCGCCAGCAGAACGGATTATCCCCGGTCCGCAAAGCGGGGCCTAATATCACGTGGGGCCGCATAGACTCACGCATGTTTGCTTGGCGTTTGCACCGTTTGCCTTGTTTGTCAGTACTACCTATCGTTTGCGTTGAGGGGGTTCGCCATAACACATATTTCAGCGTGTGCGCCATAACTCCTTGCGCGGGTTTGTCTCTCTCCTAAACTGCCGGAGAGTGATTAGACCCAACTGTGAGTCCAGTTTGAACAGCGTTTGAGTGATTGGAACGAAATGAGACACGCCACTAGCGCCTCGGGAGTCGAGATAACAACTCCTCCGTGGGAACGTCCTAGTTAGGCATCCATTTACAAAGTAACAGACCGTGCCGTCCTCTCGCTCACTGAGAATAGTTCTGATTCCCTTTCAACTCGGCCATCAAGGACAGTGAGCTCAGAATATATTTTCTGGGAAATTTGTGATCTCCTGCCACGCCATGGCAGCTTCTAAGAAGTCGAAATCCGCGTTAGCAGCGGCCGTTGGCAGTTCGTCGAATATCCAGCTAGAAGCGCAAGCTGCTTTAGGAGAATCCTCGTTGGCTGGACATCTTGAGCCTTATACTGACTACACGGATCTTGAAAACGAAGACAGCCCCCCGGCGTATACCGACCTCGAAGAATCTTCGCAACCAGTTGGCCTTCCCGGCAATTCAATTAGACCGGAGGAATACGACATCCCTGGAGGTCGTGTTCTCACCTCACAGCGAGAGGGCAAAACATACACGGTCTCACTTGCTCCGTTCCTTTCCTCAAATGCAGAGGTACTAGGCAAGTTTTTTAAGCAACAAGCTGCACTGCCCCCGCTGGTGTTTATCTCGGTCAAGGGCACGCACACGGTATCCAGGAGAAATGGCGACAAACAAACGTCGAGTGATACAGTGACGGATTTTGAATTTATGATCGATGGAAGTGACACCATCCTTCCGCTGGTGAGCGGGTTAGATCGCGCTCACCGGGTCATGAAAGTGGTTCAAGACAACGACGGCGTGTCTGCCTATCGAGGCGGACGTTTTAAGAGCATCAGCAGCGGCCGGTGTAGAACCAAGAGAATCGACAATGCCCTTGAAAGCGGAGGCCAAACCACTGATGCGCCTACTCTCGAAGAATGGTGTCAGAGGTTTTGCAGCGACAAGTCAAGTGTTAAATCGTGAGATATCCCAGTCCAATCATCTAAACTGCTTGACACCAGACGCGTCGACTAACTGCACCGTCATGTCTCAATTTTTGTAACAGATTTACCCTTCATCGCGACGTCCTCGGTTGGGATTTTAATGCCATCACAAACGAAATCACTTCTCTGATTCGTACGACTAATTATCGAGGAGCGATTTCGGTATCGCCATTTATACGCCAGTCTCGAGTCACTGTTTTTTCGCCATCCCTGCTCAACCGGCTGCGCACCAACTCTTTCGTTTGGTGGGCCTGTGTGATCCTTCAGCTTTGGATAATCACCTGGCCACTCTTGATTCTGTTGGAACGGCGGTACGAAGTGGTCCGGGTTGAGCATCGGGTCATTCGCAATACTTCCTATACGCGTTCAGAAAGGCACTGGGTCAATATGTTCGCTCCAGCAATCAAGGCTGCGGCGCTAGGGAGGAGAACCGGTGAGGTTGTCATTAAGGCGGATATTGCACGCGCACAAGATCCGTCTCCGGACCGGAGGGACTCGGAAGCAGAGAGGGAGCGCAGGGAGCGAATGGCTAGAGGGCAGGCGACTTGGTCGGATTCCATTGTTGGCCTCGTAAGAGGCGTCTCGGAAGCGAGACAGCAGATGAACAGCAACTATGGATGGGGTGCTGATGAATAGGTCATGGTGATTTCTCTCTACAGAGCTTGACAGGACACTTAATATTTCCAAGGTAGATATCCGATAGATTCAATGCCTGATTACCTTTTAGCCAATGTCTATGGACAGTTGAACAGATGTATAATGAGCTTTTGTCAACCCAGCCGCGTATCACATATGGCTTCTTGGAGTGATACGATGGGAGTTGTCTGGGATTAAACCTTCTGTGAGCATGCTGCCCGAGAACGATACGCTTAGTCATCACCACCACTTTCGACTTCCACCCAAGCTCAACCGCGCTCACTACCACCAGCAATGTAAGTTCAACATTGAAGCCGGCGCATGTTCTCAATTGCTGGGATTGTTGCGTCTGTCTTTCCCGGATCGGCATGTCCTTACGTAGGTATGCCTGTCGCAGGGCCTGCCAACCGTACGACGTCCCAATCGCCAACGACGCTTGGATCAGCGATGCGGTCCTCGCCCGCTCCGTGGGCCATTTCTTAACGACACAACGCCGATACGGTAGCAATGTCCCCGGTCCGCTTGAAGCAAGAAGGCGGCTTGCGAGAAGGAGGAATGGGCATCTGGCTATGGTCGGAGGCGCCGGTCCTCCAATGGACCCTAGCGTTTTGTTTGGATATAAAGGCGCTGGACAGCGGACGCAGAGAGAATCTCCAGTTGGGTCCTTCTTTATTGCCCAAGAACCTTCAAGTACTTGCTTCCGGATCATATGCATTGCTATTGGAGAGAAACTGACAATATGGCCATAGTAATACCTCCACCGCCTATGCATTTCGAGCCCTATGCCATCGCCGAACAAACCGAAACAACACAATCCGTGTTCTCCGATTTCCTCACCTCTCCCCAGGTCCAAAGACTCGATCAAATAATTGCCGAGAACATGCCTTTTGCGAAATCCCTGGAGGGTGTTCGCGAACTAGTTACGAATCTTGACCTTGACCTACCTCCCCAACCTCATCTAAGTCGAGTGATTTTCACGCATATACTTGAAGAATACCGCAATGGGCAAACGTGGACTATCGCCGATGTGGAGAATTTCCTTCAAGATCCAACCTTGAATACCTTGGGTGCAAAGAATTTCGTGGCAATGGTAAAGTCCTTGGCCACCAATCCAGGCTCGGATCAGGTGGTGGAATGCGTATTTACCGTATTGGGACGAATGCTCTGGCGAGGGTCCGTGCCTCGCAATGAGATCTCGGCGATTTTGAGACTGGTTCCTCGAATAAGAGTTACCGATGTGAAGTCACGAGACCTACCTGCTATACACGTCGCTTGTTACGAAGCGATATGGGATGGGATGGTAAAGTGCGGAGTGTTGCAGCCCAAAGACCTCGGAAAGCGAACGCTATCTGCTTGGTTAATTCGCCTTTCAAGGATACCACCCACCAGGTATTCGTTGATTCTGAGCAAGAACCTCCTTCGAGTTCTCTCGACGGCCCATAAGACTGGCCACCGTGCCTGGTTACAAGCGTTCTTGCTGCACACAGTGAAGCTGAAAGCTAGATTTTCACCACCGAAAGACTCGGGCCCCCATTTGAAAGGATTTCGCAAATATGTCATGGACGTCGGGATGCTGCGGCATTTGTTTTCTAGTCGACTTATTTGGGAATCCATCTTAGGTGTTACGGAATCACTGTTGGCCTCGCGGCGGCGTCGAGGCGATCGACAAACACTGCTGTTGATTTGGGCCCACATTCTGGAACGATCAATATTTGGTGCTCTATTCAACCAAGCTCGCAGGCATATCCTCCAATTGCCTTCGAATCGATTCCACTTTTCCACCTGTCCAAGGCGAAAAATGCTTTCAACTGGGAGGCTTATATCGAGAAGGAGGAATCTCATCAGACAAAAGTGGCTTATGAGATTATGGCTGGTTAGAATTATGAGCCGGAAGATCCGTTACTCGGAGAGAATAGAAGCTCATCGACGCCCAGTATATGAAAGTCTGATGGAATTTGACAGGCGTTTGCAAAATTCCCAATCAAAGGTCCATCGCCTTAGTTATATGGATGGGATCTTGCAAAACTATAAACGGCTTGGTCTTCCGTATACCGATGTCGTTTTGAAGCTTCCGCAGACTTCGTTCGAGAAGAGATTACAGACATATCCACACCTCCTTCAAGGTCTCCATGCAACGCTACTGCAATCAGCAGGCGGTAGCACGTACCTTTCAAATATTTCACTTGACGCTAAGCCATTTTGGATTCCCAGAAGGGAAGACCTACTTCGGCACGGAGAGAAACTGTTTTGGAAAATAGACGTCACTGCCCCTGACTTTGCCAACAGAGTGCTCCTATACACAGAAACCAAAGCAAACTTCCGCGGCGATCTTCTCTGGCTCCTACGCCGTCATATCCCATTCAAGATTGGCTTGGCCTATTCTTGGAGCCTTGCTACTCGTAGCTCCTTTGACAGTCGGTTGAGCGGTGCACGAGAAAAGACCGCCGATGGGTATCCCATTCTCAACCCAAACGATTGCCTTGCAACATTACACAGCATGGCCCTCATCTTTGCGTGCTCGAGCAAACTCACCCCTCAAACTTCATATCGACTGACGAAATGGTGTTATGAATTTATAATGGACCACGGTGCGCCGCTAAGGCCCACGATGGTGCGCGCGTTATATCACGCCGGTGTGTACCGGTGGCGCGAGGAATGTCAGCCAATTCCTCGTCAAAGATTTCAGTGGATTCTTGGAAAAATTAGGGAGGTGGAAGGTGAACAAATTGCGAATGCCTTAGGGAGTGGAATCATGTTTGAAGGGTTCAGGAAGGCGTAAATCCCCACCGCTGGATGCCATATCTTCTTCGCCCAGGCGGTGAAATCTGTAAATAGAAACGGATGTTTTTCCTCCTTTTAGGAGTCTAACATGTAACAGTAATATGGAGCATGAATTTAGAAAGATATGCCCTTGTACTCCGTACAGTATGTTTGATTTCGGACACAATCTGAGCCAATTGTTTATTTTAGAGTCAAAACATCAAATACCATGAATGCTTCGTTACTGGCTATCAACCTCTATGGAACGTAAAACTCAAGAATCAACGTCCATCTTCTCTACTACCGCAGTGTTTCCGTCGCCAAGCTCCTGCACCGTCACATATCGGCCTATTTCCTCCTTTGTGATGATCTTTTGGTCCAACCAGGCGGTTGTGCCCTTCTGGAACTTGTAGTTCCTCTCCTTCTGACCTCGCTCATTGGGTTTGATGTAGTTTCTTAGCAGCTGGGTCGGCTTGTCTTGCTCAATAACACAGACATCCACGTTGCTGCCAGATCCGAGATCGTTGAAGATACCAGACTTGATAGCTTCAGAGCAGAGTTTAATAGCGTCATCCTTGGTCAATTTGGGTCTCCACATCGTTTCGAAGACTGACATGGCCGCCAGCGAACCTGAACCCATTGTGACGTAGGGGAGCTTATCAGTCGAACCGTGGGCGTGGACTGTGTAGAGACCAACGCCGGTTGGATCAACGCCGGCGATGACCAGGTATGCGCCGATGTGGCCTTGGTAACGGAAGAGATGTTGTTTGAGGAGGGTCATGCAAGTTACGACGCGTGGTTTGCGGCCGGTGGAGAGAGCATGGAGTTCGAGGTTGGAGCTGATCAGAGCAGTGGTAAATTCTGTGTCTGCTGCCGTACCGGCACCGGCACACCATATCGATGGAGTGATGTAGTGAAGCTTCTCGCAATTCTGTTATGTTTCAGCACGTCAGTCGGTGCCCCCACAAATCAACCTCTTGATTATCTGCGACAATGTGAGAACTTGGATAGTAACGGTACCTTATCCGCGACGATGGGACCACTGGTGGCTCTGGTATCTGCAGCAATCTGGAGAGCGAAAGCGGTTGATTAGCCAGGAATGGCGGTCATAGAAAGAGATATCTTGCTACTAACCACAACGCCTCCATCAAAGATGCACCCAACGATAGTTGTACCAGTACTTGTGGCCTTTGGCAGAGGAACACCTTTTGCACGTAAGGCTGCATTTCGATTGTAATTGGAGAAATCGAACCCAGGCATGGCGACGGGATGGAGGAGGAGTGGCAGGAGGTGAGGACTGGGCGGTCAGGGACGTAAAATACGGAGAGCTGTGAAAAGGACCAAGCTGTAAAAGCAAAGCAGATAAAGCTGTCAAGTTGATATCAGCGAAGCAGAGTGTAAGATGCGGTCGTTGTCGTGCCTTGTGGTTGTGTTCGAGATGGTGAAGTGACGAAGCTCAAGCTGCCTGAGCGCTGAGTTCCACCAAAGCTGCGCGCCCGCCAATCAGCGCGTTGGGATGGGCACACCACCAAACATCCTGCGACGACGAGAGCATCTTGACCGCAACCACTTGCTCTGCTGCCCGCGATACATTAATCTCTGCACCAGGAACGGCATATCTACAATTGAAACGGTCTTAAGAACTCGCCCTGCAGTATCTCGATCTTCGTTGCTGAGCTCTCCCATGCGTTGTCGCTGAGCCTCCGCGTAGGAGCCGAGTCAAGATTTTCGGTCCTACCCTTCAGCTCTTTAACAGGAGCCCGCGTGCACCTCAACATCGTCGCTCCTTTAACGTCTTACCGCGAGATCCTCTCACTCTCAATGCCAGCAAGACACGATACCCCATAGATTCTCGCTCCCGGTCCCTTTCAGCCGACTACGAGTCTCTGAAGATGGCGTTCTCGTTCGGCGCAGCCCAGGCACCCGTGGCTACTGCTGGTGGACAGGTACAGCTGGGCCCTGAGCTGCTGGAGATTCAAACACAGGTACGTGCACAGTGCAGCTACTGCTATGCTCACCGAAGATCACTGGCTGACTGAGTGCAGGAAGTGGGATTCCTTTCCCTCAATGGCGACTCCAAAGTACGACTATTTCCGACGCCCTGGCCCGCAGACGCGTTACCTCCTCCCACCTCCTCCTTATTGAGCGTCGCATCGTCTAGGGCTCTGTTAGCCGCAGCAGGACCAGAGGGCATCGTCATCGCTAGTACAGACTCAGTTAGAAAGGCGTTTTTCGCTGAATCCTCTGGCGAAAGCAATGTCAGACCGTTCCAGCCAGAACTCCAGATCCCTCTACCGGGCAAGGTATCTCATTTGGCATTCTCGGCGGACGACAATGCGCTTGTAGTTGCTTCTCAGAACGGCGACGGACTGGCCATCTATGATGTATCGGCGCTCCTGCAAAACAACACACAACCGGCTGCAACTATTGGCTTGAACGGTGAATCGCTTCGCTCTTTAGCACCAAATCCCGCCGTTCCCAAATATTTTGCTGCGGTCACGACGAATGGTGAACTTCTGGTAGCCAATCTGATAACCGGTCAACTGGAAGCAGGTCCCAATGGTCCCGTTCTAAAGACAGGCGTTAGCTCCGTGTCTTGGAGCAAGAGAGGAAAACAATTGGTTGCTGGTTTGGGGGATGGAACTGCCTACCAGATGACACCAAAAGGCGAGGGAAAAGCGGAGATACCGAGACCACCAGATGTGCAAGGCAATCACCACGGTTAGTGCTAGGCTGTCTCTCTTTATCCGACGACTCAGGCTAATGTCTCATAGTTTCTTCGCTCATGTGGCTCGAGAACGACGAATTCCTTATGGTCTACACTCCTACGACATCTCCAGATGATAGACCCTCATCTTCATATTATATCTTAACCCGCCGTGACGGTGCCTACATGTTTCAGAGACTGCCAGAAGTTTGTTCTCCGTTCGGATTGGAGAGACATCCAGCATTCCAGTTCACCGGCCGGTTAACGGATTTTGAACCCAATCTAAAAGATGTTCTGATTGTTTCGTCGACTGCCTCAACCGATGTTGGACTATTCACAAAATCAATGAAGCCCCTTGCTGACGATTGTCCGGCCGAGAAGATCACCAATATCTTCACGACCACCACAATGTCAGAAGATTCGAGAAGAGCAGAGGTGCCGATGACAGAAGAACTGACTGATACTTCGCCTGTCGGCCTGGCTATGGACTTGTCGAGCAAGGACAACGTTGCTTCTCCCATCCCCGGCGAGGATATCAAAGAATCCGCAACCCCGTTACCCGCAATCATGATCTTGAACAACGATGGCGTTCTCGCTTCCTGGTGGTTTGTGTATGCTGAATCAGTTAGGCAACAAAAGCCCTTCCATGGACTTTCTGAAGTATTGAAAACCAAGCCCGCGACTCAACAACAAGCTGCGCCCCAGATAACCGCTGTACCCGAGACACCAAAACCAGCCTTTGGAGGGACTATGGCTGGACAGTCACCTTTTGGGCAACCTTCATTTGGGAAGCCGGCAGCTCCAGCATTTGGTGCTGCCACGCCTCTGGGGGCCGGTCTTCAAAAACCCGCATTTAGTGCGGCCACGCCTCTTGGGGCTGGTCGGCCACAACCAACCTTTGGATCTCCAAGCAACCTTGGAAGCTCTCAACCAGCATTTGGATCTACAACACCCATGGGCGGAGGCGTTGCATTTGGCGCACCAAGCGCTCTAGGACAAGGTGGCGCAGCGTTTGGTAAACCAAGCACGCCGGGGCCTGCGCGCTCCCTTTTCGGTCAAACACCCACCCAGTCGACAGCTCAGCTTGGGGCTGGAGGAGGGTTTAGTTCGTTCGCGACGTCTGGCGGCTTTGGAGGTGCTCTTGCTTCCCATACCCCCGAGAAGAGTCCATTCTCAAAAGCGACTGGTGACAATCCATTCGGGAAACCACCTGGTGAGAATATATTTGGAAAGGCAACAGGTGAGAATCCTTTTGCAAATGCAGGCCAACCCGTATTCGGCGCCCCAAGTACCGGTGCATTTTCTCAGAAAGAAGAAACCGCCCCATCTACTGCTAATCCTTTTGGATCAGGTGGAGGATTTGTTCTCGGGTCAACTTTTAGTCCCGATGCATCAGCTGCTATGGATGAAGATAAACCTGAGAAGCCCAATGGCACAATCTCTTTTGGTTCGTTTGGAAAGTCTCTTGACTTAAAAGCTGAACAAGAACCATCAGTAGAGGCTCAACCCAAGCCTTCTCTGTTTGGATCACCCTTCTCGAATATCTCTGCGGAGAAGACGACTTCTACGGGTTCTCCGTTTGGTGCGCTGCCAAGTAGCAAGCCCAAATCACCGCTAGCAATCGCGGAACCTCCACTCCCACCAGAGCCGACAAGTAGAGCAGATTATGGTCCCGGGGACACCTCTGCTTCTTCTTCAAATGCTTCACAAATCCAGGTTGAGGATGCACCACTACCGCCAGATTTTCTT
Source organism: Aphanoascus verrucosus (assembly GCA_014839905.1). NCBI lineage: Eukaryota > Fungi > Ascomycota > Eurotiomycetes > Onygenales > Onygenaceae > Aphanoascus > Aphanoascus verrucosus. The sequence goes on along the minus strand of JACRYM010000014.1, from coordinate 251,703 downwards.
ACCCCAAAGAAATCAACACCAGCAAAAGCACGAGAACCCACACCAGAACCCCAATTGCCTCTTGAACCGGAATCACCTAAAGAACCCGCATTGCCAGAATCACCTATACAATCATCGCCTGAACCTGAGTCGCCAAAAGAACCACCGTCACCCCAGTCACCTGAACATGTCCCACCGGCTTTGCCCGATGAGTCCGACGAAGAAGCGGAAGAAAACGAAGACTTTGAAGACAGTGGTGAAGACGTCACTCACGAAATCAGCCCAACAGACTTTAAAACTTCCCCAGAAAGTTCATTTGGCGGTGTATCTGACCGAAGCCCAACTGGCGGACTGTTTACAAAAATATCGGCCCCAGCACCTAAACGGGGACTTTCAAAACCCTTGTTTGGAGAAGTCAGCGAAACACCCAGATTTTCTCCCCCTGAACTGCCTAAGGGCCGAGTCCGGCTTAGTCCCCGCTCTCCAAGCCCTGTCCGCAATCTAAGGGGAACCGTTCTTCGCTCACCCGAGAGTTTGAGGTCGACTAGCGCCCCAGCACCTGGACGCGCTCTTTCTCATCGGAAAGCCGCCCTACAGAGCTCTATACTCGCGAACCAAGTAACCTCACCGTCTGAGGACTTCCTGGATGAAATCCCCGCGCGTGAAGCTCAACGTCAAGCTGAACAGCTGGCCGCTGAAACCCAGGAACTTGTGGAGGAGGAGGATGAGGACGAGCAGCTACGATCTGACTTAGCCCGGCCCCTGTCTCCCGCCCCGACTCTTGACCCTTTCTACCCTCACCAGGATTACACAGGCGAAAGTTTGAAACCTGGTATCCCCGGCCAAATCGAACGACTATACCGCGACATCAACGCCATGATAGGCACTTTAGGCATCAACGCTCGTTCATTATCGGCGTTTTTGCTGTATCAGCAATCTAACAAGGAGGCTTCCAACACTGCGTGGCTCAGAACTCTTCGTAGTGAGAACTGTGCAGAGCTTCTGGACGAAAAGTTGCTCCTATCCGAGGTGGAGAAACTTCAACAGGGTGTCGACGCGCTAGATCAGTCCCTCCAGGTTGGAAAGATAGAAGGCATTCAGGACAAATTGGAACGCTGTCATCAGCTTTTCAGTAAAGACCTTGTGCATCTCCGAGGACAATGTGCAAGCATGAGAAAGACTCTGGACTCTTACACGGATGCTGTGGCAATTGCCTCGGCTCCCTTGTCTGCAGAGCAAACTGCTCTCCAGCAGGATTTGAGGAAACTATCTACAGAAGTGCAAGCGAAGCTTGCAGAGCTTGAAAAAGATGTAACATTATTACGAGCCCGAATTGCCGATTGCTCCAAACCCGCAGACGGTGCCAACGGCTCCTCAAGAAAAAACACAGCACGACCCACCGTCGAAGCCGTCACATCGACCATTAACACCATGACGAATATGGCGCAAAAGAAGAGCGGAGATATCGATGTTCTCGAAACACAGATGCGCAAACTCGGACTGGACATCTCGGGCTCCGTGGCCCCAGGAAGCAGAGAAGCATCGCCCTTCTCGACCCCTGCGAAGCGGATGATGTCTCGGTTGCCCGCCACACCCGGCTCCCGAGCATCCGTCGACGGAGGTGGCGTTCGTACATTATACCACACACCAGAGTCGAATCGCACCTCGAGGTTCCGCTCCAGTGTCCTTTCGCAGAGCGCGTTGCGAGGCACGGTGGATCCGGCTGAACTCGTCTCGCCTGAAGACGTGCAGCAATGGAAGGCCAAAATTCAGCGGAGACGAGAAGTTGTGGGACACCTCAAGGCTTCTCTGAGGAATCGCAAAGTGAAGCTACGAGGCTTAGATGGATCATAATGGTCGTGGATTTTGTTTGAACGTATTAAGGCTAAAAGATTGGGTACTATCATATCATAATGTTCGATAAGGATGGCTTTTTGTTTTAGCATTTTCCAATTCCTCTTTTTTTCCCTTCTTAAGCGGCATGAGATGTAGGCTGGATCCGGAGATTGGCTTGACGAGGGAACAATTCAGGCTGTGGCGGAGGAGTAAATTATACTCTAGTGCCTTTACTGCAATGTACTCTGCATGCTTCGCAAACTTGCTAAGCTCATTTGCATTAACACTAGTTAAGTGATAGCTAACTAGCTAGTACTCCGTACTGTACTCCCTAATCTACTATTGAAGTTACCCAAACCAATTTTGCCTCATCTCCTCTCAAACGAAGTCCCATTAATAGTAGTCACCGCGGCGACGTCGTATCCTCTCGAGGTATTTTTCATGCCGCATTAAATGCTTTTCGAGATCTTTTAGTGTTGAATATAGCATGGCTCTTCGAATTATACTCTGAGGAAGGGATATGCCCGATGCGGCGGCTTGGCCTATTATTTTATTAGCTATTTAGGAATCTTGAAAATTATCACGTAGAATATCGGGGTATGTACGGAGTACTTACGCTCACGTTCTTCCTCTTCGAGAATGGCGAGTTCTAACTGTTGAATATTTAACTTGTGCGATGCGATGGCTACGCCTATTACTTTATTAGCTATATAGGAATTTTGAAAGTTATCACGTAGTATATCGGGGTATGTACGGAGTACTTACGCTCACGTTCCTCCAAGAGATCTTGGAGTGGGCCATCACAGATGAGTCTGATTCTGATTTTCGGTAATTTGATTATGAACCTACAGAACACATCAACAGATCGTTAGTGGTGTTCCGACATCACTAGGAGCCTGATGAGTGGTTATAGGGACGCGACGAGGTCTACGCCACGATCATGTATCGTTGCTGGGTGCATATAAATGTGCTCGAATCTTGTTTCTTTGCTGCATGTTTCTGGCATTTTGTTCTGATGTAGGCTGTTTTGTAATAGAAGGTTGTGATGGGATATGCTCGGATGAAAGACGTTGGACGAGAGGGAAAGCGCAAAGACAAGTTGAGAAAGCGAGAAAAACCAAGCAGAGGAAGGTACTGCTTACTGTCGAAGTCGATCCGTGTTTCTCTTTATGAAACCCGGCTTCTGAGAGAAGAGAGAGTCATACGAGGGCGGTGGGTTTGTCTCCTTCGCCGACATTCTGTCCAGCTTGATTTCACTGATAAGAGTTTTGTCTGGATAAGTAAATTTCGAATAATTTCAAAGAGCTGACAGATTCAAGACAGCGAAGTGAGATTTCAGAGCAATATATATCCTGTGGCGCCGAATACTCCGGAGCCATCGGCATCGATGCGTCATACTTTGAGCACAAAGTGACGATATCTCTGAGAATTCGTCGATGATGGACAGCGGAAAGGCTCGTCCATGGGCGGCCACCAAAACATTAAATAATAGAACCAAAAAGCGCCATCGAGATCAAGCAATCCAATGGGTATCTCAAGCATGTTCACATCGTTCATCTCCAACAGGTATTACGGGTGCCTCGTCCAAGTTCCAACGAGAGACACCGTTCATGCAAACACCAGACCATCATTCAAACTCCCCCACCGCGCGACACAATAGTCCTTATAATAGTTGAGCCTCGGCTTCCAGGGACCCCTATCCCCTGCCTTGGGCATCGACCCGTTAACAACATACGTACTCGTCAAATTCAGCATAGGCACGGGCTTCAACACTCCCTTCACCGCGGGCCGCACGCTCGCACGACGGTCCCGTTCCATCTTCCGCACCAACCGACAAAACAGCACCGCCGTCGCATCGGCGCCCAATGTCCATGACGCGTTTGCGTAGCCAATAACGAAGCAGGCATTTGGCAGGTCCTGCAGCAACGCGTTGCGCCAGACGAATTTAGTGGTTGGATCGAACGATTTCCCGTTGACGTCGATCTTGATGTGGGCGCCAATCAGGAGTTTGAGGCCCGTGGCCGTGACGACGATGTCGACGTCGTCGAGCACTTTGCCTGTATCCAGGGTGATGCTGTTGGCGGTGAAGCCGGTGATGTTGGCTGTGGCGACACTGGCTTTGCCGGTTCTCAGGGCTTGGAAAAAATCTCCATCTGGCGAGAAGCAGAGACGTTGCTCCCAGGGTCCGTAGCGTGGGTTGAAGTGAGGGTCGTGAGGAATGTGGGCAGGCAGACGTGGTACGGTGGCGGATTGAAGCATGCGTCTGCTGCGGATGGGAAATGTGCGGCAGAAGAGATAGAAAAAGTAGGACATGGCCATGAGGTATGTTCTCAACAGGGGAAAGAGGAGAAACTTGGGAATCATTTGCTTCACGCGGGGAGAAACACGGTTCTTTAAGGAGAATATGTAGCTCGGGCTGCGCTGAAGCATGGTGACATGTGCTGCCTTTTGAGCCAGACTGGGAAGGAGGGTTATGGCCGTTGCACCAGAACCAATAATCACGATTCTTTTGTCTGCATAGTCCAAGTCTTCCGGCCAGAATTGCGGATGCACAACAGTGCCCTCAAATTGGTCTATCTGAGGGATATCGGCAGCGAGCGGAGTTTGATGGTCATAGTACCCGGTGCCAAAAATGAGATATCGGCAACGCATGAACTTGTGTACATAGACTGATCAGCCTGCCTGTGCTCCACGATGGACAGGGAGAACAGACACCCACCTTGACCTTGCCCTCAGTCTTTACTTGCAGTCTCCATTCTGCATTCTCATCCGTCCAGCTAGCGGACAGGACTTCATGGTGGAAGCGAATGTGGCGGTCAATCCCAGCAGTCTGAGTTGCCTTTGCCAGGTATCGCTTGATGCTTCCAGCATCCGCAATGGCACGGTCTTCGGTCCATGGGAACCATGAGAAGCCGAAGGTGAACAGATCCGAGTCTGAGCGGATGCCGGGATACTTGAACAGGTCCCAGGTGCCACCCATCGCACCGCGCGACTCAAGAATGGTATAGGAGAGCGAGGGGCATGACGTCTGGATACGGTATGCAAAGTTCAAACCAGAGATGCCAGCGCCGATGATGAGAAAGTCTTTGTACTCGACATCGGAAGCGTCGATAGCAGGGTTGTTCAGCAATGGTTTGTCCATGGTGTCTGCACGATGCAAAGGCGGTCGTTGCAACAACTCAAAATCCAACAATCTGGAAGAAGTCGGAGGGTTTATTCCATTTATGAATGTTCTGCTAGGCTGTTATATGGCTCTCCAAAACAACAACCTGAGACTGCAAGCCGAGGATCAGCAGCACTCCGGCTAACTGCGTTGATTGAGGGTGTGTTGACCCGGCTGTGCAAGGGCCAATGAACCGTGCGTCACGCAGCCACAACGCTTGTCGTTAACCAGAGAGCGCGAGAAATGCCAGACAAGGCTATCTCGGACATCGTTACCGACCACAGTGCGTCTCCAGAGTGGCCGTCCCAGGTGATCTGAGTGCCTGAGCCCCGGGGATGGGCAGCATGCCGTTTATCGTGGCGAGGAGGATGCACAGATGTGAGGAGTCAAGACGCACCGCCAACCACTGCCAACGCCAACGTCAAGCCAATCCTCCGAACCAGCCTCGGTAACTTACAGATCGTCGACCTGAAGTTGAAACAACCGACGCTGATTATTCCATACGACATCTCCAATTCCTGACACATGGGACAATTCATGACTGATGCTCATGATTACCCCGTCTTGCTGCGAGGGAGCTCAGCCGACCTTTTCTTTTCTTCTGCGCGGACTACAGTATCATCGTCGGGACGTGTACTCCTCCATCGTCTAGTTTAGCTAATTACCGCGTCTACCGCTTATCGCAATCAGGCAACCAGGTTGGGATCAAGGGACAGAATACGCGCGTCATGCTTGATATCCCTCATCTTCTGAAGATGTGGTTCAGTCGACCGCTTGCCAGTGACGTGGTGCTCGTCCCTTGTGAGAGGCCGTTATACCAGCATCCATCTCAATGAGACTGGCACAGCTCGACATACTTTGATATGGGCCGTTTAAATACATACAAACAGGCCTACAAAAGCCTGCTTTTCAGGGCACAAAGTAACTGGGATTCTAGAAGTTCGTCGATGATGGAAGGCGTGAAGCTCGTCCGTGGACAGACTGGTTATAAGCTTCCTTGAACCAACTCTGTGTGGGCAGTTGTTACAAACACACTCTTGACTGCGGCGAAGACATAATATACACCCTTGACTGTCAATAATTCAACACAAGAATGATTTGGTCGTGAGTTCTGCCGATAAGGATGTTCGACTTGTCCCGCGATTCGCTACACGAGACGACTGCTCTTTGAGACGCAGATCTACCATAGTCGATCGATATCTGGAGGGCTGATGGATTCCTCATCGTTTGCAAACCCCCCGATATGCGCTGCCAGCGGTGACGGACCCATTCCTGTCTTCCCCACCGTCTGGACTCCAAGTTCGAATCATGCCCCAAAAGATCATCCATCCCATACCGGTCAAAGCGACAGTGGTAGTGCATCCCAGCCAGCAGCTTCTATCCAGCAGCCTTGCGAGACGCAAGCCCCCATAAACACGTCTCCAGGCAAAATTCGCCGCCGCAACCGCATGATAACCTCGTGCTTAGAGTGCAGAAGACGAAAACTAAGATGTGACAGACTCCAGCCATGCTCCAATTGTTCGAAATCCAAGCGTGATTGCCTTTTTCTCGCTCCTGCCACCGATGCAACATCACGGATGAAGCTCACTGAGCTCAAAGAGAAAATTAATTCGTTGGAACGCGGCCTCGAGCAAGATGCGGCGGTGAGGCACGGATCCGTGATAAAGCAAGAGGATCAAGGCGATGAAGATGAGGTTTCGAGCCAATTTGGTGGCGTGCTCGATACAGTAGTCGAAGAAAATCACCTCCCGTTCCCAGACGATGAGAAGGTTTTGGAGCCCACACCGCTAGCTGTGCAGGACGCGGCCTACGAGGACGAAGCAGATGACGATTCGTTTGACCTGGGGTTTCGAGTAGGCAAGGTGAGGATGACTGAGAGAATCGGCGGACTTTTCAGGCCCAGAATCGCTGACGAGGTGTGTATATGAATTTTATCTCATCAAACCTTCTATCTCCGGTTGCGTGCTGACGATGTTTTGAAAAGCTAGCAGTGGCTCTGGACACACTTCGTCTGTCTGACACAACGCAAAGGGACGCGCCTTGGCCAATTGAGAGCTTTCTCCCGAGAGAGAGCGATTGCTATTTCGAACCAAGTGATTCCTATATTGCTCCCGGTTCCGACTTTTTCTTTGGTGTTGCTCAACGGTATATACTAGCGGGCTTTATACCCACCCAAGCGGCTGCGGATAGACTACTGCAACAGTACTGGAAGGCAGTGGATCCTATTGCAAAGGTTGTTCATCGTCCCACTTTCGAAACACAATACTCAAGGTTCTGGGCGGACGTGTCAAGGGGTATAGAACCACCTTTTTCACTCCAGGCAGTCGTCTTCGCCGCATTATTTAGCGCAGTGGTCAGTATGTCCGAGGAGAACATTGCAGCTATATTTGGTGTTTCACGAAAGCGACTCATCGACAGCTTTCAGCTGGGTACGGAAGTGGCCCTTGGAAAGGCCAATTTCCTCAAAACAGCCAAAACTCAGACACTTCAAGCACTGGTGATGTACATGGTATGCCTCTCTCCTTTATTCACGATTTGTACTCCGTGCAGTGCATTGTATTTTTCTGACTTGCTCTTTCCAGATTCCCATGTGCCGGAATGAAATTTCTCGTGCCCATTCTGCACTTGTAGGCATGGCCATCCGACTGGCCGAATGCATGGGCTTCCATCGTGACCCTGAAGAGTACGGCCATGGGCCTGTTGAGTGTCATGTCCGACGGATGATTTGGTATCAGCTTTGCTTCCTTGATTTACAAACAAGCGAGCTTCAAGGACCACGGCCTTCAATTCGCCGGGAAGATTTCTCAACCAAGTTTCCTGTCAACATGGATGATTCCGAGATTGCCGCGGCAAACCCTGGTTCCATTACCGACATGCCTCGATGGACGGATATGACATTTACACGAATTCGGTTTGAGTGCTATGAATTGCGTCGCTTACTCCTTAATGATAGGGTCCGACTTGAGAAGAAAAAGATTAGTTTGACCCAAGTGCTCGGGAAAGTTGAAGCATTCCGGAAGGCTACTTATGCGAAGTATGGGCCGCTCATTCATGTACCTGATCCAATGCCAATACAAAAGGCTGCGCGGCTCATGCTATCGGTCCTACTATGTCGCGCCTACGTAGGAGTGTTGCATCGATATCTTAACGGTGTAGCTGTCAGTATCCCCGATCGGCTGAGCCAAATATCCGTTACATGTGGCACTCAAATGCTTGAGGATTCAATCACCCTTGAGACCTCACCCGAGCTGAGCCCCTGGGCATGGTATCAGAGCGCGCTCAATCCGTACCATGGGGCTCTCCTCCTCCTTATGGAGGTGTGGTGCAATCCAACGCGTCGTGAAGCCGATCGCATATGGCGCTGCTTGGATTACGTTTATGAATTACCCTTATGGGCGCCTGAATTATGCAAAGAGGTCGGTCCTCAGGATATCATCCGGCAACGAGACGCCAAAGCTCGTCTTATTTTGACCGTTCTGCGTGATCGGATGAATGCATATCGGGAACGAAGGAAATTGAAGGTTCCAATGAACATGGCTGATCCTAAGACACTACCACCGGTGCCAGAAAGAAGGAAAAGTTATGCTGCCTCTTTGATAACCGACGCACCTGATACGGGATTTAGACCTGTAGTCTCGCAGCAGACTCAAATGCAGCAAAATCCCATGCCTCAAGTTGTAGGAAACTTCTCGCAGCAATACGACAGTCAATCCGCTATACCCCCCAATTCACAGAACCTCCAACCTCAACTCTTCTTTCCACAACCTCAAACATACCAGCCATACCCGTCGACTTCACAGCCTCTATCACTGCCAGCCTTGCAAAGTTCTACCTTGCCATCCCACTCCCTGCAGCGACCCTCTATGGTATCGACAACTGGGCCCGGGCTTGAGCGAGGGAGCAGCGGAGATTCAGAGCAGTTTGGGTCCGAGGATTCCGGAAGCAGTTTGTGGTTTGTTTCAGGCACAGGGTTAGCGAGTGCTGGAGCCGCTCCACCCATGGTAGCTGATGGTCTACCTGGCCTGCCTACCGGCCACCCGCAACCGCACGGAGACGAGAATGCAATGTCAATTGACATTGATTGGGTAAGTGGCATAATATTCTAACTGAGCTCTTAACATTTCCTCGTGTCGAGTGTTTTTGATGTATATCTTCGCGGCTCCCATAGTCATCAGAGGTTTGCCTTCTATGGTCTAACTGAATTTGTTTCAGAAGGAATGGGACGAGATGTTTCCCTCAGGGATCAACAGCGGCAATCTCGATACGGTCCCTCTGATGACTCCGTCGTTACCCCCATACGGAGGTGTCCGCCAGAAGTAATGATCCCAAGTGCAGTTGAGTAGTGCCTTCTTCTGTTTTGATCTTTCTCTCTCTCTCGGCCTATATTTTGTACCTTTCCTCTCGCCCCGACACCTCTTCTTCTTTCATCTCTTCACTTCCATCCTAACGCTTAATCAACATCGCATCGCAGTTTACCACTTCCATACTATACCGCTTCAATTCTAAACATAATATAATTGAACAACAGGCCGTCAGAAATGGCTAATGTATGCATTTACTTTGGTTCCGCGAATATCCTGGTGTCCGTGCTGTGTGCCATCGGGGTTTTGTACGTACTGTAAGTACGCATCAGCCTCCAAATCAAGTCGGAGTAGAGTACCGCTAATGATTTGTTGATACATTAGGTTTATGTTCAAGAGCTTCGGTATCGGGATTGGACTCAGATACAAGGGCCCGTTCGATCGTTGTCCTGAAAGTAAGTACCTTACCTGAAACAATTCGCGATACCGAGAATACAGGACAACTAATAACTCAACAGCCGGACGACTAATACCACGTGGCGAAACTGCTCGAATCGAGGCACTTGTAACGGAAATGGGGAACATCGTTGCTCAATCAAATCAAGGACCATCAGCAGTCGAGCCAGCACTTGGAAGCGTCAGCCCTCGACAAACGTCCCAAACATATTCATCGAAACTGACTTATACAACTTCGGATCGCGAGACATTGAGAACGGAACATCCGATCAGACTCGGACATCGCCGTGGTGATAACTAAGTACGGAGGTGTCCACCAAAAGTAATGATCCCTCAAAATTGGTGTGTGTAAATTACGCCGCTCTTACCGTAACTACAGAAACATTAGGGCCTGGAGGATAGGTCTCGAGATACTAGAGCGCTAGTCCTCATAGCTTAGCCTCCAGCGTTTCTGCCAGAGATTTCATCCCTCATCTTTGTAGCGAGCTTCTTAGCTAGCACACATTCATTGCATTCCCAGCTCCGCTGGTTTCTCTAGCTTCCGCATGCTCATAGTTCCATTTGCCCTTCGAGAATAGGGCTTGATGTAAGGCGTAAGCCCTTAAATGACGGGGGCCAAAAGGGGCCGATCCGCCCCTAAGAAGCCCTATAGGCCGTACGCCGCGGTACTTCAAAAACGAGACCATAATGTTGGCTGGGATCATTACTTTTGGTGGACACCTCCGTACAATCCTTCAGAACTACGGAGTACATCGATCATGAATACGGCGATATAGTACAGAATCAGTTGCTACCCCTACCCCTTCCACTTCGCAACGACAACACCAGCTCGTAGTATATCTCCCGCAGCAAGCCACCCAAACAGCCACCCTGAGATCCGCCATTTAGCAAATCCTGTGAGTCCCAGCGCAGATAATTGCTGGTCTCTTCGCTCTAAAAATGCTGCTAACCCAGGGAACACGTCCTCCGTGATGTCTTCTATGGTGATGTCTTCTTCGGCATAACCTGCCCCCTTCAATTGCGTTTTGTATGCGGATGGAGAAACAAAGTTTGAAAAGGGGGCTGAGAGCGCTGGTGTCAGGAATCGCAGGAATAGGGAGTTGAAGAAAGACCTCAGACCGGATGAAGATGGCGCGAGGAAGATGTCGAAGGCGAGGAAGTGGGCCTTGAGGGCTGAGTGGGTATACTGCATGATGTTGCGGCGTGAGGGTTGGAAATGATACGCGGAGTCGAGAGCAAGCACGTATCGCTCGGTCTTTGGTGCATGAAAATCGTCGTCGATGCCAGCATCTTGCGCAAAAGCAACTGATACGGCTTGCTGTAATTCCTTCGACCAAGAAGATGGGTTTGCAGCGTCGCCGCAGAACAGCTGGACAGTCTTTGCGGTTGTCGTAGCGTTTTGGACGTCCCTTTTTTCGGTTTGCCCAAGTTCCGCTGGTATTCTGGATTCCGCATACTCATACTGCACTCTGTTCAGTGTGATGCCAATGTAATGCTGGAACAATGAAGCGGTTGCATCGTCCACTGATGTCGTCTCGGTTCCTGGGATATCGGTAGCTCCTCCGTTCATCAGATAGAGTGTCTGCTCACCGCACCCAAAGCCAAGGTCAAGCAATACCCTTTTGATCTTGCTCGAGCTTCCATTCTGGCTGTTGGGCGAAGGTTGTTTATTTTGGCTATAGTTGCAAAGTCCGGCAGCTTGAAGTATCCTTTCAACTAAGGCTTCACATGCTTCTGGAAGTTCTGTCGCATCCTTGGGGTTCAAATACGAGTTTCTGGTTAGAGGAATGGCCTGAATGGTAAAAACGGACGAGAGGAAGAAGCAAATAAGTTAAAAATAAGTTCAATAGCAGGGAATTGACTGAAAAAGGAGGATGCTCTTTTGATAATCTTCGTCTGCTCATGTCTTTACGGAGTACGAAGCACGGAAATGCTCAGCAGGACATCCGCAAGCAGATGCAAACAAAACAAACACAAGGCAAATCTCCATAAATAGGTACCGCAAAAGGAACAAAGTTATCCAGAAGTCTGGATGCATTGCGACTCACCCTCCAGTAACCCATGTTCATCCACATCGTCTCCGCCCGAGGGTTCAGCTTCACGTTGAGAATTGCGTGGTCGAGGCCATACAACCCCATCTGTCCACCGCGTCGCAAGACGACCCTTCGCCATTTTCTTGCAAGTGTCTTGGCTAGGAATGGAGTCAAAAGACCAAGGGAATACGTGACGATGGCCGCAACTGATGGCGATCGTGAGAGCAATATGACGAGAGGAATGGCAAGGAGCGAACATAGAAGGATGGGAATAGACGACATGGTGTATGTGCGCCTATGTGGCCACCATGGAATTTTTGGATGAATTCTCCTTTGTGAATATGGTGGCTATTCAGGTTGAATCGACATCAGATGGGTTGGGCTTTGATATCAGAATTTCATACTGAAAATTGCCGAAGAAAAACTGCGGCGTTTTGAGCTCCGATGGTAACACGAAGTTGATTTTAGCTATTTCTAGTAAACTCAAAAGTCCTCAATCTGAGCCGCAAACGACCCACAGCGGATCTTCAAATTCTGAAACGGGTTATGATCAGTGCCTTTTGATTTTCATTTCCCGGACAATGAAAGCCATCAGTTATTCCCGCCTCTGTACTGGCGGAGTAAACAGAAACCACCTTCGATACGCATTCCCTTCAAGGGGTTTCCTTCTCCATCCATTGCCCATCCCACCAGGTCGGTGAAGCCGCATCGCTGGTAGAATATTTCTTTCCCCTTCGCTGCCATCACGTTTGCGACCACCCCTTCTTTCATCGCCCGTTCAAGACCCCAAGCCACCAATTTCCGGCCATGTCCACGATTTTGGTATTGTGGGAGCACTGCAAGACAAACCAGCTTCCAGGCGTTCGTGCGGTATAAAGGAGAGGTATAGAAATGAGCGATGAAAGGTCTGATCATGGCCTTGAACTGCGAGGGTGTCAATCGGGGTGGTTTGGCGGCTGCACGGTTGGGGAAGAATATTTCACTGAGCATGTTGACAAACGAGATGATAGGTCGGACAAGGCGTCCTGACAAAGAAAAGCGACGTGAGCTCCTATCCTATGGATATAATATAGGTGGGACATGGTGTAAACGTACTTGGATCCCACCATGCCCAGAGTCCCCAGACCTGCTCCCATCCTAAACCTTGACGCTGCCATTCCGCCGCTCCGGTAATGATCTCTTTGCCCAAGTTCTGATCCAATTCATAGCTCACCAGAAAAACTGTTGAGAGGTCCCAGAATTTCTCCTTACATGCGCGACGCCAAAAGGCAACATAGTCTTGGGGATATTGCTTTCGGTGAGGATGAAGCAAGTCAACGACTACTTCTTCATCATGAAACCCAGTGGCAAAAATGAATGGTATAGTGGAAAGGTCCGCGGAGCAGGCGAGGCGGACAGGCATCGGAAGAGATCAACTGAGGACTGTCCTTCAACTCTGCAAACGCTAGTTGAATCGATCTGCTGTTTTCAGGGTAGATTCCCTCTAATGTGAAAGAGAACTTGCAAACTCGCTTTGGGCTAAGTTAGATCGCCCTTTGCGCAAATATAAATTATGGTCTCTGATTTCACGGAGAAGTTCAGTGGAATACCGATCACATATCGTATTTGGCCTGCTCGACACGGGCTTGTCTGAGGAACTAAAGTCGATTGGCCAAAAAGGCCCTGTTAGAGTTTAGTTGACTTAATGGCCATGATCAAGATTCAAGCGGTGCGTACGGAGTAGTTCCCTGCGAATTGTGATAAGTAAAGTACTCCGTATCCATCTCCTAACGGAGTCGGGGCACTCGTTGCCTGCGCATCTTCATCAGATGTCTGGGGATGGACAAGGTGAGGCTCATGAAGCGGTGTCCGACGGCCAGAACCTTGAGCCAGAAACGGACCAATGAGAAAGGGACGCTCCTTCGAATTTGGCCCACATACCTGCACGTGACTATAGTCTCTGCTTAGATAAGCCTCCCCTCTGTGAGTCCAATAATTAATCCCAACCTCACTTCTCCGTTCTCAGTTGACTATTTATCGTTCAATTCAAGCTCGAGCAAAAGAAACGCCCGTTGTTAGTATGCATGGCATTTTCTGGTCCGAATTCAACTCGCCGTGGTGTATCTACATCTGTGACCAAGCAACTTCATACCGCCTTTTGACCACATGCCGCCGAGGACCATGAATCATGATCATGGGCTCCCTGGGGCTAGTCGTTGCGCTTATCGTCATCCCGGACCGAGTCACCTCTGCCTCCGTTTTCAACCCATACGAGGCTCGGAGCTGCTACGGAAAGAAGCAGTTTGAAAGCTAGCCCATCCACATAGTCTACTATGTATGAAATCCGCGGAAAGCAGCATGGGAGGCACAGGGACTGGGACGGTATTTGCTCGGAATGCTAGCACTGAACCCTGCAACTCGTTGATTCCGTGCGTACTTGATAAGTGTGTTAACATGCAGATAAGTAGGCTCGAGCCGCGGAAACAACGACGCTGAAGACCATATTGGACGACGACGCATCGACGAAGGTGTTGCACAGAATCGCTGGAAATACTTATTCCAAGACCTTTCGGTCTCTCCGACGGAAAATTATCCCTGAAGGCAGTGGACAGTGCGGGAACTATTGTGGCTTCAAGCCATGCAGTTTGTTTCTAACCACGTCGTTCATTTTTCAATCCCCAATCCCTGCCAGTCGCAACTTCAATTTGGATTCCGAATCCGGCATGGTGCGGGGCGTGAAATCCAGCTTTCTCCTCACAAGACCAATCGGCATTAACAGGAGTTGTCAAGAATGGATGGGACCCCCCTTCCTAGAGTCAATGTAGATGCACTTAAGGAGCAGCATATGGAGTAATGTGATTGTGCTGATAACTCCCCGTCGATGCCGGCCATGAGGCTCCTATCAGCGAAGGTTCAATTCTTGAAGGCGGTAACTATATCACCCGGCTCTAACATTATCCCAAACTGAGGATGGTTTCGTTCTTTCGACACCATACAATGCTTTGACGAAGGTGCCCATTTTAACGTCTTTTACTCATACTCGATCTTTAGTCTGGTCTTTCCTGCTCTTCTCTTCTCACACAGAGACAGGACAGAAATTATGGGGAAAGTAACAGATATCGAAAGCATTCCCATCTCAGAAAATGGGGGCGATGTTGACGGGGACACGCTATTGAACGAAAAGGATGGGACTGTCAATGACGTCCAAGACATGAAGCGGATGGGCAAGAAACAGCAGCTACGGGTGGGAACTGATAATGTTCCCCAGAACGACAATGAAGCTGATCCGATGCTACTCTAGAGAAATTTCAGTTTTCTTCCCATTTTTGGCTTTGCAATGGTTCTGATGAGCACCTGGGAGAGCTTACTTGGGTAGGGCTTTATACAAAATCTAGAATCTGCAGCGCCGCGCAAGCTTTTCAAATGCTAATATATAAACAGAACTGCCGCATTCGGACTGGGAAACGGTGGAACTGCGGGCCTGATATATGTTTACATAGGGACTTTTGTTGGGTTCTCCCTGGTTATACTCTCCATGGCTGAAATGGCGTCAATGGCCCGACCGCTGGAGGGCAATACCATTGGATTTCTGAATTTGCTCCGCGTGATGCTCAGAAAATCCTGTCCTACTTTATCGGCTGGCTTTGTGTGCTAGGCTGGCAAGCAGGAACTGCGGCATCCTGCTTCCTTGCAGGCACTGAAATCCAGGGCCTTCTGGTGCTGAATTATGAAGGCTACATCTATAACTATTGGCATGGCTCATTACTCACTATGGCCGTCATTTTTTTCTGCGCGACATTTAATACCGTTTTTGCCAAGCAACTCCCTTTAGTTGAAGCACTTGTGCTCTTCCTTCACGTTGCTGGGTTTGTAGGGATATTGATTCCACTGTGGGTGTTTGCGCCTCGATCTACTTCTGAGCAAGTGTGGACAGTTTTCGAGAACGCGAACGGATGGAGAAGCAACGGGCTGGCGTGCTTGATAGGGATAATTACTCCCGTTGTGTCTCTGCTTGGGGCAGACGCTGCCACACACCTGTCAGAAGAGCTGAAGAACGCCTCAAAGACGCTCCCCAAGGCAATGATATCGACTGCCATTTTCAATGGTTCGCTCGGGTTGATCTTGATTATGTAGGTTTTGGCTTGTTCACGCTGATGCGCAAAAGGAAGTCTAATAGTCATTGAAACAGCACTTTTTGTTATACCGTTGGAGATGTTGAAAGTGTCCTTGCTACCCCAACCGGGTACCCCTTCATTCAAGTCTTCTATAATGCGACAAAGTCCAAAGCCGGAGCCACGGCCATGACCTCCATTATGACAACGCTTTCTATTTTCTGCGGAATGGCGAACATGACCACCGCGTCACGACAGCTTTTTGCATTTGCTCGTGACAATGGCGTCCCGTTCGACCGCTTTTTCCAGAAGGTAGCCTCTTTCTGCTAATTTCCGAAAGTTTTCGATGACCTATCCACGACTAACTCTGCCACAGGTTCCCGCAGGCTGGGATATCCCTTTGAACTCAGTGATTTTCACTGTGATAATCAGCTCCCTTCTCTCTCTTATCAACATCGGAAGCACAATTGCTTTCAATCAAATAACCTCCCTCGGCCTTTCCGCTCTTTTATCCAGTTATATCGTGTCTATCTCGTGTGTTGCTCTGAAGCGCTTCCGCCGTGAGCCATTGCTTCATTCCCACTTTCAGCTCGGTCGATTTGGCCTTTTGGTCAATCTCCTATCAATTGGGTTCCTGCTTCTTGCATTTATATTCGTGTTCTTCCCACCTGCGCCAGACCCGGCAGTTGAAGTGATGAATTGGAGTGTGGTGATCTATTCAGGAGTGTTGTTGCTCAGCCTGGTGTATTATGTGTTCCGGGGACGGCACAAATATGTCGGCCCTGTAGAGTATGTGAGAAAAGGCGAGTAGCTGCTGTAAGTGTTGCTGGATGTACATATGTACGTACACAGCTCTGTGATTCACATTATGATGTTATCTTTGTGCCGCTGAATATTGGGGGGGGAGAGTATAAAGGCATACATACAGATACGCCCAAACAGCCTCCTGTCTGCATAGCCCGCACCATACACCAAGAGATTATCTGCAGCAATGGGGGCGCAAGGTTCCGTGTTTATCTTTATCTTTATCTTTTTTTCATAAACATGATCTTGACACTACAGACTTGCCTGATATTTCGCTCCGCAAATCTTTCTCTTTCTCCTTCTTTGACCTCGTGCCAAACAACTCTCTAGTAATATCCCTTTTCACTACCGATGCTCAGTTTCGAAATGACCAGTTGATACCCTCGCAGCTTTTCAATTCCAAAGTCTACCACATCTCAAAAAATTTACAATGGAGAAAGAGGGCCTCCATTACGACTTTTCAGACCTTCTGAAAACAGGGAGATACAGCGACCTCGTTCTGAGATGCGGGGAAGAGGAGTTTAACGTCCATAAGGCGATCGTATGCAGCCAATCTCCTGTTTTTGCGGCGGCTTGCAATGGAGGCTTTCAGGTATGATACGCATAGTGGCCTATGGGTCCCCTCTCCTTATCACTCAAAGTACTAATTATGGGTGTGTAAAGGAATCGAATACTAACGTTATCGAGATCACGGAGTTCAATTTCGAGACCGTTAGACACATGATCGAGTACCTATATACGCAAAGCTATCAAACCCCTTCCGCAGCGACACCAGTCGATGAGGAACCTAGCGTGGAACCCAGCGTGGTGGGCAGGGTTGATCTCGCTCCAATGCTGTTGCCGCATGTGAAGATGAACGCCATTGGGAATTATTATGATATTCCCAAACTCAGACGCGAGGCAACCTTTTTGATCAAAAACTACTTGACCGTTATATGGTCCCCGCGGGGATTCTCTGCCATCATGCACGAAGCAGCCAATACGACGGGCGACCAAGAACTACTAGACATCCTTGCGACAATTGCATCGGATCACATTGGAGACCTCATCAGCGCTGAAATAAAAATCGCACCTAGTCTCGCAGATGCTGTTATACGCAGACTCGCGACTGTTATCAATACCAAAAGTGAGTTGTTGGAGCGTTCGGAGCTCGAACTGACGATGGCCAACCACAGAATCAACAGGATTACTAGCGCGAGGCACCGAGAGCAAGACTTTGTTAAAAGGTTCAGCTCTCTCCTTAGTCAAACCGAGGACTGCAGGAATGACCGTTGTGATGCGGAGTTCAGTTGTGTCATGGAAGCGGTTGCCGATGGGGAGGGCCCTTATATCTTGCGATGCACGAAATGTGGTTGCAAGCATAGACTATGAGACGCCTTGAGGTGCACACGGAGATAGTCGTATGAAAGATTGGTGTCGATGGCAACCGTGGGTAGGAGCCGAGAGTCCGGATTCGCTTCGCACAATGGAAAGCTGTAAAGTGGACCTGTTCATAATATTCAGTTTGTAGGCCGTTGCAGAAGTAAAATGGCAATCGATATCAACGTTTCCAACACGATTCAATCTGGCTAGCATTAATAAGCAATCCAGCCATTTAAGCTAACGCTTTTAAGCACTAGTTACCTTCAGCTTGCAATTGTACATACAGCACGTGCATTGACGTCACCCCCCACTGCGCTTCGAGAGATTAGCAGCTGCGATCTCGCGCCCCGCCAACTTCTCCCTGGCGATCGCGGAAGAGCGACAAGTCTGGACAAGCAAACAAACCGTGTCAATTGAGTTGGGCATATCTAGTCCACTATCGCTAAATCATAGTACTTTGTTACTTGAGCTCTCCGTCGTTATCAAGGGCCCGACGAGCCCAGTTAGCCGCAGCAATGGCCTCATCCTCTATTGTCACAGAATTTATTTATTTCACCCTAAAAGCCGACGTCAAGCCGGAAAGCCCGGACAGCGATAATGGGAGACAGTTCTTCGAAATACTTAATGCCGTTAAACAACGATGTGGATACTTACACTCGTGTTGGGGACGGTCACTTGAGAACGAGAACAATCTCGTCTGGATCATCGGTATGAACCATGCTTCCCTGATCCCCGAAAAGGAAAAGAAATACCAGACAAACAATCCCTGGACCCTCATTTTTCCTATCACTGCTAAGTACTCCCTAACCTTTTGTACAGAATGGAAAGATAACACCGGCTGCGTCCCTCTCTCCCTCTTCTCCTCCATCATCGAACCCGACACCCACCCTATCACCTTCCACACCACCCTCACCCCACCGCTCAACGACATGCTCACAACCGCGTCCGTCATCGAACTCGCCGTCCTCGCATTCCCCAAGGACCTCAGCCCGCCCGACAAGACATCACTAAACCACTCCATGATAAACCTGCGGAACACATGTCTGCAATTGACCGAGTCTAAACCACCTAGCGCCTTCTCGCTCGGCTGGGTCGAGCGGCCCGGCAGCGTGCCACATCAGGATAGCAAGTCCGGGAAGGCGCAGTTGATGGTGTTTGTCGTGGGGTGGGAGAGTCGAGAGCAGCATGAGGCGCTGAGGAAGACGGAGGGATTCGGCAAGGCCATTGCGCCAATCAGAGAGATGATGTTGCCCAGTATGGATATCTTGCAGATGAGACACGTCAAATTCACGGCGGTGCAATAGATGCAGTTGTCCTTTTCGCCCAACTGTGAACGCTTCAAAAAGGCTGGCTTGGATCCTTTTTGGGCCATTGTTGGATTATTCTTTCGCAGGGAACCTCGGTGTCACTGTTTTTGGCACTCTCATTCCATAGATTCCCTACATGCCTTCCTTCGTCAGCGACGTCCGTTTAAAAGAAACCATATTGTTATCGCGCCATTTGAATATACCGTTGAAGTAGAGGTAAAGACGCTGAGGAATAGTGATGACACGATCAGAACATGTGTAAATAGGCGCAATGACGAAAGTTTTATGACAACGGACCGGAACCCATTGATAACACTAACAATGGCATCTGTCCACCAAAAGTTGAAAATAGAGTGAAGGTGTGGCAGTAAGGGCACATCCCGGCACGCAGCCGACTGATAAAAGCGGGTGTCCTCCAAAATAACAGTGATCCCTCGAAATGACCGCTTGTAAAACACAAGAGGAGACGAAATTAAAGAGTAGAGGTTAAGGGTAGGCGTAAGGCATGAGCGCTTTGAATGACGGGCTGAAAGGGCCGATCATTCCTTAAGCAGCCCTAGGTCTTGGACCGAACGGCAATCTTAGAATGTGAATAAGACGTTGGGATAATCAATTTCGGTGGACACCTCCGTATAATTCAGGGAGTAAAAGTACACTTTGGAGGAAAGAAGAGCAGGTGGTATGAATATGCCAATTTAAAGCGGAGTGCAGAAGCTCAACCCAAAAAAAAGAAAAGAAAAAAAAATAGTAGAGAGGATAGAAAACAAACGATTAAGACTACACGGCTAACAGATTCATTGATGGAAATTTCAGAGCCGCGAAAAGAAGTCACGATCTTGTAACCATACCATTAGATACGATGTTTCTCGCTCTCTGCATAATTAGGACTAGTTAGACATATCGAAGCTTTCATCTGCCCTAGAATTCACTTAGACTCACCAAGTCTGGAGTACAACATGTAAAGGGCCATCTGGTTGCACTCCTGAGTGCCAGTGATGGTAACCAAACGTTCATTGCTGTTATCCTGTGGCTCATTGATCTTGATCACACTGCCACTGAGGTGACGGATTTCATTGATCTTGGCACCGCCCTTTCCGATAATAGCGCCAACCATATCGTTGGGAATGAAAATCTGTTGTGTCAGGGGTCCGCCAGCAACAGGAGCACCCATGGGCTGAGCAGGGGCTCCGTGGGCGTGAGGAGGTTGAGGAGCTCCATAAGGAGCAGGCTGGTGTGGGCCAGCTCCGGTGTAATTCTGGCGAGGCGAGGAGTTATAATGCATAGGTTGTTGCTGCATAGGGTGAGGGCCAGGGCCAGCACCATGCATGTAAGGCATGCCGTATCCTGCTCCCGCCGGCATCGCGCGGTTTGCCTGAGGATGGTGTCGTTTAAAGCTGTCTGGATGGCCATACTGTCCACCAGCAGGTTGAGGGACGTATGGAACTACTTGCATGCCGCCAGGCACGACACCTGCAGGACCACCACTGCGGGTTGCGTATGCAGACGCCGCAGGTCCTCCGAATCTTTCAGTCAACTGTTCAACCAGAGTGGCAGCAACGTAATAGGTGGCAATATGGACGGCATCAGCAACACCAAGGATGACAAGGGATCGTTCAGTGGACAGGGGGAGGCAAGAGTCCGAGGCGTTGAGACGCGCTCCAGAATGCTCCTGGATTTCACGAATGCGAACACCAGACTTGCCAATGATGGAGCCAATCAGGATATGGGGGATGAGCAGGCGAAGGGGGTAGGTCTTTGACTGAGCTGTAGATGGCGACTCCAAAGGTTCATTATTCAACGTGCGAATGATCAGTCCGAATGCCTGTCAAAATACACACGGGATGTCAGCCTTTGACCTTCAACATACCGCAGTGGAAATGCTGCGCAACGTACCTTTGCAACCGCATCTTGAGGGCCGCTAACGGTCAAAATCCGCTCAACTGCACCGCGCGTGTAATCGCTGACGGTACACTTAGCACCAGACAGCCGGCGAATCTGAGACACGTTCTCTCCGCCTTTACCAATGCAAGTAGCAGCTTCAGCACTCGAAATAACGGCCCGGATGTGAATGAAGTTTGTCTCATCTTGAGTTCCGTGACTTTGGCCAGGAGCTTGAGAAGTTGCGCGTTCGTTGTGCGAGGCTGTAGACTGAATAGGCTGAGTCTCCAAGGGAGAAGCTGTGGAAGGTTTTCCATTATTAGGAGCATCAGGAACCACTAAATCACCTTGGCCATCCTTGACATTATTTTGGCCTGTTCCATCGCTTTCAGTTGTGGACTCGACCTTGACGGCCTCAGCTTTAATGTTGTCCTGATCTGCCTTTGGCTGTTCCTCTTCACTCTTAACCACTTTGTCTAGCGCTTGACGTTTGGCATCCGGTTGGTCAGTTGGGCCCGAGGGCGAAGACGGATCTTCGAGAGGTCGCTTCGTCGATGCGACGGCTGACGTTGGCGAGGCGGACATAACGACGTTTGGCACCTACGTTGTAAGAAGAAAGAATCGGGGTAGGATTGAATATCTTTGTTTCTTATTGTTTCTGTATCGTATATGTACACCAGGAGTTCTCAAGGAAAACTTGCTGGTGCAGGTGTTCGGTTGGAGAAGAGAGTGGTGCTTTGTGCTGTGGAAAGCGGAGTTCTGGGCTGAATACAATGAATGCTTGCCGACGGAGAACCAGCGAGGAGAAAGTGCTGTTGGTAAAAAGGTGACGGTGCTGAGCACAAGGCTGCGGGTAATGGAGAAATCTTGAGGTCACGGAGGGTGTTGAGGTGGAAAGCGGACTGATGAACGCTGAGAGTGCCGCTGGCGAAGAAAGAGGGAGGTGGTGGCAGATTGACGGGGGTCAGAAAGGATGATAAAAGGCAAAAAGTGCTATGCTTCTGTCCTGTACCAATGTCCTAGGGGTCGAGTCCCTTGGTGGCGAAGGATCAAAGACTGAGCTCGAAGAGTATCAAAAAAGGGGACAAAGGACGAGGCTGCTAATCGGATTGGGAGACGGGAGTTGCAGAGCACAAACCACTGCAATGGTCCAAAGGAAGCACAGTAGCCGGGCAGCAATATTGACGAGAGAGAATCGAAAGGAGACTGACAAAGTCGTGAGCTCGACGACTATGATGGAGATTGGAGATGATGAAGAGGTTTGAAGATGTTGTTGGGAGGAAGCTGGAGAAAGACGAGAAGGTGGAAACCTCCACTAGCGCCAATTTAGCGATCCCGAGGACGCTAGCCAGATGCGGCTAAAGTCAAATGTTACCAGTCACGTGCATATCAGGGCGGGTTTTTTTGTTTACTCCGCAATTCGAGGAACGGCGGGAGGGGAACAACGGTCAGCGGCTGATGAGCTCTGGTCAAGATGAGTCTGCCTTTCGAGATTGTGGAGAAAATCCAACAGTTTGCAGAAAATAGCCGGAAATTTGAGGCGCAACGCCAACAGGACTATGCAGTTACGAATCGTCGTGACAACACTGACAAGCAATTTGAGGAAACCCTGAGGGAGCTTCAAGCTTGGGTTGATAGACAGGAAATTGTGCTGCAGCAAGTATGTACAGCTGATTGCTCAACGCATCACATACATATCTGACAACTTGGCTAGTTGCGGGCTGAACAGCCATTTGACCTCCCTCGGCCAGACCATGACCCAGCGACGCGCCTTGCACAAACCCGTCGAGCGGCTGCGGCCTATAGATCCTTATCAAGCAAAGAGCCGGTGCTGCCGGCGCCGGAATCACCACTCAATGGCCTCTTAGCGCTCCGAGAGACGTCCAGGTTGATACAGGGCCTCAAAAAGAGCATCTCCGCCACGGCGCAAGACCTCATCACAAACCGCGAACGGTTGAATACCGAAGAAGTTAATTTGCGCGACGCGCGAATGCTCACAGTACAACTGCAGAAAAGAGTGGAAAATTTGAGGAACCAACAACAGCAGGACGCTGGGAAGAAGAAGAAACCGTCACAGCTTGCGAAGGAGCTGATTCAGCGAGAGCGGAATCGTGCAACAGAGCTAGACAAAGGGTCTGCAGAACTAAGGGCTGCATTAAAATGGTTCACTGATGCGCATCTTGCTTCCATGCTTGCCGCTGAGGATTTGGGTGGGCCCATCGTGGGCGACCAGCCTGATATCCCTGACAGTACACTTGAAGCCGGATATACTGCGACTGGGAAAGAGAAGAAACCTAAAGTGAACGAGGAACAAGCAAGAGATTCAGGCCAGCAACGAATTGATGCATTTCTTCACCGTCAAGCGGGCGCTGATGAGGATTCAAGTTCGACCATCAACAATAAGAGGGAGGCAGCAGCACAGGGATTCCATGCCCTGATAAACAAACTTTTGGAGGTTGCGCCTTCATCATATATCGAAATGGAAAAGGAGTCTGCGGCATCAAGATTCATTGTCAAAGCCAAAATTGCCCAGTTTCATCCCCGAGATTCTCGCAGAATACGGCTGATAAATGTCGCCAGAGAAATATCAGACTAAAACGGTTTACCGTACATGTCTACTACTGGCTCATGCGTACAGTTCCATACAAATCGCCGGCTCTGTAATTACTCACAGTGACGCGGAACCACTGCATCCTGCAAACCAGACTGCATACAGTCCTTCTGTACCTTAGTCGATTGTATCATCCCGCATCGCGAACAGCTGCTTGAGAAGTTCCTCCGTGTTGGCCCGCAGAGCATTGTGATACATGGTATTGGTGATAAAATGCTTGCAGTTTCTAATTGCGGCGGCTGTTTCAACGGCGAAGTCATAGTGCACATACATGTCGTCAATGTATGTGGCCGAATATACCGGAACCTCGTTCTTTGCTAGTTGCTCTTTGTCGTACAGTTCTGGCCAACCGTCGTATGCGGCCACGATGTCGGCAACTTCCTTTATTTGTTTTAGTTCTGTGGATGACTCGAAAGAGTTCTTGTAAACCTGCG
Source organism: Aphanoascus verrucosus (assembly GCA_014839905.1). Classification (NCBI taxonomy): domain Eukaryota; kingdom Fungi; phylum Ascomycota; class Eurotiomycetes; order Onygenales; family Onygenaceae; genus Aphanoascus; species Aphanoascus verrucosus. The sequence continues at coordinate 227,448 of JACRYM010000014.1, read as the reverse complement.
ATCGTGGGTAAGCAAGCGTTTCTTTGAGAAGCAGGGGACTAGACATCAAACCCACCATCTCGCCCGTAAAGAATATCCCTTGTGCATTCCCTCGACTCCGGAAACTGGAAAGTCTTTCTATAATCCTATCGGCGCACCAGTTGGATGCAGCCCTGCTATGAGTTAGCAAGTTTTCCCCAAACAGCTAAATCATGGCTATTTACTTTTGACAGTAGATGGCTTCATGAATAACAGCGTAGATAATGTTATTATCAAAGGTAGTTCCGCCGTCTACCATGGAGATAGTCGGTCGTGTGAGGAAACCGAAGATCTCGAGGTCGTTGGTGCACCTTAGGACGATATCTGGATGTTTCGAAGTTAAACAACGGTATTTTCGTTCTTTGAGAAAATATTCAACAAACCATGAACATAATCGAGACCACCTATTTCACCGGTCAGTACTATTCTGACCAACCGAGTGCATAATCTGGAGTGTACCTCGCATGCCAATAGAAATCCCTAGCGAGAGAAATCGCTCCGGAGTCAGGATCCCGCCATCAGGAACTTTGACCTCGTTATCCTCCAGATGACAGAGAATTGCCCTTACTCGCTCGTCGTCCTCGGGGAATTTCTCATAATACGCCTTATTCCGTTCCTGGAGCTTCTCTAATACAGCCTAAGCCAAAGAAGCCTTAATAATGCGGGGATGGAACACATACCATATGTTTTCTCAAGCACGGGCTCGGGGTTGGTCACCAGTGGAGGAAGTCCACCTGTAGTGAAGACCTCCCTTAATCCTTGAGGACTTTAACCAGGGGTTGTCAGTTTTTCCTTCATGAAGTCCACCCGAGGATGAACTGAGGATCCAAGGTATTAACTTACGATTTGGAAAGGTAGGTAACTGCGCAGAAGCCTCCAAAACTCTGCCCCAGAACACTCCATTTCTTTTTGTCAACCGGATAGTCAGCAGTAAGACACATGCGCACTGCTTCGCAATCTTGAACAATGCTGTCTGCTCTGAACATTCGAAGATACTCAGCCTGCTTGACAGCGTTCCCCTTTAGTGCCAGTGTGGCCGCTGTGATCGGGGAGCTTAAGCCTGTCCCTCGTTGATCAAGCAGTAGGACCTGGCAATGCAGTTAACTCTGAACTGAGAAAAAGTCCATCATAGAAACATTTTCAAATATGGAAAGCGGCCGGATGTATGTACCTGATAGCCTTTATCCAAAAAAGGCCCAACCCAGCCGATATCCTGGGGCTGGGAGCACCCCATTCCAGGGCCGCCTTGAAGATAAACTAACCATGGCAGCTGTCTCTCTTCTGGCTCAATCTCAGCAGACGATGGTCGTCGCTGTACACTCCGCGCGAAGAGCCTAATGGTCGCATCGCTGGGGCGGTGGTAGTCCACGGGAACCTCGAAGAGGAGCTCTGCCACCTTCAACCGACCTACACGGCTATCGTAAGCAAAATAAACACGGTTTCCTTTTGCTAGTAGAGTCTACATAGCAACAGTTGGAGAGTGTGAAAGTCGCGATGGATGTCGTTTCGCGCGGGGGTTTGACGCGTCGTTGATACATCGAGGGGAGGAGGGGTTTCAACAAACCTGGGACGTCCTTAAGGCGCTTGCTGATCAATGTCGCGACAGCCATTCTCGCAGATGAAGTACCTCTTTAGTAAACCTAGTGCCTCAGATGGCTACTGATTTATAAGTTATTGAGGTTAGGATCTTGATTGTCCTTTTGCTTTTGGGCTGTGGTTCGAATGAGTTTAAATACAGTGATTCTAGGTGCTCCAAAAACTCACTGCGATATGACCAACGAAATATTCCATGCAAACACACTATCAAGCAGTCAAACTTACAAGGCTTGCTGTCAGTTCCAGTTGTCGGGTTCAAGGAGGAATACTAGGCTATGAATTATGCGGAGTTCCCATGTTAGCCAGCTCTACTCCGTACGTCAACTCGCGGGCCATCAGTCCGCTTGCAAACGGCCTTGCCAGCATCGTGATGATAGGCAAACCCACGCACCCCCAAACCGCAACAGGTGGGTCTTCCTCCACTTCGGATGAACTAAACATAGGTTAGCGAATACAAAGGGGTGTGCCGATACGACTCCTTGGGCCGGCGCGGGGATGAGTCCGCAGGCCCATCCGTCATTCCCTTCCCGAACAGCGTGAACGCCAGCTCAACTCCCATGACGGAAGTCACACATACACAAAGAGACATTGGGAAACATGCACTCAGATGACTCTTCCTTTGCAGCCGAGCAAGCTGCCGCCCTTTGGAAGGTTGCGCTTGGCTCCCAACTCCCAGATAGAGTTCTTCCGACGGCCAAAGATCTGGAGCATTCGCGCTCTGCACTTATCGATTGCCTCCCTTCTAAGGGTCTTGGATTCGCAGAAACCAGGGCACACCTATTAGAAGACATTGTTCCTGGACTAAATGCGGCGAGCATCAGTCCCAACTATTATGGATTCGTGACCGGCAGTGCCACCCCTGCTGCATTGTTTGCCGACAATGTTGTTTCTGCGTACGATCAGAATGTTCAAGTGCATATCCAGGAACACTCTGTCGCTACGGATGTTGAAGATAGGGCGTTGAAGTTGTTACTGGATCTGTTTAGCCTGGTACGAGGGGACTGGCCTCATGCGACTATCACGTCCGGCGCCACGGCGAGCAATATTCTTGGCCTAGCCTGTGGAAGGGAATTTGTGTTGCGTACTGCAGCGAAGAGAAAAGGAGTCCAGTGTGAGAGCGTTGGGGAATATGGCATCGCGGAGGTTTTACGCGCCGCAGAATTACATGGCTTACAGGTGCTGTCAACCATGCCACATTCATCGTTGGGAAAAGCGGCTGGAATCCTGGGAATCGGTCGAGCAAATGTGAAGAGCTTTTGCGTTGATCATAATTCGCTCCAGTTCGACTTGAAACGGTTGGAGAGTGAATTGGCCTTGCCGGGCATGGCTACCATTGTTTCCGTTTCATGCGGCGAAGTGAATACTGGTCGATTTGCAACGGGCGGACTCGAAGAATTTAGGCGAATTCGGGATCTCTGTGATAGATACAATGCTTGGCTCCATGTGGATGGGGCGTTTGGAATATTTGGCCGTATTTTCGCCCAGGACTCTGGGTCTGAAGAGTTCAATTCTGCGCGAAGGGGCTGCGAAGGCATAGAGCTGGCAGATTCTATAACTGCGGACGGGCACAAGTTGCTCAATGTCCCTTACGACTGTGGATTTTTCTTCTCTCGCCATGCAGATATTGCTCGGGATGTGTTCCGGAACTCAAATGCTGCGTACCTGACAGCTTCGTCCGCTCCGGCAATGGACCAGGTGGTTTCGCCCTTGAATGTCGGTATTGAGAATTCAAGACGGTTTAGAGCCTTGCCCGTGTATGCTACACTGCTGGCGTACGGTCGAGAAGGATATCAAGTGATGCTCCAGAAACAAGTCAGACTTGCTCGCCGTATTGCGGAGTGGCTGCATGATCATCCAAAATTCGTCACGCTCCCCAAGGTCTCGTCAAAGAAAGAATTGGTGGAAAACACATTTATGATTGTCCTATTTAGTGCAAAGGATGATGATCTGAATGGGAAACTGGTCCAGAACATTAACAGCACTTCGAAGATATACGTGTCTGGAACGAGCTGGGAGGGTCGACCAGCGTGCCGAATCGCAATCTCGAATTACAAAGTTGATGAAGAAAGGGACTTTACCAGAGTTGTGGAGGTTTTACAAGATGTTTCCAAATGAGGGTTCCCGCAGTTAGGATGAATGTAAGTACTATATTATTTCATACCACTTCAGCACTATATCCAGGAAGATCCAGCACCACAAATGCGGATATTCGCACCATTCATCATCTTCGCCTGCCAGCGGATGGCATATCTCCTCTTTCTGACATGCTGACCACCTCACCAATACCAGCTTCTTCTTGCTCATCTTCCAAAGCCGTGATCTCTTCTCTGCAGTCCCACCACTTGTCCTCTGCCATCTCAAAAGCATCCTTTCTCAACTCCTTTACAGATTTCTCAGTTCCCGAGGCAGTAGATTTCAACTTGGCCAGTAGGAGTTCCTGCCATTCAATCGACGTCCTGTTGAAAAATTCACGCAGGCTTTCAAAGGGTCTTGGGTGGGGGCGCGAATCCTGCGGTTGGAGTTCGGTCGATTCAACTTCCATAGAATCTGATTCAGTGATCTCAGTGGGAATTGTGGAAGGGGCGTACACGGATGCCATTTCACTGCCTTCGTTTTCACTCTCGTCCGAATCGTCATCTTCGTCCATTTCTTCGTCGCTTTCTTCTTCGATGGCGTCGTTCCAATGGTCAGGCTCTTTGTAGAAGATCTCTTTGACCCCGTCAAGCTTCATGAGGTCAATCGAGAACAAGTCGTTGAATGTAAACTCATTGTCTTTGCGTTCGAAGGTGCCACCGTATATAAACAAAGTATCTTCCTGCACTGCCAACTGTGCGTTGAATCGAGCATGCGGCATTTCGAATTTCACCGGTAATGGTTCTTTCGCGTCAGCGTCTTCCTCTTCTTTGATCGTAGTGATCGCCTCCAAGTCTGCATCTTCCTCTTGAGTCAGCCCGCCCTTCGCTTCCAAACGAGCTAAATTGCGAAGCAACTCCTCTTCATCAGCCTTGCTTCGATTTCGTGGTTTTGCGGCCTGTGCGGCGTTTTGTTGTTTCTTGTTTCCAATTTTTGGCCTTCGCAAAGACAACTGAAAGAAGCGGTTTCTCTCAATGTTCCATGCATAAAGGGAATTGAAGAATTCACTATCAATGCCTTCCTCAGTCGCTTCAACATCGTGGACACCCCCGAACAAGATCCCACGACCTTTGTGGTATGCCATGGTCACTCCTGCGCGTGGCGGATTGGGAGGATTAGCAGGCTTTTTTCTGCGCTCCCATCGAATCGTTGGCTGTGTACTTGCCGGGGCGTCAACTGCCGGAGGGGTAATGCGTAGAAACCATGTATCTTGATGGACTACTGGTTTTAACGCCATGCGCTGAGGACCAGCCCCCTTTTGTCCCTTGCTGGCTGTAACGGACATTTTCACTCTTGAGTATCCACCGTAGAGAACGGCACCCGATTCATGAGGAAGTAAAGAGAAAGAGGATCGTGCATCGGGCTTCTGTGAAGCAGGAGGCAAGACTGGATTATACCACGTATACTTCTGACAGTCGTAAATCCATAGGTCTTGCAGGTATTTTGTCTGCTGAGATGTATCTTGGAACCCTCCGAACAAGATAATGTAATTCTAAGCTATATGTGAGTTCAAACCGTACAGTACACTAAGGGGATATAAAAAGCGTAAGCTCACTTTAAAATATGTCATTCTATGTCCACTTCGGGCCGGAGGGCCTTTGCTCTTCGTCTCTAGCCGCGTCCATTCTCTGGTAGCGGGATCTAACCGCCAGAAATCATTGTAATGATAGAAAGTCCCTTGTTTCGGGGAAGAAAATTCTCCTAGTTCGGTATTAGCACTACTGTATCCAGGATATTTGTAGCTGACCTCAACAAACCTCCAAAGAGATATATGCCCCCAGCATTTCCTCCGCGGCACCAAGCATGGCCACTCCGTGGTAATGGGCTGTTTGGGCTGGTCACCTCCCGCCACTCATTTTTATCAATTAAATAAACATATAAGTTGTTATAAAACGTTGCCAAAGCGCCGTCATAGAACTCTCCGCCAAAGATGAAAAGCTCGTTCTTGTTGGACGGAGACGCAATGAGCGTGGACGATGAGCGGGGTGACGGCGGCTCGCTGCTGGACTCTGTGACTTTGAGAAATTTGGCCTGCTCTTCAACATAAGCTGCTAGAACGGCATCCAGATCAATGTCTTCTGCATCACTGTCATCCTGCCCGCTGTTCTTCGTCTTGGACTTCTTTTCCTTCTGGGTCGCCTTTTTGGCCTGCTTCGCGGCAGTGCGGGCTTTCTGCTCAGCCTTTTTGGCCTTTTTGTCTTTTGCCATCTTTTAGCCTGGATTTCGCTAAATTTCTCTCCTTAGAACTAGAACCCCCAGAATTATTCCAAGGGACTGTTGTTTATTTAGTAGTAGCATAGGAGAGCGTTCCTCAGGAATCTGCCCGCTATGCTATCCATGTATGAGAGATCGGAAAAAAATTCAGACTCCTCCGTCCGAGGGGGATCAGGAGGGGCGGCAATACAGCAGCCATTCGTCGGATTCCGCCGGGCAGTATCTGGGAATCTGAAAGTCTACTCTTTACTTCATCCATCTACAGTGAGATGCTACTCTACTTCTGGTGCCCTAGAAGGAAAGAGAGTGACAATTATTCCCGTGTTACTCACCAAGGTAGCGCTACCTCTCTGTGCATACCATTTTTCTAGCGGAAGTGTGTATTGTCACCTTGGCGCGTCTCAGAAGCATCACGTGGCGACGCGTCGTTTGACCTCAACTTCAAATAACAAACGACGACGACCAACGACTACACCCACCACAACACGCACCTCAAGGGATAGCTGTTCGACACAAGTGCCAAATGCCCCCACTGGATGAACAGGCATGATTTGCATTCATGACAAGACATAACTTAGGGGACCATCTGAAGTGGTTATTGAACCAGCCCCCGGTCTCCTTCGCAGCATCCCACCTCCAGACGCGACCTTCTCCAGACAGCAGACCAGAACTCGCTCGACGTGACTCTCCCAGGCAAACCACGCCCGTCCATACAAGTACCATCAGCAGCACTAGGATATGTTCTTCCTCTGTGATAGAAATTGAGTCTACTCCTTCACCAGTCCGTCACAGCCCTAGGGATGGCCCGACTTCAGGACAGGATAATATGGCTCGGCTTCAATTTGCACCGCCGTCTGCGTCAAAGCCAAGGTTGCTATGCCTAGAGTCTAAAGAGAGCTCGACGGCTGGATCAAGCTTGTTATCGAAGCGCAAGCCCGATTTTGTTCTGGAAGAGCCCAGTTCGAGTAAATCTCGAAAGACACGTCAGTTCTGTACTCTCTGGTCCAGCCCTCTCTGTCTCAAATAGACGTGGCTCGAGCTGATCTTTCTATAATATAGCAAAACAATCCAAGTCGATTGACCATACGAATTCGAACGTCGACGCCTGGCAAACCCCGTCTTTTAATGGAAACCATCCCTTTGACCCGCCACTGGAATTTGGACAAATTGAAACTATTGACTTGACGAATGATTTCGAGAATCACACCTCATCATCTGGAACATTATCGGCCTTTGGGGAACCTCAGAGACTGTGGACGGAAGACTGCGCTGCTCGGCCAGAGCCCGTCAACACTAAACGAGGCAAAAAGCGGAAAAGTGACGAATATGAACTTGATTTGCAACCTCCCAAGTCACCACAGCGTCGGACGTTGAGGTCACCCTCAAAAGTCAATGAGACGAGAACTTTAAGTCCCCTGGCCAAGAGCACGCCACGGCGTGATTCTCCTTTCAAAAAACAATTATTGTCCGTCCGCGATTCAGAAGGCAGTGATGATGAGGATGGGGAGTTTGGGAGCGATAGTCCTTTCAATAAATCCTTGTCAGACACAAACGAATTGTTTCTGGGTGTGCACCATGAGCCAGAAAAAGCACCGGCCCCAGAGGTTCGAGGTGGTAAGAGTTCGGATGCAGCTAGTCCAAGTCGTACAAACCAGAAGCTGTGCGCCTCGCCTATACAACAGGAGCCCCAGAGCCGAAGCTCACCTTCACCTGTTGGCGCCAGCTCCCCTTCTATAGACGGCGACGATAGGGTTTTCTTGCATTTTTTGGAAACAAGTTCTGCTCTTTTGGCTGATACTCAAAAGAATTTTGAGCAGGAGCAGCAAACAAAAGCAGATCTTGTCCTACAATATCTGATGGAGGGGTCCAACGCACCACCCGCCTTAATGGAGGAGGTTAAGGTCCTAGCATCAAAGGTTAAGGCCATAGGAAGCCTCCGGAATGCAAGAACCGCATACCTCAGCTTGTACAATAAGCTCTGTGGCATTAAAAGCAATTTGCGGGTCATTATTCAATCCAGGGTCCTTTCTCCGGCATCGCCTGAGATTACTGAAATGAAGGATCTCAAGACAGAGTTATCTGAGCAAAGGGCACGAATCGTTGATTTCCTTCACCAGGTTGGTCTCTCGGTTGATAGCGAGACTGCGTCGTTTCCTTGTGTCCAAACCCCGCATCAGAGGCTTTTAGTCTCGAATACTCAGGCTCTGGATCGGTTTACCGAACCCGTTGGGCGACGGGCTACTTTCGACTCTGAGGTCGGGGCAGCGGATTATACTCATCCAGGGTCCATGCCCACGCCGGCCACCGCCTGCCCTCAGAAAACACGCCCATACCAGAACAACAGTGATGGCAGGGTACTGCCAAACACTTCGGCTATGAGAACTCCGTCGAATGGAACAATTGGGAGCAGTTTTGGCGAATTCAGGCAAGGCGCGCACGCTGGGCCACAAATAGGAACTAAAAGTCTGTTCACAGGCCAAGACTTCGTTGCTCGCGGCTTTGGTAGAGACCAACTTAACGACACGGAGGTTATTCAACGAACAATGGGAACACCCTTGGAGCCGAACTCAGATGATTTTGATGGTGGTCTCGATGCGGAAGATTACACCACCCTGTTCAAGGCAGCAGATGATTTTGAGAATGTCTCATTACGACCTCCGACGCCCAGTATGCATACTAGGGAGGTATTCCGCGAAACAAGCGCAAACGTGATTCGATCGCCAGTTCGAAGAAAACCGCAAATGCAGATTGCTCCAGCCAAGGTCGACGGTATGAATCATCCATGGTCCGCAGACGTTAAAACTGCATTGCGAGATGTCTTTGGGCTTCGAGGCTTCCGTCCCAACCAACTCGAGGCTATCAATGCGACCCTAAATGGGGAAGATACATTTGTTTTGATGCCAACTGGTGGCGGTAAATCGCTCTGTTACCAATTGCCGTCAGTTGTGAAATCAGGTAGAACTCGAGGGGTCACTGTGGTTGTTTCGCCACTTGTGAGCCTCATGGACGATCAAGTTGCTCACTTGCGAAGTCGGGGTGTCAAGGCCTATCTTATAAACAGTTCTATAGGTTCCGACGAGCGCAAACGGATACTATCATACCTTCGCAGTTCCATGGTGGAAGAGAACATTCAGATCTTGTACGTAACTCCGGAAGGGATCAGTGCAACTGTGACCATTCAGAATGCCCTCAAGTATCTCCACGCGCAGGGAAAACTGGCGCGGCTTGTTATAGATGAGGCTCATTGTGTGAGTCAATGGGGTCATGATTTTCGCCCGGACTATAAGGCACTTGGAGGGTTTAGGAGGTCTTTTCCTGGGGTTCCTTTGATGGCCCTAACCGCGACAGCCACAACTAACGTCCAGGTTGACGTCAAGCATAATCTTGGTATTGAAGGATGCAAAGCATTCTCTCAGTCCTTCAACCGTCCGAATTTAACCTACGAAGTGCGGCGCAAAGGAAACAATGCCGGCGTCCTGGCGATCGTCGCAGAGATTATCAAACAGCACAACGAGGAAACTGGGATAGTATACTGTTTGTCTAGAGTAAACTGCGAGAGCGTAGCCGAAAGCCTTCGCAACCAGTTCAATGTCAAGGCCGCCCATTACCACGCTGGTTTGGATCCTCAGGCACGAAGTTTGGTACAGCGACAATGGCAAGATGGAACAGTAAAGGTCATCGTCGCAACCATTGCCTTTGGAATGGGAATTGACAAATCGGATGTCCGTTTTGTAATTCATCATTCTATGCCAAAGAGCCTTGAAGGTTACTACCAGGAGACAGGCAGAGCTGGACGGGATGGCAAGCGATCGGAATGCATTCTGTTCTATGGACCACGGGATGCGTTTCTTCTCAGAAGAATGATCCGGGAAGAGGAAAAAAAGCAAAGAGACCCAGTTCAGATACAGCGGCAGCTGGATTTGCTGAACGAAGTAAGTCAGTTCTGCGAAAACAAGTTTGATTGCCGAAGGTCGCAAATTCTGGCATATTTCAGTGAACATTTCGAACCTCGGAACTGCAACCGAACTTGCGATAACTGCATGAACGCGCCCGAACTCCAGACCGTCGACTTTACCAAGCATGCGATCTCTGCGCTTAGGCTTGTCGAGCGACTACAGAGCGACAGGTTGAGTGTTTCATATTATATTGATCTATTTAGAGGAGCCAAGCTGAAGCGATTTCGTCCGGAGCATATGGAGGTTGCGGAGTACGGAATGGGCGCCAGCCTGATACGCAATGACGTGGAGAGACTGTTTCGAAAATTTCTCACTCAGAAAATATTGGTTGAGAGAAATATCCCCAATCGCAATGACATGGCCGAGCAATTCGTGGAACTAGGACCGAGAGCTGCAGAGTTGATTTCCGGGGGCCGCAAATTCACACTCGACGTGATGACTGTAACGTCAACTGCTGGCAAAACTCCGAAGAGAACACGAAATAAAGCCGAAACATCTCACAACACTGGTGTTCAAGCAATGATGGAGGAGCTTCCCCAATCCACAAATGTCTCGTCTCCTCTACAAGGCGGATCTCGACACCTTGCCAGGCCGCAACGGAAAGACGTGAACGAGTATGATTTTGACGATGAGGCTGGAGACGATAGTGATGGCTTCGAGCCCATTCGGGAAGCTGGGAAGCCTGTTGAACCCAAAGCTCGTGACATTGGCCCACGAATCACGGACGATGGCGGGCTCCAGGGTCTCAGCACAATTCAGTCAATGGTTTTGGATGAGTTCTTTGTCGTCGCCAAGGAGGAGTGTCAAGCTGTAAGTTCCGCTGTTCTCGATTCTTTGCAAGATACCCTCACTAACTCGGAGCATAGATTATGTTGAAGAAAAATCTTCGAAATCAACCATTTCCAGATAGGGCATTGCGCGAGATGGGTGTCCGTTTCCCAAGAGGTGAATATGCCAATCACGATTGTGCAATTGAATACAAGATGCTAAAGAACTGCAACAGATAAAACGCAACTGCTTCAAATATCCGATGTCGACCCAGACAAAGTTGAGTTATATGGAGCTAGATTTCTTGAACTTGTTGAGGCTTCTAGACGCCGTTACCACGAATTTGTCGCCGAAGCCGGGCAGAGTGAACCTCTCATTCTGGATCCAAACCATAGGATCGTCACGGTCATTAGCGACGATGAAAAGGATGGCGACGAAGACTACCGCCCACGGGCTTCCGAGTCCACCGGCACGAAGAGTCAGTATTTTGGTGGACGACCAAGATCAAGTGCCAGTTTTCGAGAGCGAGGTACCATTTCTACCCTGCCATTACAAAAGTAATCGACTAATCAATGTTAGTTGCTGAATATCAATGTCCTCAGAGTGAGACCATCCGTGGAAAGGCTAAAACATTCCGAAGGGGTTCCACAAGCTCCAAAGGCAGTCGTGCGTCTAGGGGTGCTCGAAAAGACAACGCAACAACCAGCGCCACTGGTAAAAAGCCGAGATCCACGCCTTGGAAATCAAAGAATCCTTCCTCCAGACCGAGATCCGGGTCTAAATCGAAGAACAGCAATTTCAATTCCAGTTCCATTGGAATGATGCCAACTTAAGTTTCGCTAACTTCGACTCCCCCATTTTGGCCACATGGCCGTTTGCTTCTCGCTGGATATTGGTATCATTTCTTTACGATTTGGTCACCAAATATTGTAGATTATCGTGTTTTACTCTTTTGTTTTTCTTTCCAAGTTTACCCGATCACCGGTGGCATAAATTCCGAGCTTTAGCGTGGGTATCGTATGGCGCTTGGTGTATCCCTTTTAAGGGAGCGGTGTGTGCGGCGTCTTGTCTTTTGCAGGTCCGGACAGCTTTTAAGTGGAGCTATCACCAAGAACATCGGGTATATTTGAATCTAGGCATCTTCCAGATGGCAACATACAAGTATTCGCGAAAGTGTAGCCGTCTTCAGCTATCTAGCGATTGATTGGGGCTAGTATTATCAGAAAACCTGCTCAATATCAGATTCATACATGATCTTGACTGAACAATACGTGAATCATGATTACTTACTGCACCTCCGATTATGAAGACTCTTTCCTCTTCTTGCTGCACCCACTGGGCTATTTTGTTTGCGCTTTGGGACAAGGCGTTTCTATTGCTGTTTGGTGACGCCACACAATACAACTCGAACGTAGGTGTTGTCCATGCTAGTGAGTCCATGAAATTAGATGTGCAGTGCTGCACCTTGACGTGGGTCTGTTTGGAATGGATACTGCCATGAAGGGCATGATACGTAGATAGGAGCCTACCCGCAGTTTCCGTTAATAACCATATGTGCGTTGCATGGAACGGGAGATGGAGCAGAAAGGGACGTACTTCCGTCTCGCAAATAACGTTCCGAAATCGGGGAGATAAGATGACATGGTGAATTGGACATTGGATTTTGATTTGTAAAGGAAATGTCGGACGACGGTCCCTGGGACAATATCTGTGGTGGATGGACGGCCTTTCTCGATCGCAGCTCTAATGAACTTTTTGCTTCCATTTTTTTCCATTTCCTGGACAGAATCATCAGTGTACGGGGTTTGATGACACTGAAGGGGGAAGGGGTACCTGGACAAGAGAGTCTCGCATGTCTCGGAGGACGAAGAAGCTCTCTTTATCTGCGCTGATTAAGATGATAGCAACAGCATCATCTTTGATTATATCCTTGTCGTCCTGAAGCAAGTTATCGTGGAGGTCCAGGAAGCTGACATACATGTACAAGTATCCCTTGCTGTTGAATCCAGGAAGACAAATTGGAATCCAGCTCTCGCCGCCACCAGCCTTCACCCCATCTGCCTCGAATATCATGTTGAAAATCAACTGTAAATCCCCTGGGTGTAAAGAATGTTTCTTTGGCCGAACGACACTGACGAGTTTGCCTCCAGCCACAAGCAGCCCATATAACAACGGATTTACCCTTGACTTTAGAAGAATGCTGTTGAGTTGCTGCCGATGTGACTTTCGTAATTTAAGACATTCCAAAGCTGAGAGGAGCGTCGATGGAGAACCTTTGGTAAAGCTATCCGCCAGAGCCGACAAAAGTGACTCTGTTCCTTGCAGTGGACGTCGAAGGTCCGTAGACGGCCGTAAAGCAAAGATGTGCTCTAATGCGGGAAGCGTCAAGGTTGAGAGAATCTGCATGTACAGAGCATCGAGTTGGTTCCTGAGCTGTGATTCACTCTCTAGAAGACGACTTATTGCAACAAGATGCAAAGGGCCTTGTGACAGAATGACGATTCTGGCGTTTCCCGCAGAAAAACTTCTGAGCGGATTCTTCGACTCTTGGTGAAAAGAAATGATGGTCTGAATGATCCCGATATGAGGTGATATCAGGGCATCGTCTCCGTGTCTAGTGTAAATTGGCTTCCCTGCTGCAGACAAGATAAAAAAATGTTTCCTTTTCTGTTTCCATTGTTTGAGTACTCGATCTGATGGTAAAACTTGCGTAAGTCACTCAAGTCAACGCCCCAATTCGAGCTTGATACTTACCGCTATCATCCTCCTCTGCCAGTTCTTCAAGCGAATCAAATTCATCTCCAAAATCTATGCCTAGATCATCTTCTTGTGAATCATTTTCGCTGCAGTGGTCAAATAAGTTCGCCTGTTTTCTTCTCGCGTCCCAAACAGATTGTGGTTGCGCCGTTGGAGCAAAATCACCAAAAATGCTTCCCACTTCAACGGGGGTATCTCCCCCAGGGATAGAGGACTTCACGCTCATGGAGTCTGCGGTTTCACTCCCTTTCCCAGTTCCTGGTTGATTCGCACCGCATTTTGAAGTTACAAACTCCTCGTAGCTCGATCGCCCTCTTATCGATGTATGGATTTCCCTGGAACTGTCGTGAACCGTCTGGGACTTAATTTCCTCTAAGGATAGCGCCGTTGTGGGCCTGGACTGAAGATTTTGCCTGGAAGCGCGTCGTATAGCCAGCATTGGATCCGCTGCGCTCCCAGCTCGCCCTGGAGCCGGTTTGGCAGTTGATGTGCGTGACGGAAGTGGAGGACGAGTCTCTTCCTGTTCCGCTTTGGGCTCAGCAGAGTGAGTCGTTTCATGCTGCTCTGCATTATCGGCTGATTTTGGCCGATTGTCTAGATCAAGATGATGATTCTTTTTGACTGCATCCATTTGTCCTGGACCTCAGCATCACGACTTGATAAAGAACGACTCCCCGCGCCAAGAGCAAACCCCAAGGGATAGTCAATTCAGACAAGTGAGAATGTACGGGTTGTAAATATTTCTGTGCGGATAAGTTCATTATAGGAGACCCGGAAGAACATAAAGGGTTCGTCACCGTAGGACGCTGAACTCATGCGAAGTGAAGACGATGATGTGGAGTGAGGTCATTGCGTTGACCATCACGAAGCTTCGGGGTTCTGGAGGATGAAATGCAGCAAAACTAAACCACCGTGTCCTTCACTCAGGCAAACCTCAGTTTCCAACGACGAAACTCAGCGGGAATCTCTTTGACGGAAGATGACGACCAATTTTACTCCCGGCGACAGTTTCTTTGGTTGGGTGCAACTATGAATCTGAATCCAAGCAGTCTGGCGAGGTCCTCGTCTCCCGCAAGCTCCGAAGCTTCATTGTCTAGGCATCACGGCCGCGCATACGAAGGTAAGCAAATGCAGCAATCCTTACGCCCAGCAAAACGTTTACTGATTATGTCGAATTATTAGATGGCCTTAAAAAAGATAAATCTTACCGTCGCTACGCGTCCAACGTCGAACGGGCTCTGTCATTGTTCGATACAACTCTCCAGGAATGGGCGGACTACATCTCCTTTTTGAGCCGACTACTGAAGGTGATAACTGCCGGCACTACATCTGTTCCTCGAAATCTAAGCTCTAATAAGACTTCCAGGCTCTTCAATCGCACCCTCCGTCCTTGTCCGTCGTTCCTGAGAAGGTGATTGTTGCAAAGAGGCTTGCCCAATGTCTAAATCCCTCGCTGCCCTCAGGTGTACACCAAAAGGCGCTTGAGGTTTACGGCTACATCTTTGGATTGCTGAAGGTATTTTTGGCCGGAGCAGATGTTCCACCCCCGATGATGAATGACGACTTATAAATCCACATAGACGGATGGTTTGGCGCGAGATCTTTCCCTCTACCTCCCAGGCATCGCCCCTACGCTTGCTTTTGCGTCGCTTTCGGTCCGGCCCTTGTTTCTCTCGCTGTTTGAAACATATATCGTCAAACTGGACCCAATTGTGATTAGACCAGCCCTGAAAGCGATTCTATTGTCTTTGCTCCCGGGTCTAGAAGACGAGACCAGTGAGGATTTTGAGACAACACTCAGTATCGTCAATAAATTTAGACACATTGCAAGCGGCGCAGGGAAAAATGCAGACAAACCAGAGTCTTATGCTGGTAGTAGTCAATACTTCTGGCAATGTCTGTTCCTTGCGTCAATAACGAATCCAACACGGAGGACGGGGGTACTGGCTTATTTGAATCGCCATCTGCCCAAACTCGGCGGAAGTGCGCCTTGGGCGACCTCGCTAAGAAAACCACATGCGGAGGACATAGAGTTGTCAGCTTCTATGGCATCACTAACGTCCCCTGAGCCTGGCTTGCTTATCCGATGCTTTGCAACGGGTTTGACAGATGAACAGCTGCTTGTGCAAAGAAACTATTTGGATTTGCTTGTGACCCATTTACCCCTTCACTCCCCTGTCTTGCAGAGCCGTATTACTGCGGATGACTTGGAACTTCTTGTTGCTGCTGCGGCTGGGGTTGTCATTCGGAGAGATATGAGCCTGAACCGCAGACTCTGGGTATGGTTTCTGGGTCCCGATCTGGCGAATGATGTCAGTGAAACTGCTGATGTGGATTCACAATCTATCACTGGCGGCGCGATGGTTCAGCTAGACAAAGAAATCCCTAAATCTCAATATTTTGATCGGTTTGGTTTGGAACCGCTTGTGAACAGCCTCAAAAGGATGATTGCACAGAACTCTATGATCCCGCAGGAACGCGCAAAGCCGTTTCGGATCTCGCTGTCGTTGATGGACCGCTGGGAAGTTGGCGGACTTATCGTGCCGGAAATATTCCTTCCCGTCATTCGAAGTGTGCAAGAATACAATGAGGTTGCGACTACAAAGACGAAGTTTGATGAGGTGTTTAGATCTGCGAGCGCCTTCTTCGATGGAGTCGAGAGCAGTTTGATATTTTCCGAGTTACTCGGTCTAGTCCTTCGTCCTTTCAAAAATGGCCTCTCGGATAATACCCTTGACTGTTTAGAGCTCGCAAACTTCGCAATCTCGAACTTTAACCTCAAGGAGGAAGAGATGTTGACAGTTCACATTCCCCTATTACTGCTTGGGGCTCTTCTAACAATGAAAACGTTGTCGTCCGCGCAAGAAAATGCGGAGGAATGTGATTTAGCATTCGGGCAAGCGTTTTCAATTGCCAATAATCTACTCAACCTGATTCCTAGCAAGGCCTTCGCAGAAAAAGTACCCGAAGGACACCCCGTATCTCCAAGCACAAAGTCTATGAAAGCCTTGACATCTTCGCAAATATCAACGCAACTTGTTGAATTTTACGCCGCAACAAAAGATACTCTTGACAACCCAGAGCCCCCCTTCACACCGACGTATTTAGCGTACTTACTTCTCAGAGAGGCGCACTCACAAATATTGAACGCCCTGAAGCCAGGAAGACCAAATGCCCGACTCAAGGAACTGTTAAACTTCTTTGTTTCCTTGCTTAGGAAGGCGCCGAAATCTCAGATTCTTAAGGATGAGGAGCTGTACGACGCAATGTATGAAAGGCTCTCGGACGCGAATCAGACCTCAAGAGTTTTGTCAATGACTACACTCTCGGCAATATGCTCCATCGTAACGGCTCTATACTCTATTCATGATACTGGTTTCTATATTTCATACGAGCAGATTTGCGATATAATCCCCCCTTTGGTGCAGCAGCTGTGGGAGCTCCTGTCTCCCTTAAGTCCCAAATTCCACGTGGAATCAGTTCGTTGTCTCTGGCTTTTACATTCAATCACTTGGCACGAGCATCTCGTTGAGGCCGCGATTACTTCGCATTTGATCCCAGCTACTAATTCGGGCTCTTTACATCGAACGACTGTGAACCAGATTGAAAGGTTTTTTGTTCTTTGGAATCATAGCTATCAGGCCCATAATGGTCGTTCTGCATCACGGGCCCTTGGAGACTATCCTTCGGATCATATCTGTGGGCGAGATCCGCAATCGATTTACCGGTTGTCATTACTCGAGCGACCGCTCTTCTTAGCACTGGACCTTCTTTCATCAGGTCCTGGCAAGTCTTATCCTATTGTAAAACAGTGGCTACAAGATCCATTGATTGTCCATCAGTATGTGAAACCATCCCCTCCACGGCACAAAAACTTAGCTTACGATCGCTTAGGGTCCTTAACATACTCATTTCAAAAGTGGCTGACTTCGGTTATTTAAAATCTTCTAATGGGGACTTGAGGGCAAAAATAAAGGTGAACGATGGAGGCCAATGCTTATATTTGCTGAAAACCGTATCAAACACCATGGCAGCACTGAACCATGCTGGCTGGTCCGCTTTATCGTCTAGGACTGCGCCAAATTCCAGCAGACACACATTGCATACTGTCGAGAATGGTAAGTTGAATTTTGTGTTGTTGTGTTGTCCATTTATTGCTTGTCTAACGTCTGCCCAGATGATTTGAGCTTCCAAGACACAATCACACAGTTATCTGTGCAGCTACTTAATCATAAACAACAAATCCTCGCTGGGGTTGAATCGCATGGGGAACGGCTGCAAGAGACTGCACTCGTGGTTTTGCACCAACTTCTACTGGGCCCGGGCGCAGACGCCCTTTATCACCTTAACCTCGATACCATCCTCATTGAGCAGCTTTCATCTTGTTTGGATAGAAACGAGACGAATCTTCAAGTTGCTCTAATAGACGCCATTTTACCTGCTCTCAAAATTCGGTTTGCACATGACACGAGGGAATTATCGGCAAATGTGGCTGCTAGAGGTCAACGCAAGAGTTCGCTTGAAACCCTGTCACACATGTCCCGTCTGTCTTTCAGCGGAGAGCGTTCCGAAAAGGATTATATCATTTCCCAGTTGCCCCAGCCTCCACAACAACTGCTACAGTGTCTATTGAAGGGCATCCGTTCGAGGTCTTCAAGGGCCGTCATTGACAAATGGGTGCATTTTCTGACGGAATGTTTACCGTTATATTTGGGAATTATATTTCAAGTACTTCTAAAACTCGTGGAATGCCTCTGTAAGGAGATAAGCCAGGCTTATCACGAGCTCCAGGTTGTGTTCCGGCAAGCCGAAGCTGCACCTCATGATAGGTCGGAGCATGCCACAATCGCATTGCTCGCGGCGCTAGAGAATTGCATTGCAACGGCCCATGACCGTTTATTATTGGAAGAAGCTCAAGTTTCGGGCACGAAAAGCCCTGACCAACCGCAAAGTTTCTTTGGCAATATGGTTTCCGGCGTGTTTGCAGCAGAGGCGAGCCAGGCTCGTAGCGTCACCGCCAACGATCGATTGACTGTCCTTCTCTGCTTCCAAGATGCAGTGCGATTATGCTACTCTATATGGGCGTGGGATGACAATGACCGAAGCAAAGACTCTCGATATCCGGAATGTCAGGCATCCTTTCAGTATACGTCATTGAGAATGCGGAATCGATCCCGTCGGATTTTGGAACATCTGTTCACCGCAGAAACACTCGAATGTTTAGAGACCTTGATTGAGCTCTGGGCTACGTCGATCGACCAGGATAACCATTTATCAGGACGGTCTATTTTTAATCTATTACATACGCTCGAGGGCTCAAGGCCAAAGGTGGCTATTCCTGCGATATTCAATGCGATATATAGCCGAACGAACCCGACAGCCCTTGACCCGAGTAGGAAGTCGGCAATGACATCGCGTCTGACTGAAGCGGATCTGGCAGCGTTTTTAGTTATGTATGCTAAATCTCTGGACGAAGACGTTCTGGACGAGATTTGGACCGATTGCACAACATTCTTGCGTGATGTATTGAGCAATCCGTTTCCACATCGGCATATCCTTCCACGACTGCTGGAGTTCGCGGCGATATTGGGTGAAAAGATGGAACATACAACTTTTGGAGAGGACCAGCGCGCTAAGAAGGATTTGGGTGTAAGTCGCCGCCTCCGCTATTAATCTGTTTTGATGCATTACTGACCAGAATAAGGACATACTCTTGAGACTTCTCACTGCGATTTCTACCAGCAAACCAATGACCCTCTCGCAAGACTTAGCTTTCACATCCCGCACCGGTCAAGATACTGAAAAACCAAAGTCCACAATGAGCAAGAATCAAGCCATCGGCCCAGATGATATCTACAGTATTTTATCGTCTACAATGCCGGCTTTGACAGTCTCCTTGGGTGACGGGGATCGAATAGCCTCAGCAATGTCCAATATATCAACGAACATGATCGCTCCTTTGTTCCATTCTCGATTATTCCCACAGAATGTGAACCAGAATACACTGAATCTTCTTCAGCAAATGTCAAAGATTCCAAGTGCCTCTAAACACTGGAGGAAGGATGTTGGTGATGCGTTCAACGACCCGAAGTTCTTTGCTATGAAATTAAATCTTGTTAAGAGCAACTGGCTAGGCCTCCTCCGACAGTGGTCTCTAACGGATAAAGAGAGACTTCCGGAGTTGTTGTCCCGGCTCACGCAGCCCGCATCGGCAGGGATCATGTTTGGCGTGGGTGCGTCTGCGGCCCGACTCGAAGCAGATCGCAAGACGCAGTTGAATCTACGCAGGATATCGATGTTAATCCTAGCCGCGGACGAAGATCATTTTAGCGGTGACCTATCCGCATTGCAACAGAAACTCGAAGACCTTTTGACTGCCACTCATGTTTCATCACCGTCCTCTGCAACTAGAGCCGAGGTGTATATGGTTTTGAGGGCTCTTGTTCTTAAAACATCTGCGGTCCACATGGCATCCTTCTGGCCGATGATTAGCACTGAGCTTCAGGATGTGATTTCTTCCATTGCCCCAGGCCGAGAGTCGGAGACATATAATCCATATTCTCTACTTCAAGCCTGTAAACTCCTGGAAAAACTGCTCGTTATATCCCCAGACGACTTCCAACTGCAGGAATGGCTGTTTGTCACTGATACTATCGATGTTATATACCCGCCGGATCGATGGGAATCAGTGGCATTGGCAGATGAGGTTGCTCGAGCACTGGGCACTGGAAACAACGATTCTACGGCGCACATCCACGAAACCGGGGAGCATGACGATGATCTGAATAGTCTCTGGCTTGGCACGGATTTGAGCAGAGAAACCGCCAAAGATGAGATTGTGGACAGGTTGCTGCGACCCTTTTTTGCGCGGTTGAGCATTCACGCATTTGAGAGCACTTATAGCATGGGAAATCCGGACTGGACGGCGTGCACGGATGATTTGCTGGCGGATTTGTTTAATGACTTCACAGTTGCAAGCTGAGCTGCTCCTTATGCATGAAACATGTACTCCGTAGACTAGTAGATATGCGACCAGGAATTTGAGATATAGATCAATGCAATGCCCACATTGCCTTTGTGGTCTTTGCCAAGCCGAGAGGATTCAAACCGGGGGAAAGAAACAAAGTCCAGATTAAAGGACTTTAAACGAGTGCCGTGGCAAGGAATTGTCGCGCATTCGGATTGGTTTCTGATTGCCGCGTTTCTCGTGAATCGCGGCGTTGCGACTCCCCGCGAGTGGCTTGGTTACAGGGGCCGGCCCCTACCGCGAGCGAGCCGCCACCATGCGGTGAAAAAAAGGAGAAATTTATTAGTATTATTGTGCTTTAAATACCAGAAAATCCCTCTAAAACTGATCCCCTTCTATTCATTCAAATCCAGGCTTCCAAAGAAAAAAGCATCACAATCGATAGAATCTCTTCTCGTTCATGCAGAGTTGTTGTTCTCCTGGAATCCAATTCCTCGGTCGCCAAGCCGCAGAAACAAAACAGATCGCCCAGCGCCGCGCTTCCTTTGCATTCTGCTGGTCTTTCTACTCGAACAAAGCCGATTCCTCGCCCTTTTCATTTCTGCAACAGACAATTATTTGTCGCTACAATGGCTTCCAGAACTCTATCACCGCTCATGCGATCAATCTCTCAGTCGGCTGCCTTCACAAGTTCCCGGGGGGCTGCTCGATTTTCCACGTCAAGTCGGCTGCTGAATGTGGCAGAAGCAGCTCTCCCCCGGCACAAGCCTCTTGGGGCCTTTAGAGGAGGGTAAGATTCCAGTTTTTGCTCCCATATACGTGCTGTTTATGGAATAAACCCTTTCTAACTTGTACGTGGTATCATTACAGACTATTTGGATTCCTTTTCGGCACTACTCTCGCAGGCGCATCGGTTTACTACTACGTCCTGGAGGAGTACAGGCTGTCCAATGAGATGCTGACAGAAGACATCTACGTACGTTACTGCATCTGAGAAACGTCGTTGCTACGTCTGGTGCATGATCTTTATATTCTTGGCCTCGGTCTTGGGCCGTAGTTCTGGAGTGTGGCCGTGCTTTTAGTTGCTCAAAAGCACCATAGAAGAGTTCTTCGAGGATGTGATGATTCTCTGGGACTCTATTGCTTTTTATGCATGGATAGACTAGACTCGACATTTCTTTTCTTCTGATACCCGGTTCAATGGATCTACGTTGGTGGCTGACGATTTGTTATGTCGTGGATTTTCGGTCTGATATAGGCCCTGCAAGCTGCTACCCAACGTCTTTCCACTTACGTGGTAGAATTGGAAACCAAGCTGGATCAGTTGCAGAAGAAAAAGTGATGATAAACGGTACGGTGTGCTCTTGTTATGTTTTCCTTTTGCCTTATGAACTCATTTACCCCCTAATTATCCTGGTATATCGCTATTCCAACCGACTTCTTTTCTTTCAATCTGCGCCAAAATGTGGACTTCTACCCTTCATTTCCTCTGCTCGCTTCTCAATATTTAGATTTCAAGTGTGGTTACTCTCACGGGCAGAAATAGACTGTTTTCTTGGAAGGCAGCGGTTAATGGTATCTGCTTGTTATAGACGTCGCTCTCCATATATCTTGAGACCTTACCGCGATTCCTTCAGGTTCATCAGGCGATCTACCGCGCTGCACACATTGTATGGAAAAGTTGTTGTTAGTGACGAATGTCGCCGGAGCACGAGTATGTTTATCTAACAAAAGTATTGACAACCGTGTATATTATATTGTAAAATAATTGCGGCCTTTCGAGGATGAAACTTAGCTTCACAACAATTGCTCCTCTTTGCTGTCCAATTGGACGTCAAGCGATATTGTGAATTTGCTCCTCCTTTTGATGCACGAAAAAGATGTGCAAACAAAGCAAACAGTGCCAACACCAAGCTCGAATCGCGCCGACAAGACGAACCGTCAAGTCCAGGAGTCCTTTGCAAACTCATGTCAATCAATTTTTTGTCAATATCCAATGTCGTATCTTGTTGAAGTCGTTTCCTCCAACGCTTCCCAAGCTGCAACGCCTGGATGGGCGTATGTTCCAGAGTTTCGCCGTGGCATCGCCCCGTCCGCGGCTGGAGGTCGAACGCGCACGACACGCGATACTGGAGTTGGGCGCGGGGATATATCTTCAAGGCAGCAGACTGCCATCAATAAACGTCTCGCAGAGTTCGATCGCGAGAATTTCAAAGATGTGCACATTCCGGTGCCAAGCAAGCAGAAAGACCCTGTTATCAAAAGTACGGATCCCTCGCCTGCACCGGACTCTCTAGCTTCTTTTTCCCCGGGAGCTCACACAATTTGTTGCTTTTGTAGGCTCGCGAAGCAAGACTACCTCAAATGTCCGCCGCATTTTGATGTCTCAGAAGACATTCAAGAATTATCTTGACGACGAAGAAGCTGCGGTCGCCCTCGCTCCGCTCACCACCTCGCGAACAAACGCGGCGCGAACCAGCAGACCTGCTGCTCCTACACCAAAGCCCACTGACCGGAGAACTACAGAATCATGTCCCCCTCCCACGCCCTCTGGACCCGCCCCTGCTAAATCCCAACTCATTGTCACGGAATTCGACAACGATCCACTTCTGCGCTCATACATCCCCACCGCACCTTCGGAACGCATCATGCAAGCTCTGCTCTCCGAACCTCCCCTCTCGTATAATGCATCCCGTGCGACTTTTGGCCCCAATGACGTGCAACGACCTTCACGGAAATTCTGTGTGTTGTGCGGATATTGGGGAAAGCTCAAGTGTGTCGCGTGCAGCGTGAGGATATGCGGGCTAGGTTGCTTGAACGTGCATAAAGAGACGACTTGTAACCGGGGTTATGCATGAGGCATCATCTAACTTAACTGGGAGTGAGACTGAATGAGACCAGTTTTCTTCCTGGCTAGTTCAGACACTCTACGAAATATGAATCGACAGATTTGCGACCCCCGCGTTGGAAAATGAGAACAGCGGGTTATTGGGCGTGAACATTTCTCTGCCTTCAGTGTCCCCGAGGATCACGAATATTGATAGCCTCGTCAGGCTTAGAGATACAAGGCATTTCCGGAGACCATTTAAATCATGGTCATAACGGCATAAGTCCAGATTCTTCTTCGGTACCGGATGAACTCTACGAGCGGCGGGATTACGGAATGAAGGCGCACAAGGTTTTTCTCTAGGTACTAGTTTCCTTGTATGTAACACAACTAGCTGCATCTGCCTATACCCTTATGGTGACAGGCGTAATGGAATTAAAAAAAAAAAAGTCCAGATTCTGAGGCCTAATCACGGAACACCTATGTGACCGTATCTATACCGTTGCTTCAATGCCCTCGCGGGCTGCCTCGACGGTTCTAGCTCCTATAACCCGGCCAATGTGCTAGGCATGTTGAAGGAGACAACACTGTCTGCATGGCAAGTCCGCCAACCTAGCAGGAATTGTCGATTACTGTAGGTGTCCCAAGATAGGATTCTTTAGGATGTTGCATTATTCTTCACTTGTGAAGGTGTTTGCAATGGCGATGGTGAGAAATCTAGTTGTCTGATTATATGTCTTTGCAGTCATTTCATGCACAAAAGGAAATGCATACAATACATAATATGATATGGGAAACGGAATATAGGTTTTCAATAACCCACCCAATGCTATCATACCATGAACATGGAAAGAAACACAATGCTCTTCTAGGGGTACGTCAGCATTTTAACCGAACTCCAGCACGTAATTCCTCTTCCCGGATCTCAAACATGACCTGGACTCCAACAAAGATTGCCGCACAAGCGCTTGCTAAATATGCCAGACCCGCATACGACCCCAAGATTCCACTCAAAAGACCTTGCAACCCGTCTACTCCCAGCGCGAAACCAACCAAGTTCGCAACCATCATCATAAGTATGTTGCCCACGGCACCAATGCCACAAAGAACACGGTACGTATTTGGCCTAGAACGCCATTTACGCGCCGGAAAGAGGAGAGAAGCGATGATTTCAGGGAGGACGAAAAGAGTGATGAGCCAGCCCCACATGAGAAGGCGCAGATTGATATCGTGCCAGAGCGCAACGAAGGTGAAGACGATTAGAAAATTGGCTATGCTGCGCGCTTTTGAACGTAGTGGGTGCTCGCTGCGTTCACCTCGGTTACCACCGAGCGGAATGTATAGATAGCGTACCACCCATCGATTAAATGATCTGTGCCAACTGCGCCAAAAGGCAAGAGCAGAGTAATTGTCGGACATGCAGCGTACCATGTTTTCGGGCGGGTCGATGCCATCGATCAATGCCCATAAACGGAAAAATCGCCATGGGATGAGAAGCTTAAGCCAGATAATGTGCAGGTTGAAGTATCCCAGCATACTGAGCTGGAAGGGGGTATAGACGGACCAATTCGGCGAGGATTTGGAGATGGCGACAACATAAATGTAGTGGAGAATCAATTCCATGCAGAGTAGTGTGAGCAAGAAACGGATACCATATAGAAGTGTGCGGGTTCTCGAGATTGAGGGTGATTTGTAGTGTTGTTGGTGGATGTAATCGTTGAACGTGATTATAGGACCGGCAAGGTAAAGGGGTGAATACAATGCATATGAAATGTAGTTTCTGAGATTGAAGTTCGCCGGGTCAGCGGGAGTGGACACACGATCACGCTCAGACAAGGCTGATGGATCGAGTTGTTTCTTCTTTTGCATGTTAGAATTTTGCTTTGAAAATATAAATTCTGGGATAGATTTACCTCTACTGGGCTTCCAGCTCGATAATCCAGACTCCAATAATAGTCTAAATTGAAACTTATGAGCCGGAGAACCGTGATATTGAAGAGAACCTCCCATCGTGAGATGATTCCGCCCCAACTATCCAGCCACTGTCCCCATGAGACAAGGCCGCTTTCTTGACCAAGACTGAGTATTGTCCCAATTGATGTCGCAATGCTTGCATATTTATACCCACGCGAAAGCTCATTTGCAAACAAAATGCCAATGTTGAAAATCCATGTTGCTGCTGGTATGTACGATCTTGGGAGTTTCTTTGCGATGTAGTAGTTGATTAGGAGTATTCCCAACACTTTCAAAGCGGAGAACCCGTGCAGCGCAGCTAGAAACACGAATGCAAACCAGTAATCGAAAGACACTCGCTGCTTGAACCGTGACTGAGCCGCGGCGACGGAAACGTAACTAGACGCGACACCCGTTCTATTGCCATTGGGGGAAAGAGAGTTTGACGGTGTTGAAGGAAATAGAGAATTGTAGCAACGGCGAAGCAGCGGGTGTATGAATACCAGCAGTGCTGTGTAACGAATGTTATCCCGGAAACTGGCGTATTGGAAGTCCGAGTTGTCCTAGAGGGCAGCGTACATGTCAGGATATGCAGAAAGAAGGATGTGGGATATGAGAGACATACGACTTTGCGACCGGGAATCCATCCCGGAGACAGGCGTTTGGAGTACTTCGCATACGTCGGATGAGACTCTAAGTCAATGTTCAGCGTCCAGTTCTAACCTCTGCTCCATCAACATGTGCGTACCCTGAGAGACATCAACTGCAGTCTTAAACATCAATGGCACCGCCACAAGGAAGATAAAATAGTAAACATAGAACTCGGGAGTGTTCCATTTTGGCGAAGACGTCCCATTCTTTGTGTGCCTTGTGTTTTCTCCCTCTCTCTTGTCTTGGGATCCCGTCCGATTCGAATCCGCCGCGACGTTCAACGGAGTCGTTGCTGAGACTGTAAAACGAGTGTCGAGGGTGTCCAGGGAGTACAGTCTCCGCAACCAGCTCAGCAATCCCATCATAAGGTCAACATTGGCGAAAACGATAGACCGGCTTCCCCGACTCCGTCCAAAAGTGGCATGTTGTCCCTTTGTCCCTTGACACTCGTGATCGATTAAGTTTCCCCTGGAGTTGAGATGCCAAGAGGCCCCTGATCACGTAAACTAAGTTAGAGCCTTAGTCGTTGGTGCAGTTTAGTGCGGGGTGAGATGTTGACGACGTCACATGCATCTAGACCTTCATCCATCAGGTCAACGGCGAAGGTGCTCCGTTCTCGACAATTGTTTACTGGCAGTTGCGACACAGATAAGAACTCTGTTACACACCTCGGGGCTACTGGAATTCTGAACCGAATGGGCCAATTGCATGCTCCATGGCAGACCCTCCTTTTCGCGGGGAAGGCTGCCCTGCAATCCAAGATTTGCTACCTTGAGCTTCCTTGTTGGTAGGAGAGTATGATCTCATGGAGAGCGAGCTCGAACATTTTTGCAGGAGCTATAAATACCAGTTACTGCTGCTGGAACCAATTTCATGCTCCATTAAACTTGGACATACTGAAAATTCATGCTTCCATCAGGTCTATTTTTCAGAGCTATCCGTGCAAACAACCCCTCCATCTTCACCAGGCAACCTCGATTGGCCTATTCACTCGCCTCTCAAGTAACAAGACGTTCATCCGTATCAACCTTCAGAATGGCATCGTCAGGAGCTGGCAAAGGTGGCACCTTTCAACCCATTGAGGAGAAGCAGGCTCAAAAACAGCCAGGGTACGTTGACATGACTACTCAAGTCTGGTCAAATGAGAACTCAGCTGACTGGGTGGCTTCTCAGATTTGAAAGAGACATGGCACCCACAAGCGAGGCGACAAAGCTAGAAGCCGAAGGTGGTTTTGTGGAATACGTTGGTTCAAATAAGTTGAAGGATAAGAAGGTTTTGATAACTGGCGGAGAGTACGCGATCCCAATACTCTACAGTCACTTTGATCTTGATACATGCTAATAATATTCAGTTCCGGAATCGGACGGTCTGTTGCAATCTTGATGGCCCGCGAGGGAGCCGATGTGACGATAGTGTATCTCCCTGATGAACAGAAGGATGCCGAGGACACCAAGAAATCAGTGGAAAAGGAAGGGAAGAAATGTGTGCTTGTCGCTGGTGATTTAATGGATAACAATAACTGCAAACGAGCAGTGGATGAACATATTAAAGAGTATGTCAACACTCTGCATAGACCTGCGAAAAACGTATTTGGAAAATGCTAACTTGGCCCTGGATCTCAGATACGGCCGCGTTGATGTTCTTGTTAACAACGCTTCGAAACAAATTATGTGTGAGAACTTCGCCGAGATTGATCTGGACAATGTAGCCAGCACATTCCAAAGCAACATCCTCCAAATGTTCGCCATCACGAAGTTCGCGCTACCGCATATGAAGAAAGGAGGCTCGTATGTAACCCATGTCCCAAATACACGCCGGTTGATAGCTGATTATCAATTAAGGATTATCAACACAACCTCAGTCGTGGCTTTCCGCGGCACATCTTCCATGGTCGACTATGCTTCCACCAAAGGTGCCATTGTTGGCTTCACCAGAGCGTTAGCGAAGAATCTCGCGCCCAAAGGCATTCGGGTAAATGCTGTAGCGTACGTCTCAAACTCTATGCCTTGACAATTTTTGCGGTGCATTCTAGAACTGACTTAAATCGATAGTCCTGGGCCCGTGCACACTCCCATTCAACCAGCCTCACGACCTGCTGAGCAAATGGAGGGCTTTGGGTCTGGTGCCACGATTGGGCGTCCGGGCCAACCAAGCGAGATTGCTCCTACTTTCATTTGGCTTGCGAGCAACGAAGCTGCTTTGTATTGTAAGTACAACCTTCTACTTCCTGAGAGTGACGTGACTAATTACTCGCACAGATGGTCAAATTTTGCACCCTTATGCGCTTGGTGACTAAATAACAGTATAATTACTATGAACTAGTGTATTTTAGAATGACTGTCCAATTGCAAACACAAAAGCTTTGACATAGCGTGGGCATGCAATGGCAACGGAGACAATAGCAAAATAAAATATAATTGAGGACTTAAATCCGGGATGCATTTCCTAGCTTTTCAGCCCTGGATTAGAAATGCATTCATTGACTATGTGTGAAAATGCGCTTTAACAAGGCAAACGCCAGTGGGATTTTCAACCATTCACGATTTGCAACCGAGCCAGAATATCCGTTCTTTCCGCGTGTCAAGAATTTCAGAAGTGGTTTTGATGTACTGTACTCCGTACTGTACAACATGTGTGTCTTAATCGCCAGGTCCCCCTCCTGTTTCCATGTGCATCTTATCTTCAGGACCTCCTGGGCCCTCGAAATGCTTGGCCTTGCTCAACCTGAATGTCCCTTGCCGTCAGATACATGTTATAAATCGGCTCGGTACTTCCAGAAAGCTGCTCACCGTCCTCGATCGTCGTATACACCACCCTCTTCTTCGGGAATAGGTTTATCATCTCCTGCTCCAGTTGTAGCAGCGCTGCCGTATTTTACTTGCGCCCCGGGAAACTTGCGCTTAACGTCTGCATTGACGCCAGACTCGTCGGCTGATTGTGTGCTGTATGTCAATGAAAAGCCAAGTTACAGCGTAAAATGGACGCTTGCGGGCGAATACGTACTGCTGGTACTCTTAGGTCCAGTTCCCTGTTTGGCCTGGTAAGAATTGAGGTCTTTCTCAGCTTGTTTCGCGATGTCCGACATCCTTATGAAATATGTTCAACACGCCTTGATGCAGTATGTTTAAATTCTTTGGCAGTCCGAGCACAATCTATCAAGGAATCGTCAGGAAGTCAACACTTATATACCGTACAATATATCTGACCTAAATGTCATAATTGCATCATAGGAACCACACAAGTTGCAGCTCTCATGTGTTGTACTAGAAACTTTTGCGTTTGAGCCCATCAGGATTGTTCCAGAAGATTGTTGGTTAACGGGTTTGGATACCCAGAGCCAGATTCGTGTTGAACAATTTAATCCGCATTTTACGCCGCAGCTGTAACAGCTCGCCTATGTCTTCGCAAAGAAAACTTTCACCAGCCGATCCTTATGGAAGACGTTGGTCGATAGCCAGGGCGCGGCGAAGGGTGAAGTTAAGGAACGGTGGAGCATGAACTTTAAATTGACGCGTTCGTGCACCTTGAGAGCCGCGCGCACAGACCTCCCCTCCTCAACGCAAAGCATTTTCAATTTTCAACACAAACATGGGACTCGGGAGCATTCCTATTTTAAAGTTGATACCCAGGCTTTGCATCTTAATAACACAGAGCAAAGCAATAATTAACACGCGAACTGCCGTTCCAGAGGATTGAAGGATGATAGTCCATTATTGGATTCGACATCTTTTGTTCGGCCGGAGCCTCGCCAACGGTTGTCGGAACAAGTTTATCTATGCCAATGTGCAAAGATATGCTAGCATTTTTGCTCCAGGCACTGCGTTTCTTTTACGAACTGCCCATAGCGACAGCAAGGACCAGTGCGAAGAGCGTCA
Source organism: Aphanoascus verrucosus (assembly GCA_014839905.1). NCBI lineage: Eukaryota > Fungi > Ascomycota > Eurotiomycetes > Onygenales > Onygenaceae > Aphanoascus > Aphanoascus verrucosus. The sequence continues at coordinate 197,732 of JACRYM010000014.1, read as the reverse complement.
TGCCAAACCTCTAGCCTCTTCTCCCCGTTACAGAGGACCGCGATTCTACTTATCCGATGCATCGAATTCAAGCACTTGTGATGCCATGCGAGGCACCCAGAGAGGTTCAAAGCTCGCTGGCGTTGATGCCAATATTACGAAGCAAGTCAATACGTTAACGGATTGCTTCTTGTTGCCCTACCAAAGAATCCATGATGTAGCAACCTGCTCGGCACCGTACGACTATACTATGTCGTTACCAGGAAAGAACAGCATTCCGAAATACATCGATGCGCTACAGATTTGGTTTCAAGTACCCTCTGCTTCTGTGAAAATTATCAAAAAAGTTGGTGCTGATATGGTCAATATATCTCTGATGTGAGTAACAGTCTATTATTTAATGAGGGCCACCGCTTGATCTTATCCTATAAGCAGGCTGGACGATATTCAGGATGGATCCGAGCTTCGTCGGGGGCTGCCTGCTGCTCATGTAGTATATGGCTGGAGCCAAACTATTAATAGTACCACGTATGCGCTCGTTAGAGCCGTCGAGCATCTGGAAACGCTAGAGAGCGCAGAGTGTCGCAGCATATTTCTCGGTTAGCAGATGAAAAAAGCCCAGTGTCAACTTTGAGTAATAAACGCTAACAGAGTATTAGAGGAATCACGAAACCTATGTGTGGGCCAGGGGCTAGATCTCTATTGGCGACATCATATACAATGTCCTTCGATCCCAGAGTACATTGCCATGATAGACAACAAGACTGGGAGTTTCTTTCGACTGGCATCGCGGCTGATGCAGGCGGAGGCTGCAAAACCGTCAGGCTCAACGAAGCTTTCTAATCTGGTCACTTTGATGGGAAGATATTATCAAATACGCGACGACTATCAGAACCTGGCTTCCGAGGAGGTAAGAATAAAATTGAAAGCGTTGCATTCCTCGATGGGCTGATTTTTCTCACCGCTTCTTTTGGTTTTCAGTACGCTGCTAAGAAGGGTTTCTGCGACGATCTCTCGGAGGGCAAGTTCTCCCTTCCACTTATCCATTTCCTGCAACATGCCTCACCGCAGGCAGCGGACCAAATACATGGAGAAATCTTCCATTGTCCCCAAGGCACCAATCCAAAAAGGATTCTTGGCATTGAAACGAAGAGATGGATTCTTTCTGAATTGCAAAAAGCAGGAAGCCTGGATTATGTTCACACAGTCTTGAACAATATGCACGACGAGATGTTGAAAACATTGGATGCCGTGGAGGGTGAATTGGGAGAGAACAAGAGGGTTCGGGCATTCCTGGCGGCTCTAGGTCTCTGATACTGCATTTTCTTTTGCTTCCTACTCCATACCTGCATAGCTGATGCTTATTTTTGGAAGTGAATGTGACGTGCGTAATTGGCCGCTTCCTAGCACGTCGGCGGGGTGTGTTGAATCAGCCTTATCAAGGCGACATCATAATGACTCCATACATACCAAGATATTGCTTATCTGCGAGGTACCAGCCTGCCGCAGTTTCTCTTAACCTCGTTTTCGTTCCTTCTTATTTCCCAACGAGATAATCCATGAGTGTGAGGGCAGCATGGAATTGATACAGTACGTCGCACACAGGTGACATCAAAATCATAACTCTCCCCGGGATCTTCCGAGTTCAATAGTGGAGATGGGTGGACCCCGGTCACCGGGACACCTTTTCCTCAAACTCGGGCCCGAGTGGATCGGCAGGCTACCTTATTTTGACTTCCACGACACCTCAAGCGCAGGAAAAAATGGCGAACTGTACGGAGGTGTGGACCAGAAGTCTTTGACTACGCTAGTAATCTATAGTGAAATCATGAAACGTTACCCCTAAACCTCCCCAAAGCTCAGGGCAGAGGATAGGGGCCACCTAGGCTTGATTAAGGCCCAAAGCGGCCTGACTGGCCCCTAAAGCGTCCCTGCCGTGACCTCTTTTGGTGGGGTAATATTACGCCAGGCCATACTAGCGTCTTTAAAGACTTTTGGTCCACACCTCCGTACTTTTTTTTCAACGTGAACGTCGAAACTATGCGATTGATTGCTCCAAAATAAAATACTCTTTAGAATGCAACATCCGCCGATGTCATGAAATTTATTCATCACTAACTCCATGCCGAAGGAGAAAAATGGAAGCAAAGACATTAGCAGGGTCAAATCCATCCCTTCCCCGTCTAGCCCGTTGACGCCAACCGCCCAGCCGCCTAACCACCAAATCCCCAGCCTTTTGACGCCAAAATGAGAGATTCTTCCCTGATACAAAGTTTTTTATGAGCCGAGAGGAAAGGAGATGGATGCACCGAAGAAAGAAATGCAGAAGCGAAAGAAGGATGAAGAAAGTCAAACTCGACACATCTAAACAACGTCTTTTCTCTCCCAGCCGGTTGGTTTCATGATGGCTGCAGACTTGGTTGGATGAGGCTCATCTGGATTGTCGTACTTGGCTGCATACGGGTTAGGATCGTACTTTTGGTCCAGATTGGCCAAGGTGTGGTTGACCTCCCGGTGCTTAGCCTCGTCTGCGCGGATATAGTAAAGTAGGTCCAAGATCTTTCGATTCCCTTCTGGCATCTTCCAGTAATCGATTGCGATGTCAGGAGCATTCATGTCATTCCATCTGGGGAGTTTGCCATTCTCGAGGTCATTGATGGCATGGGTGTAGGTCAAGACGGCCTCTTCTTCGAGATACCCGACGAATCGGTGGCAAGTTCGGGGCGATATGATGTATGAGATGAAGAAGGCATTGAAGAAGACACCTTGGGCGCCGAGTACCATCAGACGCATGAACCAGCCTGGTTCAGCAAGCTTCAAGAAGCTGAGAAGATGCATTCGCTCGTTATAAGCTTCTTCGAGAAGGGTCTCAATCCTAGATGGAAAGGAGAAAGTCAGCAACTAAAATCCATTTGATTGTGGGTTACCTAAAGACATGAGACTTACCATCCTAAATCTCTCTTCATTCTTCTCAGGCTCCGCATATGGCGAAGCATGCCGCCAACCATACCAGGGACAGCAGCGACGGTTTCCAAGAAAATGAATCGAATGATCCATTTACGCTCATCCATGGAGAATGGCTTGACGTTCTTCTGTTCTTTGCCAGTGGGCGGGTGCTTGTAGCCTGTTGCGAGATCCATGCCCCAGCGAAGCATTCGGACGGTGCCCAGAGCCACCCAGTCCGACCAGTCTTTTGTTGCTCTATGTGCAATGACGATATCCTTCATTTCCTTGTGCGTGAATCTATGACACGATGGCTGGTGTTAGTCCCCAATGCGGACAGAAGCGAACAGTTTGTGAATGGGCCACATACACAGGATGCTCGAATTGTGTGACAGTCTGGACGACATGCTTCGTCTTTGGTGGAGGGAAGAACTCGCGCAACTGATTTGACGACGTTGTCGAAAAGTATCTCGGCTTATTAGGCATGCCATGGCTGTGAAATGGTAATGAGCTGGTGCTTCGGAGGCCTATCGTTATTGTCGCTGACGGACGTAGTGATGCCTTCAGGCACGACCTCTGAAAGACTTTCGCGGAAGCGGAGCCAGCCATTAAGGCCCTGGAGACAGTTGCTGTTGTACTCATGATTTCGAAGATGGTGACTTACGGATCGTGGATTGTAGGCGAAGGAGGGTCCTCCGATGAGGAGAGTGGGACAAAGCAGAATCCTGGAGTTGATTCAAGTTGATAATAGTCTTTTGAAATGTTATTTCAAATCCAGGGATCGAGGGAAACCGAAAGGGCTGCTGTTCTTTTATATGCACAGCAGAGAGTTCAAAACCAATGACTTCATCACCGTCGATATTCCTAAGCTTTGTTCTAGACTAGATTTGAGCTAAAACGCGAGCCAGATTGGCCAGAAACGCAGCCCGGAGCTCGCATTGAGCATGTGTTGCGAGCTACTACCGCTACCATTGGTCCCTATTTCGGGGAATTCGGGTATCACCAACAGTCCAGTTCTCACTGAAACCTTGAACGTCATGATACATCGACGAACTTGCAAAACTTTTGGCCGTATAACTAGAGGATGCTCTCATGAATTTGCAGAATGAAAGTCGTTGGAGTGTGCGTGTGCGCTGGTGTACATTCTGTTGCACCCCATAATCCACCAGCAGTTCGAGAAGGGCTGATATATGTTGTCGAGGAAATATCAATGACATCGCGATATTGAAGAAGTTTGGTTACAAGTTACATTACCATTCAAATAGATTACCGCTAGTACAGTTTTTCGGGCAAGTGACTCTCGGGAGTTACCGGGATCGCGCTGACTCATTAAGACCTCTCCGCCATAATCATCGAAACCGTGGACGGCAACGCCGTGAACAGGGCTGAACGCCTCAAACGGGAGCTAGTTAATTTGCTCAAAGGGGCCCGAAGCCTGTTCAGACGAGCTCGGGAGGGATCCCGTTGATTATGAGCCCAAGTTTCCTTAAAATAGCTCTCCGTTCTTCGCACGGAGCGCGTTGAAATCGCATACATAGACTACTGTACAGTACATATATTCTTCCTAGGCGAGTCTATACAGTGCGCTGGTCTTTAGATTTCGGTATCTTGATAATCATCTGAGCAAGTCAACACCACACGAAGCCATGTGAAATTGCGGAGCGATCAAATCTGACATTCCCCAGAGCAATGGGAGAATAATAGACTTCCATCCATGCTATCAAATTCTACCGGACGATCTGAAATCGAGACTCGCCCACTTTCGGCTCAATTTCGGACTCGTCTAGCTTCGTGACTTGAGCATGACGGGGTCCCTGAGAGAGATCTTCGAGGATTTTCTTTATCGACTCTTCGTCCCCTTGAGCTTCTCCTTGGACCTTTTGCGCGCGTAAGCATTCGGTTTGAACACGACTTGAGCGGACCAAGCGGCATTCAATGGAAGTATTCGGATTCTGAGGGACAACCAGGTTGAAACAGAGGGTTCACACCTTCCCGTCAGCAGTGTTTCTGACCCATCCGGTCAATCCATAGCTGTTTGCAGTTTTCTGTGTAAAGTCACTGATCGGCTCGGTTGTTAGCGGTGAACAATGCTCATTCGGACCATGTATGGCCCCGAATTATTCACGACGGGGGCTATCAGGCCGTACCGGAAGAACACTCCTAGACACTGGTCAGACTTTACCCGTGCAGACACAACCAGCCGTTTGGCTCTGAATCGCGAGCTATGTACAGTAGTTTGTCAAATTGAGCGTACCTTGGACTTTTCCATGAGCAGTGAAAGCAATCTGGATGGTCATGTTTTTGTCAGTGACTAGTTCCCACGGAGACCAGTCTGGGTCTCAAACAACGGCTGTGCCATACACGTTTAGCCATGGCGCCTATTGACCTCATACAGACGCTGAGTGAAAAACAAAAGGTGCTAAGGATCGAAAATGCAGGATCTCTATACGCCGTGTCTAGGATTTAGTATGCCTATATTATGCGCATTTCTGGAGCAAAGACGGGAGTCCAGGATTCCGGCAGGATGAAGTTGAAGTTGCGGCGCGACGGACGGTCATGTGACGAGACGCGAGGTTAAAGAGCCCGCCGCGCTAGTCCCAAAGCGGGCCACGCGACGGCTGCTCAGAATCAGAATCTCTCGTCCACGTCGCCGGCGTTGACAGCCCGCTCAAGACGATTGGGGACGACGTGTCGACTTGACACTGCGCAGAGATGGCCGTGCAGGCTGCTGTTCTTTGTGTGTTTCCACGCGGCGTCGACTTCAACGGTGCTGTGGGCGATCATCCCCATGTGACGGCGGTAAAATAGGAGCGACTAACCCCTGAGCCCGCCCGAAAAAAGTCATAAACCCATCAGAATCGTCTAATCTCACGGCAACCATCATGTTGCAAACGCCCCCATGTTCTGCTCCGCAATTGCTAAATTAACTCGGATCCGAAATGTCACCATGACACTGAAACTTATCCCCCTTCCCCTGTAACAACGTCCTCCAATTGGCTTGGTCTTCCTTTTCAACAATAACAAGACTTCTTCCTTTGTGACAGTTGTTACAATCACGTACTGTTGACAGTCATCTCTCGCGCGCCCATCTCGACAGACCTTTCTTCGTTCCATATCGCAATATCATCGCCATGGCAGAGAACACTGAATCCCTGGGCCGTTCCCTCCCCGACCCCATCACCATCACTCGACCTCGCGATCTGTCACCGTCACCGTCTCTGTCGCCAACGCCTGCCATCTCCTCCTGTCCTTCGCCCGATCGAACCTTCTCGACTGTATCCTCCATCTCGAACTTCTCCGGCGATGGCAAGTCCTCCGTGTCCACCTCTTCCCGGAGACGTGGCTACATCAGACCACAAGGTGCGGTATTCTCAGAGTCCGCCAAAAACCGCGAGAGCGTAATGAGTCTCGGGAGCATCGCGCATTTGCAGTATTATTTCGCGAGAACGGGATTACTTGATGGAAAAGGTGGACAGTTGGCCCGTTCAAGGAAGAAGAAGGATTCGGACATTCCCAGACTCATGTTGACCCAACAGGCGCAATTTGGAGGCGATTTGATTGAGAGTCCGATTGAAGAGATTAACGACCTTGCGGAGGAATGGGACGAAAACGAGCCGGTGATGCTGCCTCCGACAGTGAGCACGTATAGTGTCCGTACACACCATGTCCCCCCACCGATAGATATCGAGGAACTCAGAAAAGATCTACAATCGGCTCTGAATAGAGCCAGGGACGTGTTGACTGCTACAAAAGACCAACTGGCTGCTCAGGCTTCGACGCCTGCGACGAATGATTCAGAAGAAGGAGAAGAGGCAGCAGAGAAACCTCCTACGTCAAAATTCCCGCAGGGGTGGCATGAGATTGAAGGGATGCACATTCTCGATGTGGTTACCCTTGCGATTCGAGCTGCTAGGATTTACTACACGTCGCAGGAGAACACAGTGCGCCTGGATTCCATCAAAAGTGAGAAGAAGATACGCGAAGAATTATTAAGTGTTTTAGATGTGTTGAGGGTATGGGCAGGGCGGAATTTTGCGGGTGGATTAAAGGACAAGGAACGGAACACGATGCTGGACTGGATGTCGGGAGTGGAGGATATGATCAGTAAAGAGAGGGCTCTAGAGGAGGCCGATCGAGAAAAGAGGGCCAGCTGGATATGGGCGACGGGGGATTGGTCAGGACGAGAACGTGAGAGGGAACGCACATTTCTGCAAAGTTTTGAAGAGAACGACGAAGCAATTCCTACGTGGGAGCCAGCAGATAACAGCCCTCTTCCTACTCAATTTCTTGCTCGTTGGCAAGATGGTCGACGTCTGATACGGCTACATAATGCAGCGGTCATGGCTTCGAAACGCCCATTTGGCGAGATCAGGACATTCCATGAAGACGTTAAAAAGCCCTATCGCATGGCGGATAACATTCGCTACTGGGCAAAAGCCGCTGAAATCCGATGGGAGATCAAACTCGACGTCGACGCGTTGGGGGTTGTCAATGGAGACAGCGATGAAGCATGGAAGAAACTCGACCAGGCGTTGCTCAAATGGTGCCAAGGGGTTCGCGAGGAACTGATTCGAGACTGGAGCAGAGCGAGCCCTAACCCAGCGTTAGCCATTCCGCCTCCCGACGAGTGCGAGATCTGAACGGCGTTGGGCGCGAATAGAATTAAAAGTGACGCTGTTGTGACGAAAACCGTCACCGCTCATTGGCACCACGTTGTCGTTGCTGCGGTTCCCTTGATACCCTTTGTGCGTTGCCCGTGAGTCCCCCAACAGGCCGCAAACCACTCAGTTTTTGGTGCGTAATGTTTCATGTGTTTGGGGATTTGCATCTACATATATCGTTGTGGCATGTTTGAGAGTTAATCCAGTATAATAATGGCTTGTGAACGCCCTCGAATTCCAGAGCGCAGGGAGGTTGGGTACTGCTGGACAGCAACTTGTTATGCAGCATCTGTACGGAGCACATACATACAGTTCATCTGAAGATCAAGGAAGACTATAATATGCATACGATGCTCTTTCTTTAATCATATAGGATTTAGAAGCGTAGAAGTCTTCCATCTGAAACAATTAACTAATTTGTCTGTGTTGGGATTAAATATTCGACCTTGTTGGTGTAGCACGATGGCGTGCATCTCGCAGAAGCTCATTTCACCGTCTTCAGTCACTCAATCCAGTCCGTCTCGCTGCCATGTAGAATTCGCCTTTCCGCGACCTTCCAGAGTCCTGGATGCAGTTGTCGAGGAGTTGCGAGTTGCAGGCCTCAACCGACCGTCACGCAACAATCACCTCAACACGCTCACCTCCCTTCTCCGCGTGTCCCTTTTCCGATCACAACTCCCACCGCCACAAACAACCTCCCTCTTCACGACGCCCAGCAGCCCCAACGGCATTCTCAAGCAATTTTTCGGATCGTTCACAAAAGCACCTGTGAAATCGATAGCGGCAGTGCCATCACTGGAGCCAGAGACGGGCACTGCTGAGCCTGGCCTTGAAGTCCCAATGCCCGCTGCACAGACTGTGTCGACCCCCGGACCAGCTTCGATAGCCGCTCCAACAGACACGAACCCTGTCACTTCCGCAGTTCCTTCGCCCTCCGCAATTTCGGATAGCCCCCACGAGTCGCCTGTTCAACTTGCACCGCGAGTTGCTTCGTGGTCGGATGGGACGTCTACCATCCAGTCCTCGAGTCCTCCGCAAGCCTCACCCTCTCCTTCGCAAACGAATAACACATTAACGAGAAGCATCTCTACATCATCGAATCAAGATCAGAAACCGCGCCCTTCCTCCGGGTTCCTTCGTCGACTGTCGCCCAATCTAGCTGCACGGGTAAAGCTCCTTGACGGAACAGCCAGCACTACAAATTCGACCGCTCGAAATCGAAGTCCGATCGGGAAAATCCCTCAAGAACATCTCAAGGAGCTCGACAACCTACATCAGGATCTTTCGATCAGAATACAAAAGAGAGGTCGAGCGTGGGGCGGTGGTGGTGGGCGGTCGACGACACACACACCGGAGCCGGTCTCCACCAACGACGACTGCGAAGAACGACGTCCCAGCGCATGCGTCGACGATCGTGAGGCGGAGAGCCCCGTACAACCCTCTGAGACGGTTACAACAACAACAACTGACGAAGACACGGCAATGTCCATAGCCGGTTCTGACGTGCAGGCCGTGGCGGAAAGCACGGGAAGCTCCCATGGAACTCACACAAACCCTCCGCAGGTACCGACGGACCTCGAAAAGTATCTCAGAAAAAGCGTCGACGAAAGCGATATTGGTCCTCCGCCACCCCCAAAGGACAGCCCTCCTCCTCCACCTCCCGCAAGCAGTGAAACCAATACAGAATCATACTTTAATCCTCTTGGACTCCATCGAACCGATTCAATATACTCCTTTTCCAGGGCGTCGTTTAGCAATCAGCTCTCTCAGTTAACTTCCATAAGTCTCCCCCAGCCGTCCACGCTCGAAGCCAGTATCGTTGCCATCCCAACTGCTTCTTCAGCCGTTCGCGCCCTAAGCCAAGCTGCGGAACAAATTCAGAAATGGATAAACAAGGCGTCAGAAGTTCTAAGTGGACTGGATGCCGATGACGACGTGGAATGGGCAGCTGCTGGCGGCAGGGAAGGGCTCGAGGATGTCGACAAAGCAGTCACAAAATTCGAGAGCCTGATCAGTGTGTACGTTAATGCGATCGAAGATGTGCAGCTACGAAGCGATATTGCAGACGTGGGTGCAGATCAACTTCATGGCATTGTGATTCAGATGGAATCGACGTTGCAGAAGTGGGGCACAGTCAGGTCTCTACTAAAGGGTGTCAAAGCTCAAGTCGAGCTGGCGATGGAATGGGAAGAGCTCTGGAATGCAGTACTAGGTGATGTCGGTCTAGAGATCGAGAATCTTGCTCGACTGATCTTTGAAATGGAAGAAAAGCGACACAAGACTGTGATTTCAGACGTGGACCACGACCCTTCCCATGGACTGGATATAAACGAACTCGAGACGATAGTGGAGGAATCCCCGGCCAATGCCAGCACGCCTTCCGATCCGCGCTTCAGTTTTGCGCCTGTGTATCCGCCTGGAACCTCTCAGCTAACTCCCCAGACGTCACAGAATCCGCAAGATGAGACCACTCTCTTAGCTTTGTTTGCACGAATGCAACCGCTCCGGGCGTCACTTGATTTTCTTCCCATGAGGTTGTCAATGTTTCAGTCCCGGGCGGAAAAGATATTTCCAAGTGCGTGCGAAGAGTTGGAGGACCGTAGACAGAGACTCGAAAAAGGGTATAAGAAGCTGGGAACGGATGCTGAGGCCCTTCGGCGAGAATTAGGGGAAGATAGGTGGATTATAGTTTTCAGAAACGCCGGCAAGCAGGCAGAGAAAATGTGCGAATCAGTGGAACGAAGTGTCAGCAAGCTGCAAGAGGCCATCGACGGCGGAATTCAACACAACAATCCTGCTGCACTAGCGAAACGAGCAGAAAACTTCGAACAGAAGAAAGTGCACTACGGATCGGCCATTGAGAGAGTCCTGTCGATTATTCAGAAGGGCATTAACGATCGCTTGACAGTCAACGGGGAGGTCATTCGCCTTCTTGCTGATTTGAGAGCGAGATACGAGTCAGTCCAAGACAAAATGAACGCGATGGACTGCCTTCTGGACGAGCTCACGGCTTACAGAAACCAACAAATGCGCGACTCGATGTCCAGCAGTCTCACCTTGGATACTCCTGGAACGAGAAGCGCAGTTGGGACGGCCGAAAGCTCACCAGCGTCTTCCGTCATCATGACCAATGGCGCGTGCAATGGGAAGAATGGCTCAAGGCGAAGCAGCGCTACTGCAAATCCCGTTTCACGGACAGCAGCAGCCTCGAAGCTCAGGCGCTACTCTGCTCTGCCCCAGCCAGTTTCACCGTCAAGCCAGACGCCCAAGAGGAAGCCAGTGCCGCGTTCTTCGTCGGTGAATACTGATGGCTTGAAGTCCCCAACTCCAAGATTGACCACCACATCTCCATCCCCCACACCTACTCCACGACCTGGTTCAAGAACTGCCGGCACACTGGTTCAACCGAAACCCCGATGGAATGGCAGCGCCAATATCAACGATCTCATCGTCGGCCATAACTTCAAACCTCTATCCCTCACCACCCCCTCCCCTCACCGCAAACTCCCCGTCCCCTCTCGAACCGGCTCTTCAACCTTCCCACCCCGCAGTCCTCTCAGTCGAGAATCGTCCGCCTCCCCCGCTCCCGGTCTTCGACCCGGCAGTCGTCTTAGCCGTGGCGTGACATCCCCCCTACCAGATCGTGTCGTCTCTCCATCACCCCGGCAGTCATCCTCTCTAATCGACCCACCTCCCTACAGCAAATTACGCAAACCACACCCGTCAACACCTTCATCCGGTCTTGCCTCGACACCACGAAGCCGGCAGAGCTATGCTGGTGTCCCAACGACTCGTGAAAGCTCAGTATCCTCCGCACGCGACGGAGGCGACAGGAGGTCGAGTCGACCAGGTACTGCCATGGGGTATTCAAATCGGCGGGTCAGTTTGCTTCCGATGCCCAAGGGGCGGAGCGGGAGGGAGAGTGCGGCTAGTAATCGAGACGATCGACCGCCGTGGAGATTTTGAGGGTGGGGCTTTGGGTTGTATGGGGTATCACGTTGAGAGAATATTATCAGGTGGAATGAGGAGGATACAGACACGACTTCCACTCCACACGTCACACAACTTTGGTATACGATTATTTCTTCTTCTATTCTGGGCGACTTCTTTTTTTCTCTCTTACTATTTATGACATTTGTTAATTAGCTCCCCTCTTCACTTCGCACCCAGCCTTTCTGGTTTCGCCATTTACCCTCTTTTACATTCTATCCTTGTCTTCTATTATGAGCCCCTTCTTTCATCTTCTCAAATTAAGCGTTTTTCAAACATTCTTTCCCAATCCTACCTAGCTTAGCACTTGACTGTTTATTCTGAGGGAAGCAATGCAAACGACACCCTTTTTTGCTAATGCCTTGGGCCTTTCTCGTCCCTTATCATTCAAATTATTTGCGCCGTGCTTGTTGTATGCTTGTATCACCCCGCCTACCCTTTTACCAACTTGGTGGCTTTTCTTTGGACCTGGTATTCTCTGGCGTAAGTGCTGGAATATGTAACGCAGCCTGCGTCCTCTTAAGTTTGAAGCGTTATTGTCTTTCGTCTGAAATAGGAATTGAGATTAATGTAATATTATGCACGTTATAATTGACACCTCGACTGCACAAGTTTGTCGTGGATGAACGTGTGGTGAAGTTCGATGGTGCGTGCTTCCATCGATGTTCTGGAAAAACTCTAATTAAGCTTCAGCCCCATGCCAAGTCTCCCCACACTCTGGGGCAAACAACCTCACGACTTGAAGACAGCAGTTGCCTTCTGGCAAGCGTACCTGCCGTTTCCGAAAGCTCAAACAAACTACACAGAATGTAATGCCAAGATATGTAGAATGATACAGGTCCTGTTGACAAACAGAGAGAATTTGATCCTCGCGAACCGGTAGGGTATAGATGATACGCTTGACAACCAAATCAGCCCAGAAAACTAAATTGTTAGAAAGTAAGGACAAAAGTATCGAGCCTATCTTCAAGATAGGATCACTCAAAAAACCAACAAGGTTCTCTTGAGAAGGAGCTTAAGTGAGAATAACTTGTACATGATAGTAGGAGAGAGTTTTCAATGTGTCAAGTTGATAGATATACGGATAATTGGTGCCAAAAAAAACCGGGATAAGTGAACACACATAGAAGAAAAAAGGAATCGTGAATGAAGCCAGCCAAAACAGATAATGACCCCCATTTTCCTCTAAAATAGCAAACCAATCCAAACGTTCACAGTTCCAAATATGAACAATAGAAGTAAAAGAAAAAGGGATGGGTAAGAATGCAAAATTCCGCCAAATGTATATAGATATATCTTGGAAGCACGAGCCATCATAAAAGTTTCATGGTAGCAGACCGTTGAGCGCATACGTCACCGTTGTCAGTTCAGACATGAAGAAAGTGGGAAAATGAAAAGCATTTGACTTCGTTAAGCATCAGACATGCATGTCGTATCGAATAGAAAAAGAAAGCCGCCGGATTCCACAGGAAGATCTAGGCAGAGAAGAATAGAATATAGAATGAATGAAAAATAAGGGGGAATGTAGAAGAGAAAAACCGAAGGGGGATATGAAACAACGAAGAAAAAAGAAAGAAAGAAAGAAAGAAAGTATCGTATTGCCGCATCACCGGAAATCAAGCTGAAAATGTTTCCATTTCCCGCCCACGATCCCGCAACTCGGGCATCCTCGTCGGACCGGCATACCTGCTCGAGCTGGGCCTAGGTTTCCATTGCCATTGAACCCATTCCCAGGATTACTAGTTGGATTCAATATCGATGCTGGACTTGCTCCAATAACGCCCGACATTGTGCTCACGCACTCCCGACAGACGCCACAGATGCATTCAGTGCAGGCAAGACATTCGCGCAGCGGCCATGGTCTGGTACACGAGGAGCAATAAATCTGGACATCTCTGCCATTATGGCTGCTCATGGGCGTAGGATTGGATAATCGGTGATGAATCCGGTTCCTGATGTGTGGTTGTAACGAGTGAGGGTGAGAGGAGGGAGGGTAGTTGCCGTGGCTAGGACGATGTGGTTTGACGGGGCTAGAATCAGCCATTGGAGGAGGCAGGCCGGTAGCGGACATGTGGAAGTTCTTGCCGGAAACGGAGGAGTTGGAGTCCAGAGATGATTCTACTGAAGGAAATGGTTCTAGATCCGTATCTGGTGGGCCGCCATGTTCGTATGGAGGAGGTGTGAGTGCCTTTTGGAGTGGCGAAGCTGTGTATGATAACGGTGCGAGTTGTCTTGGATATGACGACTGTGCAGGTGGTAAACCAGGGGTAGATTGAAACGCTGGTGGTAAAGATGAACGATGTTTCTGAATCGATGGTGCTGATGTCACACTGGCAAGGGAGCGGAAAGATGGAGAATGTGGGACCTGTTTGCAGAAAGTGTGAGCTCTGAGTCGCGATGAAGACCTCGCAACGTTAAGACCACATACAGGAGTCATGTCACGGTCATCATCCACTTCCGTAGCCGACGTAGCAGCTTCAATCAGGTCCTCCCATCGCTTTCCTTGCACCCAAGCTGCCGTCTGGGGCTCTGCAGACAAAGCTTTGCGTTCGTTAACACTCGATCGACGGCCAAACTCCTTGGATCTCGTGCGTTCATGTTTGCTTTTACGAGCTTGTGTTAGTGAACCTTTGCGAGCGCGTTGAATCCTATCCCTTCTTTGGATTGGTGGTAACGTCGACGATCGACCAGGTGGTGAATGAGCTAAAATAGACGGAAGTAACTCTCGAGGACGAGGCGAAAAGGGGGGGATCGATTCTTGTCTGAAATGATCACGTAAGGGAGGGAGCTCGACGGAAGAGCGCATCCGGTCCCTCCGTATGTCACTGTCAGAGTGAGCGTCCTGTCAACCGTTAGTAGGACGATCAGAAAAGGGAATCTTTCAATTCATCATAGAAAGAAGAGAAATAAGAATACCAGGTGGATGGTGAAACGAACCACTTCAGAGTCCCATTCAGAGAGCAATCGGTGGTGTTGAAGTTGCGCCAGCGCAACAGCAGCAGTGGCAGCAGCGGGGTGAGCTTCCTCTAGGGTTCGAGGTGTGGCGGGAGAGTTCTGGTCCCTAGGAAACATATCTCTATCGACGACATCATCTGAAGTACCGTCAGTGGGATGTTAAGAAGAGTGAATGGATTGAGGCGACGAACTTGGACCTCGTCGAGGATGTGACGTCGGTGGTGGGGGCTGCTGGTGAGGTCTCTGATCCGGCGGGGTATTAACCATCAGTTGGAAGCTCTCTTCTGTGGCAGGCAGCTTAGGGATGTAATAGTCCGGGTGAGCACGTCGAATGTGCTCTTGCATCGAGCGATATCGTTTTTCCTAGATTGTTCAAATTGCGACGGTAAGCCACGACGTCCTTATGGATTTGACGAAGTAGGAAGGTGCACAGAGGTCAGACGAAAGTTTGCGCATGATCACAGCAGTGCCAGAAAAGTATGAATTGAGATGAAACAAAGCAGATCGTGTTCAATTGCGGACAGAGTGCAAGAACCACGAATAACACAATGCGCTGACATGTTCAAAAGAGGAGGTTGAGGGGAGGTCTTACCCCCAGACACCGTTTTCGACAGTTGGAGCCATCATTGTTCGTCAAGGGACAGACCACCTCATTGTTGGCGTCCGAAACTGAGAATGAACTGGTCAGGGAGGATCTTGGCGGCATGGTTTCAAAAATTCGATCGCTATCACCAGGTCGAGCTGAGGTACTATGCGGTGGGAACTAATTCGATACGCCCACTAGGTCAACCCACGACCTCGACCGCGTAAGAGAGGAGAAGGAGGAGGAGGAAGGTCGGGGCGATAGAAGCGCTCGGATGTCCTGGGAGCGGAATGCAAGATCGCAATGGCAAGGACGATGCGATAGCATTCAAGGAGGACAGATCGTACGACAGAGGACGTAGCGCATTATCCAGCTCTCTGAGACGAGATGGAATCGGACGAAAAGGGACGATAGCGGGCGGAAAAGTGAGATGAAAGTCGAGTAGTATGAGAGTGTATTGTGCGTGTCTGTCGGTGGAGAAAAATGAGTAGCAGCGAGTGACCAGGCCGTCGCCTTAGTCAGTGGATTCGGGTAGAGGAACAGCGAATCGGGGCGTCCACAGAGCTCTCAAACCTGGAGTGAGAGACAGAGAGAGGGGGGCAGCGGTGGGAACAGAGACAAGAGCTCGATGGAACCGACGTGCGGTTGAAGCAGGGAAAATCCAGCAGGGGGCACCAGGGGTAGGGATGCTGCTATTTTCTGGGGTATTCGAGACGCTCAAGGGGAAGATGGAACTGGACGCCTCGTGATATGCAAATGCTCGGAAGGGAAGAAGAGTCGAGGTGAAGAAGAAGCAAAAGAGACGACGTCGTGGTTGTGGTCGTCAAGGTGGCAGCAGGGATTGGAGGGGGAGAAGCGAGACGGCGAGCCAGAGAGGATGAGAGGAAGACAGCGCGCGAAGAGGGAAGCAGAGAGAGGGGAAGAGGGGTGGGATTAGTCAAGGTTCAGCCAACGTAAAGCTGTCGGTATGTAACAATCACCACCGCTACGGGGGACGGAGACCACTGCACAGCGTTGATGCGACTGACTACAACTTAAGCCAGCTATAGACCTCGTTGTCTTCATGACAGATACTGTACATAGCCTTGTGCATAGAAGACTGGTTCGTGATGGGGGACTGGGCTGCTGGTCCCAGACCCGGAGAGCTTACGCAGAGCTGCTCCATTAACTTCTTGCTTGTCATGGAGCTGGCGATGATACAGCTGAGGGCGGTTACATAGCTGTCAGAGAGCTCCTGGCCAGCTCAATTCTGATGCAGCAGCGAGAGCACCAGTCATGCTGTTCCATCTACAGCTCCCTACACCACAGCCTCAGCTGAGACGACGCTGCTGAACAGCTGTGTGAGTTGGAGAGTGTTGTTGTTGGCTTTGATCATGTGTGGGTGCGCTTTGGCATCACAGCTGTAACGTTGACCTTCTTTGATGCCTGACGACCTGCCTTGCTCGGCCACTCAAAGTCCACGTCCACCCTGGGTACAGATATATTCCCGAAGCGCAGGTATCGCTTCCTCGAAGCTGTCGTGGCTATCTACGGAGCAGCAGCGGGAGTGCAAGGTACTGGGCTGGGCTTGTCAGGTAATGTCACAGCTCAGCAGCAGCATCAAAGCAGCAGTAGCAGAGCTCCAATCATCAAGGTTCATGACACGTAATTTCAAACATGGGGTTCTCTGCGCCCCAGAAGCTCATTAATTAGCTCGCCAGAACTCCAGACGCTTCTCCCGAGGCAGCTTTCTCACTCACCGAAGCACCGCACTTTTTCTCATCTGATAACGAGTAGTATCATGAGCGTAAAATGCCTCCGTCGCACGTTCGCGTCAACCGACAAAGACTCATCAACCGTTATCTCTCCCCATGAAGTCCCCCCGTTTTTCCCGTTGTCGCGCGCTTGCCACGAGGTAACAATAATACATGGTGAGCCTTGGTCAGCAGCATGTTTCAAGGTTCCCTTCCCCATCCTGTACTGGACTGGTTACATCCGTACCAGCACAACATGTCAGCCTGACCCGCAAAGCTTTTTTTTCCTTCTTCCACTTCGTCTTGACCACCTCTCTTCTTTCGGGAAATGTCGTGCAGCACCACAAGGCACATCGCAGCTAAAATCGAACACGATGCGCATACGCAACAAACCCTTGAATATAGAGGATCTGCAGCTTCACGGGTCGGGACAGATAGACACATGTTCCCACTGAATTCTCCCGTCTTCTCTATATTTTCTTCACGATGCTGAGCTGTCACGGTAGGCAATGCTCACGGACAAGTCGGATGAAAGGCGGGCCTTCGCAAGAGGGGTAGGTACTGTAACTAAAACGAGAGCGGATACCCTACCCGTAACAAAATCACTTTGCTATAGCGTATTTTTACTCGGTCGATACGCGGAGCTTGCCCACAACAAACTCTAATTAGTTACCCGTCTCCATTATGTCATTCTGCATAACTTCTCAGGCCGTGGCGGCTCCCCTCCCCTGAAACATACGGTATGGTATTTGTAACCCTGTGATTATGTATGCACAGTACTTCTTTCGCGCAGCTCTCAATAATGATCACCGGCAAGGGTCGGTGGTGGTGAAACTCGAGTCAGCTTCATGAACCCTCGACGGCTGTTAGAGATTCTGCCCTATATGTGGTGCTTGCTTGATATCAATTGAAACCGAACGGAGCTTCTATTGAAACTTCAATGCTCATTGTACGGATACACAGTTCAGTACTGAAGATGCTCGGAATCCGATAAAGATACTTTACAAAAGATATTTATAGCTACGGAGTACTCCGTGCCGGGTACGATACATACGTATCTCAGCTTCCATTTTGCTTGGAAGCGTTTTATCTGATATCTGTACACATCTGAAAGAGCTGAGAGTCGGAAATCAGAGTAGAGAGTTGGAAATCAGAGTATTGTTGACAGTGTCATTGCTTGGGATTCGTCGCTAGTATACAGAAATCAAATATAAGTATCAAACGCTTCCACCCTCGAATATACGCCATGCTCCTATACATATGTGCTGTGCTCGATCAAAAAGAAAATAGGGTATCCACGAAACATCGCGGAGTAATATCAACCGCTTGGGGCGGTGTGCGGGTAGTATCCAAAAAGCAGATTACATAAAATTAGGGTATGTTAAAAACATCTGAGTGCGTAAACCCAGAATGTCGACACGTTTAAATTGATTTTGACCCTCTGAACATCGTCAAAAGGGGGGGTATCGCCGTCTTCTCTATCTGCCTCCTCCTCTCCAACCAATTCGGCATGGGTATCATAAAGGAATCTCGAAAACTGAGACAAACAACATCCGGATCTCCTTCATCCGGAGTCTCACCAAAATATCGGCCAGCAGGTATACGCTTATTCTGCTGGGTGATGTCGACGCTCGTTCACCTGACCCGCCATTTGCTTTCCAAGTTCGTAACTGGAAATCATAATGGCGCACGCCGGTGCAACTTTCATGCACCGCGCTGCCCATCCTCGGAACAGGCCAGTGAATCCTTCTTCACGGAAGATATGGAGCAGAAACTTCGGAATAGACAACTGCTCGGGACGGGTGACAGACGCTACAGTCGACGACGTGGAGGTAGTGGTTATTTTCGCAAACGAAGAGGACGTGAACGAAGACGTGGTAGAAGAAGATGAGCTCAGCAGCGCCTCGTCACCCATATGTCGAAACACCTGCTGTCGAGTTTTTCCAACGTCAAAAGGAGTCGTGATCAGGGCTGAGACCGCACCGGCAACGGCGCCGGAGGTGAAGCTTTCGACAAATACAACCATATTGCTCTGGTGTTCATGCGCCGCCGCGTGGGGGAATGTTCTGGACCGCATGCTGGCGACCCAGGTTTTCATGGCTTCGTATCCCCACCAATATAGCCCCGAAAATGGTACATCGCGCCACATCGTCAGAGTTAGTCCGCGCCACAGAGAACTGTATCCCTGTGTCTGCGTCATTTGGTGTAGACCCTTGAGTGTCGCCCTGAAATGCCCCGTTCCCGTACCAGAAGTCGCCTGTAATCGGGTCCTGAACATCTCGATGGGGCTGATTGCGGCAGCAGCAGCGATTCTAGCAACCGAACCTGCCACGAACGCCGCCGAATGCTCCTCCACATATCGCGCAATGGGACTCTTCTTGTTGTAGCGCAACCAGTCGTAACCTGTAAAGTAGATCACATTCGCTGGAATCGCCATCACCAGAGTCGGACTCAACCCTCTCCATAACGACAGTGTGCCTTCGTTTCTTGCGATCTTGCGTAATCCGTCCAGTGTCGAGCTGAATGTTTTCCGCTGCGTCTCTTCCACAGCGCAATCCGCTGCCAACGCGGCACCTGAAGGCTTGCCAAATTCTGGGACCTGTTGTCCAACCATGCAAAATTGGCCATTGTTCCCAACCCAAAAGACTTCGCGGCAACAAGCTGTGACTCCGAGGTTTGGTGGTAATTCTTTGAATAGGACGGACGACTGGGCGATCGACGGTACTTTTATGACTGTATTTTGAGACTGCAGACGGACACGAACGACATCAAGAGGGGTAACTGATAAGTCTCATGGTTAGTTCACGTCGCAAACGGGAAAAAGTGGGCGCATAATCCCATACCGAGCAAAGACGTCAAAAGACTGCCCCAAGTCGCCGATATCATCCGTTGACTCGTCGAAACCTCAACATACTCCTTTTCTACCAGAGCCGCACCTCCCACACTGGCATGCCTTCTCGTACCGGCCATCGAATTTCCGTCTGCATGGTATATAGAATCTCTCGTATCTCCTCCGCTGCCTGCTGCTGCTATTGACTGCTGCTCATCACGGCGTGTTTCCGGTCGACCTGCTGCACCCGTGCTGAGAGGCATCCAACCGTCTCTCTATGGGTTAATCTAAATGTAAGTTCGCTCTTATGATCAGGCAGACCGTAAAACTGTGTTCTCGGGAGAATGCATGGTTCAATGTTGGGGAAGATGTTCCAAGATGAAGTTTGACTGGATGGTAAAAACAAGAAAAAAAGTTCGCCTGCGGTATCGGCGTTATGAGCCGATACGGTATTGACTGATTAATACAGCGAGCTAACTAACCAAATCTGACTAGTCGTGTCACGACTCACCGGCATTATCCTCAACACTAACTTGTTTACAGTTTAGTTTCGGGGATAACACTGCATTTCCCGGAAAGAAACCGATGCCGCTTTTCGGGGCCAGGGCCGGATCAATCATCGGGGACCGTGCGTTACAGCCGAACCGTAACATGAGTCAGGCTCCAGAGCCTCAGCAACCCCGACGTCACCGAGCAACAAGCAAATTCAGCAGATTCGCTGCGAGAGGGAAGATATCAGGATTCCCCCGTTATCCCAGCGCATTTGACTGGAAGGGGCTGGATTACCGATTCAGGCCAATTATCCCCGTGGGAGCTGTTAAACTCCAGTCAATCTCGCGTACTGAGTATCACACCGTGACGTCGGAGTTCGGACCTCTAATATTGAGTACCTTGACTTCACCACAAGCCGTTGGACTATAGCACCAGTATGGATAATAACCCAGACCTCGAGTCCTTTCGGAAGCAATGGCTCGAGGAGGTGTCTGCACGGACCAGGCGAGCCTCACAACCAGCAAAACCGCAGCATGAGTCCACCGGCAACGCCGGAAAATCAGGTCGCAAACGGCCTCCGCGACACCCAGCGGCGGACAGGGAAGAAGAGCCTGAATATCAGGACACAGGGAGCTCACCACCAACGACTGACTACCAGGTATTGTCTGAAGGCGTACAATCGTTGACGCTCGCTCCGGCAGACGATGACACGTTCGTTGCAGAGGAGGAAAAGACTCCGTCCTCTGCGCTTGAGCACTTTGAGGAGGCAGCAAAGAAGGAGGCCCAAGGAAATTTGGGAGACAGCTTAAATCTATATCGGAAGGCTTACAAGGTGAGCCAACAGCCCTGATTACAATGCTCAATTTGCAGACATTAATGTTAACTTGGCTTTGTAGCTTGACTCGAAAGTCGACCAGACATATCGAAAGAAGCACTTCCCGCCGGCCCCAATAAAATTGCCAGACACGAACCCATCCAATGCTGCTATCACCGTGCCTAATACTGCCCATCACTCGTCCGAAGGACCAGTGCTTTCGACTCCCGAACTCTTAGCTTCTTTTGCACAATGTGCAATTCCGGCCGCCGCCCCGATTATTGAGGGTACTCCGCCTCCTCCATGTCCAATCTCGAGTGTACCATCAGAGGTTCTATGCGAGATTCTTATGGAGGCCGCGCTGCTTGACCCGGCATCACTGGCCCGATTGGCTTTAACCTGCAAACGATTGGCCTATCTCGTTTCCCATGAGCAACGAATTTGGCGGAGACTGTGTCAGGGGCCAGAGTTTGGGTTCGCTTCTATGCATTACTCCTTTGCATGTGACATCAAAGGACGGCGTGAATATACGTTCGCGCCTCGTTATAATCCGTTTCCAATAGACTCGACCGCCCTCAAGATCCCCAAACCACTATCGAGCTGGGCTCAGGTGTTTCAAACATTTCCGCGCATTCGGTTCACGGGAATTTATATTAGCACGGTCAATTACACCCGACCGGGAGCACATTCGTCCTTTCATCACACATCATGGAATGCTCCGATTCACATCGTGACTTATTACCGATATCTCCGCTTCTACCCTGATGGCTCTCTCATCTCCCTCCTGACCACCACGGAGCCCGTGGATGTCGTTCCGCACATTAGCAAGGAGAACCTTGAAACCCTCAAAGCACCTCTGCCCGCAGCTCATCGCCATCATTCACATCGTCCTTCAGACTCCAATGCTGCTACTGTTCCTCCTCTGGCTAACCCAATCCCTCCCGTCGCAGCTTCAGCCCTCAAGACTGCCTTGAAAGGCCGATGGCGCTTGGCACATCCCGCACCCATAAAGCCAGTCGATCCCGATGATTCGAATATAGATACCATCACCGAAGACGCCACCACTACCGTCTCTTCCATCCCCATCCCACCACCCCCAACCAAACTAAAAGCAATCACCGGCAACTCCGACACCAAACACGACCCACGAGACCTTTTCATCGAAACAGAGGGCGTCGACCCTAAATACGCATACATAATGCATCTATCTCTTCGATCCGTAAGTCAAAGCTTGGGCCCACAGCCGTCGAATACCTCCAAGAATACCAAACTGGTTTGGAAGGGGTTCTGGAGTTATAATCGATTGGCAGATGATTGGGGAGAGTTTGGGCTGCGCAATGATCGAGCGTATGTGTTTAGGAGGGTTAGAGGGTGGGGGTTGAATTAGAGTTCTTATACCATGGGGTTCAACGATGCTATATCCTTCTGAATTTTTCCCCATGAGAAAAGTGCAGAATGTCATGTTTGGATTCTTTTCATACGGCGTGGAATTGGGGTACGGCGCGGTTATGCACAGGATACTACCTGTGTAGTTATGGTTGTCGATCTTGCACCCATCTTGCACCCATCTTGCACCCAGTTGTGAAGTGGATATTCGTCTGGAACTTGACTAAGTTCTCTGGTGTCATATAAAAAGCTCTGTTGGGATACTATTAGCATATGCTGCCATCTTGCATTGCATAGAGAGGATGCTCCTCACACATATTGGGCTGTATTTTGAGAATGAAATCGTGAAGTTGAGCATACGGTATCGTTGGGATATCACTGGAACGGCCACCGTAAGTAGGTTCTTGTACGTACTTGATCTTTTTCCAAGTTGGTTCATAACATTGCTCAAAATACCATTAGGAGTGTTGCTATAAATGCTTGTCGTTCTAAAAAAAAAACACTGGGTATCATGTTATCATAAGGTTGACTTCACACCGTCACAGCGTCTAGTAGATCATAGAAGTAACCCATCCGCACTGCTATCCATGTAGACGTGCTGAGTTGTCTACAACCGATTCTGAGACGCGTCGTCCATAGCATCACGCGCTTATGATCTTATAATTTCCACCTCCAAGCATCTCCAGTTTCCCTTTTGCAACCATTTGCCCCAGGAAATCCTTCAGCTCCTCACTGCTAAATGGGAATCCGCCCGGGACAGCAATCTTTAACATCATGATAATCCGCTGAAGCGGCATAGCACCTTGATTCGTCAACATCCCAACGATGAATTGCCAGTATACATTCATTTTGGCCATGGCAGCTTGCTCTGCAGATTCACGTGCGGCTTCAGCTTCTGCCGCTGCAGCAGCAGCCGCCGCAGAAGCGCTCGAAGTGCCTGCTGTTTTATCTCCTGACAGCGCTCCGCCGGCTTGGGTTTGCGACGTGTTTTCTTCGTCATCAGGTAGCGTCTCAAGAACACGGAAGACGTCCGGCTCTGGCTCTGTAAGCACGCGCTTGCTAAGCCAGAAGATGCAAGCGCTGCGAACAAGGGATGGAGGCATCTCAAGTTGTTGAGCTAGCTCAGATATGGTTTTCGTGACTGGCGATTCGGAACCATCAGGTGATTGAAAAGCATGAACGACGCTTGCTTGCCAAGGAGTGACTTCTTCGCTGAAGATACGGTCTTGAAGGTCGAGTTCGACGGTAACAGTGCCCAGCGTGTTGAGCCAGGTAAGCTTGCGAGATGGTTTGAGTGTCTCAAAGCCTGCGGAATATCTGGCCTGCAGAGAAGCAACCTCTTCGGGTACTTTGAAAGTTTGATCGGGTAAAGACGGCCAGAACAAGCGCGAAAGGATCTTCGCATGGAGTTCAGGTACTTCCTCAACCATGGCATGACGACGCGCATGGCTCTCTATGGACCCTAATTTTTGATCGGCACGAATAGCAGTATCAACCCGCCTCGAGTCGAGAACGTCACGCATCATCACGTCACAAGCTTGCAGGGCGGGTTCTCCAAATCGCAACTTCAACAACTCCAGCACAGATATTTCTAAATCATAATCTCTCTTCCTCTTCAGCAGACGATCACTAAGAACCTGTTGAAGTTCTTTGACAAAGACCTCCTTCGTTTCGAAGAGACTAATAAGGCTGCCGATCACATCAGAATGTCTTGACTTCTTATAATCTGCAGCGGCATCTATAGGATCCGGAACCCAGTTCATGTCATCCCAATCGAGCTCCCCGGTATCCTCCCGGAGAGCTAGCTGATGCGCTTTGGAGAGTTCCACCGCAAGTTCTCCTAGACTATCGGGAGCAGTCTGAATTGGTTGGCCATCAGAATCCACAGTGCTAGTTAGTAGCCCAGTAACAATGACCTTTGCCGTGTCATCACGTTCCCGTAGGTAACGGCGAATGGGCCGACCGACACGATCAAGAAGGACACCTCTCGAATCCAACTGGGAGAATGCACGGATAATCGATATGTAGAGTTGTAATATATCCACCGTTGAAGCTCCAGGATGAAGAAGACGGTTCATGAGCGTTGCTGTGAACGCACTTGTAAGATAGAAACGCGTCGAGGGGTTAGTCGTATATTGTTTTAGGTCTTCAATCGCGCCTGAGCTTGCATCCCACTCGACAATAATCTCAAACAACTCGCTGATTCGAAGCGCTCCTAACCGAGCAAGGCCAATTTCTTGCCACTTCTCCACATCGTTCAGTGACACTGTAAGGTCATCGGACTGCGCATCTTCACGGTTGGACGGTTTGAGAATATGCAAAACCTGAACAACTAGTCGAGAGAAGATGTTCTCAATCCATTGTCGTAAATGTTCGGTCACCAATGATGGAGATTCCCACTCCTCGGCGTAAGCTGCGGCAACGAATTCCGTTATCAAATTATTCATTACCTCAGCGAAGACCTTTTGGGCTTTACTCCCACCGAGGCCAACATCCTGGATACCCTCGAGCAAGTTTAATAGTCGATCCCGTGCTGCACTAACTCGACTGTCCTCCCCATCTATCATCATTCTCAATCGATACTCAGCAGATGGTTCGTTTTTCCAGGTTTTATAAGACATTGGATGACTCTGGTCCACGTCCATCTCATCCTCACTCCTTGGATTTTCAGCGTCAGTTGCCTCGCTCTTCATGTCGTTCTCAATCCCGAGAATAATGAGACCTTCTCTTGCCATCTCTCCAGCAAGATGGTGCGAAACATCGGAGTTAGGCAGAGCATAAGTGATCATTGACTGTAAACATTGCTGCAGTTTTCTCAACGCTTGGTCTCGAGTCGCGAGATTTGTTAATGGTAAGATACGATTGATGAACGGAGTGTAATATATGTTCTGCGCAAGTTTCAGAAATCGAACTATTCGTGGCAGCACTCCTTTTTGGCTTCTTTTCTTCAACTCCTATACCGCAAGTCAGCAACGACGCGCTTCGACCTCCATACATAAAGGGCAAGCCCGTCTCTCCACCCACTTTGACAAGGGCATCACGAAAGTTGGCCAGAAAATGCCTTCGAACTTCGTTCATGTACCACTCTTGTATGTCATCCTCATTCGAACCAGTTCTGAGCTCCTTTCCCATCGACGT
This sequence comes from Aphanoascus verrucosus, assembly GCA_014839905.1. Lineage (NCBI taxonomy): Eukaryota > Fungi > Ascomycota > Eurotiomycetes > Onygenales > Onygenaceae > Aphanoascus > Aphanoascus verrucosus. Next base: position 172,228 of record JACRYM010000014.1, on the reverse strand, counting down.
GTCCGACCCCACATAGAACAGGGCGTCCAGAATGCTTCTCGACGGTCGTTGCCTCTGCGGCCATTGTTTAAGCAGAGTATCATCACTCAACTCGTCGATATTGCCCTCGTCATCAGCTAAGGTAAGTTTTTTGTCTGGAATTGACAGAAATGCCGTCGCGGTCTCCCACGACCGGTCCCATGTCGCTTGTTCGGGTGCGTTGTCTGGATCGGAGGGAGGTAACGTCGATTTCTGCGGACTAGGAAGCTTTGTCGAGCTGCTGGCGGGGCCTGCGACCGTCGTTGTAGTTGCGACCTTGCTCAACGGTGTTGGTGGGAAAACAGAGTCAAAGACACGCTTGCGACCGATTGAGAGGGGGACATTTGGAAACATGGCGTTCAAGCGGGATCCGTCCGCGCAAGAATTGAAGTCAGGCACTGTAGTCACTTTCAATGATGCGTTGTCCAATCTCTATGTTGGAAACCCCCGCCGAAGAACCATTCTCTTGCCCCCGTTCCAGGCACTGATATTCGCGGTGGTTGAAGCTCCATCCTAGAGCCGGCACGGTGAGATGAAGTGAGCCCGACCCAGCCAAACGCGCTGTCACGTGGAGGGCCCATCGCACAGCAAACGGTGGTCCACGCATCCCCGCGTTTGATATGCTCCCCGACCTTATTCCGTTTAAATGCTGACTGATCTGGTATCAATATCCACGTCCACATTGAATGTTGGACCTCTAACTTAATAGGGCAGGCAAGATTAAATACAAATAGGCGAGCATCACTCTGTAATCCTCCTGCTGTGGATGCAATGGCTTGACACATAACTAGCTAAACGGAAAGCCAACAAGATGAGCCGAGTGAGTAAATTCTACGATCCTTCTTCGAACCAAGGGTGCGCAAGAACCTGGTGGATGGAGAGCCGCTGCTCCGGCACGTACATGCTAAGTTTACTGAGCAGATCCTCGAGGATGTCAATATCCGCTTGCGACAGACGGGTCCCTGGTTGTTCCATCATCGATGAAGCGCCAGCAGTGTCCTGAACATCCCGTGTATCCCTGTCTTCCGCTCCAATGTCTTCGATTTGAGTACGGAGTGGGTATTCTACTGCCAGAGGCCTTTCATTTGGCCATGAACTCCTCGGTTTGCCGCGATCATCAAAATAGGTGGATCGGTACTTCCAGGCCAGCCACCATGGCTCAGGAAGTTTACCTAGGGTTTGGACCCATTGCCGTATCACTTCATCTGGGCCACCAAAGAACGATGCGAACAGTGGCATTCCCGCATGCGCCTTGAAGATGGTGCATCCCAGTGCCCACATATCTGACTGTGTGCTTGCTCTCTGGTCGAACAGTAGCTCGGGTGAGGCATATGAGAGCGGTGTGCCCAATACGTCAGGAGGTGATGTGGACGGAAACGACTCCCCGAAATCCGACAATAGAGTTTCTTCCGCGAACCATTTCGGATTCAGAGCATCGAGGTTGGCGGGCTCAACGAGGTATTTCGGTGCAGCAACCGTGTTATGGTTTGTAGATGCTGATGACAAGCACAGTTCCTCGGTCACAAGGACTCCTAGCTGCTCATATATTGATTGATCGGACCAGGAGTCGACATGTGCAAGCTGTAATAAGACATTAGAAGCAGAAAGATCTAAGACAAGTGTTAGCAAGTCTAATGATCACAGCACTGACACAAGGGGCAATACGGCCATACCTCCGTGACATATTCCTTTATAATGAAGATAGCCCAGAGCTAGAGCTATTTGCTTCTCAAACTTATGTGCCAGTAAGGAACGAACTCTTCGACTGCCACTAGGCTGTCCAGGAGTATATGACAATCTCGAAATACTTGGGCCAGCAAGCGGAAGAACCAAGCAAAGGTGGTGCCGTTTGGTCCCGTCAATGAGAAGTGGTTGAGGAGAGAACAAATGAAGGGACGACCAGGGTGCTGCACCGCACCGCACTTGTCCCCCAGCTGCTCGTAGATGGCGAGCTCTTTGCAATCGTGAGAGCTGTTGACTGATAGGACTTTGAGAGAAACGAGCCGTTGGAGCTCTTGATCGCGAGCAAGCCAGACTGTGGAATGGCCTCCAAAACCGAGCTTGTGCAGAACATAATACCTCTTGTCATGGAAGACATCGCCGATGGATACGGGATGAAACCCGCCGGGTCGGTAGTTCTCGACATCCTCAATGTTGTCCAAACGAGGCGGTCGGTACTGCAATGCTCTCGCCGAGAATCCACGGTAGCAAAAGAACAAACGCCTTTGTGAAGTGCCGGAACACGAGCACCGTCCCAGAGATATCATGGATATTGCGCCAGTCCACAGGTTATGGCATCGCCTTCTTTCGCAATCGCATGTCGTGTTATAATTGCTAGAGCTGCAGTTCAAGCAGCTTGAAAGTGCGAATTTGCGCTAGTGTGAACGGGTCTCGCCATGATCATCCCGGCGTCATGCGACCCGTCGATCAACGTGCTGCGTACTCCGTACTCCATATTGGTCCTCGAAATACTCTCTATGAGGGGAATCTATGCATAGTACGGAGTATGATCCCCTTTTATTCAAGATTGATAAGAGGTATTAACGGTTTTTCCTTTATTAATTTATTGTACGCCCTCACCCGCTAGGTATCGGGTTCTCCTGCTAGATTCACGTACAAGGAAAGGCCCAGTATATACTAGACACAAATACCTCGTGCCGGTTGTTACTACCCTTCCCTGCGTTCTGAACTTTTGGTACCGTATAGCAAGCTGACCTGGCCGTACCTTGCCGTGAGAGGATGCTCTCTCGTTTCTTCCTCTCTATCCTCCTCCGCCCCAGCAAGCCCAGTCTCCTCTCTATTCTCCAGCACTCGAGGCAAAATGAACTGGTGTGAAATATCTCGGCAGAGCCACCAGGAGGAAGTACTAATTAACCCTTCAACTGATCCCTAGATTTTAAGTCCAACCTCCTTTGCCTCCTTCCAATATGTGCAGTTTATGTATCCGCACCGTATATGTACTGTACAGCAGTTACGGTACGGAGTACGTCTCTTAGCCAATAGGCCTTTTAAAATTCATCCCAAGCTCGTTTCGCCCAGCCTCTAAGTACTTGTGTATCAAACGATATGTCCTTTTCATCGCCGGTGGGTTCTCTCAAGAACAACTCACGAAAAGGAAGCACAAACGGACTGCCGGTAACTCGAGCTGGGCCCCTTTTGGACTTCCGCACCACGACCATCTGCACCTGCTCCGGCCGATAACCGTTGTGCGCACCACGAGAGTGGAATCTCTTCACTGTGAATGTTCTTCGGGTGACTCTGATCGTGATTACGGTCTGTACAAGATCCGAAGAATTCTGAAACCACTGCTGTGCGTCGTTTTCAAGGTCGCTCTGCCTTTCCGCCCGTCCGGTTTCCACCACGACGCTAGGCCATGTCTTGTCCCTCTCTTGTGGCAGTCTCACAGGTCGGTAGGCGGCATCCGGCTCTTTATGCGCCAGCCTGATAGACCCCATTGAAAATATCTCGTCTTGGGGGGTCAATCCCATCAGTGTCAATTTATTTCCGAGCAGTAGTGAAATCATATTACTCGCCGCGCTATGAGGGCCACTAGGCATCTTGACAAGCAGAATTCCCAGAGAATTATAGTAGGTAATAGTCCAAATTTGTTTGCGGTCTTCGAGGTCGTGATCCACGATGCGTAGAGGGACGTTGATGAAGACAGAGTATCGCGGATCAGCATCGTCGGCACGAATTGTAGCTTCTAAATGCGCGACACCCTTATACTCGTAGACCAGTATGTCGGAAGGTAAATAGCCCAGTGCTGCAAAGACTTCATCGCTCCTTCTGTCATTGCCGCGGCACTGTTGTTGCAGAAAGGTGCGGAGAGGTACGGGGAAACAACTCGAGCTCTGGTTGTCCTCCGTCATCATGAAATACTTCTGAGATTTGAATAAATTACATGCGGGGGACTAATTTGTTAAATTTTCTTCTTTTGTGCATCATATACAGCAGACTCATGAGTGTGCGCTTTCGCCGTTATGGGTACGGGAGTACTGTGGTAGTTGCAGGATTGGAAAGCATGGACTGTGGGGTAACAAGCTAATTACAGTACATACCCAGTAGAACCTTAAGTCGATTAAGCAATCTTAGTCTGCCAAGCCAAACTCTTCAGCCTCGACGCGATCTCACCGCCAAGAATTCAGCAACAACTCAAGGGTGAACGGGGTGAAGCGGAACCACGCTACTCGGATGAAGAAGAACATCATTTTGCTTTATTATCACTACCAAGCGAGACTCTGATAGTGGCAAGCAGGGCCGTACCGGCAGTCCTACAAAGTTGGGAGAGTTATATACCCGGATCCGAAACCTGTGTGAATGTGTCGAATTCGCAGCATGGAGCTAGCGTACGAAGTGGAAATGCATTGCTCAGCTCGAGCATATTCTTGAGGAGAGTATGGCATGGCATTGAGGAGACGTACAATGGCGAAAATAGTCAAGTCAGGAGTTCTGCGTCTGATATGCACTCAGCACATAAGCGAGAACGGGAGAATATATTCAATCTTATTGCAAATGACTTAAGGATTTCGCAAGTAGCCTTCATATTCTTTGCCTTTTTAAGCAAGGGAGATTAGAACGAGGCGTTGCTGGATTTGGTTTGGTATCCAATGTAGAACCAATATGTGTCCAACAAATACGTCTAAAGTGCTGTGGTGCAGTTGAGTAATGGTCCATTAATATTCTGTGGGCATGTGTATGTACTCAATATTGTTGAGCCCATTTTGTATACAAAGCGGCTGAGCCACACCATGCAGTTCTACTAAGGGTATGTCTGGAATAAATCTTGCGAATCATTTGATAAGGCGTCGTGTAGTATGCGACGATTGATCGCTCTGGCCAAAGACTAATGGTCCTTCGGGCTTCGTTGGTTATAGTTAGTTGGCGGATTCCCAGGCTATGATTATTGAAGGTTAACTCTTGAGATAGGCTCATGTTATCAGCTTCAGGTACGCAACGGCGCTGGACGACCCTTAACCCTTCCCTAGAGGATAACATTTCTCTAACCCGTAACCCTCTTTAATCACTCTAACTCCTTAACACTAACCTCCCTAAGCCCTAAATGTGGGTGGAATTGGGATATTTGCAACCTGCGATGTTGGGAGGTGGTACCGACCAGATACGGTATCAATAACTACATCAATACCTCGCCCATGTAAGGAAATCGGTTGTGATCGTCTACTCCGTATAAAGACAAGCTACCTACCATGTCGATCTGCTCGAGACCAATTCGATTGTAACCAGCTCGATTGTGAATAAAGCCCGCCAGACGGCTCACAGATCGGTTTCTAGATAAACTACAAACGTACAGCAATTTCTTCTATTTACTCGGAGGGCTTCATTACCCCTCCTTGATTTAACGCAGGGGATACGACATACATTCTTCCCGTACATACACATTTTGGTTGGTACTAGTCATTTAACGGGTGTTTACAGAGTATTCAGACCCTGAAACAGGCGGTCACGCTCAAAACGGCTGTATCGCCGTTTTTGAATCATTCAGCAATCTCAAGTATATTTAGAAGACATGAGGTTGAGGCTGAGTTGCGGGATGGTCGCGTGGCTATGTTGTGAGGGACTCTTGACGCATGTCGCTAATATCCTGCGACAACTCAATATAATTGAAACATGCAGCCAAGCAGAGCATGAAGTAACTAGATACACCTATAATCAAGTGATTGAGAGTTGCTGTCAAGGGTCTTCCTGGCTTTGATTGTTGTACCTGCATACATGTGTAGACTATACCTTGTGACTTGGGTGAGACGAGAGCCAGTTGTAGAACCTTGCTTGCTTTCGTCTAGTTTGTGCGAACGTAAATAGCAGCGAGGTTAGTTGTATCATTTCTGGCTCTGAAATCGATGTTCATGTTGTGATTTGAGACCCTAACAATGTGATCTAGCATTGGCGAAGTAAAGATTGATCCTCGCAGGAGAATGACTGTTGGTGATATCCTGGAAAACTTTGGACGTATGCACTGCGATTTCATCCATCACGCAGTGGAGTCGAGCGGAATGTTTCACTCCTTTAAGAATCGAGAGAAACTGTTCTTGGAAGCATTCTAAACTGAAGTCTTCAATATTGATTAAAATTAGAGTTATATATCTCTCTATCCCAAACTCCTCAGAGCAATGCCTCGACTGCGCCAGCCAACACCATCACCAGTGTCCCTAAGACACTCTTTTGTATGCGACAAACGACCTCGCCAAACCAAATACACATTAGTGAAAACAGACGCTGAAATACTCCAACACAAAGCTGCACCGTCCCAAACGCCCACCAAAGACACCAAGAATCAAAACGTTGGAAAGTCTATGCAAGTGACGCCGCGACCCCTTCCGAACTTCCATGCACGACTCAGCACGTATTAGATCTTTTTTCTTGTTCATCTATCTGTCGTTTGACCTTGCATTTCCCTTGGGCAAGATGTCCATTCCGGGCCGTTGTTCGGGTGAATACGGTTCCGCAATACGGACACTCCGATTTAGCTGCGAGCCCCGCCTTTTCTCGTTGATGCCGGAGGAGATTACTAAAAGTCGAAAATTCACGACCGTTGCAACCATGATCCCAGCATTGGGGTTTCGTTCGCGAGTTGACCACGCGAACTTGAATACCTGCTCCCGCGGTTGGGTGCGATGTAGTAGATGCTGAAGTTGTGGATGCCGGACTGGAAAGTGAATGGCTTGAATTAAGAACTGACTCGCTATGATAGTAATGGGACCTAAGTGATGGAAACGTAATTAGTTTCAAATACATCCGGAGAATAGATGACCCTCGGAATTACGTACGATTCGTAGGGTTGGCTGGATGGGAGAATGGGGACAGGTGATCTATGAACGTGAAACGTCAGTGCATCTGATCAGGCATGAAAGAAGTCAAAGATTGAATCCTTACAATGAAGACGGGAACTGGCTAGCAAGTGTAGAAACAGGAATTTCCATGCCAGTAGGGGAGTGGGAACGTTCTGAGGAGGTTTCTCTAGTGTAATTTTCGGGCGGAAACGGACTCGCTAACATTGCTCTGTGTCGTAACTGTGTGTGCGGATTTGGGTGAAATTGAGGGCTGGAGATAGGGGACCTCGATGATAAATGTGCATTCTCTGTTGGGTAATGAAGTTGGTGCAGAGCGAAATTTTGGGATTCGAAAGAATGCGGGCTTGCCAGGGACGATGTTCGGGAATCTGCGGGTTCTGAATATGGAGCCATAGTAACTTGGAGACTGTCGCCGTAGTTCTGGCCGGGATAGACAGAGAGATTCTCAGTTCCATAATCTGGATGCATACAAATCAGATAAATTCAACATAAGGTATATCTGACAACCCACCTAATAGAGCAGAGCGAGAAGGGGCACCATAGTAGACTTGTTGATAGCCGGTGGACGGAGGTGTCACTTCGTAACAAAAGGGATTTCTTCTCAAAAGGTTCATAGAGTCAGACATTGTTATTTCATCGCAGGAAATTCCCTACTTACTCGACTTCTTCCGTTGTCGAGCAGTTATTATAGAAACTCCCATAAGAAGAATTCGCAACAAATCCAGTCTCAAATTGATGCAGAGACCCTGTACTTCGTGCCGCCCCCATGTGAAATTGTGAAAGATCGCGCTGATTTTGCGGAGGTCCGAGAGTTGTGTGTGAAGGGTAGGTGGATGTCATGGCCGGAGATCCCTGTTGCGAGCAAGGCGAAATTGCATGTGACGGAGGCGTTCGGGAGGAAAGACTGAGGTTCTCAAGGGCAGAGGGCGAGAGAGATGCTCGTTGCCCACGATGGGTATTTCTCGGTTTGCTGCGCGGAAGGGTTTTGTCTCCAACGGAAGTATTTCGCAAAGCCATTCCAAGCGTCACTTGGACTGAATATGGGAAGCGTATAGGTAATAGTAGCAGATCTGAGGTGAGCATAGGAATTTCTGTCATCTCCGGCGGCGAGAGTCAGGAATATATGCCACCAGACTTAGCTATGCAGTTCGCCAGTGGAAGAGATATATGCAAGAAAGGAAGCCAAATATAGGGCCAATATATCAAGCTTTGGAGTTCTTGAACCGCTGTCACCTTGCTTCACGGAAAGAAACCCCCCCATGAGACTTCAGCCACTGAACAGCCGCATAGACTGGAACAAAAATGATCAGGTCAGTCTGCAGATCCATACAGGCATATCCATAAACCTGAAGCGTCGCTGGAGAAATGAGTGCACCGCAGAAAACATGGGTCTAGAAGACGGTTCTTGTAGGGCTAATCGAGGGAGCTTGATGAACCCGGCCGAAGCCCCATTGGCTGGCGTCAGATTCATCCATGCAATGCGGGAATATCACTGAATCGACACTATCCAATTAGCCGTGAGTCCGGCGTTTTTTTAAACGTCCTGGTGATGACTCCACATGCCTGCGTGCGAAAGATGCGGTATGCCACGTTGGTACACGGTATGATGGCGAGTCCTTTGGGACTCACACAGAACGGCCCATAAAAGGTGCCAATTTTATTCGAGTTTTGGGGGTTAGCTCTGGAATCCCTGGTCCCTATCCCCTCAGCTTCTCCAGGGTTTCATATCTTGATTCTTATTTTGTCGGCTGTATCACCCCCTGACCTGGGTAGCCGTAGTAAAAAGGTCGAACAGCCAGGCTGACGAAGTGGCCCTTGACGTCGATTGGGTGCAAGAACGCTTGCAGCCCGTAATCGCCGAGCTTTCTTAAACCGAGACGGCGGTAATGGAATATTTCTAGAATTACCACTGTTTGGAAAATCGGTGATATCGCTTTAACCTTCAGCCCAGAGCACCACTTTTCAGACCCAATTTCAGCCAAGCGCCATGCTGGGCTTGGCAGAACCACATGTTTGCCCGCATAGCTGTCTGGAGTTTAGGGCAGATCTCAGGTCCAGTGAAATCTGGCAGTATTCGGATTAGGCGCAGCAGCAGTATGATACGTAGATCAGAGTAATGAAAACCTTCAAGGACCTGAATAATCTCTTTGGCGTCCCTGAAGCAGAGCAACCCTGGCAGTGAGGAAACGTGGGCAATCAAGGTTGTATAATCAACGAAGGGTCCAGTCCTGGGGGCCAAAGGCGCGGAAAATCGACCGAAATGGACATGGGCCCAAAGTATACGTGGTTAAGAGGTCGTTATTATTGCATTCACCTTCCAGATTGGCATAGTCTGTTGTCCAGACGGCGCTGGGGAGACGGGAGGTCGGTGCCTGGGATGGCCAGAAAACGTCTATGCAAACGAACTCTGGAGCGGGATAATAATTTGGTGGTTACGCTGCGCACTCAGCATGGCGGTTCAACATCAAGATAGCACTCTGAGCATCTTTCTCATTGTCTGTGGTCGTCTCGAAGTTGGATTGACGAGTTCCGCCATTGACGCTGGTCGTCTGTGATAGTGGGCGGTGCGTTTAGCTAAACCGGATAAACTTTTATTCTTGGTTCCTGGCACCGCCCCGGGTGCTTCCGAGCCTATCCTGGCGCGTTACGTAACGCTTGACCCTGGATTTCCCGACCCAAGTCCGACGCGACTCCCAAAAATCGCACCACCAAACCGCCTCTCACCAGTTACCGTCATTCGTAAAGCGCGTACGAAGTACTCCGTACTTGCGCATTATTATTTCCAAAGGGGCTTTTTAGCTTGGTGAGTGGAGAACAGTGCGAGATAATGGGGGCCGCTAGAGAAAATGTCCATTTGGAGAATGAGCCTGCTCATTAGCTAGTGCTGTGGCAGGCGACAAGTCTTGGACCTTGGTCGTCAGAATTTCCATGCTTCATGGCCATAAGTCTAGCAACTTTCAGTGGGCAGATACTCAATTATTCAAAGCATCATCAATCATTCTTTGGACTTCCTCGTGCAAGGCTTCGATAACCCCGAAGCGCGCATGAAGGCTGGTGAAAACAAACCCGGTGAACGAAATATCTGGACCGGGAGCCCTGGTCAAGCGTTGACATGACCAAGAGATATCTGCGCAGTTCTCGGAACATTCTTCTCTCACAACGTGGTTTGCATGGAGTTTCGACATGGAATACCCTTCATCTTTCCTTTCCGCCTGTCAACAAATTCAAAATACCCCTTTATTATTATCATCCTTGTTTTTCACCTTCTCGATTCTGAGGCAAGTTTTAGCGGTTAACCGTGATCTTAAACTGCTGAATTCATCATCGGATCGTTTCAGACGACAACCGGTGATGGTCATCTGGTGCGGATACGGAATACGGAATACGCAGTACGGCAACGCATGATCTCGAATCACCATGCCCTTCTTAGCAAGGGGTAATATTACGTGCTGCTGGATAACATCAAGCTTCGACCCTCTGTGAAAAGTATATCGGGCAAATCATGCCAACGTCTACATAATACTTCGCTAGTATGTCTGTCGTATGACGCCACATGCGTGAGAGTTCTTCTAGAGCAACCAACGCGTGCAGTTTTTGACAATATTAATGCATATACACAGACTTCGTATTGTTGTGTAGTTATATGCAAACATTATTCTACAAACTAGCACGAATCGTGATTTCTATAGACAGGGTTCTTATTGCACTCTGCCAGTATAGTTAATAATAGGGTGTTCTAAGCTGCCGTTCCTTTTAAGTCTCATATATGGGCGTGATCTCCGAGCACTCATCCAGAATCAGCCCGATCTCCAATTCATGAGAAAATAATATTTTGAACTGCTTGTTCGGGCCTAAATCAGGTGAGCCGCCAGCATTAATGGTTCGGGATATTACCCTTAAACCTTTACCTCAGAATTTGGGGGTATATGCGAGGGCTAGGGAACCAGAATTTTTGCTGGGAACTGGTTTTCTGGGGTATTATGAGCATGGTAGGATCAGGAGACTGGGGAGGCTCAGGGGATGGAAACCACGTTGTCATACTATGATGCAGGTACGGAATACAGACGTCGCAGCTTTTGATCTCCGGGACTGCAGACATACATGCATGCTAACTATTATGAAGGAGCTCCCAGTTCTGACTATTATTGAGGCATAGTCGGAAAGACGTCACAGAGGCGTCTTAGCTATAGTTACGGTTCTGTTTACTATGTGACCATCTCGCTCTTGTCTACTATGTATGACAAACATGTTACCTTGACTTCATCCCAAGGACCCGACAAGCAAGTTCATCCTTCTAATTCTTTTCTGGATGAACTTACACTCGAATGAAAATGAAACGAAGGGGGTCTTGCCATTTCTGCTTCCTGCTCAATGAGAATATGAGATATGGCGATCACTAACACCTCGGCGCAGGGTTGTGATGTTTGTTGTCCGTTTTTCATAACTCGACACCTTTCACGTTGTTCATCATCAATGTTGATCACCTGAAGAAACGCATGGGGCCGCTTGCTCGAATAAAAATGCATTTCAGATCGCAAACATATCTTTTCTCTTGTTGGCCATCTTCCTCGGTCAATTCTGTCACTCCGGATTCTATATTCTGTTTAGAGTATGGCCCCTTTTTATCCAGATTACATTCTCAGGGCTATACTTGACCCCAACGGGTTTCAATGCCATCGGCGAGTATTGGCAATTCGGCATTGGGGGTCGTGATCATCACGAAGTTCACCGAAGTCAACGGAACGAGTTTGGCTGTCCTCACAGTAGCTTCATAAAGTTTTGACGTGGCTGTGGCTCGGTACACTGCTATACCTTGGGCAGGTCGGACAATATAGGTATTAAATAATGGAGCTTGGGTCTGATCTTCAACCCTGAGACAGCTACGTGCATTCGTGGAATCTCCCGCTCTCCACTATGTATAGTAGAGTGTGCTCCATACGGAGTATGGTATGGTTGTTGATCAGTATGGTATGTACAGTACAGTACATACTATTCCTGACAATCCTGGGTACTTTCTCACCACTTGCTCCGCCAACCGTAGTTCAGGGATTGGCAGCTATGTGGTGCCGAAGATATCTCTACCACACCGTCCCTGTTTGTGATAATCGACGATCGACGCTCACCGTACCATAATAGCCATTGTCATGTTCAATCCTCCCGGGGGGCGAAGCACGGCGGAGTCTCTCTCAAATCAAGGCACGAAGATGGAGTAGCACCCAACATGCTAAATTCCCTGTGCTGCGGAGATACGATGATCGGGCGGGGGATTAAAGACCGAAGTGGCCGTTGGGGGCGGAGGCAAACAGAACAAACACTCGGATGTTGTTGCCAAAGTGGGGTGAAGAAGGCAGCGGAAAGGAAAGATGTGCCCCGAACCTTAATTTCAGAAAGCGTATTATACTGTGTATGCACAGTGCGGACTCCGGAGCAATACTCGCGCGTTTAATTGGCTGGTTTTGTATAAGAGCCGTCGCGCGCTAAGCGTAGTAACAAACGGTACGGAGTCGGCCACGAAATAAATCTGGGAGATGTCGGCCTGGACGAAGCAACAATAATCTGGCTCCAATAATCCGCATAGCTTTGCAGACTATGCGTTCGTTTTACGTCGGGTGTTCGACACGCTGTTGCACACTACACTGCTTTTGTGAGTGCAACGAGCTCTCGTGCTCACACGGCATCGCCGTTGAACCTCTTCAGTGTTAACTACCACACGTGGCTGTAGGGCTGCATGGTGATCCCCAGCTAAAGCCAATGGAAAAAACCATATTGGACGCACTGTCTCGATCAGCCCCGGAGAACACCGAGTTGACAATCCCTACCTTAGCAGCAGAAGTACGAGGCAGCGCATGTGCAGAGACCCCGTTCGGCATCACTACTGCTGCTGAAGAGCCTTGTATGGAGACAACCTCTCCCCTCACAGCCGCCCAATTGTCGTCTCCCAATCTCTCCACGGAAGCCAACTGTCTCAGCGGAATAAACTTCGCTCAGCCCCCCTCAACTGCTATTATTGGTCCAGTTTTTCTGCAGACCATGTCGACCCAATTATCGCGGCAAAGGAATAGTCTAATGGAATAACGGACAAGACAGTTTGTTGGAAACACCGGCGGGAGATCGAGTATGTACGGAGTATGTTGGCGCCGAAATCAGAGCTGGCTGGCCTCCTTTTTGCGATCCCTGCACTACCCCGTGTACTGTAACCATAATCGAGGCCTGAGCGGCCTGCAACTCTTCGAGACTATTGACCACGAATGTGCGGAGTATCACTACTACTCCGTATGTTAGCTTACACCAGCAGAACCACGTTTAGTGAACTGAATCTCGGGTTGCACAGACATGACAAAAGGGGCTAACTACCAGGGTCCTTGAACCATCCTGCCGTCTCTCGCTTTTGCTCACCTCATTCTTGAGCAGTTCCATCTGCCGAGAACGTAAATATGGGCTTTCCTTTCTTCCCTCGCAACGGGAGATGTGTCGTTTGTAAATGGGCTCGGTAAGGTGTCTCTGCTCGATTTGCCTGCCTGACCTTAACCGCGCTTTGGTGGAGTTGCTCTGGAGCATCTGCCTTGCAAGTTAAGGACTTGCGGCCCTCCAGGGCACTTTCGAACTGATTGTTTTGTCCTGATGCAAACACGGACATAACGCAAACAAAACAAACAACTCAGGGCTCAGACTGCAACCAACCAATGAGATCAGTATTTAGTTGATGACTCATTTGCTCCACTTCGACCAACCAAAACTGCCACCTGGCACTACTGTGTATGTTCACGTGGGCGGCGAGCCGCGACTTGAGTCATCCCAACCCGTCTCGTCAACGTCGCTTTACCGGGTCCAGAGAGATATATAGGGACTCAGCATCAGGAATGGGGCCTACTCAGAAGATATCCTAGATATAAGCTAAGCCTTCGGATCCCTATCGTCACAATGGTCTTCTTCTTCTGAAAACGAATCATCCGCTGGCTCCACCGATTGCGCTTGCTCTGATTGCTAGCCTCAAACCGTACAGTTTTGCAATTGCTTGCTCGCTGCTTCAAGATGACCCAGTCACTTCTCCGATTCTTTGATATCTGCTCTTTTCACACAGTTGCTGAGCTCTTCTGCTTTTTCCATTCATACTGGCACATACGAATACGGCGTCGCTAATGAATACATATTGCTGTCTCGAGTTATAAACCCGAAAAGCTCTGAACCGAAGTTGGGCATTTAGACGATAGGATCATTGCCAATCATTTTGGGTTAAAAAAGGGGCGTTCCTTTGTTTAGACGTTCGATGGCGTCTGTCTTTACTTACGACCCCGACCCTCCAAGGGTTTCTTCTCCTTGGTCCACGCCAGGATCAACCACCCCGAGTCTCCGTAGGACTGCTAGTGGAGATCTGAGCACTGGCTCGCAGGACGGCAATGCTCCTGATCCCAGCGATCCTAACTACCTGACGTACCATGGCATCACGAAGCTCGATGTTGAACCCCAGGATGGGCCGACAGAGTACAAGCTTCACCTGTTGTTGCGCCCTCGTCGTTCCTTCATTTCTCTTTCAACGGGGAACTTGATATCAGGCTCGAACCACTCTAAATCAGGCCATGATGTCGTTCAGTTGCCGCAAGAGCAGTGCGAATCAATTTCGAAAACTCCGCTGTCGTCTTCCAACCAGACCAGGCAGCATAGGCTGCATCAGCTTACAACCCAATTGTTGTGGCGCCTACAGCAATCATCGCCGTTTCACTCATCCTCTAGTACGGCGGAACTGGTGTTGCCTGTATTGCCCGAAGCAACTCCGACGCTGAATGTTCCAAAGACTCTGTCCCCTCTTGTTCCTGGGCTGGAAGAAAGCCAGGGCGCTTTGTATGAGATAGGGGTGTCTGATGACGGAACATTTGTTGGATTAGCTGAAGACGAGTTAGACGAGAGCATGGTGAATCTTCGGGCCATGGCCGCGAGTCTGGGCTGCAAGGTGGAGGTTCTTAGGAAAGTTGCGGTTGGGTTTTGTGAGTGGACCGAGCAAAGAATGGACGAAAATGGTCTCGTATGTGTGCGGGATAAGCTATGGGTAGCCGAGGCATTAGTACGGCCAGATCTGAGGAACGATGATGACAGCTCGTCGGCCCAGCTGCGAGACCCGTCACCCGTCCCAGAACGCAAGGGATCTGAGTCGAGCCGGCACACGGATCAGCTTCATGTCGCTATCGTTGGGCCTTCAGGCGCTGGAAAATCCTCTTTGCTAGGAATACTGTCGACCTCCTCCTTCGACAACGGTCGAGGTAAGAGCAGGATCAGCCTTTTGAAGCATCGGCATGAGATTGCCTCCGGAGTCACCAGCTCTGTGGCTCAAGAACTGATCGGATATTCTGCGGCTGGGGATTCTCTATCAAGCGGCACTCCGGACGTTGTCAATTACGCGTCTGGAAATGTGAGCTCATGGAATGATATCCACGCCACTGCAGCCGGGGGTCGACTTGTCTTTTTGTCTGACCTTCCTGGGTGTCCTAGATACATCAAATCAACACTTCGAGGGTTAATGAGCTGGGAGCCCCATTATATTATACTCTGTATTCCAGCAAACGGCACTGGGAGTACTGACCAGCAGAGTCCTGCCGACGTTGACCTTCCTCTTGCATTCCTTACCTTATGCCTGAAACTAAATCTTCCCGTTGTGCTTGTTGTCACGAAAATTGACATACCAGGACAGTCAGTTAAACGAGCATTGAGCCCGTTACTGTCTGCTCTCAAAGCGGCTGGCAGAAGGCCAAATTTGCTTTTTCGATCCGGTGAACTACCAAAAGCAGAACCCGATATGCAAATGATTCACGAATCTGACAGAGATATCACTGACGGGGCAGTTGCTTCAATTGGTTGCGATGCCAAGAATGTTGTTCCAATCGTCCTTACAAGTGCAGTGACAGGCGCCGGCATAGGTCGGCTGCATGCTTTGCTTCGATCACTACCTTTTCCCAGCCGGCATCCCCATCACCAGGTCATGCGACAAACCAGCCACTGTGAACAAGTTTTCGATATCAATGAGGTGTTTGAGATGCCACTGTTTAAAGTGTATTCGCTTTCGAACGAGAATAACCGTCAGAATGACAGAGGCATTGTTTTGTGTGGCCGTATCCGTCGAGGCATAGTCTCGGTTGGTGATCGTTTGGTTGTTGGTCCGCTTCAACTGGACTCAAAACCTGACGCGAAGTCTAACGACCCCCTCCCCCAAAGGCCGAAAGGGACGTGCAGTAAATCATTCCCCGATAATCTCACGTCTCTTCGGCTTCAAAGGTTACAGATGCACACTGCTCAGCCCCAACCAGAAGCATATTGGCAAGAGGTTCGAGTAGTCAGTGTCAGAAATCTCAGACAACCGGTGAAATCCCTCCACGACGAACAGATTGGGACTATCGGCATCGATCCTGTCGACCCGTCTTCCTGCTTAGGCAGGATACGTAAAGGGATGGTCCTCGCCTCTTTCAGCTCACCCTCACAGTCACAGGTTCCTTATCCGCTTTCCCAGCCATATTTTCATACGGGGTTCGTTGCGAGTTTCCCAATGTCCGACTTGCCTGAATCGTCCTCTGTTGTTGTGGGGAGTAACATGGCGGTCTATGTCCGGTCCATCCGGGCCTCTGCGAGGATCCTTGCCATTCACCGCCCAGAAAAGCAACGAAGACAATCTTCTATAGCAGAGCCTGAGATGTTCACCCTTGATGAGCCTGTTGACGACATATGGTATGCGGGCGAGGGACCAGAGCCTGAAGTGAAGATCACGTTCTCATTCATTGCTGCCGTAGAGTGGATCGAGATGCACTCACGGGTTCTTGCAATGCCTTCTCCGGTATCTTCTCCTGCGGCAGTCTCGTCACAGAGCTTGAGAGGCCTTGTGGGCTCGGTATGTGAGGTGTTGCATCCCTGAGCCTCTGCCGATTTTGCACTTCCTTGATTTTGTTTTGCGCTTTGCGTGTTCGACTCTATATCTGCTTTTTCAGTTGTGGTGTCTTGCTTTTCTACGAACAGAGATTATAATGTTTAGCGTTAGTTTGTGACGGAAATGGATTTTGGTTTAAAAGGAGATCGATCAAGGTCGTCCATGCTTCGTAGAAAACTTTAGATAGACTGGTTAATTGTTATCATGGAGTTGGACGACTAGTTGACATCTAAAAGGCAGCCTTTTTGGGCACTACAACAGTAGCAAAAATTTTAGAGAAGCAAAGCTGATGCTGCTCTGTAAATATGCCACTTTCTCGTCGAGCGGCGAGTGTGTGATGAGAAGTTGAAGCTCATGACCTGTGCCCCGATAGTAGTTGGCGATTATCGACCCAATCACGTGCCGCAGAGCTTAACTCGACTTGCTCAGGTCGTCCCGAGCACGCATCGCATTATTCTTCAGAAAGGTCATATCTTCGCAAATAACTAAAAAAACGAGCTATTCTCTTCTTTGATCAGAGTTATTTGAAGACCTGAACCACTTTGTGACGAAAATCTTTTCACCATGAAGCTTGTCCGGTACGCAGAGCCCGTTGCGATGCTGCTGATTCCTTGCAGCCATGATATCTTCGAAAAACGAGTGCGCAACTGACTTACCGTTGTATCAGGTTTCTTATGAAATGCGCGAACGAAACGGTTACGATTGAGCTGAAAAATGGTATGCACTCCCGGCGCCCACCTAGATATCCCTCCCTCGCACACAGATACCCCTTGCTCTGTTTGCGCGTCAAGAGTGTCTTTCGAAAAAAGCCCGCAGATTACATATTAATGCTCGATTTTCTTCTCAATTAGGCACAATTCTGCATGGAACCATCGCCTCCGTCTCGCCACAAATGAACACCGCCCTCCGCACAGTGAAGATGACGCCAAAAGGCCGCGAACCCATCCCTCTTGACACAATTAACATCCGCGGATCGACGATTCGATACTTTATTCTCCCAGACAGTTTACCTCTGGACACACTTCTCATAGATGATACCCCCAAACCTAAGAACAAAGCAAAGAAGGAGACAGACCGTGGACGTGGTGGACGAGGCGGCCCGAGGGGCAGAGGTGGGAGAGGTGGAAGAGGGCGTGGTAGAGGCCGGGGTTTCTAAAGGAATGGACGGAGTTATTCTCTTCTTTTTTCGCCCATTGGGGTGTTTGATACGCTGTTTCGCCTTTAACTTCTCTCTTGCGCTTGGTCGAAGTACACGTTGAGTCGGGAGCAAAATGAATGACGGGCAATACATTACAGGCTTGCTACGTGCGATTGCCTTTTGAATCCGGGGCCAGTGATCGACGAGCGGGCACCACGGGCCAATTCGCGGGTTTAATGGCGCGTCCCTGGAGCGGTTGCGACAATGGGATGGGCTAGTGGTCGGATGCAGTCGACCCATCAGGATGGTTGCAAGCTTGAGGGTCAAACTGAAGCACCCGTATGTGTATATGGCAGGCAACTTCTTCCATATTGAAAGCTGCCACCCATCACATCGGTTATGAGTGAGCCTGAAGAACGGTATTCCAACAGGCACTCTGAAGTATGGAGGGCGCTATATGAATACCCATTCACAAATTTGTTTCTTTCCAAATCTTTACAATCACAAGCCTTTCCCATCCTGCTTTCATACCACTTCGACCAACGATTTCTGCATTCCAGTTCGGCCCCCAGTTTCTGATACGCGCCATGACTTCATGAGGATGGTTTTGGGCGCATAATAAGACGTAGGCCACACCACGGTCAGGGTTCAAGATATGTGGTAACTCCTCCAGCAGTCGGTTGGTTGTTTCCATGCCATGCTCGCCTCCAGCGTAAGAAAGGGAAAGTAGATGGGACTCTTGATCGAATTTGGAAGCACCAATTCCTGGTCTCTCTGAGTCCGAGGAAGGGAGCTGAGGCAGCTCTGGTGTGGGCACATAGGGAGGATTAAATATAAGCATATCCACGACGCCAGTCCGGAGTGGGGTGCACAAGTCCCCTGTTACGGCTGCAACAAACTTCGGCTCTACATTGCCGCTGGAGATATCGACACTCTGAGACTCAGATGCGCGCTTTTGTTTATCCAATGCAAGTTTCACTGTCTTCCGCGTGGCAACACAGGCATTTCTATTGACATCGACGCCCAGAGTCAGTATGTCCGGCCTCCCAATAATGTGCCTGGCATTCGCGGCCACAAACGCAAGCACCACTCCGGAGCCTGTCCCTACTTCGACGACGAGGGGGGATGGCTGCGTTTGAGAGTGCTCAGAATCTGCACCGTTGTTGAATCTGCTGGAGAGCCATGCTGCTTCTTGGGCTAAAGAGAGGGTATCGAGGAGGAGATAGCTATCTTCCGCAGGTTCGTAGATTGTGTCAAAGCAGACGTGCGATGTTGAAGGCGTGGGTAGCATTGGGACGATACGCTCCGGGACGATGGTTGGTCCAGATTAACGAAGGATATGGGACGGTTCCATTGACCCCAGAAGAGGGTCTATTGTTGGCCGTTGGATGGCTGCAGAGAAAGGTGACCGTCTGTTGCGAGTGACAATGGTGTTGATGTGACACGAGGGGAGAGAGAGCGGGATGTCTTGGTTGCCAACCAGCGCAATGCGATTGGCCGGGAAGCTTGGAGCTCCGCCGTCATCGCCGAAAACCTCGAACAAGCTGTATCACCGGGGCATTGTCTCTTGAGAACCGTTATATCGTTGAACAAAAGTCATTAGCACTATTTTGACTTGCATTTTATCTGGAAACGGTCGTCTTTAGCGCCCACCCCAGCCATTCTTCGACCGTGCAATTACCTGTCGCTTATTCAGTCACGCGCATCCTCCTAGACATCCAATCCTAGCTCCGTCAAGATGAAAGTCACGGCCATACTACGAATGGCGTCATCTTCTACGATCAGTTCTTCAGGCGGCCTACGACCTGCTCTTGCACTGCTTCCTCCCCTACAGCTCTATCGCCGATTACTTCGAGCGCACCGAAAACTTCCCAACGAATTGCGATTGTTAGGGGATGAATACGTCAAGGCGGAGTTTCGAGCACACCGCAACGTGGAAAACCCAATACACATTGTGAGGACATGGCTAGTTTTTCCTTGAATAAGCACTATTCTAACCTAGCCGGCACTGCCGTAGATTGGGTTTCTAACAGAATGGCAACTATACGCCCAAAAGCTCGAAGGTGACTCCTGGAGAGGTGAAAAACTAGACAAAGCTAAGCTAGAAAAAATGAGCGGTTCGTTGTTTTCTGAAGAATCAGGACTGGCTTTTTCAATTCACTGACAGTGAGCAATGCTTTCCAGACCAACAAATTGGCCAGCTTTATGAGCTTATGGAAGCAGCCAAACAGAGAGGTAACAAAGACGACGGTGAATCGTGAAACCATTGTGTTGAGATTCCTAGGGCTGTCACTGCCAAATCAGACAACATCAAAGCGATGACTACATCGGGCCTCAAAGTGAACACAAGCATTAGTGAAATGGCATTGTGAATTGTTGACTCTTTCAGAATGGATCTTGCCTGACTGTTTTTGTCGACATTTATCATTGGCCTATACATCCAGAATCTCCGGCTCTAACTCACCAATACATACTACTTCACTCGCCGTTCACTCCTGATATAACCTTGGCACATCTTTATCTTTTGAACGCTAACGACTCAAATCCGAAACTCGCCTCGCAGCCTCGACCGTGGACGCGTTATCATAGTTGATCGTCGCTGATACGTGCATCAGGGCAAAGCCGCCATCGATCAGCCATGTGTCGCACGGTCTATTTCAAGTCTCTTGCCTGTGGCCACAGATGGGTCAGCATCGGTCAGCCGTGTGAAAAAGATGCTGGATTCGATAAATGCGACATTCTGAAGGACAGAAGAATCCTTCCTTTTACGGTCGGCGGGCCCATCGATGCTGTGGCTAAATCCTGCCCCGTGTGCGACAAAAAGAATGACTACGACGGGAACCAGATCAGGGTTGTCCAGGCGGATTGCATAAGAATCAGATATCAACTCCGCCGCAAGGGGACGAGAAGGGCATATTACGATTCGGGGTGTTGCATTGTCATGTAGCCAATCCAGTGATCAGGCATGGAATGTATATTCTTCAGTCCAGAAACTTGGAGTCCGACGGAGAGCACGGCATTTGGACGATATCATAATGGTGCGGCGATTGACGACGAATGCAAACTTCGGCTCATGAATGCGAATGATGATTGGCGGCAAGACCGGAAATCCCGAAGGCAGGGCTTCAATGGAAATGTTTCGATATATGGGAGTATTCGGGGCGCTTTGGGCATCGTTTATCTCTGGGATATTAACAAAGCATGGTGGGAGTTTCGTGCAGTTCTTGACTTATTTTGATTACCTGAAACATTTTCGATATGCTTCCAGGCTCTCAGGCCTCCAAAGTAGTAAATCTTTGTACGGAGTACATATCAGCTCTTAACGGTTGAGCGAGGATATCCGTGTGATGCAAGCATCCTTGCTGTGATTTGTGCACCAGGCCCTCTCACCCTGGACCCTGGTGTGCCTGTAACCATCACTGTCACAAACCTGGATTCGGAGACTCGCGATGCCGATATCAAGCCGATTCGAAGTGTTTTCCGCCGTCTCACAATCCGCTAGCAAAATGGCGTCAATTGATGCCACAAGCGGTGGAATTGACGACATGATAAGGTTGCGTTAGCTCTTCCCCACACTCACCGACTTGTATCTCATCAGAAGTCTATCTTCTGCTTGTCCCGGAGATTTAGACTCGGCGCTCGGGTGAAACTACTCCATGATCGCAATCCGCCAGTCTCGAGAATCAATCCCGGGTTCGGCGTTTCCTACCCACTCAAGACTCCGGATCCGCCCCGAGACATCCAGACCCATCTGCCGAATTTTGCGCCAAGGGGTGATAGAGGAAAAGTCACTACTACTCCTACTACATACATACAATCGTGGCGGTCGCTCGAGCATTGCCAGATAACCACATGCAAGCCGCCATCAAGCTTGAGAGTGTTGTTTATCACTACTCGAGAGGGGAGAGAGAGCGGTGGGAAATATTACCTTTTGAGTACTGTCGACTTGTGACCGTTGAGGTTCTGGCCCGGCGGCTCCGCACACCACGTTGCTACAAACTATAGCAGTCCTTGTATCCAGCGGCACATGTGGACAGAGCTGATGACGATCATTCCCCTTCAATTGATAATAATAGCTTGGGGGGTTGTGATGCGGACGCGCCCGTCTGCGAACTTCTCTAACGCGTTATGGCCAGCATCTCATCATTCCGCTCTCATGGGTACAAGGTACCTCATCCCTACATATGTTGCATTGCCGTCGATGCTCGATGGCTAGATTTGCAAATCAAATCTCATCTTCTCCTCATCCGGTGCTAAGTGCATGCTCGGGTGCTTATCCTTTCTTGGGTTGGACGGAGTAACAATGGACGTTACATACGATCAACTGCTGGTCTGATCGAAAGTCGGTGCTTATCGCAAGCCTGCACCCCGGATTTTTGAGATAAGAACGCGGAGACGATTCCGTCATTTGCTCTAAGATGGCAAGTATCACAGTATATATGGAGCCGTCCTGCCCGCTTCCGGATCTGTTTTTTTGGAACCCAGCTTGCTTGACACATTGACTCCGCAATACCTTTGTCACACATATCTAGAGTCCTCCCAATTGCCTTTCCACCTCAGTTTTTGGCAGAATGTCACCAGTCGTCTACGAAACCGGTGCCGTTGCTGGCCCTGGCTTCCAGAAGCCAGCTGTGCCCTTGGACCTGTTCCCAGACGGTCTCAAGACCACCGGACAACACCCTCCCTTGTACGACCTCGTGAGACCGTTCTCTGACTTCCCCAAGGAAATCACTGGCCCCACTGTGTGGAAAGCAGAGGATTACCAGAACAACCCAGAGAAATGGACTCACTGGTTCACCGACGAAGAACTCGCTGAACTGAGCGATGCCGCAGACGCCTTCATGGCAGCCGGTACCCCTTTAACTGGTATCACAAAGGCAAGTCCCAGTCACTGTACTCGCACACTGGCTGTACTTGAGATTGTTCTCTAATTAGAATGTTGTTTAGGCTTTGTTCCCCCTTCCAACATTCTCAGCGTTCCTGGCCGAACTGCGAAAGGACATCATTGATGGAAAAGGTTTTATCCTTTTCAAAGGTCTTCCAGTCCAAGAATGGGGCAACCACAAGTCCGCCGTCGTGTACATGGGACTTGGAACCTATCTCGGATACTTCGTTAGCCAGAACGGCCGCGGACACGTCCTTGGTCATGTCAAGGATCTTGGAGAAGATTCCGAGAAGATTGACAAAGTGCGAATCTACAGAACAAATGCTCGGTAGGTTTGGCCCCAGGGGACCGGAATGCAGCCAGTGACTGACTCCTCTGAAAGCCAATTTTTCCATACCGATGACGGCGATATCGTGGGCTTGCTCTGCATTGCGAAAGCTCTTGAAGGAGGAGAATCTGACCTCGTCTCATCCCACCACGTTTACAACGTCCTCGCAAAGGAGCGTCCAGATGTTCTCGAAACTCTCACAAAGCCGATCTGGTACGTTGACCGGAAGGGCGAAACAAGCGTTGGCGAGGAAGAATATATCCGAGCCAGCATCATGTACTTGGAGAACGGCGGGCATGGACGCGTCTATACAAAGTGAGCTTTATCCTCAAGCAGCTTTTCTATTAAGAGGCGTACATACTAACCATTCGCGTTCAAGGTGGGACCCATACTACGTTCGTTCCCTCGACAGATTCTCAGATGCAGGCATCATCCCCCCACTCTCGCCCGAGCAAATCGAGGCCATGCATGTCCTTGAAGAGACATGCTTGAGACTCTCACTCCACATGGTCCTCGACGTTGGCGACATCCAATTCCTTACCAACACACACGTCCTCCATGCTCGCACAGCCTACAAGGACTACCCAGCACCAGCTCCCCGCAGACATCTCATGAGATTGTGGCTGGCCACACCTGAGAGCGAGGGAGGCTGGAAGATCCCATTCTGGGATAGCGACGAGAAGAAGCGAGGCGGTATCCAGGTCAATGACCAGCCTCCAGTCGCTCCACTAGATGCGGAGTAAAAAGCTGTTGTGGCATGACGAAATTTGACG
Source organism: Aphanoascus verrucosus (assembly GCA_014839905.1). Taxonomy (NCBI): domain Eukaryota; kingdom Fungi; phylum Ascomycota; class Eurotiomycetes; order Onygenales; family Onygenaceae; genus Aphanoascus; species Aphanoascus verrucosus. The sequence goes on along the minus strand of JACRYM010000014.1, from coordinate 148,373 downwards.
ACATACGGTATCAGGAGTTCTTCTATGGGGGATGGCGTGATGATTTCTTATCAGTTCAGGCAAATTGTTCAAATAAAACAGTACTATTAGTATGAATGTTAGTGACTTGACAAATTGACCTCCTCTTGCTCTGGTATGTCTGAAGTCGTGGTCTGCGGCTGAGGAGGTCTGGGAAGTCTTCGGATTATTGATGGGCCGATACTTTATCGATAATGTATTTTACTGTATCATATTACCGTATATCTTACACAGTGAAACTTTTTGATGTCGAACCTCTCACAATTTTCTACGCTCCCAATAAGTACCCAACGATCATAGATTATGTGCTTGCGACTTGTCCATATGGATGAGATTTTCTGAATTGTGCTCCTATACCCCTTGCTATGAAACTCGTATAATTAAATCTGTGAAAGCGTGGGACCTGACGTCAAATCATTGACGTTTTGACGTTTTGAAAGTTGTCGGCATGACCCCAGAAGAACAAACGAAAGGGCAAAATCCCAAACCAAGATCAGCTTTAAAAAATAACAAGAAGCGAAAGAGAGAAGACAATGCCGATCACGCTGTCAAGGGAGACCCTTCGGCCAAGCGAGTCCTGCTCCAAGGCGACGAGGAGAGCCAGGACGGGTCAACATCCACCAGGATTCAATCGCGAGACACGTCACTCAAGAACGGAAAGAGGTCTCAAAATGGAAAACAAGTCCTCACACACGCAAAGGACATGAAGAAGAAGCTGCATGTATCTCTCAAGGAAAAGTCTAAGGCGCTCTTTCAGATACGCAAACAGTTACCTATATTTGCGCATGCCGATGAGATCCGTCAGCACCTGCGGCGGACCGATGTAATGCTGCTTATTGGTGAGACTGGCAGCGGAAAGAGTACGCAGGTTCCGCAGTTCCTTGTTGACGAAGAATGGTGCTGTGTGCAAAAAGTAAAAGTGCCCTCACCGTCTGCGGCTGATGGGAAGCAAATGAGGATCGAAGTTGGTGGATGTATAGCTATCACACAGCCGAGACGTGTGGCAGCGGTGTCGTTGGCGAGGAGAGTGGCAGAGGAGATGGGGACTCCATTGGGGAATTCGTCGCCTGCGAGTAGGGTCGGTTACTCGGTGCGATTTGATACGTCAACGTCGCCGAGCACGAAGGTCAAGTTTTTGACAGACGGAATGCTGCTGCAGGAGATGCTGAGTGACCCGTGGCTGACGAAGTACTCCGTGGTGGTGGTTGATGAAGTTCATGAGCGAGGCGTCAATGTGGACTTGTTGTTGGGGTTTCTGAGGAATTTGGTCTCCGGGATGAAGGAAGGAAGAGGTGGTGTACCATTGAAAGTGGTTGTTATGAGTGCCACGGCTGATATGGAGAGCTTGCTTGCGTTTTTTCAGGAGGGGCTGAAAGGTGCCTCTCACGCTGGCACGCTGGGCAAAGTGGCCGATGCCAGCAAAGGGAGCCCGGACTCTGAGCAAAACGGCAACTCCGTTGATGGACCGAACGCACCAGACAAGGTCACCAAGTCCTGCATGGAGCCCTCCGTTTGTCATATCAAAGGTCGAATGTTTCCTGTCACAACTATTTATTCTCCCGATCCCGTGCCTGATTTTGTCGATGCCGCCTTGAAGACAATATTTCAAATACACTACAAAGAAGCACTACCTGGAGATATTCTCGTTTTCCTAACTGGCCAAGAAATTGTCGAATCCCTTGAGTACATGATTAACGACTATGCAATCAGTATGGACCCGGCTCTGCCCAAGGTGCTAGTAGCTCCCTTATTCGCGGCATTGCCGCAGGCCGCACAGCAACGCGTTTTTCTGCCAGCGCCGCCACGAACGAGGAAGATTATTCTAGCGACAAACATCGCAGAGACATCAGTGACAGTACCGGGAGTCCGATACGTTGTTGATTGCGGAAAAGCGAAAATGAAACAGTTTCGTACCCGACTAGGCCTGGACTCGCTTCTCGTGAAGCCGATTTCGAAATCATCGGCCATTCAACGCAAAGGTCGTGCTGGTCGAGAAGCCCCTGGCCAATGCTACCGATTATACACCGAAAAGGATTACTTATCTTTGCAAGAAACTAACACGCCAGAGATACTACGATGCGACTTGAGTCAGGCAATTTTGACCATGAAAGCAAGAGGTGTTGATGATATCGTCGGCTTCCCCTTCCTTACGCCTCCTCCTAGAGAAGCTATTGAAAAGGCATTGCTGCAATTATTCAATATCCAAGCACTTGATGACACTGGAAAAATCAGTGCAATTGGAAGGCAAATCGCCAAACTACCGCTGACGGCTCTTCTCGGTCGAGTCCTTCTGGCGGCGGCAAACCATGGATCGAACTGTTTGCAAGATGTCATTGACATAATCTCCTGCCTCAGCGTAGAGAACATTTTTCTTAGCACGACATCGGAAGAGAAGAAAGAAGAGGCAGAAAAAGCCAGAAGAGACCTGTACTGCAGAGAGGGCGACCACTTGACGATGTTAACAACGGTCCGTGCCTTTTCGGCTGAGAACTCCGACCGTAGAGCCTGGGCAGAGCGGCATATGGTCTCACATCGAGCCATGCAAGCCGTTATGGTATGTGATTCTTCCCTTCTATTTGTTTTTATTAAAGCGTTACTGCCCCTTACTAACGTTTTCCCGAAGGATGTCCGCAAACAGCTTGTCACACAATGCAAGCAAGCTAAACTCTTTGATGTCAAACGGACCGACGGCCAAGAGCATAATTCCCTTACGAACCGGATTCCAGGAGACAGTTATGACCCCGTGTCAATTCTGAGAAGCTTTCTTACCGGTTTCGCGTGTAACACGGCAAGACTCTTTCCAGATGGGAGCTACAAAACCATTGTTGGGAACCAGGCCGTTGCTATTCACCCATCTAGCGTTCTTTTCGGAAGAAAGGTCGAGGCGATCATGTATAATGAATACGTGTTTACAAACCGAAGCTACGCTCGAGGGGTTAGCGCTGTGCAGATGAACTGGATTGGAGAGGTGTTAGCTGGATCATAGACTCGAAATCCAGGGGCAGCTCGGATTGCTGTGATCTATGACAACTCAGGATCTGCGACCTGAGTAACAGAGGACGCCTGCAAGCATTTGTTTCAAATAATCCCGGCTCCCGTCAAATACCTGTCGTTGTTCCCCACGCCTTGGACGGTGCGAGGTTGCAACCCGATTTGTGCACCATATTGGGCAACAATTGGTGCCCTGGATTCTGAGAAAAACAAATGAAAGCAGTGGTGTACCTAATTATGTAGCAGCTGTCGAAAAGGCGAATTGACTCCACCATGCTCTGCCTATAATAGTGTCGTGTACCGTATGACCACTCTCCGTTCTCCGTACGACTTCATCAGTAGGAACACACGCGTAAAACGGCCAGGTTGGGGATGATTGCACAGCAGAACGTGGCAATATGGATTGCTTATCTCCCCTATCTCCTGTCAGATACAACCCGCAAAACGGCGCAACAGTCGAGCTGGCCTCGAACTCCGCGACTAGCTTTGCTGATGATGCTATCTGGGTCCATCTGACATCACAGCCATGATCACAACATCCCGATGGCATCACGACGAGATAAGACGAGGAGCGTGGCTAGCATGCGACATACGGTGTACAGCATCACTGTCAAGCCCAAAGGGAAACTATCTCAAAGCAGTCTGCAGCCTCACTCAGCCCGTCAGACTCAGTCTGTTGATGAATCTGTGTTTGAGATTCTGGTGAGGGAGCGATTCGCGTTCGCGCGTGAGGCCAAGTAGACATTCCCCCTCCCTGATTGGGGAAAGGTTGATCATCAGATCCCTGAACTCAGACCAACGCTCGATACAACATCACGCCCGCGGCGAATAAGTGACCACGACTCCTCATCGACTTTGGAGTCAAACCACCACTTCTCGCAGTCTCTTTGATTACTCTGCGTGCAATATATCAACTATGTCCTTATCATCTACGAAGATTTCCTAATAATCCCTTTCTTTGAGTCACCGTCGCTTTGTCTACTTGTTCCGCTGGTTATCTCACCGCCAGCGAATCCATCGCGTCATATTTCCTTTTTTTTTTTTCTTTAATACTTCGAAGTCCCTCTTTCTCTCTTCTTTTCACGGATATTACGTTTAGCATAGCAACTCAGCCATGGCCTTTCGTCTTCCCAGCCAGGTCCGCCAGAGAAGGCCGCCGTTCCAGAATACCGCTCGCCCTGTTCCCCCCGCAATCGACCTCACCCCCTCAAACTACAGCCCACGTGAGGAGGAACCTCAAGAATGGGTATTGTTCTCTCCAGAACCTGCCTTGTCAGTGACAAACCGTACGCATACTACGTCGACGGAGCAAACCCCTCGAACCGCTGGTCGGTCTCGATTGAGCGATTTTGGCTCGCTGGGAACTGCCTTGCAATCTGGAGCCGAAGATGCTGATTTGGGACATGAGCACGATGATCTTCTTGAGGAGGACGCAACTGAGCTGGACAGCCTTGATGATGGATTGCACGCCTTTCAGGAACCTAGCCCCTACTCCCCATCCGGTGCGGATCCATTTCAGTTACACCAAAGCGACCCTGCGTTGCTTCCCGCGCACGACGGATTAGGAACCTTTCCATCCTCGAATATACACGTTCAGGAACAGTTATGGCAGCATGAGCAGTTCAATCCGCGTCGAAGAGGAGAAATACGGCCCCGACGGAGGTCAAGCGTCCAGCGACACCTAGATTCTATTGACGAGATGGAGAACCGGGATACGGACAAGGAAAGATGGCAACGGATTGAGCAATGGCGCATGGAGCAGAGCAGGGCTTTGTTGCAAGAGATAGAGAAGGAAACAAAGCGGAGACGATATAGTCGAGCCAGCCGTTCGACTAGGCAGAGCTCAAGTACTTCTGTGAAGAGCATACAGGAGACCAGGCCCGTCGTGGACGAGATTACTCAATCCACCCGTAGCAACAAGCATCAAAAGGTACCTGAAGACGAGGGATCTTTCTGGAGACGGATTACGCGCAAAGTGATTCGAGATTTAATTGGTATCGATGATGGCATCCTCTCTGCGATCTTTGGCAATGCTTTCGCTGAAGAAGCTGAAGAAGAGCGACAGCAAGCAGAACAACAAGACGAATCAGCTGCGTCTTCCTCAAAGTCGGGTATTAGAATCGATACTGAAAGGCCAAAGGACCTCGATGAAATGTTGAAAAATATAACCTCACCGTCATCCAGCGATGATGCGTGGCAGCAAAGGTTCTTGGATCGAATTGCTCGCGAGTTGGGCATCTTAGTCCACCAATTCTATGACCATCCGGGAGCGTTTACGACATATCTGAACACGGAGTCATCAGCCTCCAGTGAATCTATTGGAAAATCGACGGCGAAGTCGTCGACCTTCTCTCACCAACGCCCTGGCCCCTCAAGAACAGTGTCCCCTGGCAGCTCTAGGAACGCCAACCCAGAATTCACTCCAGCCTTTGCTCCCACCCTCAAGGACCCTGTCGCCTCTAACCATGCTGCTCTATGGGGTATCGAAGAAGAGAACCCCCTATCAGCTAGCGATCTTCAAAATTCTGAACATCCTCAAGCTTTCGAGCATGACTCCGAATACTGGGAACGGGAGCTAGACATGAAAATGGTCTTCCGTTATCTTTGCAAAGGTCTTGCTGGCAAGACTCCCTTCTCAAACGACGGAACCCGCACTCCAACTCCTTCTACGCAAAGGGAGCAAGAACAACAACAAGACACATCACGTCGTGCGTCCCTAATCAGACATCACCATCCCCTCGTGGCACGAGCGGACGCACATGCCCGTTCCCATCGACCACCTCCCAGGCATTGGCAGACCAGCTCGTCTGGTACTGGGCTGCGGGCCAACAGGGTCAACACCCCTGCGACGTCTTCAGCCCGCGTGGGCAGTTCTTCCTCTACACCTCTTATCTTCCGTCATATTCGTCGTCCGGGCTCCAGTTGTGCTAGTCAAAGTACACTTGTCTCGTCCACCAAGGGCCCCTTGGGGAGCGGATCTAGTAGACATTATTGGGATATTGGGGGCAGTGTGGGCAGTGGCAGTGCCATTGTATCTGTTGGTGGCGCTGGTGGGATGGGGAGCTGGGGAGATGTTTGAAATAAATACCCTTTGGAGTTTTTGGATTGATTTCTTCCTTTACCTTTCTTCCTCTTATTGGCTTGATATTTTTGGTTGGATACCTCGTACTAATAATGACTATGACATGGCATGGGCCCCATGGCCGAGTGGGAGCCTTGCTGAGTTGATACCTGGGTTTCCAGAACCAGGCTTACTGTCATATATGTTTCTGCCCTTGGCGGGGAGAATTTAACGAATGAGGTGGATAATACTGTGAGATGATATACTTGGATACTTTGGACAGTCATGTATGCCGTTTTCCTATCTACTACTCAACAGACTCCTACAACGTTGATGAAGGCCCTTTCTTATGACATGCCTGGTTATGTCTACTCTGTTGCTTCTGACAGCTGGCTATTTGCATTTCGCAGGCGAAAGAGGACTTTGTATTCTGCATATCTCCATAGAAGCATATACATAGATCATATCGTGAGTGATATGACATATTGAGAATTCACTCCGTATCAAATACAGAACTCGTTTGGGTGAACAATCAGAGGATGAAGCCTAGCCTTGAATTACTTGCAAAATAACGCACTGATATCATCTCAGAATAACAAGAATTCATCAAGTCACCAGGTTCAACTCCCCCCATATTTGTATTTTCATTCATTAAAAGCAAACAATCCCTTATGCCTGAGACACGTTCTCATAAGCCTCGGGGAATCGTCTCATGTTCTGCTCAACCTTGCCCTTGTTTCTCAAGAACTGGACATAGGCACCATCGATCTTGACCTTGCCCTCCTTGCGGAGCTGAACGTACTCCTCACGGCGGAGAGGGGTGAAGCCCCAGTTCTTGCTGACGATGATCTTCTGGCGACCAGGGAACTTGTACATGGAGCGGCGGAGGGCCTCGATGGCGTGAGCTCGGTTAGCGTCACGAGTGCGGACGCTGAGGAGAATCTGGCCAATGTTGACGCGAGCAACGATACCGTAGGGTTTGCCGAAAGCGCCACGCATACCAGTTTGCAGTCTATCGGCACCGGCACATGACAACATCTTGTTGATGCGGACGACGTGGAAGGGGTGGGCGCGGACGCGGAGGTGGAAACCTTCCTTACCGCAAATTTTGACGAGGTACCTATCAAAGTAGAAGATAAAAATGTCAGCGAAAGGTATCGTAGAACGCTGGGAGGGGAGGTAGTGGATTGATCTCACTTGTTGGCGCAAATACGAGCGGCTTCGAGAGCTTCGGAGCTCAACTGTTCGTATTCGTTGGAGACCATGTGCACGCAAAGAGGGAACTCATCGGTGTTGGCCTTCTTACGACCAAGATCGAAGATCTTGATCTTGGGGTCTGGCACACCACGGTTGAACCGGGACTTAGGATACGGCTGTCAAGAAAGAGTCAAGGGTTAGCGATCCCTCATCTGCAAAAGCTTCCCCAGTTTATATCGCTCCGCAAACACCCATGTTTTTGCCAGTCCACCAGGCTTATAACCCTCAACAAAAATAACCACCGCGATGCAATTTCAACAGCCAAAACTCCACGCAGAAACAGTCGATTTGATCGAGGGACAAGAGGCATCACCAACCTTGTTCTTGCAGTATCTGTAACATCTCGCTGGACGACGGGCCATTGTTGCTGATTCTGGTCGAGGATATGTGCACTTCCTGCGAACAAATGGATATCGAGATTTGGTGATGTGTGGATGTTGTCGTCGGGATCACACACGGCGTCGTCGTCGTCTTCTAAAGGGAAGAATTTCCTTGATCTTTTGATTTCCAATCATCTCCACTAGCGACTTGCGTGTTGTGGCGGAACCCTGAGCCCTAATTTCCTGATTGGGTGGAATTGCATGTGATGACTAATGCGCCTTGGGTCTTTGATATCAAACTGGGAGGCGGATACGCAACGTCGGGACTACTGCGGTACAATACACGGTACGCTATGGCTATGGAGGATTTATATTTAGATTACGTGCAAATATTCAGGCTCTGGGATAGACCAAGGCAGAGTCACGATATCCGATTATGGGCATCGCTAGAGTCGAAGTAGACAGAGGTTGGAACCACGCATTTTGGCCCGGAGCAAATTACGTTGGAAGCAGATTCCCCCGCCACTGGATCAAGCTTGAGCAGACGTTCGGCTGCGCATTAACCATCCAGCATCAAGACGTGGAGCCATCTAACCGGGAGTAAAACAACATGGACTCCGGGCGCGATGCGGTTTCACAGTTGAGTTTAGACGTTCGTCTTAGCCATTACGGCCTGTACTATTGGACACTGCTCTTCGCACCGACTGGCAGCAGTGTGGCGTGATCGGGTCTTCAAACACAACGAGGGCGGTTTGAGATTTCACACAGCGTCGCAGAACATCCGTCACTGCACAAGAGATGAAGTGAAGTCGCGGGCGAGGCGGGTGGGATTATTGTGGCTCCGCTCCGAACATATGCTGAGTCAACCTAAAAGATGCTGTCTGGCTATTGGTCGAGAGACCTGCTGAGCTGAGCATCGCGGTTGAAACCACGCTAAAATCCACCCGAAATGTTAAATGTGACCACTCGCCTGGCCGCCAGCAGTCCGCCATCAGGAGCTGACATGACACGAAGTCGACGTCGCAGCCTCAGATGTTCGTCTCGGGGCTTTGCTCGTTTTTGGATACTCTCTTAGTATAGCTCTCAGCTCCTATCCGTTCATCTTTCACTTCTGTTCCTGTTGGGTATTTCACTCCGTATGCACGCATATGTAGTAGGACCACGACTCCCCTGTCACCAACCGGTCCTGCGCGAAACCCTAGCAACGGGAACAAATTCTCGAGTCACTGCAACTTTGTTTCTCCCCATCCTTCATCCGTCGAATTCCCCTTCATCAACAAAACCCGTCGCAGGATTGAAACTCAACCTCACCTTCTTTCCTGCTACTACTTGAGGTGCTATGGCGAGCTCTGTGAGAAAAATATCCACGCCATCCCCCGGAATCCGCCGTTCCTCCACCGACAATCATCCGTCGTCTCCCAATCCCGCTCCCAACGGCCTGGCGCGCTCAACATCGACGAGAAAGACTCCTGCGCCCGTTTCTGCTCGCGCAGCAGCCAGAAGACCCGCTGGACGGTCCAACCTCAGCATGAGTAGCGTTCCAAGAAATTTCATGGATCCCAACGCTTCGGACGATGACGCGAGAGCCGCGAATTCCGCGCTGATTGGGCAGCTACGAGAACAAGTGCAAAAGGCAGAGACGGTTTCTGACCAGTACCGAAAACAACTTGGTGTCTTGCAAATGCGACTGGACGAGGCGGTCGGGGAACAAACTCGTCTCGAGGAACAAACTCACGAGAAGGATAGCCAGATCAGTGCGTTGCGCGGTGAAGTCAAAGAATTGTCGCGACAACTTCGCGAAATGGCGCAGGCTTTCGAGACAGAACGCATGGCGATGACCAAAGACAAGGAGGCCTCTGCAGCCAGAGAAGAAGAACTTCAGTCTACAATTCAACGTCTAAAGGAAACAATTTCTCAGAAGGACATGAGGATTAATGTAGACAACGACCGCAATTTGTCTCGATCTCGTGAGTCCCATGTGGTTTGTAACAACAAGATTTATATCTGCTAACTCACATATAGCTTCCTTCCGAACCCGTGCCTCTCAAGACGTTGAAAATGGCCAGTTTGCGCCATCTTCCCAGCTTCAACGCAGTCCGTCGCGGAACAATTCGAAACTCATCCTCCAGAAGGATAAACTGATTGAGTCTTTGAGGCTTGAATTGGCGGAGTCGCAGATCAAATTAGTCGAAATGGAAAATATGGGCGGTGGCCGTCAGCACGAACTCGAACGCGAACTGCTCGAGGCCCGTATGGCCAATGCTCGCTTAATGGAAGACAACGAGAGTTACCAGTTGCTTCTGAGTGAAAAGACTTTGAACGGTGACTTCACCAAGGGCGATTTCATGCACCAAACTGCAGCTGACAGTCATATCAACGCGTCTGGCTCAGGCTCCCTTGCCGATGAACTTGAGTCGGCCGCAGAGGGCGGTGAATCGGAGTCGCGACGCCGACTTGAGGCTGACCTCAAGACCCAGATAGACCACAATAAGGCGTTGAGTCTATACATTGAAAGAATTATCGGCCGATTGCTACAGCACGAAGGTTTCGAGCACATTCTAGACAAGAGTGAAAATGATGTTCCCGTCAGCCGTGCGTCCGGATCCATGAAACTGGATAAAGAATTGCCGCCACCTCCACCGGAAAAGAATGATGCTACCGGACAGACCTTCATTCAACGGGCCAAATCTGTCATACATCCAGTTCGCCCAAAACCTCGCCCCGTCAGTCAACTTATGCAGTCTACAACCTCACAAGAAGCGACTGTGACCTCGCATCCAACACCCCATGAGAACCCAGAAACCGCCCCAAGCATCCCTTTGAACCGATCTCGAACGGTTCAACATCGTCGAACGAGGTCAGACCAAGCCGACGGAGTCGCTGCAGCTGCAGTTGTTGGTCAACTGTATCGTGGTGCTGCAGGAAAGTCGCCGTCCTCTGGCCCAATGAGCCCAGGAATCAGTCCAACCCTTTCCCAAGCCCCATTGTTTTCCAGCTCTTTCTCTTCGAAGCGCAACTCCATGCAAGGTGCCTCCATGTCAAGCAGGGGCGGCGAGCGCGACAGTGTCTTAAGCGACCGCAGTGGTGAAGTGGGCTCCCAAGGAACTTCTTCCCCTCCCCGACATAATACTGGTATGAACAATTATACCGGGGCTGTGATGACACAGAGCAAACTGCGCCCTCTGCGTCTCGTTCAGGAGAACAAAGAACTGGATAGCGGTGATCAAGGCGGTAAAACCACCGATGAAGAAGAAGCAGCGCGAAAGAAGGCGAACCGAGGAAGCTGGATTCCCTGGTTCAATCGTCCCAATTCAAACTCGTTTGAATCACCAAACACCCCAACTAATTAGACTGCTGGATACCCCATTTCGAAGACGACCATTTCCTGATATAATGTTTACGTATCGGGAGATTTTATGCCATTTTCCTTACGATATTTTGTATTAATCTTTTTGGGATATGTGGTGGAACCATCTTCTCTGATTGAACGCCTAATATGCCCTTGGTGTTATTTTTATCTTAACGTGAAATGAAAACTACACTTGGACCTTACACGGATGATCTTCCCGTGTTTATGACAAACAGGTCCGTGGATGTTATGAAGCCAGAAACGAGATGCAGGCTTACCAACGCTCGTTTGTCACAAAGTGTCATACCCGGAAAATCCGACATGGTGTTTGGCATTAGCCCTTGCATTTGTTGCCCGGTGTGACGTTGGCAGCAAACAATGGTTCCCCTATACCTGCGAATATTTTGTATCTTGCACCCCTATTATACCCTACTACGCTTTTATATAAACTCCTGTGACCTTGATTGTTTTACGATTTTGCTTTTCTCATTATTTTTTTGTTTCAAGTTGCTGAACAACGGACTCTGCGCGTCAGAAACATATCTTGAATTTATACTCTCTTTTGAAAACAATATCTAACGAAATATTACTTCGGGCTGGAGACAGCTACTATCATTGGATTCACTGTCTATCTTTCAAGACTTCGGCGGTGCGCAACCAGAAACCAGTTTCGTCGCACTAGTTTCGTCACTGGAAGTAGTACCCCCGTTTTTGGCGTAGATGTAAGCTTCGTGGCACCATGCATTTTCACCCCTTTGAATCATTCACCAAAAAAGGCTGAACGTTTCAGGAGTATGACATGTCCGTTTTAGAACCACTCTAATCCTTTGCATACAGTGCGATTGTCACGCGCGTCGTCGTTTAGGTCCTTTAGCAAAACATCTTAGCCTCAACACTTGAACGGGGGATTTGAACCGCCAACGACTACCAATATGAATCACCAATACCCTTCATCGGGCCTTTGGCGCGGCCCAATACACCAGCCTTACTCGTGGAGGTTTGATCCTCCTAGAAGGCGTGAATATAGTACAGACACGGACACGTGGAGTGATCCTGACGGAAGCTATACGCTTGGAGCGGATGGCTATAATCAAAATGGGACTTTGCCAAAGTTCTTATACGGTGGCAGACGGGTCAGAAGGACTAGAGGGTATTCCGCAAGGGAAACATACGATACTTGGGGTCGTTACCTGGAACCGGATGGGCAGCCAGTTAGTGGGCTGAAGGAAGATCATGGAGGGTTCATTGGCACCTATGATTATGCGCCTGTAATCCCAGGGGATGTTCCTATGCAGGAAACTGATGTGAATACCAGCAACCTGGAAAGGGCGTATGACGAGCCAGAACCCGAACCCGAACCTAGGAACCCAGATTTAGCCAGCGATCCAGCGGAAAACAAGCAAACATTCAGCAACAACGACAAGAGCCTGCCGAGGATTTAGCAGACGCTATCAAAACCCTACGCCAGTGTCTGCAGAGCCTGAAGACGGAACGGGAAAAGATTCACCACGAGCGTGTGCAGCTTGAGAAAGCCCACCGGAATCTCAACGATATGATTCAGACTTGGGGCATCATCAAACCGGGAATGAGGACAAGTCAAGACAGTCCCCATTACAGACTCTCAGGGCCTTATTTATCTCAAGCCGGGCTGTTTGATTCACCCGAAAGATTCGCCAAACCAGGCCCGTCTCGTATTGACAGAGGAAAAAAAGCTCAACGGGCAGACCACGTTATCCCCGAAAAGGTTGCGTTTGACGAGTATAACCAGAGGTGGATGCGAGCGCAACTCGGCGGATTAAGGGACGCAGGCCCAATCATCATACCATGGCCGACTTTAACACTGGAAGTGCAAAATCTGTCAGATGTCCCGCCGGAGCTCGAACAGTGTTTCCGGCATCCAAGGTTCCACGCGCCTTCTCGTCCCCTCCTGCAACAGTGGAACGCATTCATATTCTTCGTGAAAGCGTGTGGCCTCAAGCCCTGCGAGCCGTTACACCACTGTTGTAGAGGTCAAGCCTCAAGCGACGATCGGTGTGAATTGGTGTTTGATATTCAATGGCAGGATCTCCAGGACATGGCCAAGATTCATGAATTAAAGGCAATTCTCAGAGAGGAGAAAAAGAGGTGGCATCCAGATGGACATAGAAAGAGATGCAGATGGCGGCCGCCAGGCATTATGCGGCTGGAGGAGTCGGAGGATGATTGTGCAAAGGCTGTTTTCAATGCTGTGGTTGCTGCTTCTAATGCTTGTAGGCGCGTGGTGAGGGTAGCTGGAATTAATCCTGGACGCGGCTTCAATGCTTAAGCTCGGCGTGTCAGTTATACGGCCTCATATTTATCCATACTCTCAATAGTCCATTGTTGATATTCTCCAATATTCTCACAGCGTACGGAGTAAAGCGAGAGCTGAACTAAGGAGATGGGATCTGATAAGATAAGGGGGAAATGATGGGACATCACGTGACAGCACATCGCAGCGTCTGTGCACCACGTTGCTCATTCGGCTGGCGTGATGGACCAGAGCGATATTCAACAGCGCGAAGATAGACCTCACTTTTCCGACGGATGTCCCAATTGAAACGGTCAAACTACTTCAAATATACCCAGTCAAAATGCCGGCCTCTTTATCCCTTTTCTCCGTGAACGCCATTCTCATAATGTCGACGGATGACTCGTCGCGCATCTTCGCCAAATACTACTCCCCACCGCACCCCCCGGCGGGTATCGCACCCAATTCGCTCGATTTTCCCGGTGCAAACCCATATCCTACACTGAAAGATCAAAAAACTTTCGAGAAGGGTCTGATGGAGAAGACAAACAAGCAAACTAGCGACATCGTGCTTTATGATAACCGGGTAGTTGTGTTCAAGATGGAAAGCGATGTGATGATCTACGTTATTGGCGGAGCTGAAGAGAATGAGGTCTTGCTGTATAATGTGGTTGTTTCCTTAAGAGATGCACTGGCCATACTGCTTGGGTGAGAATCGCAGCCCCTGAACGCGCATATAGCGTTACTGCGTTGGGATATTGAGGGAGCTAACCTGTGTTCTTGCCAGTGGATCGACCGATAAACGCACAATTATTGAAAACTACGACTTGGTCTCCCTTGCTATTGATGAGATTGTGGATGATGGAATCATCCTGGAAACGGACCCTGTTGTCGTTGCGTCCCGAGTCAGCAAGGCTCCAGCAGCCGATGCGCCCAATATGAAGAACATTGATCTCTCAGAACAAGGTTTACTGAACGCATGGGAGTTCGGGAAAAGGCGTCTTGCTGAGCAGCTGCGACAGGGATTATAATTGTCTTGCACTGGAGGTATTCGGGTTCACCTCTAATGGCGTCTTATTTCTTCTTATGGGCATGGCGTGAAGGGCTCTTTTTAAACGGAATATTCAAGAAGGTCAATTGCACTTATGGTATTGTGCCATTCTTCCTTTCTGGTGTATCAGTCATTTTCTTTTGTCGATATAGACTGCTTTGTGACCCTGAGGGATGCAAACATGGGATTAATAATACTCGAACTTCCACGTTTCAATGTCTTTTCTCATCGATTGAGATAATCGCATCTTGTCATTGTCAGATCTGTGTTATCGCGCGGACTTATTTTCTTTCTAGAAAAGTCTTAGACTTCTGGTGTGGAATTCTCGAAGCTGTTGGGAACCCCGCCTACGTCACTTGTTTACAGGCTGAAAAGAAGTTCACCCTCACTCAGCCGACATTAACACATCCATTCGACAGCATCTAGGACCACTTGCACACATATCAGACCACAATGAAGCAGAGATTCTCTTCTCTGGACGTCAAGGTACTATATTCTCGAAAAACTTATGAATCGGGTCACTTACTCGAGTGACGCAGGTAATATGCCGTGAACTCTCCACCACCCTCGTCGGTCTCAGAATATCGAACATCTACGACCTCTCCCCGGTGCGTTTTCGCCTCCAATTAATACTGTCCTAAATACGACTTACATGAGGACTAATGAGCCCTGTCTCTAGCGCATATTTCTCTTTAAGATCGCGAAACCAGATGTGCGCAAACAGCTCATCGTCGACTCCGGTTTCCGCTGCCACCTGACACAATACTCCCGCGCAACAGCCCCCGCACCGTCGCACTTTGTCGGCCGTCTTCGAGATTTCGTGAAGTCCCGTCGCATCACTGCCATTGCTCAAGTGGGCACAGATCGAATTATCGACATTGAGCTGAGCGATGGAGCTTATCATATATTTCTGGAGTTCTTTGCGTCCGGAAATATCATCCTGACGGACAATAAGTACAAGATTGTCGCATTGCTGAGGGTTGTGCCGGAAGGGGAAGAGCAGGATGAAGTCAGACTTGGTTTAAAATACAAACTCGACAACAAACAGAATTATGGCGGAGTGCCTCCTTTGTCCTCGGACAGGTTGAAGAGTGGTTTGGAAAAGGCCAGAGATCGAGATGCCGCACAGCCAGAACCCACGACCAAGAGGGGTAAAAGAAAGCAAGATGAAGCGTTGCGGAGGGGGTTGTCGCTTGGTTTCCCTGAATATCCGCCGTTGCTTCTCGAACATGCTCTTCATGTCACGGGTTTCGATTCTAGTCTACGACCAGACCAGGTCCTGGAAGCAAGCGACAAAATGGATGAGTTGATGCACGTCCTCCGAGAGGCCGAAGCAGTCTCGAAAGAGCTCTCTACGTCGGAGCATACACGCGGATTCATCATCTCAAAAGCCGTGGAAAAGCCGTCAGATGCAACCGCTCCTGGCGCAGAAGCTAAACCGGACAAATCTAGATATATTGACTACCATCCTTTTGAGCCCAAACAGTTTACAGACAGCAGCGACACCGATGTATTGCCGTTTGACAACTTCAACAAAGCTGTGGATGAGTACTACTCATCAGTTGAGACTCAAAAGCTAGAGTCCCGGCTCACGGAGCGAGAAGACAAGATGAAACGAAAGCTTGAAGCTACTAAAAGGGACCACGAAAAAAGAGTGGGTGCTTTGAAAGAGGCCCAACAGTTAAATACCAGAAAGGCAGAGGCGATTGAGGCAAATCTGTCAAAGGTGGAAGAGGCCATCAAGGCCGTTAACAGTTTGATTGCACAGGGTATGGACTGGGTCGAGATTGCTCGCCTCATTGAAATGGAGCAGAGCAGAAAGAACCCGATTGCCAAAATGATAAAGCTTCCGCTGAAGCTATACGAAAACACCGTCACTATATTATTGCCAGAAGCCGGTTTTGATGATGAAGAAGACGATTCGGAGGAATCCGATGAAGACGAGGATGAAAGCGATGACGAACGAGGAAAGGCACCACCACGCAAAGCTGCAATCCTCAGTATTGATATAGATCTGGGTCTAACGCCATGGGCCAATGCAAGCCAATATTATACCCAGAAAAAATCGGCGGCTGAGAAAGAGGACAAAACTATCAAAGCCTCCAGCGAGGCTCTTAAGAGCGCTGAAAAAAAAATCACAGCTGACCTAAAGCAGGGTCTGAAGCAGGAAAAACCAGTACCAAAACATGCGAGAATGCCATTCTGGTTCGAAAAGTTCATCTTCTTTGTATCTTCTGACGGTTATTTGGTTATTGGGTAAGCTTTCGCAGATATCCTAGCCTGACATTATCTCCGAAGTCTTGATTAACGTTTACCTCAGGGGGCGAGATGAGCTCCAGGATCAAATCATATACTACCGCCACCTTCGAAAGGGCGACGTGTACGTCCATGCAGATACGAAAGGCGCGATTCCACTGGTTATTAAAAATAAGCCTGAAGATCCTGAAGCCCCCATCCCCCCGGGCACACTCGCGCAAGCGGGCACATTCTCCGTAGCGACGTCCAACGCTTGGGATTCGAAAGCATTAATGGGTGCTTGGTGGGTTACTGCTGACCAAGTCTCCAAAACAACAACGACCGGGGAATTTCTGGAAACAGGCGGAGTGGTGATTCGCGGCGAGAAGAATCATTTAGCTCCTGGTCAACTTATTTTAGGCTTCGCTGTGCTGTTCCAGATCAGCCCGGGCAGCGTAGCGAACCATACGCGACACCGACTTGAAGAAGATCCTAGTGCAGTCAATACAATCAGTTTCAATGAAGCTGAGAAAAGTGGCCCAAAACCTCCCTCGGAAAGCGAGAAGTTGGAAGAGGTTGGGGATGGACAGGACGATGCTGGGCTACAACCGAAAAAGAAAAAAGGCAAAGTGTCTTTTGAGTCTCCCGCTGAAGAAAGTGACCAAAACGACATCGAAGAGACCACGCCCTTAGCAGAAGATGAACCAGAGAAAGAGAGCGTGTCGGATGACGAAGAGAACGAGGCCCATCCTATACAGCAAGAACAGTTTGGCTCACCCAAAGATACAAAGACAATTGATGACGAACGGGGAAGTGGTTCAATGAAAACACAAAACCTGGACGCAGGGAGAGCGAGTCTGGACACGAAGGAAGAAGACGAACCAGCATCATCCGCATCTCGAACGCCTACTCCATCGATTCAATCATCTTCCACGTCGAAAGCTCAAGCACAAGTCCGCGGCAAGCGTGCCAAAGCCAAAAAGCTCGCATCCAAATACAGAGACCAGGACGAAGAAGATAGAGAACTGGCTCTCCGTTTACTCGGCTCCGCGCCAAAGGACACTGCTCCGAAAAAGACAAAAGAGGATCGAGAAGCAGAAATTCAAGCGCAGAAAGAGCGCCGTCGAGCACAGCATGATAAGGCTGCCCAGGCCGAGCGAAGAAAGCAAGAAAATTTTCAGAGACTGCTTCAGCGCCAAAAGGAAGGATTAGGCCAAGAGAGTGTGGAGGAAGCGCCTGATGACCTATCGAGTCTGCCGACTCTTGTCGGAACGCCCGTTGCCGGGGATGAGATTATTGGCGCCATACCCGTGTGTGCACCATGGTCGGCGCTCGGGCAATACAAGTATCGTGCAAAGCTGCAGCCTGGCACACTTGGTAAAGGAAAAGCAGTAAGAGAGGTCCTGGGCAAATGGATCATCGATGCTTCTACTGTCGCCAAGGGAAAGAAATCGCCCCGGCCCGCTGCGGATGACGCAGAAGGCCAGGAGAAACAAGGCTCTGAAGAGCCAAAATCGAAAGAGAATGAGCAGTTGAGCCTGACGGCGACGGAGTTGGGGCTTTTGAAGGGTTGGAGAGAAAATGAGATTATGAACAGCTTGCCTATTGGCAAGGTTAAGCTTGTTTCTGTTGCCAGTGCTGGTGGCACTGTTACAAGCGCTGGCGATGGAAAAGGTAGTAGTAAAGGGAAAAAGCCTGGTGGAGGCGGAAGGGGAGGAAAAGCTGGGGGGAAAGGAGGGAAGAAGAAGTGATTTGGGTACTCTCAAAAGTATATCTTGGTCAGCTCCAGTCTTGTATATAGCCGAATGCCCGCTAGTGGACCAATGGATTAAGAAAGGTCGAGATGAGAAAGGACTTTTATAGTAGATTCAAAACTGTCTTTTTATCTATCTCAACGTCCAAGAATCGTAAACTCGTATATGTTCAAACTCCAGACTTAATGCAAAAGCTTCGTTCT
Source organism: Aphanoascus verrucosus (assembly GCA_014839905.1). Lineage (NCBI taxonomy): Eukaryota > Fungi > Ascomycota > Eurotiomycetes > Onygenales > Onygenaceae > Aphanoascus > Aphanoascus verrucosus. Next base: position 129,865 of record JACRYM010000014.1, on the reverse strand, counting down.
ATCGCTGTCAAAAGCTGGATATCAATTGTGGTGTATTATAGTAATGGACCAGAATGGCGTCGTATCAACTTTTGACCTCTTCTTCGGCAGCTTTTCGCAATCGATTCATGATAGCTGCCGCCAGGTCTCCCTCTGCGTCTGGGATTCCTTCAACATATATGGTAGAGACATCGTTTTCGTCCAAACTGCGAAGAGCGGAGAAGAGTCCTCTTGCAATGGAATGCGTGTCAGATCCAAGACAGATGTCTAGCATATCAAGGGTAGACGACGGGAGGTTAGTATCTGAGGTAGGACAGACGATTGATAAATGGCCGATAGGAACGGGGGTGATATTATCGTGTGTTTTTGAAGAGGAAGATTCATCACTCCGGGCGTCAGCACCGTTTGTGAAGGTAGTGAAATTTTGTTGAACTGGCAATGTCAGGCCTTGCTGCCATGTCTTGGTTCGAATGACGCCTATTTTTCGAGGAGTCGATAACCTTTTTTGCTCTTGAGATATTCGTGCCGCAACCAAAGACATATCCTGTCCTGTTTCAAACAAGACGACCTTGGCCTTGGGTGAATAGTGCCTGTACTTCATTCCTGGTGCTCTAGGTGCCGTTTTGCCTTGCAAAGCACCGTCTTTATATCCAACGCGTACATCTTCCCAGCCGGGACATGCCCGTATCTCTTCAATACCGATCCCTCCTGGGCGCAAAATAGCAGGCGGCTGGCTCAAGCCATCAACAACCGTGCTTTCTACTCCAACACCACAAAACCCACCATCCAAAATTATATCAATCCGCCCGTGTAGGTCTGTGAAAACATGCTGGGCTGTCGTTGGAGATGGTTTGGTAGAGGCATTCGCAGAGGGAGCAGCCAGGGGTCTATCAGCGAGTCGAATGAGAAGGCGAGCAAGGGGAGAGGATGGCATGCGGACACCAAACGTGGGGAGGCCGGAAGTAACCTCTGGAGCAAGGGGTGAATGTTTGGGATTGGGGATTAAAATCGTCAAAGGGCCAGGCCAAAAACGTTCCATCAGCGGTTCGTATATAGATGGGATGAGAGAAGGAGCCTGGGAGGCATTTCGTTCTGATAATGAGGTATCCGGAGGTAGTAAAAGCCGTTCTAGTTGCTCTCTGGAACTGACATGGACAATTAAGGGGTTGTCCGACGGCCGTTTTTTCGCCTTGTATATACCTTGAACGGCTGCACTTCTGGTTGCATCTGCCCCTAGGCCATATACCGTCTCTGTTGGAAATGCGACGGGTACATCACTGGTGCGCAAAGCTTCTGCTGCCTCGAGAAGTGCCTTGGCTTCCGCGCTGCTTTGTTCTTTTTCTGCTTCCCACCGTTTCTGTATGTCTTCTCCAGTCTGGGTCGGCGCATTAAGCCTCTGGACTGGCAGTATCCTTGTCTCTTTGGTGCTTGACCCGTCAATTCTCAATCGCTGAGGCGCGACTTGACTAGCCATTCTCGCGATCCGCCAACCGCACGGGTAGACGTTGCTGGGAAGAGAAGAGGGAGTGATGATTCTGGGAAAGGCCGCGGGCGATAGTAAGCGCCAAAAGCACATTAATTTGAAGCCGTGCGGTGGGCTGCTCAGCTACTTTTAACAAACATGAGGGTACTCCATTCTGTATCCCACCAGACGAGCTCCGCGACGATGACTCGAGTCACCACACTTCCCATCTTTTTCTTATCGGCTGCTTATATAAGATCCTTATCGGAACTTTAATTGCACAGTCAGTGCATACACTGAACTGGCGCTGTGATTGGCCGAGATTCTTGATTTAGACGGCCCGATCTATTCCGTGCCTGCCCAATGCGCCTCGCTAAACTGCAAACAGAGCAAACACCGATCGGGGGGCTTATCAGCCGCAAGGCTTTGAGGGGTTTCGAGCGGAGCCGCACAACTCATCGCTGTCAATACGAGGCGAATCTTGAACGACGCGAGGAGCCTGGACGGCGCCTCACAGTTGCAAAGCTCCCTTGTCGTGCTGTACTCTTCACTGCAGCACAGTAGCAGCTCAATGGCTGCCTAGCAGCCTTTCCTTCTTGCCCAACTGCCACACCCCTCCCGAGAGTATATATAGCGCTGAATCCCCCGAGATCCGCTTGATCTGAGCTACCTGGCAAAAACACTGTCTGATCATTAGACCTTTCCCTCAGCTTGGAATCATCAATAAGTCCAGGATCCTGCGTCGAATATTGGATTGATCAATATCGCCCACTCTCTTTCCATCATGGAATCAGGCGTGCACACCATTGAGATTAATATTGGGGACACCGTCACAAAGTCGGTGAATCTGAGCCCAAATTCTGCAACTGTCACCCGCGAAATCACGGACGTAAAGATTAAAGTAGGAGCTCTTTTTGGGTTAAAGATTCCATCGCTTGGAGACAGACGGCGCCTTATGTAGTCTTACGATAAGCCTGAGCTGACCTCCTTTCTAGCCCGGTCCGAATGAGATTACAATTCATGATCTCGACTTGTCAATCTTTACCGACTCCATCCAGATCACCGGGAATGGGCCAGCTACTATCACTGATACCCAAGCTTCGGTTGTGATGCGCAGAGAGAAGTTTGATGAATTTACTTCTGACGAAGACGAAGAATCACTCGACGAGGAAGATTCTGATAACGACTTTGGAGTGGACAAGACTGAGCTGGACGAAGCAGAGAAAACACGAATCCGCGTGACGAACTCCTTGAACACTGTCAGAAGCGAGCTTCATACGCTAGAGAAGTCAAAGGATTTTCTTGAAGAGTTCAAAGTCACCTCTGAAAAATGCGAAATCTCCAAGCTGGAGCAATATCTCAGCCTGTACCAGCAGGAGTATCAAAAATACACCGTACAAGCCCAGCAAGTTTCAGCAACCATCAAAGACCTGGAGAAAGAACTCAAAGCAGCCGAAAAAGCCAAAGACAAATTGCAGCGAAAGTTCGACCGTGCAAGAAATGTCGCTGCAAAGCCGGAACGAAAGGAGCGGGAGCAAAGACGCAAGGCCCGTATCCGGGATCAGTTGCAGAAAAGGAGAGATAAAGCGGAAATGGCGCGGTTCTGGACAGACCAAGTCACCAAATTGGTGGTGCGCCTTGATGGGTTTGAAGAAGGCTCTGCAAATTCGAGTCGCCGGGATTCAGTCGCATCAGCTAAAAGACGAGAATCCGGCCTCAAGCCATGTCCTGGTTCGGTCACTTTGTCATTGACATATGTCATTAGTTGCGCGAGCTGGACCCCTCGTTATGAGTTAAACCTCAACACACCCACGTCATCCGGAAAAGTGATATATCGTGCCGAATATCGAAATGGTTCCTCCGAGATGTGGAAGGATGCCAAAGTCATTCTTTCAACGTCCCAAACGACCTTCTCTGGCGTGAATGAGGCCATTCCGCTGCTGAGTCCATGGACTGTGAAATTGCTCAAATACGATTCACAGATTCCGCCGTCGAAGAGCAAAGATTACTGGCTTGATGGACTGGAAAATCAGGTGGAAGTTAGAGCTCGACAAAGGAATACTGGGTATTCGGTAAGTTGGTGTTTTTATATTTCTCTCACCCAAGTTACTACAACTAGCCACGACCCTCTAAACTAGCTCCTCATCAGCATGGAAGTATGAGTTGCTAGATGCTAACCTGGACTGTTTTTTAGAAAGTACCGCCACCCCCACCACCACCGATGCCGCGACCATTGTTTGGAACGAGGTCACCAGAGCGTCCGGGGATGTATCAACCATTGCCGGGAACTTCGCATGCGCTTTTCGGTGCAGGAGCCCGGAATGAGTTTGCCACAGAATCTGAGGAGGTCACGAGGTACGCCAGGTTTGATGCTCCAAGAGGAGAAAGGAGTTATGGCACTGTTTTCGCAGACGAAGAAGACGATGCAGCAACTGTTGCATACTCTATCGCGTCCAATGCCCTCGGATTTCAAGAATCATCGCAGCAGGACTTTGGCCTCACAACCACATACGATATTCCAGGTGTGCGCACAATACGCCCGTCGCCTGCTTCGCGACGTCTTGTTATCACGGAGCTGGGATTGCCTTCGGTCAATTTCTCTCATATCGTGATACCAAAACTCCGCCCGGCTGCGTTCCTCAAGGCCAAGATCACCAATACTTCGTCAACGACATTTTTGCGTGGCGGAGCTGGCCTGACGCTCGATGGGACCTTCTTAGGGACGACCAGAATTCCCGACTGCGCGCCAGATAGAACGGCTAGCCTTTCACTCGGGGTAGACCCAGCTATTCAGATTAAGTATGCTCAGCCAATGGTGCGACGAGCAACCACGGGCTTCTTCAACAAAGAGGACAGCGCTTTATTCACGCGGACATGCCGGATCACCAATACAAAATCCGTCTCTGTTTCACTTTTGGTTCTTGATCAAGTTCCCATCAGCGAAGATGAGAGGCTTAGGATCTGCATTGTCGAGCCTAAAGGCCTAGCCAAGGAAGGAGATAAAGCAAAAGTTGGGAAGGAAATCGCTACTTCCAAAGCCCCCTGGGGAGAAGGGACGGTAAGCATGGGAAAGGCGGGAGAGATCAAGTGGGAACTCAAACTGGAGAAGGGTGCCGAAGTCAAGTTGACCTTGGAGTATGAGGCTAAAATTCCTAACGGACAGAAGATAGCTGGGCTGGATTAAATGCGGTCGTGAGTCGCCTGCTTCTCACTCAAAGCCCATTTCTTTCGTTTTTCTTCTGTTTGCGCTGGTTTCGTCGTCGATTAACTCCTGGGTTTGAAAGGGATCGGGAGAATGAATCATGATATTAGTTGGATTGTTTCTTTCTGTAGGCAAATAGCGAAACGGGCATTCCCATACAGCTGTCAAACCCAGCCACTATACCGATGGTTTCAATAAAATAGCAGTTCATCGTCAACCAACTCAGAAGAAGACCCAATCGATTCAAATATCTTCCAGCTTATAGACCTCATAACCAGGCTCTTCATAAGGATGCGCTTTCAACAACTCGTCTACCGCCTTCAACATAGTCTCACTCCCTAGACAAAGAATTTCCACTCTCATTTCCTCAACCTTTTCAACTTCTCCCACTTGACCGATGTTCGGATTTGCACCGTCTCCGGGCAGGAATTGGCCTGTGCCTAGCGACTGAAAACATGCTTTGCTGTATTTTCCTTGGGGATAGCTGCCCGCACCCGTAGCAAATACGGCCTCTTTGCAAATCTCGACATGTGACAGAGGGACGAAGAAGACCAGCTTGTATTTTGGAGAGAGAGACGTGGGTTGGGAAGACATTCTCCGGGCTAAGGGTGTATCGTGACATGGGAGGACTAGAAACACGCGGGGGCGGACTGCAGTATTGACGCGAGGGCGAAATACGACCTGTTTGATAGCTCCGTGATAGAAGATACTCCGAATTAGCATCTCAGTTGTCTGTCTTGTCCCCTTGAAACCAAACACAGACGTGCTGGACGTCGAACATGAAGCTGTCGTTGGATCCGGAAACATCATGGTGATGACATAAGTTCGAATTCGCCAGGCTTTCATTGGTTGAGCGCTTTCGTGCCTCCAACCTTCATTATCGGCTTCAGTTATCAGTATCTTGACGACAGAACACTCCCCGATTCCCGTCCATTGCTGTTCCAATTGCTCGCAAGGAAGCACGGAGCCCAATTCAAAAGGCAATCCGCCCTTGCTCCCATCCACATTCCTTCGAAATGGCGTCAAAACTCATACCATTCACGCTCCGGCAATGCCGTCAATCTTTTCGACACATCCCGATTCAACAACGCCGTCGATTCACTGCCGCCGCGCCCGTTCTTAGCGAGATTGTCGGTGTTGTGAGTTTCCCTCCGCCATGGGTCCTTTTTGTCATCCAGGTAGATTGTAGAGGCTAATGTTTTGTCCAATCCAGCATCGAAACACTCCCGAAAACAACCCCAACATCCCCTTTAAATTCACCGAACAAAACCTCAAAGTGATCGATGAGATCATTAAACGATATCCTCCACAATACAAAAAGGCGGCTGTTATGCCCCTTTTGGACCTGGGTCAGCGACAGCTAGGCTGGACAAGCATCAGCGTTATGAACGAGGTCGCGCGCATCCTAGAGATGCCCCCAATGAGAGTCTACGAGGTCGCAACCTTTTACACAATGTACAACCGAGAGCCTGTAGGGAAATATCACGTCCAGATCTGCACCACCGTAAGGCACCCCGTCTACAACCGTTTTGCTTCTGAGCGTGCATGAGATGAGATGAAGACTAATCTGGCAACCAGACTCCCTGCCAACTCGGCGGCTGCGGAAGCGACAAGATCGTCGAAGCCATGACGAAACACCTTGGTATCTCCGCCCACGGCGAAACAACACCAGACAAGCTCTTCACTCTCCTGGAAGTCGAATGTCTTGGCGCATGCGTGAATGCACCCATGGTTCAGATCAACGACGACTACTACGAGGATCTGACCCCGAAAACTGCAGTTCAGTTGCTTGATGCCCTGAAGGAAACGGGGACAACTGGAACAGCTCAGAATGTGACTCCCGGTCCTTTGAGCGGAAGACATTCGTGCGAGAACAGTGCTGGATTGACCAGCTTGACGAGCCCGTTGTGGAGCACGGAGACGTTGAGAAAGGATGGAGAGTTGTAAGTTTACTTATTTTATGATCAAGACATAGGGAATATATTCGGCTAGAAATATCCTGTGCTGTTTGTCATTATATCCTGCTGTTGTATAGTAGTCTTTCTACGCCGCGTTACTTCACGAGCCTGTGGAATAAGGCATAGTATGGTCACCCACACTTCTGTTCCTGTTGTCATTTCCATCGCAGAACCGGAAGCCTTGAAGTACATTCACCTCTTCTTCTGAACGACCGGTAAGCTTTCCGTCTCCTTCAGTTTCGCCAGATATGCTTCTCGATCCGTAAGCTTGGCCCGTTCTTCCTTTACCATCCGGTCAACTGTTTTCGTCGCCTCACCAAGCTTATCGAGCTCCTTCGCTTCTGATTTTTGACTATAAGGATTCTTGGGTGAATCCGAATACGGTATCTCCGCCGTTCGTCCAGCTTGTTGCTGCTGCTGTTGTTTTGCACCCTTTCCGGACTTTGCCTTTGGGGGAGGCAGGGCCGTGAGGGTTCCGCCGGTAAGGAGATTGTAGAACTGCTCCACAGGTTCGTTGAAGACCACCTCTTCGTAATTCTGGCTGATGATGGCTTCTCGTCTCGCCTTGATCCCTTCAGCATCGGGACCGTAGGGGTGCAATTTCAGACTGTGCCACAAGGTCTGCGGTTTCTCCGTCGACTCGGGGATGAAGTAGAGCTTGATCTGGATTTCGAATTCACCCCATCCTGTCTCTGTGACTTCAAACGGCGGTGCTTCGATGGTGCGAATAGATTGCGCGTATGTTTCGTGAAGCTTGAATTGGACTTTTTTCAACCAGTATGATATGTCCTCATCGTTGACTCCCTTAACGAAGACGCGCCACCGGTGGGTGTGGTCCTCTGGAATGCCGGCTGGTCTCTTGTTCGGATCGAACGGCTGTGCTTCGCTTCCAAAGACTATATCGTGTCAGTCAATCGCTCTTTTACCATAGAGCGTATATCCATCGCTGCCAAGGAACGAACCGAACGGGCGAAACACCGAGACACCCTACAGTAGACATGACAGGTGGTTAGCATGAAATAACCATCGAGACAGCAACCACAAACCCGAACTCGTTTTGTACCCGTCGGCGCTGGCATATTTTCTAGATAGAACGACGCGCTACTCTGAAAAGTTGGAGTTGAAGATGGACACTATGACCGTGACGCGTCGTCCACAATTGTTTGCCATGTCTTTCAATGTCCATTTTCTAAAGTCCGTTCGACCCTGAAAACAGAGACTTCACCAATGACATCTGAGAAGTCGATAAAGGGTGTTTTCCCATCGGATAACAGACAAATTGGATTGCTCAAAACCCATACAGCTTCAGTCTCTGAGTTTCTTAGCTCTCATGTGCACTCGTATCATTCCGCTCTACTCCGTACGAGATCCAAAGAAGTTGACACATTAAATCGAATCAAGGCAATGCTATTTCACCTATAACAGCTCCATAATAGTACATCTCCCAAAGCATTATCATAGTACTGCTGGGTCGTCTCAAAATAAACACAGAAACACAAAGCTCCAGAAAGGGGGCATTGGACAAAATGGCAGAAATCATAAGATACTAAAACTTTTTGATCGAAGATGAGAAATCAATATCCTCACTCATCCTCATCAATACCGTCGTCAAAAGGTGCCGCATTGCTACCCTCCAACGGATAACCTCTCCAATCCGACGCATCAGACTCCTGGACCTCATTTTTGGGTACGGATATAAAGTTGCCACCCCTTTTCACAACGCATTCGCGTCTGCGACGCTCAAAGGTGTTCACCTCAATCGTCTTGAGGGCCAAAAAGTGGTAGATGTGCACATGCTTGAGCTGACCGTATCGGCGAGAGCGGCCAATAGCCTGAGACATGCCTGATTCGTAATCGTACTGAGATCGAGCGACCAAAGGATGGAAGAAGATGATGTGGTTCGCATTTTGGAGGTTACTAAAAACGTAACGCAGATGTCAGTCAGTTATCTTTGCTTGTGAGGTCAAAGAGAGGGGTTCCACAACTTACAGGCCTGATGCTGTGACATCTCCCAGTGCCAAAACGAGGACCTTGCTTTTGACTTCCTCAGTTCCGTTCTGGAAATCAGCCAAAGCTCTTCCAACAGTTCGATCGTTGGATGTGACGGTCATATACTTGATGCCAGCAGTTTCCAATGCTGCAGACACTGCGGTGATCAACTCTGTGAACTGAATGAAAAGCAACACTTGGTCGTCTTCGGGGATTCTGCTCTTGTCCTGAAGGAGCTTGATAAGTTCACTGATTTTGCTTCCTCCACAATTGGCCCAAGAATCGTCCATGCTCCTTGATGCGTCCTCTGCGAAATCACCTCCCTCAATAACTCGGTATCCTTCGAGCGTCGCTGTGCAACCATCACAGCCGCACTCGCCCTTGATTCGGCGGAGTTCGAGGCAGGTACCGCAAACTGTATGCCCGCACTCGCCTAGAAGATATACCAGGTTCCGGTCATGTAGTACGTCGAAGCACCAATGACAGTGATAATCGGCGTTTTGAGCTGACGTTTGGAAATATCGGATTGCCTGGAAAATCCTGGATGCTCTGGCTCGAGTACGCGTTTCGGAGATCAGTCGACGGATGCCATCATTGCACATATTCAAATCCTGAACAAGAAGTTTATCCGTTGACGGAAATTCTGGACGAGTTTCTCTAGGGTTCTTCTTTTTCTATTCGAATGTCAGTTAGCCATCACAGATAAGCTTTCCATCTTCGCACTCACCATTTGCGCAGTGGCATAGAACATCTCCCCATCCGCTTTGCTGGCATGTGCCTTTGCGTAATTAAGACACTTGCGAAGCATTCTCCTCACTAAGTTATCTCCTAGTTCGCCCGCTCCGGTGTTAGTTTCAATCAGCTTCAAAGTCTTATCAAAGTGAGTTTTGATATCGCGGTCGAGTCTCGATCGTAGCCATAGCGCTTGCCGGAATTTGGTCTGTAGGTCAGCTCCTAAGTCCTTCAACTCCTTGTAACGAATATCAAGGATAGTATTGCCTGCGCCAAGTTTCCTTTTCTGGCCTGCGCCTTCTTGTTCTTCGTCGCCAGATGAAATAACGTTATCGTCATCGAGAATGTCGTCAGTGGAAAACAAGGAGCATCGTTTCACCAGGGCTTCTTCAGGGCTATCGCAGCCGCTGATGATATCGTTCAGTCGAGAAACCTCAGCCGCATCATACAATCCTCTTCCTTGTCTGCGCATCCTCAAATTCTGCGACATCACTTGAACAAACAGCTCGATATAGAGTGCGCGCTCCGCCGGAGCGAGGACCACTTCGCAAACATGTTCTGTGAAAGGGATTTCACCAATCTCTGGGACATTCTGCAGCAAGTCAGTCTCAATTCATTAAGCTCACAAGATAAAGCCCTACCTTTCTCATGAACCGATCAAGAAGGTTCTGAGCCATTTCGTGTCGTCTTTTATGCCACGCAGCACTTCGCCGGGTGATGAAGGGTTGGAACTGTTCGACCTCTGTTGAAAGTCAGTTTAAATGCTCAAGAAGGAGATGATGTTGATGGAGAAGTAGTACCTGTTCTGTCGCGTTGAATTGATTTTAATCTTTCGTTGTCAGTTCGCTTCACGTCGTCTTCATCAATTCCCAAGTTAATTCCAAGGAAAGGAGAAAACGATTTCACGTCGGCAAAGTCATTCAACGGGGGCGTGCCAGAAAGGATCCACTTGCTTCGTGCAGGGACTGCAAGCACAGCAGTGTAACTTCTTTCTTTTGAATATGTGAATTCGTCAATGATAACGCGGGTGAACTCAAACATGTGAATCAAAGGATTGCGCAGGCGTTTCCAGTCATGTTTCGCGTCTTGGAAGTGATAAATTGCTTCTGCCTGTTTGGTATCAGCATCAACGGTAACTACCTTTTTGGCTTTTGGTTTCTTTGCCTGACGCGCCGCGCGAGATTTCGGTTTGACAATTGGATCAGACTCATAATCATCGGAGTAATCATCATCATCTGAGTCCGGTCTTTTTCGTTTGCCAGTTTTGGAACCGCCTGCGCTACCATTCGGTTTCGAACTTTGGCTATTTTCAGACTTGCGATCGTCGACATCCGGGTCTTCGTCGCTCACTTTGGCAGAGGACTTACCCCCCTTCGCCAAATGATCTTGGAGTTTTTGACCCTTTAATCTTTTGGAAGGGTTGTATTTCGATAGACTGGCCTCCTCCCTTAGCCGTTCATTCTTTGTTCGAATGCTCGTAGGCACGTCAATTTGGGCTCCATCGGCACGCAAGAGCGTTACATGCCTTTTGATACCATTCATGGCATCGCGGAACCACTCATCAAAAATACGGCCATCACCTTGGGGAACCTCTGGCGCAGCAGCAAACAACCGCATCAGTTCGTAATAGTTGTTCCCTCGGAATATCGATGCGGATGCCAGCACAATATCAACCTTCTCCACTTCACTAATCGTCAATGTCCGAAGCGCAACAAGCGACTTGATTTGCAACACGCGATATTTCGAGACCAAGAACTTGCGTATTTCTCGCAGCCATTGATCGAATAAGTGGTGCGGCACCACAATCAAGGTCGCCATTACCGGAACTGCTCCATCCGCAACCAGGGGAACCGATTTCGAATCGTTCTCGAACTGAGTGTCCATTAACCCAAGTGAGATCGCAGTTTTGCCGTAACCGACATCGTCGCCAAGTATCCCGCCTCTGACAACTCTTTTAGATGACGCTTTGCCTTCAGCACGCCAGTTGATGACTGGCAGCAACGCTTCAACGACCTCTTCTTCCTCGAACGGTGGAACTGTGGCGGATTCTTGCTCTTGCATCCACTTCAAGGACCGCAGCTGTTCTGGACGCAGAGGGTAGTTTTTGAAACCTGGAGGTTGCGAGCTTTCGGCACCGTTTTTGTTATTCGATTCAATGAGTTTCGGAAGTCGTTGTCGCACGAACCCAGTAGCGTCAATGCATAAGCGCCATTGTAGCGACGGTGCTCGGGACAGGCGAGGCAAGTTACCCAGAGCTTGGTGAAGCAGAGTGATCATATTGAGGCAGATCCGGAAATGAAGATTCGACTCCTCGTCTCGTGAAACAAATCCCAGGAAAGGGGCAGGCCTGTTTTTCACACTTCTTTCATAAGCAGCCGCATCCTCAGGATGCTCATATGCACAGACACGGTCCTTTTCGTTTCGAGCCCACGTCAGACGTGGCTTTGGAGGAGCGCAGAGGTCGCATTCAAGTCCGGATGCCATCTTGCGAGGATTGACGGTAATCCACTCAGAGAACTGCGTGACTGAAATGGCCTTTTGTAGGAGCCATGCAAACTTTTGGAGAAGTAGAGGAGACTCCATCAACTCCGAACGTTCCCATACTCCAGGTTCTCGCGCTAGTTCATCGGAAGTGGCAGGAACGGTGCAGTTGAAGATAGGAGCGTAAGCATCTTTACACTCGAAGCGACAGAACTTGGAAAGGGCACTGCGATCCAGGATGTGGTAAGTGGCCGCCGCTGAAGGAAGAAAGACGCCCAAGGAGACTTTTGGACACCGAATCCATTCCCGATACCAGCATTTGACGGTTTGAGGCTCTTTTCCTAGCTCAAATGCGTTCCAGTTCGGTTGTAGCTGAGCAACGACTTCGCGGGTCTGACCAATGTCCAATCGGTCGTGCTCTGTTGAAAATACCCACGAGTCGAATGGGTCAGGTCCAAACTCTGTAGGGTCGATGAACAGGTATAATTGCTCCCCAGAGGTTGATGTCTCTTTCTTATGGAGACTGCCAAGGGGTCCGCCGCAGTCTTGCAAGAGCTCATACCTTCCACGCACATCAAAGTCCAGTTTGGAGATATCCTTGTCGCTGCCTTGGATATTAAGGTGGCTCCAAACCTTTTTGCCACGGAACTCTTCATCTGTCAAGCCGACCCTGGCACCGAGAGAGTCGACGCGGCTGCCACTGCCTGAAACGACAAGATTGAACTCGGAACTAATCGGGCCTCCAATCTGCCAAGTTCCACTGAACAGCGAGCCAGATGGGATCATTCGTGCAACAGGATGCGTGAGCATCTGGCGTAGAGGAGAGTTGCTTGGTTCATGTTTACCCGGAAGCACATAAAGGTGCCATGCCATCGAATTCGACGAGCAGATCAACTTGAGAACCGAATGGGCTCCCTCGTACGACACGGTCCATGCACGTTGTCGGCTCACATCGTTGAACCGTAGTTCCTCGTCAAGGGCACCCTTAATAGCATCCATAAAGGCTTTCCATGCAGCAGTAACTTGCTCTAATTTCCAAGACCCTCGAAACTGCTCAAAGTCCTTGTGGTTAAGCCCATTCAACCGCAGCCGCATTGGAAGTGTCGTTTTGAGATGAGCCTCAAAATCGATAGGAGCAATTCGTGCAGCTAACGTATCTGCAGGAATCGGTTCGTAGACATGGGACGGATTGCGGCCACATTTGGCGCATGCGCTATGGTTGCATTTGGAGCATTTCAGAACATTTCTTCTTCTCGTTCCGCTTTGGCCCTCACAAAGGCAGAGTCTGCAGCTGCGCTGTGCCTTGAGAAGAAGGTCCTTTGCTGGAACAGAGTCGAGAGTAGAAAGCTCGACAGGAATATCTTGCATGGGATAGGGTTTCGTCACGGACGGTGGAAGGGAGACAATCTCATGCGATTCTGATGCGTCTGTTGCAGGTGGGCCAGGCAGTAACGCCTTGTGTCCCAAGATGAGTGCGGTTAAAATCGCTGCACCGACCACAGGGGAACTCATCGCATTCCCTGCGAGGTCGTGGAGGTCCCGCTGACTCTCATTGTTCAACAACAGTCTGTTGATGGGTATACCCTGAAGAGCTAGCGCTTCAATTCCTAGAAGCGGTCCGCCACGAGTACTGATAAAGTGCTGACCACGAGGGGTCAAGCACCCAGCAATACCAGACGCTCGCTGGTCTAGTTCTCGGTCCAAACCTTGTGAAAGGTCGATCACGCGGCTATGTAGAAGTTAGTAAGCAGATTAACCATGCCGAACGAACACGATATGCTTACCACTTGGACATGAAATCCGATTTTCGGATGATGGCCCGGAGAAAGTTAACGTCGAGGGTATCCCAAACTCGTTCAGTTTGGGCCCTTGCCCATCCGTGCCAGTAGAAATCGGGCACTTGACAAGTCCCATTATCCTGCCACCGTGTGAGTGGCCGCTTGTCCCCAAGTCCATTTTCCATCCGGTACCCGAGATGGCGGGCCTTGTATCGGGTCCAGTCGACCGCTTGCCGTTCTTTGGCGGCCTGGACCGATATGTCGTTGATTGCAATGCGCAGGCGGGGATCGTCATGTTTAAGTAGGAAGTGTGTGATGGGAGAGCTTGCTGGGCGTTCAAAACCCTTCATCGTACGTGCAAACAATGAGGTTTTCCCACTCTTTCCCACGGCCGGTTCTGTCTTGAGTTTCTTTTGATCAATGCAAAGGAGATAGCCTCGCTCTCGAGTTTGTGGAAGATAGAAATTCTTTGTGTCAATGGAAGCATGATAGGCATTGTAGCCTATCTTTTTGTAGATTTCCGTGATCTTTCCCCAAGGGGCACCAAAGACGTTTTCCAGAATAATGAGTGGAGGCCTGCACCGTTTCACGTATTGAAGAATGGGAAAGAAGGTATGGCCGGACTCGCCCATCTGGTCAAGGGATTTTTTATGAGCATTTAGCTGGGAGAAATCAACGCATGAAAACCCAGCGACAAGCAGGTCGGGGTCGGTTGGAACTTTGCGCACTGAACCAAAAGCGGTCGTCCTGAGATACAGTAAGTATGTGTTCTAATGGGCTTGGAAGATAAAAAAGCATACGCTTCATCATTCACCAATTCACTAACATCCCTGAAAAGAATGTCTGGATTAAAGTTTCTTTGAATATACGATTGCTTGAACGGTTCGATTTCTGCGCTGAACAGATGGTGCATTCGAAATGACTTCCCAAAGAGGCGTTTAAAACCTATAAGCCAATCAGTATGCTGGTTGTGAATAGATGGGGGTTATCCTACTCTCTGCAATCATATCTAAGGCAAGGAGGGGAGCTTCTGTTCCAGAACACATTGTTGCGACGCGCAATTTCCGGTCTCCAATACGCTTGATGAATTGTTCAAAACCATTGCGTTCGGCCTTGGATACAAGATCATCAAAAATATCCTCGATCTTACTGATTGGGGGTAGCGACTGATCAAGACCGCGCTTGGGTCGAGGAGAAGGAATGACTGCATAAACACCTCGAAGGACTTCAGGAGGCATGGTCTGAATGTGACGGTTCACATTACTAGGGACCTCTTCGGGCTTTGGTTCTGCTTTTGCTTTTGTTTGGACAACTTTCTTTGGGCTGGTGCGAATTGGAAGCTCAATCTCGTCTATTTCCGAATTCTCGATGCTTTCAGCGTCGTCTTCAACATCATCCTCGGCCTCGCTTTCGGCGTCATCTTCTGTTTCGCTTTCGACATCGTCTTTCGTATCGCTCTCGCAATACTCTTCGTCGTCGTAGTCTGGTTCGTAGTCAGATAAACCGAACTCAATGTCAGAGTTACTGCCCCGCTCAGGGCGTTGACGAAGGCGCGGCATCTTAACAATATGGACTTTGATAAGAGACACTTGAGAGCAAATAGATGCAAAGGGCTTTTGACCAAACTAGTAAGCAGTAGGCAGACTTAGGCCAGTGATAAGAGCTGTAAGGCAGGCCAATGCTCAAAATAACGCAACAGAAGAAAATGAGTGCAGGTTTTTGCAGGTGAAAATTGGACGAAATGTTCACTGGAGCGTGGAGTAAGGGCTTGATATATATAAAAACGGGCTAGTCTCCAATCGCATCATTTGAGCCCTTGTCCCCTTTTGGCGGATCCGCGCGGAACAGGCTGGAAATCTCCTTCACCAATTATAGCCAAACCGGATGAAGCACAACCCTCAGAGCGGCAGAGCAAACACCAGGGTGCAATTAAAAGGATATATATATAAAAGAAAGGCTCAGAGAAAAGCAATCTCCGGTAAGTCTATTGCCTGCACTCAGTAACAGCCAATGCTGATTTGAGCCCGTTACTGGCAAAATGCCCTCTGGTCCTTTCGAATTTCTCTTCAGGGACAGGTTATGACATTTGGATATGCAGTCGCTAGGAAAGGAGGATATCAAAAACGAGCAAAAGCGAACCGGACACAGTGTCGACAAAGCAGACCGCTACATAGACACCACCCAGATGATTTAGAGGCCCAGCTAGGACGAATCCTTGTCAATTGCACTCGTTAAACCGTGCACAGTTGCAAGTCTATTCAGAACAAAATGAACATGAGCTTGGACGAAAGAAGACGAAAAGAGGGACGAAACGAACCCCGAACGAAATTGCCAAAAAAAGACTGTGCCGCCGAAAGCTCAATGTGCAGATGGAATTTTATTTGTTCTAGCTGATGTTCAAGGAGGTCGTTAACGCGTCACGCGTTCTGCGCTAAGCTGGAAAGAGAAATGAAGAGGCGCTGTCACGTGCAGGGCAGCTTGATCAGCATGAAGGGGGCCAGTTCAACCTGCTATATATTGAACCATTCTTCGGGCGAAGTGATGAACACTGAAATGTCTATAAGGTTAGGATCCTAAGTGATGGCACTTGATAGGTTCAGTTCTGTTTAGCCGGCAACTCCGGTCCCCTACGCTTGATCTATGGTAGCACAGAGTTTGTTCCTTTGAGAAATGATCTAGACAAAGGGATGAGCCAGAATTAGTATCGCAGATTCGAAAATTTTCAATTGTAGGTATGCTACAACACTCGGATCGCTAACCGAGGCGAAGAGATAAACCCGTTTCCATGCCAGTAGTGACCACCCAAACGCCAAAGCAAGAACAGTCCCGAATGATAATGATAAGTTTCCAGACGCCAATTCCCATACCATCAGTTCCGTAGGTTTAAGTCCATTCATCATAGGCAGATATCCACTTCCCACACGCGATATCGCTATCGCATGGCTCCTTGTAGCAACTGTTGTCTCAACAGCATGATTTGGCTTCGTTCTGTGGGGGGCAGAGCATCGATCGCTGCTTGGGGCATGCTCAAGACTTGCTGCAAAAGCTCCTCCTGCCCCGGCATCTGCAACGGCGGTTGCGGAGCTTGTGGCTGCTGTTGCGGCGGCGGCGGTGGTGGTGGCGGGGGGAAAGGGGTGCTGTGTACAGGCGGAGTGGAAATTTGGCCTGGGATCGGAGGATATGATTGGAATTGTTGTGGAATCTGGGGTGGGGGAGCTTGCGGTTGGGTGGCCTGTTCAACCACAGAACCCAGCGCAGCATAATCGACCAAGTTCATAAGGAGAAGCGCTTGGAATATTGCGTAGGCAAGCTGCGGAGCTTGTCTCAGAAGCTCAGTAGCCCGAGCTGGGTCCGCCATAACCAGCGTCTTCATTTGTGCAAGAACGTCGAGGAGTTGAGGAGCAGGGAGAGTTGAGAGGGTTTGCGAGATCGCATTCGGGCACGTCAGATTGGGTGGTAAATCGGTACCTGGCGGTAATGATGGAAGTAGGGGCGCCTGTGTTTGGTATCCAGTTTGTCCATCCTGACCACCTGCACCCATCGGACCCTGCTGCGAGTAATCTGGCGGCACAGAATCCTTCTCGTTGTTGTGCGGCCAATCAACCCTAATCTTACGGCCCATGATTTCGTAGTCGTTCAGGTTTCGAACTGCCGAAGCAGCTGCATCTGCATCCGCAAAATCTGCAAATCCATATCCCTTTGGCTTTCCTGTCTCTGGGTTTATCATCAACCTGAACTTTGTTACTGTGCCGGCGGAGCTGAGAATGTCTTTGACCTGCTCCTCAGTGAGGTCTGATCAAACCAGTTAGCAAGCTTCCTAGAATCGAAATAATCCTGGGTTGAAAGACTCACTGTATGGGATATTTCCTAGAAACACACTCTTGCCAGACCTGTCTGGCGCCATTTTGACCACGGAGGCTTAAGAAAAGGTGCACAGTGGCACAGAGTGGGAGGTGACGGAGCGAAAGCCAAGTGAGAAGTGCTGTAGAAGATGCTGACAGTGATCTCGAGCTTCACAGCTAAAGGTCCTTCGTTCTTCGCAAGTGAAAGTTGACCGGCATTGACAGTTTGCGCAGTGTCTGCTCTCAATCAACACTTTGCGATGTCCAAAGCTTGAAAGGCAGCCGGAGTGCACCTTTCCTAAAGCAGACTAGCTCCGCCGTCTCCAGTCTTTGAAGAACATCGAGACAGGAAGCTCATCACATTCTCACCAGAAGCAAGGACTTCAATGCCTCTGACCCTTTCTCATCTTCGAAAATAATGGCCGACCCTCGTGAGACCTGGCAAAGATTGCAGACTGCGCTGCAGCAACGGGGACGTGGAGGTTTTGGTGGAATGCCCGGAGGCGGAAAGCCAGGACGGACACTTGGAGGAGTCGGGGCTTTGGTAGTACTCGGTCTCGGAGGATACGTGCTGTCGAACTCCCTATTCAACGGTGAGTAGAGACCTTTCCTTGTTAAATGGGCATTGCTAATATATGGGTTGTCTGCTAGTTGATGGTGGTCATCGCGCGATCAAGTACACAAGAGTAGGTGGTGTGAAGAAGGAAATCTACAACGAAGGTGAGTCTAAATTCTCCCCCATTTGGCAGAGGGAATCCAGTGCTAAAGCCGCATAGGAACACATTTCAGAATTCCGTGGTTCGAGACGCCCATTGTCTACGATGTCCGCGCAAAGCCCCGAAATGTCGCTTCTCTTACTGGAACCAAGGACTTGCAGATGGTGAACATCACCTGCCGTGTGCTCTCACGACCACGAGTTGATGCACTTCCTCAAATTTACCGGACACTGGGTACCGATTTCGACGAGAGAGTCCTTCCATCCATTGTCAATGAGGTTTTGAAGAGCGTTGTCGCCCAATTCAATGCTAGTCAGCTTATCACCCAGCGTGAGAATGTCGCCCGACTTGTCCGTGACAATCTCGCCAGACGTGCCGCTCGTTTCAACATCCTTCTTGACGATGTCTCTTTGACGGTAAGCCTATGCCATAACTGCTTTTGTCCGATTTGGGACACGAGTCTAACTCTTCCATTTCTCCGCAGCACCTTGCCTTCTCCCCCGAATTCACTGCCGCTGTCGAAGCCAAGCAAGTAGCTCAACAAGAGGCTCAACGAGCCGCTTTCGTCGTCGACAAAGCTCGACAAGAAAAACAGGCCACCATCGTCCGTGCCCAGGGTGAGGCCCGATCCGCCCAGCTTATTGGCGATGCCATCAAGAAGAGCCGAAGCTACGTCGAACTTCGAAAGATTGAGAACGCCCGCAACATTGCCCAGATCCTTCAAGAATCTGGTGGAAGAAATAAGTTGTACTTGGATGCTGAGGGGCTGGGCTTGAATGTGAATGCCGGCGCTGATAGCGGTGATAAATCTTGAAGGACTTGAGAGCTCTGTCCTGTTGCGCTGCTGAAAATCCCTCCTCTGGCCAAAATGACTTGTTACGATCAAGCAATGGTTCTGTGCAGGCCATTTTAAGGGGCATTCAGGAAGGAAAGTGTATAACTACTAGTATCTGTATTCTCTTGTACCTGATTTGTTGCTGGAGTCGAACAAAAATTTTCACTCTCCCACATTCGTCTCAAGTGTTAAGAAAATGGCTTTTTTCATAGTTGCTATGTATTTCCTATTTACAACTGCAGACGTTGTTGATTCATTACCTCCACCTTGCAAGGACCAACGTTTCGCGGAAAAGGATATAGTATTTACACTATCCATCAGCTAACGGTATAATGGAAATACAGGCTTCATTCAATATGCTGCTTTAACATGAGTTGAACAGAGTCAAAAAGGTGAAATGAGAAAAGAAGACAATAGAAAGAAAGTCAATAGGAAATTGCATAAATATGTCACAGGCAAATTGGAGTGGGCATAACACATGAGAAGAATCGAAAGTACAAAAAAAGATTTGAGACTCGCTCAACCACAGCACATGTGGAGGGCACCAGGCGTAAAGACATTGCACATGAACTTATCGATCCAAACCCGCGACCGTCATAAGGCTCGTACAGGTTCCCTGAACCCGTTTAGAGGATGGAGAGATCCAAGGTTGGGAAGGTAGGGGTGACCTCGATGATAGCTGGACCAGCGAGGATGGTGCTCTCAATGAGAGTGCCACGGGCGATGGCGCTGGTGATGAAGACGAAAGACTGGCCGGAGATGCCTCGTGGGATGCGGGCAGAGTAGATGCCGCCAGCGAAAGTTCCAGGAATGCTGATGATATCGAAGCCGCTGACGAAAGTCAAGAAGAAGACTGGTGGGATGACAATGCCGCGGCCGATAGCGAATCTGGAGAAGCTGTTGACGTTGAAGATGCTGCCGCCTCTTGGGCTCAAGGTGGGGAAAGCTCTGAATGGAAGAGCGGCGTTTCCACGAGGGCAGTCAACGATGAAGGCGCTGGCGAGACTGAAGATGGCGTTGGGGTTGAGGGCAGTACCGGCAATGTTGGCAGACGCGATCAAGTTCAGCGAGTTGCGCTGGATGGACTGGTGCAAGCCCTCAGCAGCAAGGATAGCGCCAGCAGCACCGAGGAGTTGTTTGTTGGAGATGAGAGCAGCTCCACCGAGATAGGCGGAAACACCAATGCCCTCAAGGACAGAGGCGAGGCCGACGAAGGAGCGGACATCTGTGAATGGGAAGTTGTAGCGGCAGGCGGTCACTGGGCGGACTCCGAGGCCAGTGAGGGTTCTCTGCAAGAACACAACGTGGGCCTCCTCATCACGAGCGACGAATCTCATCTGGTTGAAGAAGCTGGCGCTGAAGCCACCACGGATGAAATCCTGCTGAGTGAAGCGGGAGAAACCCTGCTTGTAGAACACATTCTCGAGGTGCTCAAGCTAGTACGCTGTTAGTGACTGATTCATCTGGACCATCGACATCGGGAAGGAAACTCACGGTCAAAGCGAACTGAAGCACGTCAATGTCGGTAATGGTGCGGCCGGTGCTCCGGTTTGTGTTGCCGCCGATGATGGACGAGGTATTACGTGCCTCCAATGGGACAGAGAGCACACCAGGGGCGCAAAGCGCGGTAAAGAGGGTAGTAAGCACAGCAAACTTCATGATTAAGAATCAAACAAAAGAAGGAATGACAACCGGGTCAAAGAGTGAAGAATAGAAAGATGTTTTTAAACAACAAAAATAGGTATTTGATTAAGCAGATGGGGACCAGCGCACCATACGAATGGAACTGAGAGAGTGACTTTGAAGTTTGAGTTAGCTTGATGAGAAGAAAGACTGGATTGTGAGGGCGGATCATTCCCTTAAATCAACTTTGGTCCGTCCCAGGAGCTTGCGGTAATCTGCAGAGCTCTCATGGCAGAAGTCACGCAGGACGCTTCCAAGGAGAAACTTGTAAGAGGTATCCCTAGCATGAGACATGAATCCATTGACCCTATTCCCTTTTCCGAGAGCATCTGTGACGCAAAACGTAGCTGTCATCGCCTGCCAAGCGCGGAGAGGAATGTTATCAACCGCTGAGGCGCGCCAGCCCAATGCATTGAAGTTTCAACTCGATATATTGGGTAATGCAGCCACACTGAAACTTGCTGCTAAAGTCCCAGATAGGCCTCACTAGCCCGATACGACCACTTGAAGCCAGAATAGGAAATGGACTTGCGACAAGATCCGTTTTGTTCGTCCTCATCGGGAAAAGCACAGTCAGGTCCTAGCTTTCGCGAACCTTGGGTATGTGCCACATTCAACGGCTGCAGTGCTCCCCCGGGGAAATAACCGCGGTGATACCGCCTCCCGCATGCTACAGCATCGGCTCATCGTAGCAGTGCACAGACTCGTGGCCATCACTTCAAACTGATCGCCGCAGGAACTGCCGGTACTGCGTCCATGTCAATCAATATGCCCGACGCATCGTAATCGGCATGTCAGCAAGCGGACAGAGCCAGACTCGTCGGCAAAGGGCTGTCGATTCCCCCAGCCATACAAACATTGCCGGCCAGTGCCCGCTTTGGAGTTTCAGCCACGGGTTGCAGGCGGCACGTTGATATCTGTGACATTGAGTAAGAATTTTGAGATGTTGTCGGAGTAGGGTTTCACAAGCTCTCTTGGAGTGGATGATGAGACACGAACGCATGAACTCGAGGCACAAGAGGGAGTCCAGCGTCTCCATTTTTGGATACAACATTGGCATCATATCCTGTTTTGATGTAAGACGTGCCCATGCTGGGCAAATAGCTTTGATCCTTCGATTCCATGCGGCCCTTCGGGGAAGAATCGGTCGCTTTCAGGTCGAATGCGGCGGAAAATGAGGCTAGCGAGGTTAGCGATCACGTGCTCCGCCCGCCGCCTGGTGAAACTTCGCAGACGACCCCAAGGAGGGACAACGACTAACTTTTTTCAGTCGAGATACTTGTCGCAGAGGTCCTAAAGAAGCGATTGGCGTTTGACCCCAGTTGTATTTTGACAGACATTCTGATATTTCCAAGTGTTTCCTTCATAATTTACGTAAATTTGCACCTGCGAACTGAAACTCTTCTCACAGTGAAATGCGCTGGTGAGGCGTTTATTGCCTAAAATGGAACTCAACGACGAGCAACTTGGTGGGGTGGACGTGGATCTGGATGTCCAGGAGATTCTGCTGGCCGCATCCCAGCATGACACTTCACGAATGCGACAGTTGATTCGGGCCTATGAAAAGACAGGGAACCCGGTGAATGTTAAGGATCCGGAAACGGGATATACCCCTCTTCATGCAGCGATATCTGCCTGTGAGCCCGATGCGGATAAGCCCAAGGAGGCACCCGCAGTCAATGGATTGGGAAATGGTGCCGTCGGAGTGCCCGAAGAGGATCCTTCAAACATGCTTGAATCCGGAAGAGAAATGGTCAGGTTTCTGCTTCAAGAAGGTGCTATCTGGAACGATCTAGATACCAACGACGAGACTCCCGGATGCATAGCAAGACGATTGGGACTGGATGAGCTGTACCAGTTGATGGTCGATGCAGGGGTTCGCGCTGAGCTGCTTCTAAACAGGCTGGACGAATATGAGCCATTACAAGACGAGAATGAATCTGTCGAAGGCGACAACAGGCATCCGTTCGAGGACACATCTGAGCAGGCGCAGACTAGACAGCCTGAAAATCAGGAAGCCTCTGCGCAAGATGTTGCCACGGAGGCAACTCAACAACCAAATGTAACGAGCTCTCGGTATCTTCAATCGAATCTGCGTTTCAACGCCACCAATCTTCTCGACCAAGACCAGAATGGTGTAATGATGTCATGGGAATCGAATATTATGGAGAAATCGGCGAAAGCTCTACTACCAGAACCTGGGCTTCGAGTACTCAACATTGGCCATGGCATGGGGATTGTCGATGGCATCTTCCAAAATCTCCAGCCCAGCGCTCATCACATTGTCGAAGCTCATCCAGAGGTAGTGGAGGAGATGAAAAGAAAAGGCTGGCACGAGAAGCCTGGTGTGGTGATACAGCAGGGAAAATGGCAGGATATCCTCCCTGAGTTGATAAATCAAGGCATGACTTTTGATGCAATCTATTACGATACCTTTGCGGAATCTTATAAAGATTTCCGGGACTTTTTCTCGGAACAGGTTATCGGCGTGCTCGAACCCGATGGCAAATGGGGCTTCTTCAACGGCATGGGAGCGGATAGACAGATTAGCTACGACGTATATCAAAAAGTCGTTGAAATGGACCTCCTCGAAGCGGGCTTTGATGTTGACTGGGAGGAGATCAAGGTACCGTCCTTGGAAGGAGAATGGGATGGCGTCCGGAGGAAGTACTGGGTAGTAGATAGCTACAGGCTGCCTGTGTGTCGATATATGGACTGAATGACAGATACGAAGCGGAACTCCCTCCTCCTTCCAAGTTCACCGGAGACTGAAAAATCCATTATTCTCTGCTCCGCTCCGCTCTGTGGTTCCGAAGTTTGATCTCCGCCGGGTCTCCCATGTCTCTGGAGGCGAAAATAAGGAACTCTCCACCGCTATCCCACAAGTCGCCGGGCTAGCTCAATCGGTAGAGCGTGTGGCTCTTATACGAAGTTCATGAGAACCGGGAATAACCACAAGGCTGCGAGTTCGACCCTCGCGTTCGGCTGGTGATTGAATTATCATTTTTTGCAAACTTTTTAAAAAAGTGTGTGTTTGCGGTGTGGGTCGTCACTCTTCCGTCATATTCTCCATCTCCATCAGATGGAAAATATCAACTGGACCTTAGGTGATTGTAAATCTTTTTCTGACCATTAGCGACGGATGCTACCCGGCAGTATTCTAACGGTTTATGTGCGAGGTAAGTAAATGCCATCCAAAAAAATTGCTCGAAAAAAAAAAGAATTGAGTAACAAGGTGCTACCCGGGTTCGAACCGGGGTTGAAGGAATCAAACTGCGCAAACGTTAGTCTTCGGAATTTAACTCTCAGCACAGAAAAGGCGCCTTACATCCTCCGTGCTAACCACTACACTATAGCACCAGTAGAGATAAATGGGGGTTGTGCCTGAGTCGCTCATCAGCATCATGAGAATCACCGCAATAGACCCACGCGAACCAGCACACGCCAGTGCATGCGAAACACGCTAGTCCGTATCAGTAAAAACCACTTAACGCGAGTCGCGTCTTTTACGCGTTGCCCGCTGAATTTGGGCCACCACCAAATCGCGAGACGACCACAGCGAAAACCCAACAACCATCTCAAAGCCATTCCGAGTCAACTTCACTCAACTACAGTGATTGTATAGCCTTAGCGAATAATTAACCCAGGCTTTTTACAGTTACCATGTCTTCGCCGGCTTCTTCGCGCCGTGGGCGGTCGGCTCGAGGCTCCGCAACATCGACGCCTAACCGGCCCCCGACGAATACTCCTAGACGACGCTCGCAAGCTGGCTCTCAAGCTACCCCTCGTGCAACTAGACAAAATGCGATTCCATCTTCATCACCAGTACTTTTTCAATCTTCGCCCATGGACGCGGCGCGACCGTCAACCACGAATGGGGGAGCAGGAGCAGACCGGAGCTCGCCCTTCAGGGCTCCTTGGGATATGGAAGATGGGCAGACAACACCAAGGGCGAGCAGACAGCCTGTAGCAGGTAGTAAACCTCAATTGTTTCTTTTCCTCCATTCTAGCTTGCTGACTTGGGAAACTGCAGATTCATCCCCAATCCGCTACATGTCCAGCTCCAGCCCTACGCGCACAACGAACCGCCAAAGTCGTACCACTGATGTTCCCACCAGTAGTAGCGGTCTTTTCATCCGGTCATCTCAGCCAAACAATCTTGCAGACCCCGCAAACCTCACCACACGACGAGGCGGTATTCACTCCGATGCCTTTTCCTCATCTGCTTCCAGGCGCAGAGTACTTGTGGATGAGAATGGCATGCCGGTTCGCAATGGCGACCCGCAGTCCGAGGCGACATTCTCCAATATCCATCCGGACACTTCTGAGGCTGAGGCGCTTGGTGGAAATTCGACGCGTATCATTTGGGGTACCAATATCTCCATCCAGGATGCCATGTCCTCGTTCAGAAGCTTTCTCTATAACTACACTCGGAAATATCGGATGTGGGCAGACGGGCTTACAGAAGAGGAGACTAACGAGATGGGTCCCGTTGCCGATGAGAAGGAATATATCATGATGCTGAACGATATGCGACAGCTAGGCGTGACTGGCTTAAATCTGGATATACGGAACTTGAAGGCGTACCCACCGACAGTCAAATTATGGCATCAAGTGCAAGCTTACCCGCAGGAAATCATCCCGATCATGGATCAGTGCATAAAGGATGTGATGATGGAACTGGTGGTGAAAGAAATGGAGGCAATGCGAGCACAACAGTCTAGTCAGAGACGGCAACCCAGAGCGGCAGATCTGAGCTCTGCGCCTGCGAACCCGAGTTCCGAATTTGGGAATGAAGCCGAACAAGATATGCAAGCCGAGATACCGAATTTACTCGCAGAAGTGCAGACCAAAACTTTTAAGGTTCTGCCTTTTGGGATGGATAAAGCTGTTAATATGAGAGATTTGGACCCCGGAGGTAAGAAACCTTTTTTCAGGCTCGGACATTATTATGCTAAACATGTATGACAGACATGGATAAACTCATTAGTATTAAAGGTCTTGTGATTCGGGCCACTCCAATCATTCCTGATATGAAAGAAGGTACGGAAACCCTTACGCTCACACAATGATTTGAGACTAATATATGCACTTTAGCTTTCTTCCGCTGCGATGTCTGCCAACATAGCGTCAGAGTCGATATTGACCGCGGTAAGATTGCGGAGCCGACCAAATGCCCACGAGAAATCTGTGACTCGCCAAACTCGATGCAACTTGTACACAACCGCTGTGTCTTTGCTGATAAACAGGTGATCAAGCTTCAGGAGACACCGGACGCGATACCGGACGGGCAAACTCCACACTCAGTGTCACTTTGCGCATATGACGAACTAGTCGACGTATGCAAGGCTGGTGATCGTGTTGAGATTACTGGTATCTTCCGTTGTAATCCCGTGAGAGTGAACCCGCGCCAGCGGACGACGAAGTCTTTGTTCAAGACATATGTCGATGTTTTGCACGTTCAGAAGGTCGACCGCAAGAAGCTCGGAATTGACGCATCGACCGTTGAGCAGGAGCTATCTGAACAGATTGCGGGAGAAGTTGAACAAGTTCGAAAAGTGTCGCAGGCGGAAGAGGAAAAGATCAAAGCCACCTCTGCCAGATCTGATGTCTATGAGCTGTTGGCCAGATCCCTCGCTCCAAGTATTTATGAGATGGATGATGTGAAGAAGGGAATATTGCTTCAGCTTTTTGGTGGAACGAATAAGACTTTTGAGAAGGGTGGTAGTCCGAGATATCGTGGTGATATCAACGTCCTACTGTGCGGTGATCCGTCCACCTCAAAGTCCCAACTTCTACAATACGTTCACAAAATCGCGCCACGAGGTATCTATACCAGCGGCAAAGGTTCGTCGGCCGTGGGTTTGACGGCCTACATTACTCGCGATCCGGAATCAAGACAATTGGTTCTTGAATCCGGCGCACTTGTCCTTTCAGACGGCGGCGTCTGCTGTATTGATGAGTTTGACAAGATGAATGACGCGACCCGATCCGTGCTGCATGAGGTTATGGAACAACAGACTGTTTCCATCGCAAAGGCCGGAATCATCACGACATTGAATGCGAGAACCAGTATTCTTGCTTCTGCCAACCCGATCGGCAGCAAATACAATCCCAATCTGCCCGTTCCCCAAAATATCGACTTACCTCCTACCCTGCTCTCCCGATTTGACCTCGTTT
This sequence comes from Aphanoascus verrucosus, assembly GCA_014839905.1. NCBI lineage: Eukaryota > Fungi > Ascomycota > Eurotiomycetes > Onygenales > Onygenaceae > Aphanoascus > Aphanoascus verrucosus. The sequence continues at coordinate 103,028 of JACRYM010000014.1, read as the reverse complement.
ACCTCGTGCTGGACCGAATTGACGAACAAAATGATCGTCGCCTGGCGAAGCATTTGGTGGGGATGTATCTTGAGGATACTCCAGATAACGCTAGCAATGAAGAGATCCTGGTGAGTGCTCTAATCAAAATCTCCATCCTCGAGCATATGCTAACGACACCCCTTTTTTAGCCGGTTGAGTTCCTTACAAGCTACATCACCTACGCCAAAACAAACATTTTCCCCCGACTCACACCCGCGGCCGGCGAAGCCCTCACCAATGCTTACGTCGAAATGCGGAAACTAGGCGACGACATTCGATCTGCCGAACGCCGCATCACAGCAACCACTCGTCAGCTCGAATCAATGATTCGTCTCTCAGAAGCTCATGCGCGCATGCGACTTTCAGAAGAGGTCACAGTCGCTGACGTGGAAGAAGCTGTGCGACTGATCCGCTCAGCGCTCAAACAAGCCGCTACAGACCAGCGTACCGGTCTCATTGACATGAGCTTGCTGACTGAAGGAACAACGGCCATTGATCGACGTAACCGGGAGATGATGAAGAAGGAGATTCTCACGTTGATCGAGGAGCTCGGCGGCCGTGGTGCGACGGGCACGAGGTGGGCGGAGGTGTTTAGAAGATTTGGGGAGCAGAGTAATGTTGAAGTCACGGCGGGAGAGTTCGCTGATGCTATGCGCTCTTTGGAATCGGAGGGGTTGATCAACGTTGTCGGCGAGGGCGCACGAAGGAGTATTCGGCGAGTCGTTGGAGTGATGTGAAGCTGATTAGCGATTAGGTTATGATGCGATTTAATGATGTATGGGCGTCATGTTCACGATTTACGTAGGCTCTAGCATGTTCAGGACGTTAGAATGATACGGAGTACTCGCACTTTGAAGCTCGATAATGTGTACTCCTCGGCTCTGTGTTGTCGCGATAACACGATGAATAGCGGCTGGATGGTGTTGAACGCGCCGATAAGAGATGACGTCGGCTCCTGAGTCTAGGTTCGAAATAGAGTTTCGGGCTACCGGCCACACGTGTAACATACGGCGCTTCTCATTGGCCGGTATTTTGACTCCTCACACGTGATTGAAGCTGCCGCATTGGGTAGGCCCGTCCAAGACAGGAAGGCGCGTTTCTTGGAACCAAGCACGAGCTTCGGGAAGGCACGTGTGGCGAAAGGGCCGGACGTTCTTTCTGAATGTTGGCTATGGCAGGTAAACAAGCAGTTCTGGTCCATTGACGCTGTTGTTGAGACGGAAATTGGGGAGTTTGCATACAATCGGTTGTTCTGGCGATCAACTGCACAGTACGCACATCCTGGCTCTGAGCTCCACAGGGTAAAACTCCGTTTACAATAACACCGTCGACTCCCTCTTCGTAGCAATCGACATCTCCCAATCGTCCCGAGACTTAATACAGGACCAAAGATGCGGTATGTTGTTGAAACAGACCTAGCTGCGGAAGAGAAACAAGCCTCGCTGACACAATGCGCTCTGCTCTAGGTTCGGTGAACAGCTCCGTTCGTCCCTCGTCAAGGAGTACTACTGGCACTACATTGCGTACGAGGACCTCAAAGAGGCATTGAAGACAGAATACGAGACCGAACCTACTCCTGAGAACCCACACCCAAAACGGAAACCATGGACGGAAGAAGACGAGAGGCGCTTCGTTGCTCTGCTTGAGAGTGAATTGGATAAGGTCTCGACCTTCCAGAAGCTCAAGAGCGACGAGATTGTGAGGAGAATCAAGGCCAGTGAGCAAGAAGTAAACGATGTGGTGTCGAGGTTGGAGCCGGGTGAAGAGGGCGCCAGGCGTCGCAGTGCTCCAACGGACGAGGACTTCCTGCTCCTAGAAGAAGATCTGAGTGATATTATTGCAGATGTGCATGATTTGGCAAAGTATACCAAGCTGAACTATACTGGATTTCAGAAAATTATCAAGAAACATGATGTAAGCCTGTTTCTCGTTGTTTCGACCAGCCAGAGACATTTAATGTTTGGACGCTGACGGAAATTGCTCCAGAAACAAACCAAATGGTACTTGAAGCCTGTATTCGCAACGCGCCTAAAAGCGAAGCCTTTCTTCAAGGACAATTACGATGCATTTGTTGTGAAGCTCTCCAAACTCTATGATCTCGTCAGAACAAAAGGGAATCCCATCGCCGGCGATAGCGCCGCGGGCGGCAATCAGCAAAATTTTGTGCGGGCGACCACAAAGTATTGGGTACACCCTGATAATATCACAGAATTAAAACTGATTGTTCTAAAGGTGCGCTTTGATTCCTCAAAATATTCAATCGCAGTCACTGACTAGAAGCAGCATCTTCCAGTCCTCGTTTTCAATCCGACAAAGGAATTCGAAGAACGCGATGCCGCCATTTCGTCAATTTATTTCGACAACCCCGATACCTGGGAACTATACTTTGGACGGTTGAAGAAAACAGAAGGCGCGGAGGCCATCCGACTACGATGGTATGGTGGAATGGAGAATGACCAGATTTTCGTCGAAAGAAAGACTCATCGTGAAGATTGGACGGGAGAAAAGTCGGTTAAGGCGCGTTTTCCAATGAAAGAAAAACATGTCAACGCCTATCTCTCTGGGAAATTGACTGTTGAGGCCTTGTTCGAAAAGGCAAGGAAGGAAGGCAAAAAGAGTGAGAAGCAAATCGCCGATTGGGAACAGTTGGCTCGAGAAATTCAGTATCGAGTGATTACCAGGAAACTTACCCCCGTCACAAGGACATTCTATCATCGAACTGCTTTCCAGCTACCGGGCGATGCGCGAGTACGTATTTCCTTGGATACAGAACTAACTATGGTCCGGGAAGACAACCTAGATGGACGAAAAAGATGCGGAGATAACTGGCGGAGAATGGACATTGGAATTGATTATCCATTTCGCCAACTCCCACCTGAGGATGTTGAGCGATTTCCCTATGCAGTCTTGGAAGTCAAGTTGCAGACCCAGGCAGGACAAGAACCTCCTCAATGGATTCAGGAGTTAACGACAAGTCATTTGGTCGAAGCTGTCCCCAAGTTTAGCAAGTTCATACACGGAACGGCGAACTTGTTTCCAGACCGAATCAACTTGCTACCCTTCTGGATGCCACAGATGGATGTGGATATTCGAAAACCAGCAAGGCCAGGGTTTGGCATTGAGAGACCTCCGCAATCGAACCTTTCGACGAGCGAGGACATGCTGGATGAAGATGAGTCTGACGAGGAAGGAGGTCCACGCTTTGCTCGCTGGAGCGGACAAGCGAACGGTGCAACACATGTCGACGTGGGGACTGATGGTGCAAGGGACCAGCATGATGGGGACCGTGATTCACATTTTCAAGCTTCTGGAAACCTGATGGATCTTGAAGAGCGTATTTCAGCGCATGGTTTAGTTGGAGGCGATGATTACCCGCTGTATGACTCTGACGATGAATCGAATGAACAGGAGGAACTTGAAGAAGCTCGGAGAGTCGGCGGGATGCATTATCGTACTAAACTTGCGAAGCACTATGCTCGAGAGGCCGGACGTCGTATCGTGCACGGTTTGAAATTCATCCTCCCGGTCCCGAGGCCGACAGAGCTCCCAGACGGAGCAACTCCTGGGCGGATACGCAGGGTTTTGCGCAGTGGCCCTATAGAAGTCAAGAGATTTAAGGCACCTAAGGGCAAACGTGAGTACAAATCCAAGCCAAAAATTCTTTTGACAAGGTATCAATTCTAAGCATCTTCCTCGCAGGGATCCATGTCCCCATGCGCGTTGAGCCCAAAGTCTACTTTGCCGCCGAACGCACATTCCTCTCCTGGCTCGAATTCGCCATTTTCCTCAGCACCATCGCCGCCACACTGCTCAACTTTGGCACAGACGCGATCAGCCTTGGTTCCGCCTGGGCGTTTACCGCCCTTGCCTGTCTCGCGCTTATATACAGTTTCTTGTTGTATATGTGGCGTGTAGACAAGATCCGCAAACATCGTGATGTGAAGAATGTATATTATGAAAAGTGGGGGCCTACGGTGCTCTGCTTGGGGATAGTGGTCGCTGTGATGTTGAACTTTGGTTTAAGGATCAAGGGCGTGGAAGGGTAATAGGTGCTGACGTTTCTTGCTTGCAGCGATCTTTCTCTGGATTATAAGATCATTTCGGGATATTGTATATGAAGCCACGGGAAGGAGTTGGATACCTTTTGGAGCTATTATATTTTATCATGTGTATACCTATTAGGGAGATGTTATGAAGACGGATTGAAAACACCTGTGTATACAGTGTCATACGTTCCCACATGTCGCACAAGAACTCGTTTGCAAAAGAGGTCATCACCTCTGCGATGATGATGAAAACTTCATTTTCTCTTAGACCTACCAACATAATGAAACTAGGATAATTCATGAAAAAGAAACGCACAATATCTTCCCCGCAAGCGAATGGGGGAGGAGACGGACAATAATAACCGCAAAATGGGCGTGGATCAGACAAGTAGTGAAATGAAATTAGAACAAATATCTACACAGCATCTATCTCTTTTTAATGCTGACGTCTATATTCCCAATAGCCCACGCTGCAACGAAAACGCTCAGCATACCCGCGAAGATTGTCAATGGCTTACGGAGAAGTGCGAAGAATGGATAATCATATGTTACCTATATTACGAGACTTGTCAGTAGGCATAGTAAATAAGGGGTGGAAGAGTGGAGATGAAAACGTACGATTATTTGCGCATCCCTGACTTCATCGGCGACATTCGTCGCAGTTAACTTCAGAACCGTTCTTCCAACGGTATCCATAAACGTCTTGTGTCGAGTGATCTCTGACTGGATCGTAGTTGGCATACCAACACCGTCAACAAATTCGTATTTCACATTTCTTGCCAACTCTGGAAGAATCACGCGGAGTTCAATCTTTTCATATTGCACGCCTTCTGGCATTCGTGGGCAATCCAAGAAGGGCACTTTCAAGACGTAGGTGTCCCCTGTTGTCGCTTTGCGTAGGTATGAAGAGAGGTTTTCGTTCCAGCCAACCTTGAAACTGTACTTCCAGCCTCCGAACACAGGAAAACGTGGGCGGAGATCAAGAATAGCACCGCGGTTACCGCGACCAGGGGTGAAGCGGCTGGTTGATACGTTGCCAATCTCGTCAATGAAGTAGGGGTCCACGGTGCCTGGTTTGAGTGCCAGTCTGATAGCACTAATGGCGACGGTGGGTGCGTTCTGCAATGTCTTCATTGACCAGTTGACGCGGGAGAATTGTTTGGCGAGATGTGCGCCGTTGTTTTGGAGCCAGTATCTATCCTCGGTTGCGAGATTACCACCCCAGTGGGATACTTCAATGTCGCGCTCGAGAAGGGTGGCAGTGATAATGGGCCTAGTGAATTCATAGCGGACAGCGACGGGCTCTACTGTCCCAGGGGTTACTTCTGAGGTTTTGTAGGGTCCGTAGCTGAAGATAGTGCCCTGCTTCTCGGGATCCGCGCTACCGCCAATCTTCAATCCGCTTGTCGTAGTGTACTCTGGGATATCCATGCTGGGGAACTTGACTTTCGTCCGTTGCGAGTCCGTGACGTAGGCGGATGGAGCATAGGCGGAGAACGAGTATCCAAAGTACTGTTTGGCATCTTGCTCAATTGCGGCGGGAAGAGGGGTGAGAGCAGAAAGGAGATAGTACGAAATGCTCAGTGTCATTCGCCATCCGGGCTTGAGAGGTTTCCGGAGGTTTATGATATAGTATTGTTGGGAGCTACGCAGCGAAAGGTTCGTTAGAAAGGTCGTCTTTTCACAACACCCCCTTAAAGAGTGGCTCACCTTTGAGGTATACGCTGTACGGCCTCTATGGGAAATTTCCCCCGCGCTTCTGCGTTCTTCTCCCACGCCTCTAGGCCTCCGACCTTGTCAATGACTTCATTGGGGAAGGCTAGATAGTACTCGGTCTGCGGCTTTTTGTCGATATTCTCAATTGCTATATTGATAGTCTCCCGCACATATCCTCTCTCAAGGTTAATGTTCTTCAGCAGATTCAGGTTCTTAAAGACCTGTGGAGGACTAAAGTTGCTTGGTACGTTGCGAGCGGCGGAAGCGGAGGTATTGGGACTCGTAGCTTGGGCGCAGCTCGTCAATAGCAGCGCAACAGCAGCAAAGAGCCTCATGGCGGCGGTGATCGCTACCAGAGGATCACTAGAGGTGCGTTCAGAGCTCCAGAATGAAGAGACGATTGAGAACAGGCCAGGTGGATGAGAGACGTGAAGCGCAAGCTGTCCGTGTTTATTACGGCTTACCTGGCCCGATCGAGATGCGCACTTCTACGGCAGCCGCAGCGGCCACATGACGTCGCGGGTGTTTCAACGATCAACGACCAGCATTAAACCCGGCCGTTGAACGACAGCGGATCAGAAAACAAGATGTGAAGCGCTGCCAATGGCTCCTTTGTGAACTGTATGGGCAACCTCATATCAGTTCTGTTTCTCCCATAATGTCCTTTCTCCGGTCTGCCGCCCGCGCTGAGCCGCAGATTGTTTGGAGAGTCCGGGGACGCTCGACAACAAGCGCCTACGCTGGCCTCCGCCAGCACCGGGAGATTCACGCCCTATCTCGAGCTTCGAACAAGTTCATAAAGATATCTCAGGAGGTTCGTGATGCAGTTGCTACCGGAAAGCCCGTCGTGGCCCTAGAAACCACAATCTATACGCACGGTGAGTTCGTTCACCGCTTAATACCTGCCCACTTTTGTCTGATGGTGATACTGACAATTGCCATTCAGGATTCCCTTATCCTGAGAACGTCTCCCTCGCAAAGCGTCTAGAGACGATTGTACGAGAAAATGGCGGTGTCCCAGCCACGATCTGCGTGCTCAACGGCATTGCAAGAGTCGGAATGAACGCAGCAGAACTCGACGAACTTACGTCCGCATCCCGACAGAGGAATGTCTTGAAGGTCTCTCGTCGTGATTTAGGCTATATCTGCGGAGCGGTATGCGCTACATTCCAGGAAGAATACGGCCCTTGCGGTCGCTGAATTATAATAGGGGCTCGCAGGAAAACGCATGCATGGCGGAACCACGATCGCTGGCACAATGATCCTCGCCCACCTTGCTGGTATTAAGGTCTTTGCTACTGGCGGCCTTGGTGCGTTCATTTTTCTATAATGGGCTTGAACGAACATTGGGCCTAACACTTTTTCAGGTGGTGTGCACCGTGGCGGCGAAAGCTCAATGGACATATCAGGTGATAACACGGCCCAACCAATCCACACTCTCAAAGGAATATGCTAACCCATTAAATAGCTGATCTTACTGAACTTGGACGCACTCCCGTGGCGGTCATCAGCTCTGGTTGTAAAAGCTTTCTTGATATCCGACGAACCCTCGAGGTTCTAGAGACTCAGGGGGTTGTGGTGGGCACATTTGCGGACGGTCGCGAAGGACCTATCGACTTTCCCGCTTTTTTCACACGGGACAGCGGGATTCTATCTCCTCGTACTGTTGTTGATCCTGCAGAAGCTGCTGCGATCATATGTGAGTTATAGTTGCCAATTTCTGGGAGAATGCTACGTCTAACGCTTCATCACTAGATGCGCAAACGAATCTACAGCTTTCATCCGGAATTCTCTTCACAAACCCAGTCCCCGAAAAACACTCTTTCTTGAAACCAGAAATAGACGCTATCATCGCGAAAGCCGTCGAACTCTCTCACATTGAAGGTGTTCACGGAGCCGATAATACCCCATACGTACTTGCTAAAATCAAGGAACTGAGCGGAGGGAGAAGCGTCGTGACCAATAGGGCATTGGTGGAGTGCAATGTAGAGATAGGAACGAAGGTTGCTGTAGAGCTCGCAAAGTTGGAGAAATCAGGGCGTGGGATGGATGGAAATCGGTGAGATAGTATCCTTTTGGGGGGAGAGAGTGTTCGTGTGTAGAGGGATGGCTGATTGGAATTTATATGTGAAATGTAGACATATGCCAGCGGTTAATGGAGCAAATCAAGGGGAGATCACGAAGTCTGAGAAGGACTCGCAGGACTTGAAGCCTGAAACAGAGGCTGCGAACACCCAGCAAGCACCTAGGACAGTCGAGAAGGTAGACGTTCTCGTCGCTGGCTCTCTGGCTATTGATCTGTCCTGCGATTTCACTCCCTTGACAAATGGGCGTAAAGAAATGACCCCTGCGCTGCATACATCCAACCCTTCAGTGATAAGCCAAAGCCTAGGAGGCGTTGGATACAACGTGGCCCTAGCATCAAGCTACATGGGACGCTCAGTGCTCTTCTGCAGCGTTGTTGCAAAGGATATCAGCGGCCACAGCGCTCTCACGACACTAAAAGAAGTAAACAGGAACTTCTTGCACCCTGAGGGTGTCCAGATGCTTGATTCTGCATCCGATATTCGAACAGCACAGTATATTGCGGTCAACGATGCCAACAAGGATCTCGTGCTCGCCATGGCAGACATGAGCATCCTCGAACTCTCCAGCGACAAGCTCAAGTTCGATGAATTCTGGGAACCGTTGATCCGTCGCACGAAACCCACCTGGGCCGTCATCGACGCAAACTGGAGCCCCGAAGCGATGAGCCGATGGATAACACTCTGCAAATCGCACGGTATTAAAATTGCCGTCGAGCCCGTGTCTGCGCCCAAAGCAACACGGTTATTCTCTCAGATCAACACCCAATCCGCAACCACGAAGAATGGTATAAAACCCATAATCAACCCCTCCAACACCGCTCCAAGAACCCACCCCATCGACATAATCACCCCCAACCGCTACGAACTCGCCTCCATGCACTCTGCCGCCCGCGACGCAGGCCTCTTCGACAGTCCACAGTGGTGGAGCGTCATCAACGCCCTCTCCCTACCCAGCGCAGGTTCTAGGGATCGCTTCACAGCATTGACGTCCGCAGAGATCGTGGATCAGGGTATCCCACAGCAGAGTATCCAATTACTCCCTTTCTTACCTTGCATAGTGACCAAATTGGGAGAGCAGGGTGTGTTGGTTACGCAACTGTTGCGGGAGGGAGATGCGAGACTGACGGATCCGGAGTATGCGCCGTATATTTTGGGCTGGGCTGGTGGGAGTGGTAATGGTAGTGGTAGTGGTGATGCTGGACAAAGTGGTAGTGTTGGTGGTGTGTATATGCGGTTATTCCCCGTGGCGGAGAAACTGGGACAGCAGGATGTGGTGAGTGTGAATGGGGCGGGGGATACGTTGCTGGGTGTGTTGGTGTCGGCGTTGGCGATGGGGGAGAAGAAGGGTGGAGCTGAGCGGGTAGTACGGGTGGAAGATGCTATACAGTTGGCGCAGCAGGCGAGTATTAAGACGCTGAGGAGTAAAGGGGGTGTGAGTTCGGATATCAAGAGCTTACGGGCACAGTTAGAGAAGTTGTAAGCGATGACTGGGAGAATTGGAATCTACACGGTATACCATAATGGATGTTGTGTCAGTGCCCCGAGTCATAATCGTCGTTTCGTTGGATATATTACCAGAGTTCAGAATTAGATACATCTTAACAATACTTCGCACAACAAGAATCATTATCATAACGTGGTCAGCTCGTTAAAGAGAAATCACCAATTGAAAAATAAACGGTTGCTTTCCCCCGACTCAGGATCTGCTAGCTTCCTAGCACTTTCTCGACCAAGCACAGGTAATCGTTCAACTTTGGGCATGTCATCTGGACCAGCAACCGGGGTAAAACTGGGTGGGATATAATGCGGATCTAATAAGCCTATCTGAACCAGGACGCTAGCCTGGTCCCAATAAACATGTTCATGTTGCAGTTTGCCGGCACGAACACCCACGACACTCACGAGCGCTACCTCGACGTACTTATCTGTTGGCGGGACTCCTGGAAGCATCCATGTTATTTCTTGCGTGTGAGTGAATGACACATATAGTTCATCCACGACGTGGTCTGTGCCAATGGTACGAGAAATGAGACGGATATCAAGTGACGGGGGAGTACCGGGGATGAAGTAATCAGAGTAGAAACGGCGGAGTTCTTGTGAACCAATACCTGCTAAATGTAAGCAAATACTGGCAACTGTTTTTCAGTGATGAACATACCTCCAATCATGACAGGCACATAATTTACATAAGCGTCATCCGCTAATGCATCCATCGTCCGTTCGAGATCCTTTCCGTAGTATTTGACCATCGTATGATTCTCCCAGTCGGGCGACAAATCGATATTGATCTCGAATCCTTTCCTCAGGCAAGCGATTGTCCGCGTCCACGCGAGTTGTGCGCTGATGCGGTCATATGTGGGCAAATCGCGCTCAGCGAAGCCAACATCCGATCGATGGTAGACATAGCAATTGGATTTGGCGGAAAAGGGCTGCGTGTCCGCGAGGTGAATCTGGTAGTTCAAGGCCGGTGGGAAAGAAGTGCCTGCATCAGGGATGTATGTGGGATAATACGCGATGACCGCGCAAAGCAGCGGCATAGGGGTCGTACAGGCCTCGAGAACGACTGCAGCGGCTCCCCCATAAGCTAGATAGAATCGAGTCAGTGTGAAGGGAATGACTTCAATCATATACGGCTGAATCCGCCCATCTTCGCAAGACCAGCTGCATACCAACAATGGCATATCTTTCATCCTCTTCCAGAGCATCTGCGAATCCCAGCACCTGTTCTTTATACTGCTTTGGCGGGGCTGCAAAAGGAAGATATGCTACATCGTACCCTTCTTCACTGAAGTGTCGAGAGATGGTAGGATCCAGAATCGGCTTGTCCGCAGTGAGGAGTAGCTTGGGACCTCCGGTGTGGCGCCATGACGTCTCCGTTTCGAGACCTTGAGACGATGACCGGCGGCGATGCGGGGAGAGATGTTCCTTCAAGGAGCTTCTTCTGCGGCGTATTTTCCTCTGGATAGCTTTCATTGCGATTAGAGGTGTGTCTAAGTTCAGTAGAAGAGGTTGGTAGGTCTTTACCAGGTCACTTCACGAGAGGTTGTTCAAGTCCCAGCATTCAACATCGACGACAATGTTTGTGCCCGGGAACCACTGCACGTGCAGGCTGTCAGGCCATGGAAACCTGTTGAGTCAATGAGCCGCAAAGTTCCGGGGAGCGGATGAGCTTAACCCGTCGTCAGTTGTAAAAACGACATCGAATATCGACACTCTTTAAGAGATCTCTTCTCTGCATAGTGTCATCTGCATGGGAGCACGCTCTCCTCTTAAGGTCGTTTCTGCTGATGAGTGCTCTCCTTTTGTTGACGCGATACCTCGGAAGCTGGAGGTTCCTCAGGTGTCGCTGGACCAGCTGCCCAATTGCAATCCACGTTCTACAGGGACCAGATCGTGGGCGCTAGACGAGATAGCTTCAGCCAGACGGCGTGCTGGTTGGCTGATCCAGCGGTAGAATGCAACGCAGCCAGGGTTTCAGCAGGCATCCTGATGTCATGACGGGCGCCAACACAGACCAACCAAGATCGTGAAGACACTGACGCACTTGGTGAACTCGCACACTTCTTCTGGCTGCTGGTCGAGACGGTTCGTGAGTTGTTTCCTGGCTTGCTGTTTGCCCGCGGGCCGCAATTGATGGGGATTTGATGGGGGCGTTAATTTTACTTCACCCACTGTCAAGTAGTCTGTCCTCTGGTTTGTGTGGGGAGGGACCTGGCCGGGGTGTGTTTGGGCAATTTTAAAGAACGTGGAAAGGATCGTTCTGATATCATCGTGCCCTGGCGCCAACATCCGCCAGAATTTGTATTTTCACCGCATCCCAGTTTCTAGTCACTCATTGTTTGTCGCTTATGAGGGTGATCAAAGCCTGAGCAAGCTGCTCTCTCTCTTTTGTTTTCCTTTCTTTTTCTACTGTCCATTCGATTATCCTTAATCCATCTACCTACTTATCTCTTACTCGCCGTCATCAGCAGCTCTCTCAGCATCTGCACCCCGTCCCTCGTCTGTGGGTGAGCTCGCCTGTGCAGTCTAGATAGCCCTTGTGACGGTCTAGCATTCCAGGTTTGAGCCAGAGAGCATGCAATAGCACCCCCATCAGAATGTCGTCGAGCCCATCAGGAACGGCCAACGTGGGCGCTGCTCTCGACGCCCAGAGCGGTACCGGTCAGAAGGCTGCTGGTATCTCCATAACCACCTTCCTCGCCTCTCTAGCGACGGCCGTTATCATCTTCACTGTCGAATTTCTGCTGTTCCTCGTTCTCAAGGGCAAATTGACACGTATTTAGTGAGTATTCCGTTTCAGTTCATCTAAATCTTCATGCTGACATGGCCCTCCTTTTTAGCCAACCACGAACGTATCTTGTGCCTCCGCGTGAACGTACGAATCCTTCTCCTCCCGGTTTGTTCAGATGGTTTGGTCCCATCTTCAAGACGTCGAACTCGGAGTTTATCCAGAAATGCGGTCTGGACGCTTATTTCTTCCTTCGATACCTACGCATGCTATTAAAAATATTCATACCTCTCGCACTGATTATTCTACCAATCCTGATCCCCGTAAACAAGGTTGACGGCAAGGATAGAAACCCCCTCGAGGGTTTCAGTGGAGCCAGGTATAACGTCACTGGACTGGATCAATTGGCATGGGGAAACGTGAAGCCTGAGAACACCACTCGTTACTGGGCGCATCTGATCCTCGCAGTCATCGTTGTTGTCTACGTCTGTGCTGTCTTTTTCGACGAGCTTCGGGGCTACATACGGTTACGACAGGCCTATTTGACGTCTCCGCAGCATCGATTGCGGGCGTCAGCTACTACCGTTCTCGTGACATCTATCCCGGAAAAATGGCTGTCGATTGAAGCATTGGACAATTTGTTTGATGTCTACCCAGGAGGAGTTCGAAACATTTGGCTAAATCGAAATCTCGATCAACTGAGCGTGAAAATCAAGGAGCGGAATCAATTGGCTCTGACACTGGAGGCCGCAGAAACTGAGTTGATCAAGAAATGCAAAAAAGCACAATTGAAGCAAGCAAGAGCTGATGCCAAAAAGTCAGGGAATAACTCAAAACAAGCGATTGAGCACGAACGGTCTGAAGCAGAGAAGAGAGCGTCTCGACTTGTTGAAAGTGCTGGTGTGAGCTCCGGAAACCCACACGAGATTGTTCATAGCGTCCGAGAAGCTCTTCGTAACGGTGATAATGCAGAACCAGAACAGGAGCAGGATTCGCGAGGACACCATCAGATCCTACCGAAAGTGGGCCACGCAATTGGTGCTGTAGGATCCGGAGTCGCCAAAATCGGACACACCGTTCTCGGAGGAGTGAAGAAAGTTGAACAGGGCGTGGATGCTCGCGTTAATACGACAGGTGGCTTCGCCGAATTTGAGCAACCAGGCAATATCGCAAATACTACTGCTCCAGGAAATCCAGCGTCAGTTCGCCAGCGCCGAGATAATGCTCCTTTGAGCACCTTTATTGAGGATTCCAACGAGGACACGGAACATGCGACCATTGAAGAGAGAGAATCAAATGCACCGACTCTTGGCGGGGCTTCGGACTCTAGCCCGCCCCGTCACTCGTTATTCAGAGGAAAGAAGCCATCACCATTAGGTGAGGGTGTCGATCGCAATGGAGACGAGTTTCCCTTGACAGCGCCGAGCCCTGTCACACCTGTTGCCCATGCTGAGAGTGAAAAACCTAACATCAAAAGGAAGCGCAGCGACTCGAAGAAGGACGAACACCAAGAAAATGAGGAATATCCAGTTGCCTATGACGAAGCATATGAAGAGGACGACTATGGCGAACCACTCTGGATGAAATATATTCGTCCAAAAGACCGTGAAACCATGCGACTCCCCATCTTTGGCTGGAGTTGGATGCCTTCGTTGCCGCTAATTGGGAAGAAAGTGGACAAGATTTATCACTGTCGTAAGGAGTTGGCTCGTTTGAACCTCGAAATTCAGATCGATCAACAGCATCCGGAGAAGTTTCCCCTCATGAATTCTGCATTCGTGCAGTTTAACCATCAGGTTGCTGCGCATATGGCCTGTCAGTCTGTTGCCCATCATATTCCTCAGCAGATGGCACCTCGACTCGTCGAAATCTCCCCAGATGATGTTATCTGGGACAACATGTCAATCAAATGGTGGGAGAGATACCTGAGAACCTTTGGCGTCATTGTCATCGTGTCGGCTATGGTTATCGGCTGGGCGTTCCCCGTTGCATTTACCGGTTTGCTGTCTCAAATCGCATACCTCGAGGGTAACTTCTCGTGGTTGAGATGGCTTGGAAAACTCCCTCAGTGGTTGATCTCCGCCATTCAAGGTGTCCTGCCTCCATTGTTCTTGGCGATCTTGATGGCCCTGCTCCCTCTTATTCTTCGTTTCCTCTCGAGAAACCAGGGCGTGCATACAGGCATGGCGATCGAACTCACCGTGCAAAACTATTATTTTGCATTCTTATTTGTCCAGCTGTTCCTCGTCGTCTCCATCTCGTCCGGTTTCTCGACCATCTTCAATTCCATCAAGGATGTCACTAGTGTTCCTGAGCTTTTGGCGACAAATATTCCAAAATCCAGCAACTATTTCTTTTCCTACATGGTTCTCCAGGCCATGTCCGTCAGCGCCGGAGCTCTTGTCCAGATCTTCAGCTTGGTGAGCTGGTTCATTCTAGCGCCTATCTTTGACAGCACTGCCAGAATGAAGTGGGCGAGAACTACCAATCTTAATCAGATGCAGTGGGGTACTTTCTTCCCAGTGTATACCACTCTTGCGTCGATTGGTATGTCCCCTTTATTTTCTTCTGATCTGGACTCTGTACTAACTAGAGTAGGGCTCATCTATTGCATTATCTCGCCACTGATCATGGTATTCAACGTGCTCACCTTCACCCTCTTCTGGATAGTCTACCGATACAACACCCTCTACGTGACCAAGTTCCGGTTCGATACTGGTGGCCTACTGTTCCCCAAAGCCGTCAATCAGCTTTTCACTGGCTTATATGTCATGGAGATCTGTCTTATCGGAATGTTCTTCCTCGTCCGTGACGACAAAGGCACGGTTGCTTGCGAAGGTCAAGCTATCTGCATGATCATTGTGCTGTTTGCGACTGTACTCTTCCAGTACCTCCTAAATCAAGCCTTTGGGCCACTGTTCCGATACCTACCCATCACATTGGAAGACGAGGCGAGTCGACGGGATGAAGAGTTTGCTCGTGCCCAACGACGCAGGCTTGGATTAGAGGAGGAAGACGAAGACGAAGCAGACGGCAACGCAGAGCAGAAGCGCGACGAGCACACAAACGACATTGAACTCGACCGCATGAACAGTCACAAAAAGTCAGAGAAGGGCATGCTCAGCCGCCTGATACCCGGAAAGCCCAATAATACCAGACGCCGCTCCTGGGCCGATCACTCCCAGAAACGCCGCTCCCCCTACTTCGGCGGCCGCTCAGACCCCAACATGCCCAGCATCAAGAAGCTCCGCGCCAAACTAACCAAAGACGCCGAAGCCCAAGCACCCACCACCAACGCCATCAGTCAGGCCCTATTCTCCGGCATCCCCGACGAACTCGAAGACCTCACCCCCGACGAGCGCGACCAACTCGTCCAGCGCGCCTTCCAACACGAAGCGCTTCGCATGAAGAGGCCCGTGATCTGGATCCCGCGCGACGACCTGGGCGTGAGTGATGATGAGGTGTTCCGGACGCAGCGGTTCAGCAAGCATATCTGGATCAGTAATGAGTATCAGGCGCTGGATGGGCGGTGTCGGGCGATTTTTAGTCGGAGTCCGCCGGATTTTTCGGAGATGGATCTCATTCAACTTTAGACTGATTAGTCTTTTTTTCGAGCGTTTTGCTGTTCCTCGCTGTTGCTTCTCCTTTGTTTCGTTGTGTTATGACCCCCCTACCCTACGAATTGAGCGTTTGATACCCCCTACCCCTTGTGCCAGTCCTCTGTCTATATTCTGTTCAGAGTACGGTGCATTCACGGCCTTGAGCACATGTAAGATAGTTTCCTACAGTCTTCTTGCATAGCTGGGCGTTTTCTCTGGCCTTTTTCTACCTCAGTGACGTTATGATAGAACATTCTAACAAGAAAACACTATTCAAAAATTCATATCATATCCGAACCCTCTATTCCCTATATCAAATCTAATAACCGCACAATACTCAATCAGAATCTTACGAGGCTCAAAACGCCCTCAACCACCTCCTCGCCTCCTCCGCTCCCTGGTTACCATCACCATCATCAACATCATCCCTCATAAAACACACATACCTCCTCCTCGCCAAACTCCGTTTCGCGACCTCACAGTCCACGCGGATATCCTCGACCAGCGCTTCGAGACTAACGTAGTCGTATTCGGGGCGGATGTAGCCGAGGATTAGCAGGTTGAGGGGTGTGCCGTAGAAGTCGGGGAAGTGATGGAAGTGTGGGCGTGTAGGGGGTGGTTTGCTGTCGGCTTCGTTGGATGTAGGTTCTGGAGCTGGGGCGGGGGTTGGTGTTTGCGTGGGTGTTGAGGAAGGTGATGATTGTAGATCGAGGTGTGGGAGGATATGGATTTCCTTTTGATCTTCCTGTCAATCTAATCCTACTCACCAAGACGTAGATTCGTCGGAGACTGAACTCACCACAGAGCGAACAGTGTTCTTATAAAACGGATTATACCCAATACTCAGCACGCAGGGCAATATCGTCGGCTCGTTGTCCGGCTGCGCTCGTTGCAGGTCGGCACTGGCATTGGAAGTGCTGCTGGGAGTGAATTTGGAGGGATCGAGGGATGCGACGCCGTAGTAGACGCCGGATTCAAGGTTGGGGTGGTCGGCGAGGCCGTCGGCGGGGATGTTGGCGGTTGGGATGCCGAGCTATGGGGGTTGTAAGATGGATTGAAAAGTAGGTGCATAGTAAATCATCATGATTTGGGAGTTGAATATGCCCCAGAGCCTAAGCTTTTGACGCTCCCTGAACCTTTCGCGAACTTGTGCTTGGGGGATATAACATGCATAGACCAGGCCCAAAACGACAAGTTTATAATCCTCAGCCAGCAGTAGAGTACGCACAGCATTTTATAGCCAAAACAGAAGCAAAGAAGCCATAGCTTCACATGCAATATAACTCTTTCATCCATGGGTATCATAGGCATCGATAATCACTCCGCATGGTAAAACAGCAATGCACGAAAAGTCGACAATAGAAAGAAGCCACCCACCTCCTTACTCCCTCTCCCAAACCCTTTTATCACAGGTCCAGAGAGTCGAATGGGAAACGGAGCCTCAGGGCCGCTGTCTGGTCCCGCGATGGGAGCGCGCGGGGCGTCGGGACGCATGGCAGGGTGATATCTTTTGAATCTCCGGGGAACGGGACAAATGCCGGAGTGCAATTATTAGAAGAACACTAGTTTTAGCTACGAGTAGTGCAAAGAGGCCGAAGTTAGAAACGGGAAGGAGAATGATACTGTGTCGTCGTCGTCGTGAAGCCGTGCCAAATTAATAATCTGCGGATAGAGAGCGATAAGATAAGACGCATGGCGGGGTAGTCTGGAAGTGGCTTGATAAAAATACTGACAGCCTCGGTACTGTAACAAGGGTTCTATGGTGTAGCGGTTAGCATAGCGGATTCTGATTCCGCCGACCCCGGTTCGATTCCGGGTAGGACCTTCTTCGAATATTCCTTTTTTGCTTGTTTTTTGCACCTGCCTCACTCACTTTTATGCAGAGGTTTCAATTGGTTATTGAGTTTTTTGAGAGTGAACTTGTAAGCATGAACATTTCTGTCAAATTGTAGGACTTTTACTCCGTATAGGTTTGTGTATTACAGCTAGAGCCCAGAGCTTCTGTTCAGCATTGACCAGCCTGAAATCACCAGAAGACACCAGTGCACCAATATGCTTGAATCGCTTCTCCAATTCTCAAGACTCTCCATCAATAACTTCCCAAAAACCTTTCTATTGACACATCCCAGTCCTCCGCCTGTGTAACCTCCCCTCCACTCCCCCAAGGTCCCCATCCCGCCGCCATCGAACAGTATATAACCCTCACCCCTCGCCCTTCTCCTCTCTCCTCGTACAGTATATCTTCACAGAATCAAACAAACACCTCCCGCCTTCCCCCCGATTACAAGCACAAGTCAGCCCAGCACATCCTAAAAGTGTACTAATTACTTCTGTTCACCAGAAGAAGCGTGGCCCTCGCCCACCTTTGGCGGGAATTCCGTGGTGCCGACCGTCGTCTTGGGGCCGCACGTGCACCATTCGTCTTTGGGGATGTTGTCCATGACGGAGGGGATGTGGGCGCCGCAGCCGCGCCAGGTCTTTTTGTCTAGACAGTTGAAGAGGCGTTAGGATGGGATGGAATGGATATGAAGGGGAAGTGAGGGATGGGGGGGAGGGGGGGTCGTACGGCAGGTATTGCAGGTAGCTTGCATGCACATTTTGATGGTCGGTTTGGTTTCTGGGTTTGTGGTGTACGGATATCCCTGTATGGATGGGTCTGTTGGTGAAGTGGTAAGCTGTCGTGCTGGAGAGGTAGGTAGCTCATGTGACTCAGAGTTCCTAAAGCAAGCGGCACTTAATTAGTTAGTTACCTCAGCTAGCTCAGACGCGCCCTACGATTTTTGCGTTCTCTCTAGCCCATTCGGGCATAGTACGCTGACCTAATCGGGAACTGCGACGCGATTTATCTGCGGAGCGTCTGAGGTAGTTATTCACCTTTTGTATGTGCGTGTCGGGCTTCCCTAACAAATTTCTGACCACATTATCTGCGACTCGTTCTATCTAAGTTCGAAGAATTTGTGGGACAAGACGAGCAGTAGCAGCGTATCAATTCATTTGCTACAGACATTTGCAATACGGTGAAGACAGTCTGGACTCTGGAGGATATTACAGAGAGATCCACGGGTCAAACGCACGCTTTTTATTCCTTGTGACTCGCATGGGTTGCAGCTCATAATCAAGGACACCCTACAGTTGTCCAAAATCTCAGCAACGATCAATGCCGCATCTCGAAGTGTTGGTCATTTTCGAAGCTCTCCTAAGCAGCATGCTATTCTTCAAAGCATTCAGGGCAATTGTTATGGAGGAGAATACTCTTTTGTGGCCTCAGTCATTACTCGTTGGGGATCACAGTACAATGCCTCATGTTATTGTCGATACAGAGAATACAGCAAGCGTTGAAAGACTGGGCCAATACGAGTAATGAATACTCGGCAATAAAGCAGTTGATTAGAAGTCCGACATTTTGGGCTGAGCTAGATGAGCTCCTCCACTTGCTTGAACCACTTCATGAAGTACAGAAGATGTTTGAGAGTCAGAAGTCTTACATTACTCGGGGACGTGCTAATCCTTGAGCCAGCATGCTCTTCACTAACCATTCTCTCTTTGATAGGTCACGGAACGTTGGCTGAGCATCCAGATCGCATTGAAAGAATACCCCTCTATTCCCACCGTTTAGACAAGAACTGGATGGTTATTTAACTGAAGCTGCTCGGGGCAATATAGTAAATTGCACGTCAGCTTACCCCGTTGCACTGGGTAGAGTAATACCTTTTGCCTGGCAACCATGACGCTTGCATTAGCCTTCAGATCAACAACCAGCTGCAGGAGATCATAAAAAAGTTTGCTGGAGTACAGGGTCTTCAGGACTTCTTTCATTTCTGTCTTAAAGAGGGAGGGTTCTTTCAGTCATCAGCTTGAGAAGAGAGGGACCCCTTATTACTCTGGAATCGCCAGGTTAATATAACCTCCTCCTTCAGCATCCTTTGTTGCTGCATCTTTACTAACCGTGGTTGCTCCCTGTTAGTCTGTCGTTGCCCCCGGTCTCTCTGCCTTCGCTCGTCGCCTTTACCATACCGTTGGAAATTCTGTCATCTCGGAGCGAAGTTTCTCCGCTATGAACCGCCAGCACACAAAATTACGGGCCAATCTGGATGCCTCACGGGTCAATAAGCTTGTTTACATTGCTAATGTGGTTAGAACGGGTTGAGGACAGTATTGCAGATACCGCTGGGTTGACCACCCAAACCGCTACAACAGAAGAGGACGTTGAGGAGATGATGCTTACTGCAGAGAAAGAGGATCTTGAAAGAGATCTGCAGCAGCACTCAGTCTTGAAGGGGATATAGCAGATGGTATTCTTGTACAAGGCTCCTTGAACTCTGAGGACTCGGCGCTGCATCTGGCACCTCCTCATACCAGCGCTCAACTACAGGGTTCCGGGTCTGGGGTCTCGGCGGTCTCGGCGATGACCCCATCAACACAGTCACTTGGGTCGCATGCTGAGGATCTCGATAATCCGTACAGGAGCTTCTACAACTGACGAGTAGGCAGCTTGGTACAGTACTACAGTAGGGATCGGGTTGGGCGCAGGCCCGCCGCAGAGTGGCCGGAAAAATAAGGTTTCAAGCGTAAAATATCATCGAATTAAATATCATTTCAGCCCGTTAAATACTTTGAAATTTCGATATTTGAATTTTCACGGCGCCATCCCTACAGTACTGTGTACAGTACTGTAATTATACCACAGTAATCAAGCATCATCCATCCGCCCCACTAAAAACCGCGTCACGAATCTACATTCTGAAAAACACCCCTCCACCCCACGTGGCAGCGTTGATGAAATAGATCAGGGCCTGGTGATATGTGTGTTGCATTTGGGATAAATTCCATGGGTATGCCAAAATTGATTAGCATGTTCCCTAAACGTCTCCTCACCTTCTGTTCTAAAAGCCCGACGAGTTTACGAGAAAAAAATTATTCGAGAGAGTAAGTTAGCTTATACGGGCCGAGACCGACCAAGATTTTGTTTTAGCGCGATATTTCCTAACTAATATAAGAGACTCATAACAGGTTGAGCTGACATGTCACGGGTGGGTTGGTGTTGAATACCAACCTCATTCAGAACAATTACTGAGAGGAAAAATGAACAAGGTCGAAAGCTATACAGGTGACCATTTCCACACACTCATATAGTCTGTCCCTTTCCCGACTGCGTGAGTTCTCTCTGGTTTCCAGTGCGCGACTCTCTCAAATCTGCTTCGGGTCTGATCCATAGGGATCTCAAGGACATTGCCGTTCTCATCATAGAAAATCTTCGTTCCCGGTGCACTAAGATGAGCGAGGTAGGAGACTGAAGGAGCTGCCCACGGTGGACCTCCAGTTGACGGCTCCTTGTAGGTTGGGAATTCCAGACAGACGAGGTAACTGTCCGGATTATCTGAGATCAGCTCACTGTATCGCAGTGACCACATCGGGCGGACTGAGGGGTCCATGGCACAGAAAAACTGCAGTAGTAAATAGTAAGCACAGGTAAAACTGAAGCAATGACCGACTTTTACTGGCTTACAGTGTAATCATAAAAGAACTCAAAAGATTTATCCCCCCCCACCTCCTCTAGCCAGTCATCCTTGAAGAAGTCCCCCAGGAGGAAATGAGCAGCGCCGACATCAGCTGACTCATCTCGTTCAGGATTTTGATCGTTGCTGTCTTTTGCAAATTCCTTCGCTTGCTCGACTGCTGTTTCGGAGATCTCAAGCCCGTATGCATCGTATCCATGCCTTGCCAGAAGCAAGACGTCGTAGCCTCTGCCACATCCAGGAACGAGAGCTCGCTTCCTGCGAATGTTACCGGTAACCTTATCGCGAACAAATGCCGATTCCCCAACAAGGTTTCGCTCCTTTAAGCAGTCCTCAAGCGCGGGGCTCGGGAAGCCGCGATCCCAAGGAAGAAAATCCCCGGCGTCCCACAATGCAGCCCAACGCTCGTTGGCTGTGGGGCCGTCTCCCGAGAAGTGTTCTCGGAGCCGCACACGGGCATCGGCTGTAAGGCCGTGCTCGAAGGAGAGTGGTTTCTTGGCAGACATCATGCAGATAATGTATGTACTGTATATCGGAAAAAAGGCAAAAGAGAGTAAAATGTGGCCTGATAATTCGAATGTGAAATCTTCAGTGATGTGCTTTTGGCCGTATGTCGGCTTCTTTTATAGGATTTGTTTTGCGGTAAAGTGGTCCCCGAGCAGATTTGTTTTGAGGTAAAGTGGTCCCCGAGCAAGCTGAGTCGTTTTCCTCTTGCCCAGTCGAACAAACCCCGTGGATTAGCAGTTATGTAACAGCGTCTCTGCCGTGGTGGTGGGTTAACAAGGAGTGTGTGCAGACAACCCCAGGTCCACTTTCCGTTTGAAACTGTGAGCGAGGATATTAGTTGGTTATAAAAAGGCACGAACCCCTACCATGAAGGACCAAACATATGCTCCCTCACGGGCATACGGCGGAGGCTCCAGCCCACCTCGCTTTTCTCATTTTAAGCCTGAAATTTCAACCCTAAATATCAAGTTTATTCATATAATTTCTTGGAATAAAGCCAGTAAATCCTTGAGCTCTGCAGAGAGCAGCATCGATATTCAAACGCTCAGGCCTCACTCACTCTTCAACCAGGTAACTATTGGATGTGATATCGGGAAACGGTGCCGACCAATACGTGGCGATACTCCATATTCCATGTGTCGGGTTCAATTGATGCCCGGCCCGAGAGAAGTTGTTTTGATACCACAATTTGACGGCGGTCTACTTAGGACTTGATGACTGCACATGGCACTCGATAAAATCTTCGTATGGTACAATTGACTATGGCCGCTTTGTTGTTCAACCTACCTTTAGGGCCCTTCTGAGCAATCTAGAAAGGTTAGCCAGCTTCATTCAGTGCTTTACTACCACCGTCACGCTCTAACATTGGTGTATTTATCCTTGACCTTGCAGACGTACTGGGTTCCAAGTGTGAGGTTGATGGGAGACTGCTAATAATCAAGAAAGGATGGCGTTTGTCATGGGTCCATGTCCGTCCGCCCAAATCCCAATATCTGGAACTTCTCTCAGGGGCCTACGAACCAAGCACATGCGCGGAAGCTCTAGAAACCACGAAATGAGGGTAAAGCTCAGATGAGATCGATGCGTGATCCTAAACTAAGGATCGAGCTCTACGGAAAAAGGAGAAGAACATGAGATGGAAACTCTGCACGAGGCTGGAGGCTAAGTTAAGCCTAAACGGGGCTAGCGCGTACTACGTCTCGAGAACTTCTAGAATCTGCATACAGTACTGTACTTTACAGTACACATAGAAGTAACGGTAATTCTCTACGACACTGATTTCTTGTGGGTGAGATATTCTTCAGTATGAGCCGTGAGAATGAGATTCAAATCTAGGCTGTAATTCAGATTGCTTGAAAGAGTTGTTTTCTCATTACCTTTCGAGATTATGATTGATTGAAGCTGTTCAACAAACTCTTCATTATTTCATGTTTAATATTTCATATCAGATTATCAGCATGGAAGTAATTTTCATACAGGCTGATCCGAGTATCCGGAAAGCCTCCAAACCTCTAGTTCAGTAATCCAAAAGGAGCACAAAATACTGACACAGACCTTCTCAAATCCTCACCCTAAACCACAAGCGCAAAGTACAGAAACCTCACAATTAGCATCAATCGGCTGTTGACTACGTCAGCAAATAATAGCATTTGCTAGGGACACCACGATCATCCCCGCCACTGGCGCAACTGCGTGATGCATCTACAACCTTCGGCAGCAAGAAGATTATGCCAGTCTTGCAGCTACTGTAAGAGCACAGTACCCTGCTACTCTGGCCTGTGGCTGCTGCTCCTTGAGCGGTGGCGGTGTGATCTCGACTCCTCGAACCTCCACTCGATCTTGTCTGGCATCAGGAGTCGGGACTTCTCAACCGCGTCTCACATTCGCGGGTCTGCGTGCTGCGTGCTGCGTGCTGGTTGCTCGTCAAGACTTTACCCAGCGGTATCGAAGCTCTTCAGTTTATCTGGCTAGGCTTTTTACAAGATCTCGCGCAGGGAGGTTTACTCTGATACCCATACTTGTCGAGCGGTAACATGGTGACTCCGGATTCCAATGACCGTGCTTGGTCGGCCGCGCTGGAGCCTGCCCAGATAAAAGTTGAACCTGAACCAGCTGAGGCAAACCGTCACAGCAGACCGGAGTTCAGCGGTCGCATCGAATAGTTATGTTAGGAGCTGTGGTACGGGTATCACGCGGACTCACATACGAGTTTGATTGGACTTCGCCAGCTTGCAACGGCTGGGTCTCATTGTTTTGAGGACGACAGCGAAGTTGAGAGGTGGCTCGAGATGGGACGGCTCAGTACCGATGCAGATCCCTTCCCACGGGAGCCCGGCCTCTCGTTGTTCGCCTATCCGGGTCAGTCCAATATGAACGGACGGCGATTACCTTTGAACTGGCCTGGTCGCTTAAGGAGTTCTAAATTACCAGAGCACCAGCGTGCCTACTCACTCCTCGATGCTGCTGCGCTTGTTTCAACTGGAGTATTGGACCTCGGCAATGTTGATCAAGCGCCAGATTTCACGGCCCTTAGCTTTTACAAGATCTTTGGGCTTCCGGATCTCGGAGGCTTAATAGTCAAAAAAGATGTCTTGTTACGTTCAACAAGTCGGCATTACTTTGGCGGTGGAACAGTCGAGCAGGTCATTTGCACAGGCGTCCAATGGCACTCGATGAAGGCGGGTTCCCTACACGAATCTCTGGAGGACGGTACACTTCCGTTTCATGATATAATCTTGCTGGATCATGCGTTAGAAATCCATCACAAATTGTTCAAATCCCAGGAATTCGTTTCGAGACATACCACACTGATGATCCAACGACTGCATGCCAAGATGTCGGAATTGACACACTCTAACGGCCTCAAAATTTGCGAGATCTATGGAGATCCGAAGTCATATGGCGACAGCAAGAGCCAAGGACCAATAATTGCATTCAATATTCGTTACGCCGACGGACAGTGGATGCGTTTATCAGTGCTTGACAAGCTTGCCTATGACCATCGCATTCATATAAGGACTGGTGATGTTTGCAATCCCGGAGGTGTTGCTAAGAGCCTCCAACTAAGCCCTCTAGAACTTTTCCAGAATTACGCTTCTGGAATTCGCTGTGGCTGCAAGAACATTATAGTTGGAAAAAAACCAAATGGCATTGCAAGGGTTAGCCTGGGCGCCATGAGCAACATGTCCGATGTCGATAGATTTGTGGCCTTTATCCGAACTAAGTTAACGGATCTGTCTCGAGGGACAACACAGGCCATTTTATCTGATCAATCGCTCTTTGTCAACGACTTTCTGCTTTACCCAATCGAGGGATGCAGTGCATGGTGGCCTTCAAGCAGCCTGTCTTGGACAGTCGGTGAATTTGGGCTCTGCTTGGATAGAGTTTGGTGTCTACTCGATCCCGAAAAAAATGTGATGCTCTTTCCTGAACATTACTCTAGGATGGCACTGCTTCGCCCCGCAATTGACCTGAAAAATAGACTTCTGACCATTGAAGCTCACCAGCCCTGGGGATTAGGTGCAAAGACACCCGTGATACAGATTCCGTTAGAAGGGTGGTACAGTGGTCCCAAGAGACAGGTCTGCAGGAACGGAGAGGTCGTTCAAGTGCATGTATACGATTCTTCGTGTGTATCGGACTTCCTCACTAGAGCTATGGGCTCACCGTGCGTCTTAGGACGTATTGACGACGCCTACAGAGGCAAACTTTACAATGCAGCTCAAGAGTCTGAGGCCGAGTGTCAAAATTCCGGTTTCTCGCCGCGGGCCGCGAGCCTCCAATATCCGAGGGTCTGTCACGATGCGGCGACTAATGGGTCATATGATTTGAAGACAGAATATAACGATAGAAATCATCGTCCACGTCGGCCGCCCCAGATTACCCTTGCGGAAGCCAGGAAAGCCAACCTCATACTCAATGAGAAGCAGCATGTACCGAATCCTAGTAGCGAAGATGATTGGAAATATGTCCGTTTGGGTGGCAGGGTAAGCGTTCTCTGAGCGTTATTGTACTGTACCAGTCACTAATAGAATTTCTCGACTAGGCGCAAGCTGATGAATACAAACTCGTGGGCCCTTGTGTTTCGACTGCACCAGGTGAAAAATGTTCATACAGTGATGGCGTTGACAGTAGTCTCTTGCTTTATTGGAACCAAGAGAAGGATGTCTGGAATGGACTGTTGCCAAAGGTCCAAACGCCGAAGATAACTGTCAGCCAGAAGGTTCGTTTGCATTCTTGATAGAGCGACTGGTAGTCTACCTGTACTCTGCCAGACGGTCGATTCAACATCGCAGGAAGCCAGAGGGACATCTTGTCTTTTCCATATAGTGTTATCACACAACATTTCCTTAGAAACAAGCATACTCGTCATCCAGTAGCTTCTACATACTTGGATGTTTTTTGTGCCATAAGATCTGTAACATGGATTCTCATTATATTTCATGGAAATTTCTCTAAAAGAAGTTTCGAAGATTACGCTTGATGACCTTCAAGATTCTCAAAAAGTATTTCTTTTAATGAGTATTGTGAACTTTGTGATTACTACAGTAGATCAGAAACTTCGAATTATTTCACAAGGTCCTAGTGGATGGAAAGCCTTAAAGCGTGACGTAGGTGATTACCCAACGAGCTTCGTCACCCCTATGTTCCACGTGTTCACAGCTTCCATCTCAGGGGCAATCTCGGCCTCTCAGAAATGTCAATCAAGCTTTCGTCTCAATTGTTCCCGGATAGCAATATCTCCAATCATCGCTAGACAGCACATGTCTCGCATACATATATAATCCGCTCATAGCAAATATACAACAACAACTCTACCACTGCAACATCGCAGCAGAATCATGAAAAGAATACACAGAACATCCCATGCCATAGTCAGTACCATCCGAACTCCCCCAATACCCATTTCCCCCCTCGCCCCAGATAGTATGTATATTTTATAGGTTGCCCAATTCCATTTCCCTTTTTAAAATAACCCGTATGTATGTACGTATGTAATCCCCATCGTCCAGAGGTATATATAACCGTTGAATGATCCCATATAAACGCCAGCCAGCACTAGAACCGTGATAGTAGCAGTACCATAGTATGTAACGTATAAACAGTCGTTATATGCACGGCAAGAACTGCACCCATACACATCAGCATATCCCCAAAACCGCCGAAAAGGGGTAAGGGGTAACAAAGGGGGAAGGGAGACTCACATTCATAACAATCAACATGGGTATATCAAAAACATCCCTCTTCACCGTCCAGCAATAACTACACTCCACCTTCCCATCCTTAAACCCCAACTGATTCATCCCCGCCTCGCCCGCAATCCCACCTTTACTCCATCGTCGTTGTCGCTGGGACGTCGTCGGCGGCAGCTGCACGGCATTTTCCGTCTTAATCTCGTTATTGCCTTCATTCTCCCCACCTGCACCGCCAGTGCCAGCAGTATTACCCGTGGCAAGCATATCCATATCCGCCTTCGTCTTATACTTCAGCAGCTTACACGTCGTCATCACACTGCCCCTCGAATCGCCAAATGCCAATTTCGCAAAATCCTCATAAAACTCCACCACGCTCTCGTCGTCCAGCAATTCCGCCAGAAACACCGGTTGCGTTCGCCCCGACCCCCCCGCAGCATTATTGGCACTATCGACATTTGCGCCCACACTCGCACGAGGCGTATAACTCCCCCTCGAACTCACCCCCGACGACGACGACGCTCCACCCGTATTAATATTCAAATTCGGCTCTTTCCCCAACAACACCTCCTTCTTCCACCCCGTCAAAATACTAAACTCCTTCCCCACCGCCGCTATCTCGCCCGTCCGCCGACACACAATCGTCGGCGTGCCACACGCATTAATAAAATCCTCATACTCCCACAGTGTCCTTTGAAAGCATTTCTCCATGAATATCAGATCATCGCGGTTTAACGTTTTTGTCGTGGCGATGAAGGAAGGTCGGATGGAGGCCAGGGCTTTGGCGATGCGAAGGGTGTTTTGCGGGGTGAAGCGGCGTTGGATGAAGGCGGTGAGGGAGTGGAAGCCCGTGGTGTAGGGGTAGGGTTCTTTGACGCTGTCGTAGATGGGGGAGGGTTGTTGGCGGGGGCGGGGGCGTTTGGGGAGTTGGAGGTGTTTGAGGTGCGGTGTCGACACCACCGGTTGCCGCTGCTGTGGTGGTGCTGCATTGTTCATGTTGGATCGGTTCGGATATGTCGAAGAGGTGTTACTGTCGTCAAATGTAGTCGTACTCGTCATCAGCGGACTCGGTATCGAATTCGGACTCGCAAAATTCGCCGGCCCGCTTTCAATCGCAAACGCATGCGGCGTCTCCGGTATATTACTACTGTTCATAGTACTCTGCCCGTACAAATTCCGCGTAGTATTCGGCGGCGGCCAATCCCCGCCCATGGCAGGATCATTAAACAAAAACGACGGTTGCGCCGTCGGACTCTCGCCAAAATTCGACCCCGGTGCGCCAAACGTCCCCGAACCACTCCGGCCCACGGACCCGTGCTGCGTCGCACTGTCGCTCGGTGGTGTCTCTCCGGCGCCCGTCGCCATGTGGCCCAACATACCGAATTCCAAGGCGCCGTAGTGATTGCCAAAGTTCATGCTCGCCAGGTCGAAATTGAACAGCGCCGGATCGCTCGGGTCGAAGAACGCAGAGCCGAACCCGTTCTGCGGTTGGCCGGGTGCGTTGTTGCCGTTTGAGGGGGGAGCGGCAAGGGGAGAAGGCAGTGTCGGATTTCCGGCGGCAGCGGCCGGGTTGCCGGTCATGTTGAAGGTCGGGGAAACAGGAGACTGCGAGGGGAACGTATCTGGTCTGCCTGTATCGTGCAGCTGTGGCTGGCTCAGCGTTCCGTCGGGTTTGCCCTGATAGAAATGGTTGAAGTTGTTGTGTTGTGGGGGGTAAAAGTTGTTTTTGGAATTAGAGTCATTGCGCGTCAGGGGCATGTTGTTCCGCACGGCGTTGGCCTGGTTATACAAATGTCCTGGCATTTGCGGCATCAGGGCTTCGTTGGGCGCATCATGCAGGTATTTTGCCTTTTTGCGCACGCCGTCATGACATGCGTTCTGAATGCCGCGCTTGATGCAGCGTTGACATGGTCTCTCATCACCTAGATCCGTCTCAGCTGAGGTTCTCCAAATAAACACATACAAATTGTAACAAAAGACCACAATCCCAACACAACAAGACACAGATATAAAACCCCAGTGCAACACCTCCCATCAAACTCCGGTTACAACCGCAAAAAAAAACAAAGCGCTGCCACTGCCGCTACCGCTGCGGGAAGCACAAAGCAACGCAAAGCAAGTATGACAGACACACAGCAAAAAAAGCATCAAACAATGGGGTAGACAACCGCACATACCACACGTCAAATGTGCCCTCTGGCACGCAAAACAAGCCCTTTTCGCCTTCTTCCGTCTCGGACGCAGGGGATCCTTTGCATTCGATGCCGATTTCGTTTGTCCGTTTGTCGGTTTGGTACTCGTACTGCTACCAGCGTTACCATTACCGTTGCCATTGTTCACAGTTTGCGTCTGCGTCTGCGTCTGCCCCTCGGGCCTTGTGCCAGGCTGTCCGGCCATGTTGACGTTTATATCTGCAGGTTTGCTGTCGTGGGTAATATTCGTATTATTATTATCCCCAGGAATGGTAGGTTGTCCGGTTCGGGCATTGGCCGTCATAATATATAGTACTTTTTCTTTTTCTTTGCTTTTCGCAGGGCCCGACTTGGTTTCCCCGTTCTCGGGTCGTTTTGCGGCTATTCAATTTAGCTGGGTATTGAGTATCCCGTGCTTCCTTTGCGGTGATGTGGGGGGCGTTTAAAATAGATAGCAATTCGGAATTGGCGGCGGCGGAAGCCTTCCAGGAACGAACAAGGAATCGCAGCTGAGCGTGCGTGCGCCAGTTGCGGAGGGGGGTGTGGATGTGGGTGTGGGTGTGGCTGAACGGGCGGCTCACACCAAGAGAGGAAAAGGACCAGACCGGGGGAAGATACAGTAACTATGTATGTATGAAATTGCGTACGGTATTTTCTTTGTTGTTACTGCCGATCGAAGCCCACGTTTGTCGTTGACAGTTGCCTGACCTGCATGTAACCGTTCTGCAAGCTACAACAGCGTGTGGTGGTGGTCGTCGTCGTCTGCTCAAAGAGGAGGAGGAGGAGGTGGTGGAGAAGTGGGAGGCGGCGGCGTATGGGCGGACCTGACAATGATGATGGCAGTACCGAACCGGAAGGGGGGAACGAGGGTTGGGTGGACGAGGCCAGCTTGGCGGTTGTTTTGCTTGCGATTGGTACTCCTAGGAGCAAGAGGAGACGAGAGGAGAATACTGAAGCCAAGCGAGTCCCGTATAGCTGTCTAGAGAGGTCGCACGACAGGTTCTGGGAATTGCGGCGGTCGGTCGTGACTGTAGTGACGAATAGACGAGAAGGTACGGGGTCGACAGGAGGACTCGAGAATCACGAGGGGCACTGCGGACGCGAAGAGGGGGGGAAGTATGAGAGGATAAGATAGGATACTGGCAAGAGGCGTTCTGTTGTGCGACGTCAGAGTGCAATTGAGCAGCGAGTGAGAGACGAATCCTCGTAGCCGACGAGGCGCAGAGCGCGAGAGGAGTAGACGTTTCGACGGAGGATTTCAATCGACAAGCGGAAAAAGCAGCGTGAGCGAGAGTTGCTTTTCGCAGCAGACGCGAGTGAGGTCCAGAAAAAAAGAGTGGTTGTGGTCCAGGGTGAAGCTGCAGCAGCGGGCGAGATGGCAACGAATGGGGATCGGGACAACGGGCGTTGAATTCGAGGTCAGCGTCAGTCTTTCGATTTGCGAGAGTCAGTGTACTGTGGTAGTATGAGTATGAGTGTCCGTATGTCACGCTAGGCCGGCTCGTGTGTGCAACGGTGCTGTGGGAAGCGGGATTGTGCGCGAGATCGTCGCGGGGATGTCACGGCGCTGAGGTGAGCGTGAGCAGGGCTGGCGGTGGTGGTTGAAGTGACGGGCGCGTGAGGAGAGGAATAAGGAATTGAGCGGAGAGAAAAGAGAGAGTAGATAGTGAGAGGACTGAGAGGAGATGTGTCGAGTTGGTGAAGCTGGAGAGACGCTGTGACTGTGTCGAGAGAGTTGCGATCAAATGGATGCGAGGAAACTTTTTGGCGCGGGTGGAGATTGATGCGTTGAATTCAGCCGGCAAGGCACTCCGCAGCCTCAGTCATCGCTTTAATCAGTACTGAAGATACAGTAAATACTCGATAGATCAATATGAAGCGAAGATTCACAGATGATGAGTGAACGAGCAGAGATTTCGGTCGTCGTCGAGCGCGATGCTGCGGGGAAGATGAGCTATATACATCGAGTGCCAGTCTACGGAGTACACAGCAGTTCGAGAACAAGTGCTCGATTCCTATATCGTAATGGCATCCGCCTTGCGCTCAAACTGCATCCATCTTCACGCCATTGAATGCCTCTTTCTTCTCGCTCGCAGAATGATCTTGAACATCTCATATGAAGAAGACGAGTCTATAGTTGCGCAATGACCAACGATCAATATCCGACACAATCACCTGCTGGAGTTCAGCTCTCTGCTTCATCTAAGAACCGGACGTTGCCCGCTGGCCCATCACCACCCCTGTTCGCGTGCCGTTCATGATCTGAACAGCTCAAGAAGCCAGTCTGCTCGGTGCAAAGACGTCCATCGCATCTCAGCATCACCACACTGCACTCACAAGCACGTCTTCAAGATACAGTATAGTAGCTTTCATGCTCCCTCCCAGTGCCGAACCGAGGTCCTCGTATCTCGTCCCATCTCACTCATTGCATTCATCTCATTTCTATCACATTCCCACCAGCAATCTCAGACGAAAAACCTCTCTTCCCAACACAACAATAAATCCTACCAGTCTCACCCTCTAGACTAGCGAGCCTCAGACAGACAGATCGCACCCTTCCACCTCGTATGCAACCTCCATCCTTTGCTTTTGCTGTCTCTCGTGAGAATTTAGCCGACTGGCGAATCGAATGCCTCCAGGGCCTGTGGTCCACTATTAGCTCGCGGGCCTGTCCATGGCCAAATTTAGCTACGGCCAGACCAGACCCTTCGTTGCGATCAGACTCTGCTTGGGCAGCAAAGGGAGATAGAAGAGCATAGCATCCCTTCATCCAGCAGACGGCGATGAAATGAAATGAAATTCATATCGTCACGAGCTTCAGAGAGGAATGGAATTGAAAGAGAACATCCAGGTCATCCCATGCTGGAGATGAATTCCCGGCTACAGACGGTCCTGTCCAGGATCCCAAACTACAGTAGCTGCATGAATCGATTGGCGCCCGCTGTCAGGCAGTTGGCGTGTGTCATGGATTGCCGCTTCTGCTTCTGCTGGGAGAAACTGAGAAAAAAGCGCGCAAAAGTTCAATCACAGCCACAGCCACAATCGTTGAGCCCTGTGCGTCCGTCTGTCCAGTCAGTTCGGTCACTACTATCAGAACCGCAAAATCCTGAGATGACACCCAGAGAGAAGCGGGCAACTGAGCACGCGACAGTCTCTTCTCCCACCGCCATTTCTCACCACTACGACCACCACTTTCCCCGTATTACCACCACAAGTAATCAACCAGAAGAGATCGAGTCGGTGATGCTCACTCGGAACTCCGCTTGGCGTCAACTGTCATCCCCGCCGTGAGGTGCCGCCGCTACAGTATGCGGTCCCAATTTAGCTCCTTTGCCCGGCTGCAAGGCGGCATTGCAATCGCATGGGAAGAAGAAAAGAAAAGAAAAGAAATTTTGCTCTGCATTTTATTTTCCCACTTCAACCTATAATCATGCAGAGCGATCAGATTCCTACCCAAAGAAACCTGACAGGATGAAGATGAGCATGATGCAGATGAATATGCCGATTCGCTTTTAATTTCCTAGACCGATCTGTTGGTTGGGAACTTGGAGCACAGCAGGGGGTATCCGACTCTTTGAATAATATGTCGGGTATTGCGTGCATTGCAGTGCGTTTTTGCTTTTTTTTTTTGGTCTCCCTCGTCTTCATCCGTTCAGCTGGGTACAGTATCGTGCCCAATAAGGGGGTGCCGGTATACATAGGGCGCGGGGGTGCTGTATATGCCACATACGGAGTACTCTCTTCGTACGCCAGTGTCGTTCACGATGTTTTGTCTACATAAGAACGAACTATATTGATCAACTCAATCCATCAGTTGATTGAGCCGGTCATCTCTCCAGCTTCAATCGCAGGGACCTCAACAGCCACGCCGTGACAAAGAGCTGCGATCTGCAGCCAGCCAGCCAGACGGCAATTGAAAATTAATAGTCAACAAGGCCGTACCCCAACTTCTGGGCCCTGCAGGCAGAGTCGCACAGCACATACGAAGCACAGAGTATGTACGGCGCAGGGAGCATGGTGGATGTAGTCAGTCCAGTCCAGAACTATGAATGCGCTCGCGGCACGGACATACCTAACACACAGACCACCACCACCACCCCGATCTACATACAATCTACTCGTACTCCGTACTGTGTATGGATTCATCCAATGATCACGGATATACTCCGTAAATTAGTCTGGTGCTGTTGTCACTGTGGTGGACCAAACTATGGATATGGGTATCGTATGTCTATTTTTATACAAGGAAGAAGGAAAAAAGGGCGCGCTTTTATAGTACTGATCAAGAAGAGCATGTTTGCTTCGCTTGACATCCCACTGCCAAATAATATGCCAATGACTGAGTCCCAAGAAACGCCCAAGAATGCTCA
Source organism: Aphanoascus verrucosus (assembly GCA_014839905.1). Taxonomy (NCBI): domain Eukaryota; kingdom Fungi; phylum Ascomycota; class Eurotiomycetes; order Onygenales; family Onygenaceae; genus Aphanoascus; species Aphanoascus verrucosus. The sequence continues at coordinate 69,554 of JACRYM010000014.1, read as the reverse complement.
AAAATGAAAAGACAAAGAACAGAATGTGAACGCCCCAGCGTGACCCAGAAGAATGCACCTGAACCGGAGGAATTTTAAGCTTAACCCCATTGCCGAATTCTATTCTGGCGAATCAAGCTCAGTAACTGCTGTTGGTTACATCGAATCCGCCGTTATATGGTCGTGGTCATGCCTTATTCTTCGGCCGGATACGGCGTATACTTCTCTCTCACGTTTCTTTCGCCGACAGCGGAACAACCACGCCGATCAGCTATGTGAAGAAGACCTGTGGACGAATGCGCTGTGGCCAAGAAGAGCTGAGCCGCTCTTCCAGTAGTGACCTACTACTCCGCCGTCGCAGTCGCAAATCGGCTATGCTGCCTGATTCGCTTTCCGTAGCGGTAGAATATGTACCTGGGGGAAGAACAAATAAAAGGGTTAGCTTGCTCCGTGTGATCTCCGGTGAAGGAAAACCTGATGCGGGCAGAAGAAGAGAAGATGGCGCGAACGTGCACTTTCTCCCAAGAAATCACAACGCTGACGATTGTGAGGACCCCATCTCCGGGTAAATTGGATTCTGGAAACGTGGGGGAAGGGAGGGACGGAGGGGGGCATAGAGTAACTCGTTTAAACTCTTCCCCAAAGGAATTGGTAGATAAGGATATGCTGTGGGCATGTGTAACCATCAACGCCATGAATGATAAACAGGGCCTCGAAACGCATGAACGCATGGTAGCGAGGTTTAAATTCGGACGGATTCAACCCAGGCAAATCAAAAGAGTTCGAGTTTGCGGAGAAATACAGTAAACAGCACACATGTCATGTCATGTCAAGGACGAGGAGGGGGCCGCACCAACCACCCGGGCGCCTCCCGAACGCCGAATGGAGACATGATCGTCCCACACCAAAGACGGGAGCGGGAGAGGAAGCGTGGAGGTGGCGAAACGGACTGGAATCTGGGGTAATCATGGGGGACAGCACATACGTCCCTGGAACTTTTTGAAGGGGTATCACAATCACAATCACAAGAAAGATAGACGGGGATGGAGTATGAAAGTGAGGCGGCCGCAGACATAAAACAAATTGAAAATGAAAATGAACTATACGTACGGGAATGGAGCCATGGCGAGTGTCAGGAATGCTAGGAGGCTGGTGGCCCAGTTGTATCCGAGTTTGGTGTACACTGCGTATAGTAAGAGCTCGTTAGCATGCGCGTTGAGTGCAGTGCGACGTTTTGGCCGTCCCAGGTGGCAGGCCAGAGCGTGTTCACGTGGAAGAAGGGTGAGGTTCTCGACCGTCGAACGCGGGAGGGAGGGTGCTAAGGCTTCGGAAGGGACAAAGGCATGGGAATACAGCGTGTTTCATGATGCACGATGCTATTGAGCATGTGGGAAGAGGGAAGGTTGGCATTCAGCCCACGTGGGGGATGTCAAAGGACAATATGAATGTCTCGACGGGTAGCACGGCAGATATCTCAACTCAATCTGGGACTAACAATAGCAAAGACATGATGCGGTGGACTACTCACTCTGAATACCAAATAAAGGAAACGCACCCGCAAACGTGCAGCGCAGAAAACTATTGGCCGCCAGCGCGCTGGCCGCGTACAAAGGATACGATTCAACCAGAAACGTAAAAATACCAGAGAAGACGAGGACAGTTCTACAGACATGGTTTCGTTCGTCAGTCACCTGCACGACGCCTCATGCTCCGGGTCTTGGTATCATGCTGAAGGAGCAATAGACCCAATGGCGCGGGCTGATCGTCGGAAAGACGGCAAGGAAGGGGATTGTATAGTAGACGTACCCTAAGCCAAAGATCATACTCCCAATCATGGGCACAATCCAATGGACATGCGAGAAGATAGTCCAGGCAAAGATAAACAGTCCGGCCGTGACTATTGGTGCGCCTGCAATAGCTGTTCGAGTCGTTGATCAGCATCATCATTCATCATTCATCATCCAGCTAAATCGAGAACCACTTAACGTACCAGGCGGCAGCCGCCATTCCGGCTCAAACTCCTCTTTACCCACAGCGCGTTCATGCTTCCGGTTCAAACGTCGATAGTTCATCCTCCATATCGGATCACTAGTCGTTGCAAGCACCATGCCCACGAGCAAACCTAAAAAGCTCAGGCCGACCTGCCACAGCTCGAAGCCGTAGATGTTCGAAAAGACGAGCTGAAATGCGCCGAAGAAGAGGTACAGTATCCCCAATAAGATGGCCGAAAAGATGCACAGGTTCAAACACATCGGTTCCAGGATCAAGAGGAGCATAGGTCGATAGATAGAGCGGATGATGGTGTGGAATAAGGACCGCTCCATCTTTTCGATGGGTGCCATCCATCGGTCATCGCCGGTTTCTTTTCTGCGTTTGATGGCTTTGCGTCGGAGGAGCACGGGGTGGTAGGTTTCGGGGACGAGGAGGGCGATGGAGATGCCGACGGCGCCGGCCCAGATGAGGAGGACATAGAAGACCCAGCGCCTTAGAAAGTCAGAGGCAATGATCAGTTAGCTCCGGGGAGAATGAGATACTTACCAAATGCTAAACTGGCAGATGAAACCTCCGACCCTGCACAACGGTCAGTCAGGCAGGCGCGCATTCCCTAGGAGTTTAGAGATACTTACAAAGGACCAATCTCCGGCCCCAAGAACGGACTCGCCGTATAGACCATCATCGGCGCAGCAAGCTGACGACGGTCAAAGATATCACCAACCGTTCCACCGGCCACGCTCAAAAAGGCACTTCCTGACACCCCGTTGAAGAATCGTGATATCACCATCGTTTGGATATTCTGTGCCACGGCGCAAGGGACGAGCCAGATGACGAAGCTCGCAAAGGAGACGATGTATATTATCCGCCGTCCGAAGAACTGATAGTTTAACAATTAGACGGTTGCGCGTATAGAAGCAAAAGATGATGGAAACGTACCTCTGACAAGGGGGCGAGGAATAGAGGCCCAATTCCTGCATTGCAGATAAGCAGTGGGTTCTGTCTAAAGCTCGTGATATCAACCCACCAAGTCCCACGATGAAGCTCGTCAATCCCAACGTCGCAACCAGCCTCGAGACATCAAACTCCTTCGTTATCTGCGGATATGTCATCGTATACATCGACGAGGTACACGTCCTACATCAACCAGCCATCAGCACGACCCACTCCCCTAAACGCCAAACCACAGATTCTTCTCTAGATCAAGTCCATACACGCAACACGACCCCATCGACAATATCAACACAATCACCCACTTCCGCGCATACGACATATTCCGCGGATTCCCCAGATCCCCCACCCCCTCCCACCCGACCACAAACTCCGCCTGAATGCCCGCGGCCGCCCGCTCTTCATCTGATAGTGTCACATCTTCTTCTTCCTGGAACCGGTCATGGTCGACGCGCGGGTGCGTGTAGCCGTCGCCCAGGGAGCTGGAGCGTTCGAGGGATTTGGTGCTGTGGGTGCTGGTTTGGCGTTTGAGTTCGGGGACGTGGTCGTGGTCGCCGCCGCCTGTTGTTGATGTTGTGCCGGATTGTTGGATGGGTTCGTAGTGGCTTTCTTTGTCGTAGGTGCTGTTGTCGCTGCTGCTGGCGCTGTCTGTGGTGCTGCTGGTGGTGTTGGATCTGGTGGTGCCAGCTTCGGATTCTGCCATCGCCATCGCTGCGGAGAGCGGGCTAAGAAAGATAGGGGAACGAAGGACAGTGGACGCAAAAGCTGGTTATACTACTGTCTAATAGTATGTCCATGTCCATCGCTCGGGCTCAAGGGTATATGACAGGGAATTGAGAGTTTGCGTAGCACTCGACCGCGATCAAGGCACGCATCCGAGGATAAACGAGAGTTCCTCTCTTCATCTTGAGAGCGCGACCTTGGTTGAATGGGAGAAAAGTGAAGCTTTTCGGTCATCTTTAGTCATCTGTTCGGGAGAGTTCCACGGCAGATGGGGAGAGTTTCCACAGATATCACGATCATGATAATCATAGCGAAGCTTCGTGTCTGCTCTGGCATTCAGTTTTGAGCAGACTTGCAAGACAGTGATTCATCAGTGCGCCCTGTTCAGAGAGTGACTTGGCTGCTGGGGTGGCCTGGCGTCCTGGACAGTGCAAAATCCAGGTTAAAACTGCCACTCTGTGGTTATCCTTCAAAGAGGTTGAGCATTTTAATAAGTTGTGATCCTTGAGGTTCTGCTTCAGATCTCGAATCTGAAACCGACTGGTCAGCGCGTCTCGGGCCGATGCCAATGCGCTAGCAATCAGTCAGTCCGAGTTGCGATGATGTTGCAGCCCAGAAGCCGTTTTCTCGGCGTGCTATTTGAGGACGAACAACGTGCGTTCAACACCACTTCTAATAATCGCCAGTTTCGAGGAAAAGCGTTTCTTATACTGTCTGATAAGAAGTGTTGTCTACTGAGCTCAGAGACAATTGAGACTGATACTGGTCATCTTGAAGGACTGGTTCCTTGAGCTACCAGAACTAATGCTACAAACATGACCTCATTCACAGGCACATTTTGAAAGACGCCTGGACTCCGCTAAATACACACACTCATGACATTTGAAGCTGCGATTGATAGAAACCACCGTCTTCCCATCGGCTAATGTCCATCTAGGAACTATTCCCCGCTCATCTGAATCTAAAGCCAGCCGTTAGCCACCATCAACCCCCCACAAGACACGACAAAGACAAAGACGAAGACTTACTTCTCCATAAACTGCCCCGCCAAACTCTTACTCCCCGGCTTCTGCTCCGCAAAATTATACCCCTCCGTCACCGACGACGTCGCCGTCCTCGGCCCCGCCTCATCCTCATACTTCTTCTGCATCTCCACCTCCCCCGGCCTCTTCTGATCTTTCAACGACGAAAACAGCGTACTATTCGCCTCCGTGTGGCCGTGTTTGGCAGCGCTTTTTTGGACGTCGTCAACTTGGGATTTGTCGAGGGTGTGTGCGTGCTGGCCGCCTTGGTCAACGTTGGTGGCGGGCGTGGGTTCGGCGCCGGCGCCGCCGCGGCGGGTGCCGGCTTTGGAGGGGATGCCGGTGCGGGGGCCGCCGGAGGTGGTGTCGGACATGGTTACTGGTGATAATATGTGGTGGTGGTGGTGGGAGACTGGTGGGTGTGGTGAGGAGAGGATTGCTAGGTAGCTGGTGTAATTGAGCTGTTAGTTTGGGTGTTGGGACGGAAGGCAATATAGAGCGATTGCTTACATTGTAGATGAGTAGCAGGTCTAAAGTATTCAGGTTGAAATTGTATTTTGAATGATCTGAACAATCAATTGACAGTAGAAGCCTTTTATGTGATGTTGTTGCGTCGAGGACTTGTACAGATCTTGATATTCTGCATTCCCAGGTATGATATCATCCTCCCGGGGTCCTTTTCGCCCCAACCAAGAAGTGTGCCCGTAACAACGTAAATCCCCAAATTCGGCCGGTCCAGGTGCTAGAGAACGCTACTTCATCAATCATCAATCGTACTTCATGAATTCCTCAAAATCATCAGTGACCACCAGTGACACTTTTGTTTCCCTCCCCCTTTTCCCCCCTTTCCCTTCCATGACTCCAGCCCAATGCTCAAGTAGAATATCGCCAGGATATCTACCTCACCACCCACTCTTCTCCACCACCTTCGGCGGATACTGCATTTCATGCACAATCTGATGATACGGCGTCAAAAACTCCCCACTGCCCTCACCACTCTCACCGCTCTCACAATCATCCAGCCGCACAAAAATTCGCTCCTTGTGCTCTCCGCCATCCCCGCGGTGTCGACGATGCCGTCTACGATGCGATTTGCGCTGGCCATGGCCATGTCCTCGTCGTTTGTGCCGTCTGCTATGGCCGTAGTGATGCGCGTGGAACCGGCGACGACATGTTGGTTGCGGGGCGGGAGCGTACATGCCGTAGATTGTGTAGATGAGTAGGAAGAGATGCAGGGCCCTAATCCGTTGTTCATTAGTCTCATTCCACTCCCCTACACCGTCACCACCCTATGACCCATAAAAAAGGACGAAGATAGTTCATACCACACAACACCCGCAAACACAACCCCCGCCAACTCCAACGACCCAATCTCATACAACTCCGGAAAACACTCCTGCGCATACTTATTCTCCTCACTGCAGATAATCACCGCCAACCCATCCGTCACCGCGGGCCGCCAGAGGGTAAAATTGGCACGCCACGCGGTGAAGAAGATGGCTGGGATGAGCAGGGCGCACAGCAGGCCGTCGCCGACCAGCCGGGCGATGCGGTGCAGGGATTGGCGCAGGTAGTTGGTGTAGAAGATGTTGGTGATGCTGAGGCAGAGGGAGATGGAGAGCTACTCGACCATTAGTCTAACTTGTCATGGTTCCATAAAGGTATATATGTATATGGTGAGGTCCATACCAACAAAACAGGAACAACATCCTGCCACACTCCCAACTTCGACCCTGTCGCCTCCACAAACCGCGCTTCCCATCGCGGTATCGCCGCTGAAAACAGCGCGATCGCAAGGACGGAGCAGATCGCTGCTGAGAACCGGCCGTGGAGATCTGTCTCCCAGCGGGGATCGCGGAGATCGGGGATGGTCTGCACGGTCATGATGGGAGTAATGATTCTTTGCGGGTGGAGAAGGATAAGGAGAACGATATTATGATTGTGTTTGGAGGATGGTTAAGAGAATGGTATGTATGTATGATTGTCTCCAGGACAATTACTTAGAAAGAAACGGAAGATGACCAGCACTCGCGCAAAGAAAGAAGACCGTCCTTGCCTGAGGAAGTCTGCGACGAGAAAAAAAGGAAGAAGAAGAAGAGGAAGAAAAATATTTCTTCGCGAGAAACGGGAAATAGAAGAAAATAGACGATTCTCCTGTGGGAATCGTCCCCGCGCCATCAGACGCGTCTCGTCTGTAGTCAACTAGAGATCCATCATCATCGTTGTTTGCACGCAGACTTTTCCTGACCGTGTCGCGAAAACACATGGCGAAGTACTCCGTACGGTATGAAGCATTAGTCCGTGAAGAAGCTCAACATTTTCTCGTGCTGAGACGAATCAGATAGACCGCAGACAAATGGTCGGGAGACTAAGATGCGGCACGCACGTCGCGAACGCGTGAGGGTGGATGTGAAGGGTTGGGAGTTGACGCATCGAGACTTCGCAGATGCAGACTGTGTTTTGAAACGAACGGCCCAATCGACGGCCAGAACGGTGAACTGCACGATAGAGATGAAACATCACCGTTGCGTTTCATCTTTTTTAGCTTACTGCTTGTCTTCATGTTGAGGACGAGATCTGTGCAGACCGATACGATATCTTTCTTGCATCTCGATTGTTAAATTTTCATTGATCTGGCGGAAGAAACAATCATGCCTCCAACCACACCCCTAGAGATCTCCTTCCTGCTCCCCAAAGCTCTTAAACCGACGCTTCACATTCATCTCACATTCCTAGAGACGACAGCCATGGTATTCCTCATAACCACATCGACCGGCGAGTGCAAGGCACTACTTCAATTTGGATGTACATAACATAAGCTAGCTGTGTTCTATTTATTATTCGTATTCAAAGAAGAAGCTGACTTAAGGCCTGGTTCTGGATCCTACAGAGGTAACTAACTAAATATAACATACCAGAGCACCAACGCCAAAAAAAGATAGAAACAAAAGGGAAAATGCCTCCCAATGAAAAAGAAAACCAATCATTTTCAAGAGCCCAAAGACAAACAGCTGAAAATCTGTATAAGAACTCATACAGCAGATGGACGTGCACTGACGTAGCATCTGCAAGCCCTACTCCAGAGGCAGAGCCATCAGACACATACGGATGGAGGAGACAATGGTCCAAAACGAACCAGAAAGAAGTCCAGTCGTCCCACAAAAAGTCAAAGAGCCCAAACGCTCCCAATATACCCTAACAACTTCCAGGATAGGAAGAACCCAAACAGGAGTAGGAATGCATCACCAAAAGCGCAACGGTCCAAGGGAACCTGCACAAAGGAAAAGAAAAAAACACCCCACGAACCACTCTCCAAGAGTCCAAGTCATCTTCACGCAGCGACCTCCCCTTCCTGCGCCGCAATCTCCCCCCCCGCTTCCGTCTCCGCCCACGACCCCCACAGCGCCTGCTTCCCTCTAATCGTCAACCGTCCGCCAATCTTAGCACTGCTCTGCTCAACCTTGACAGCATCCTTGGTCGCCAGCACCAGAACTTCAAAGAACATCTTGGTCGCATCACTCTTGCTAGTCTGCTTCTCGGGCAAGAGATCCTGGAAGACGACACTCTTGCTGCTCTTTGATGATTGGGAGGGCATGTCGCCGAACTGATCGCGGAGGATGTGAACGGCGTGTTTTGTGCCGAGGGAGATGGGTCCGCTGTCGACGGGTTGGATGGTGGTATCGCCCTCTTCGTAATCGTCGCGGTGATGGATACCCTCCTCGTCGCTGAATTCTTCGTTGTCGCGGTGAGCTTGCACTTCGTCTTCACCCGGGAGTTGGATTTCGGTGGTGTTATTGAGGAGTGTGGAATCAGCGCCGAGACCGACACCTTCATCAATGTGTACGATGGTTTCGTCTTCTTCTAGTTCGAGGCGAGGGGTCTTGTCTCTGCCGTCGATGTGCATGTCGGAAATACCGCTGTCGCGTTTTCGTTTAAGTTGACCGGCTTGTCGTACGCACTCGATTGAGAGCAGGTTTCGCAACTCTGGGGCCCAGTTGTAGGCGCTGCCGCCGGCCATGACGCTGGATGCGAATTCGCCCTTTTCCTGCATCGTCATCAAGGTAAGTAGCACGGGATCGCGGGGAAGGAAAGACAAAAACGACTCTGGCTTGAGGATTTTGGATCGATCGTCTTGTTGTTCTCTGATTTGATGCGTGGAGAAAAAGGTATCGGTATCGGGTTTGATCAACTTTCTGCGCTTGGCTCTTTGATGTTGCTGAGCCGAAACGGCATCCTCGTTCAAAAGCGAATCATCCAAGTCACGGACAACGCTTGAACGTGCAGATGAAAGAGGCGATTGCGAGTCTCTCAAAAAGTCGCTTTGCTGATCTGGCATTATCGTCGATTCCTCCGCGATAGGAACACCCAACTCTTCCATGCCGCCCATCGCGATATCCTCATCTTGTTGAACGGCCTTGTCCATCTCTTCCTGGGCCAGCCGGGTATCATCACCGCCCAACTTCCCTAACGGAGCAGAATCTTCTCCAAGATCCAGGCCCAAATCATCATCATACAAACGAGGTTCTTCGCTGAAAAGATCATCTCCCACAGAGCGTGCGGCGGGCGCATTACGACCAACTTCAATGGTAGTATCGTGTCCAAGAGGAATATCTTCGTCTTCACCCAAATCGAGTTCAAGGCCGGTATCGTCTTCCAGATGAGGTCGTTCAACAGGTCGAGATTTCTGCGGCGAGCTGTCAGTGAGCAGTTGACTCGACCAACACAGGGAAGAAGCTGGTCGCTTGTCGTGCGGCTCGAGCTGCAGTGGCTGTGAAAACAAGATAGACGGGTCCAGGTTCATGAATAGATCGGATTCTGTCAACACGTCGGGGAGAGTGATACCGCCAGGTGGCAATGGCACTGTAGCTGGAAGGTCATTGTTATTGGTTAACCGGAATGCCTGATCAGAACATTAGCATGACCTCATAATATAGACTGTAGACAAGTTCTAACCATCTTGATCTTCATCAGAGCTTCGTTGCAGTCGTCAAGCAAATATCTAGTCTTGCGACTATAAATTCGAACGACACCCAACAGCAACTGGCCACTTAGACGCAGCGCCATGGGCGCCTGACCCTGGTCCACGATCGCATGTACACTGCTTTCGATATCAGACTGCAGGATATGGGCCTTGGACAGCTTGCGCTCGAGATTGGCAGAGAGCCAAACCCGGGCAAGAGGCCCCGTCTTGGAGAGAAGCGTTTCGGAATAGAACATGGTGAATAGGTGGTGCCGTCAGAAGTGTCGATGGACGACGACAGTGCGAGTCGAGTCGAGTCGAGTTGAGGTCAAGGGATGTTCACGGTTGGTTGGCTCAGTGATTATTAGTAGGAAAACATTGACGCGAAGAGCAAAACACGGAATTGACGGGGAGCGTTGAGGTGCGACGCAGAGGGCGACGGGTCAACGTCCACAGTTCCCCACCGATGTGTAGGATGCAGTAGTTGTGTTTCCAAACAGTGTTATAAGGATGGATTGCGACTGTGAATAACACACAGAGAAGATGAATGCGCGGTGTGCAATCGACCAGGCGACGGCGATGGCGAGGGAGGGGAGAATCAGAGGGAGGTTGGAGTTGGTCGCGTTGTTGGTCGATGTGGTTCCCGGGGGGAAAACAACAAATGCGGTGAGCACGGAACTCGGTGGCTGGTGACGGCAGAACGGGTAGTACAATATATGTTACTAGTGTATTTAACTGCTGGAACAACATTCTTCCAGTCAGCCAATCAGAAGATAGTGCTGACATAAGCACAAGAGGCCAGCATCCAGCATCGAGTTCACGACAACAAGAGAAGAATCCAATTGTCTTCATTGTTAATGCCATTGCGGATTTCAGAACTAGAAGAGGGTCTCAAGATATTCTTAGACTGTGCTCTGCTTGTTTTTACACTCTGATCGCTGAACTCCTCGCCTCTCTCCCCCTGTTCTCCTGTTTCCGTCTGATCCCCAAACAGAGCTTCACTGAACTTTTGCGCCAGCTTCACCACTTAAAAACATCCCCCGTGAATGTGCACAACGACTCTGCTGTGAACTGGGGCTTTCTGCCAGGCTCTGCTTTTGGGTGCGAGATGCGAGGGGAAGACCGGCAGCCCTGAATACTTACTGGTCATGAAATTATAAGAACATGTCCGCCCTTTTTCCCCCCTCCCTACCGCTCCAGAATGCCGTCCTCCGCACCCCGTCTCCGGCGCCGTCGCCCTTGAAACGTCCCACAGCACAATCCTCGTCCGTCACCTCGACGTACTCGAAGCTCAGCCCGCAAGAGGTCGCCGATCGCTTGAATACAGACCTGATCCATGGCCTGACGCCGGCCGAGGCCGAGGCCCGATTACTTCGAGATGGCCCGAACGAGCTCCCCCATGAAGAACCAGAACCGCTCTGGCTACGATTCCTCAAGCAGTTCAAAGAACCGTTGATCCTGCTGCTCCTCGCCTCGGCCCTGATCTCGTTCGTCATGCGCAATTTCGACGATGCCCTCAGTATCACCCTGGCCGTGACCATCGTCGTCAGTGTCGGTTTCGTGCAGGAATACAGATCAGAAAAGTCACTGGAGGCGCTGAGTCGGTTGGTTCCGCACTATGCTCACTTGGTCCGCAACATTCCGGTGTGGTCCGCGGGCCGCTCGACGCCGGGCACCGCGGGCATAAAAGACCATTACGAGATGCAGGAGTTGACGGATAGCTCATCGTCTACGACTACCTGTGAAGCGGCCAAGGGCTCTACAACAGTCATTGCTAGTAGATTGGTACCAGGAGACCTGGTCATCTTCTCAACCGGCGATCGAATCCCGGCTGATCTGCGCATCACACGCGCGACGCACCTCACAATCGACGAGTCCAATCTGACGGGAGAGAATGAACCGGTGTCCAAATTCTCGGCGGCATTGGGCGGCTCGGCAAAGACACCTCATACAGTCCCTCCTCGATCCCCCTTCTACGACTCGCCAGCCGCTGGGACGGTTGGAATTGATCTCCGTCTCAATGAGTTACATAATATTGCGTTTATGGGAACGCTGGTGCGCTCTGGCCATGGGCAAGGAATTGTGATTGCGACGGGTCCGAAGACCGAGTTTGGAAGCATTTCTGCCTCTCTTCAGGAAATTGAGAGCCCAAGAACGCCGTTACAATTATCGATGGATCGCCTTGGACAGGAGTTATCTTACATGTCATTCATCGTGATCGGTGTGATTGTCATTATCGGATTGATCCAAGGTCGAAAACTTCTCGAAATGTTTACCATCGGCGTCTCGCTTGCCGTGGCTGCCATCCCCGAGGGCCTTCCGATCATCGTTACCGTGACACTTGCTCTGGGGGTTCTCAGAATGGCAAAACGCGGAGCCATTGTGCGGAGACTACCCAGCGTCGAGACTCTCGGCTCCGTCAATGTGGTCTGCAGTGACAAAACCGGCACACTCACATTGAATCATATGACTGTCACGAAGATGTGGCATTTCGATGTCGAAAGTCCCTTTGAGCTTCAAAAGGACGGCTTATTCGTCAGCCTGACGGCTGCGGCACGAACAATACTACGCGTCGGAAACATCGCCAACAACGGCCGTCTTTCGCGCGCGCATGCCGATTCCCCAGCTACTGCTTCTTCCGCCGCTATTCTGTCTTCCACGGCCGACCTGTCCTCTGGCGCAGTGAAAAGTCGCTGGGTAGGCCAACCGACCGACGTCGCACTCCTGGATCTCTTGGATACCCTGGGCGAGGATGACCTCCGGTATCGAATCAGTATGCGGATCTCAGAGACACCGTTTAGCTCAGAGCGGAAATGGATGGGCGTTGTCATTGGAAGTAGCACATTGGACGGTGACGGTAACGGTGGTGAAGTGGCGTACATCAAGGGCTCGTTGGAAGAAGTGTTGAAACGATGTGATACCTACCTCACCAAAGACGGCCGCGAGATCATATTGGATGAGCGGAGGAGAAAGGATGCGTTGCAGGCTGCGGAGTCGATGGCTTTGGAAGGCTTGCGCGTGATTGCGTTTGCGAGTGGACCGATCAGACATACGCAAAGGCATGGAAGTCGGAGCTCGACGCCGCAGGAATCTGCGCACGGTCAGGTACACGGGGAAGAATGCTACACTGGTCTTGTTTTTGCTGGGATCGTGGGCATGAACGATCCGCCACGCAAAGATGTGCACAAGTCGATTCGCAGACTGTTATCCGGAGGAGTGCGGGTGATCATGATCACTGGTGACGCGGAGACCACTGCCGTCGCCATTGCAAAGAAGTTGGGTATGCCGATAAACCAGTCTGAGAACTCACGGTCCGTTCTAAGGGGCGACGAGATCGACCATATGACCACCGAAGAGCTCGCCCAAGTCATCCCTCGCACGTCGGTCTTTGCTCGAACCAGTCCCGACCACAAGATGAAGATCGTCAAAGCACTACAGTACCGCGGAGACGTCGTGGCCATGACCGGCGACGGCGTGAACGACGCACCGGCCCTAAAAAAGGCAGATATCGGCATCTCCATGGGTCTGCTGGGCACCGACGTGGCCAAGGAGGCGGCCGATATGATCTTAACCGACGACGATTTTTCCACGATTCTCCGCGCGATCGAGCAAGGCAAAGGCATCTTTTACAATATTCAGAATTTCATCACATTTCAATTAAGCACTAGCGTTGCAGCATTGAGTCTGGTTCTTGTCAGTACGGGGTTAGGCTTTAAGAATCCCCTGAACGCGATGCAGATTTTATGGATTAGTCAGTCCCCCCCTTTTCCCTCTCCCCGATCACTTCTCAACACCACCATACTAACATTTTTCTAGACATCCTCATGGACGGCCCCCCCGCCCAATCCCTCGGCGTCGAACCCGTCGACCCCTCCATCATGATCCGCCCCCCGCGCCCCAAACACGCCCGCGTCCTCACCAAACCCCTAATCCGACGCGTCCTCACCTCCGCCGCGTGCATCATGCTCGGCACCCTGGCCGTCTACATCCACGAAATGATCGACCACACCGACGAGATCTCGGGCATCACCTCGCGCGTCGTGACCCGGCGCGACACCACGATGACGTTCACCTGCTTCGTGCTGTTCGACATGTTTAACGCGCTGACGTGTCGGAGTGAGGGGAAGTCGGTGCTGCGGGGTGAGTTGGCGTGGGCGGGCAATCGGATGTTTAATTATGCGGTGCTGGGATCGTTGTTGGGCCAGGCGTGTGTGATTTATTTGCCGTGGTTGCAGGAGGTGTTTCAGACGGAGGCGTTGGGGGTCAGGGATCTGGTGGCGCTGGTGGCGATTTCGAGTTCGGTGTTTTGGGTCGATGAGCTGCGGAAGTATTTGATGAGGAGTGGGCGGAGGGTTGGTGGTGGTCGTGGGTTGTTCGGATTGGGCCTTGGATCGTTGTCGTCGTCGCAGTTGTCGGGGGTTGGGTACAGTGTTAACGTTTAATAGAGTCGAGTTGAGTTGAGAGCGCGCCATACCCTGTCCTTTTGTTACTCGGTCCTTTGGACAAAGCACTGCACTGCATTTGAGGTTTGCTGTTGTTGCTTCTTACTATCCCTTCTGCCCATCGAGTTTATGTGTCCCATGTTTTTTCTTTGCGATGAACCTAACCCCTTTTTTTCAACTGTGCATAAGACGAACGAGCGAACGGAGGTATCATTCATGTACTTGTACCATGACCGACCATCAACGGTGGAATAGACTAGCCTGTGAATTGACTGAAATGTTCTATGAATTAGACTAATAATATCTCTCTTTCTACCATGAGAAAAGTAAACGGACATGAGATCATATGTGCTCGTGGATATACAACAATGGCGAGAGTCAAACGCCCTGCTTCATCAAGAAATCAACCAAGGTCTAATGCCAACGCCCAATCCGCAACATAAACGCCATGCAGTGCTAAAACGGTCATAACAAGAAGCAATAATCGGGTATCACATCAGACATCACACACAGACAGAAAAAAGGAGACAAAACAAACACGAGCACCACGACAATGTTCACGCAGGCTCAATCTTCTCACTCGACTCATCACCAGTAGTACCCGCATGAGAACCCGCCGCCGAAGCTGAATGTGACGGCGGCGGTACCGCTACCACCGGCTGCGGAGGAGGATGCGGCGGCGGTATTTCCGGAAAATTAATCGGCGCCACCAACCCCCGTCTGGGATGAAACACGCGCGTTATCAACCGGCTCCTCCGCTCGGGACTATGCTGTCGACTCGCCGCCCCCGACCCCGGTCCCGACTGCGTCTGACTATCAGACTCCCCCTCGCCCTCCTTGTTCCCATTCCCAAAATCATCCATACTATGACTCGGCGAAATGACTCCATTCTGCACCGGCCTCGCCGCCAACGCACTATGCGCCTGCGACCCATACATCTCCGCCCTCACCACCTGATGCGCATTCATATTCGGCTGCACGCTCTGCGGCGTCCACGCCAAATAATCCCGTCTCACCTCGACAAAATCATACGCAAACTCGCCTAACTGATCATCATCCATGCCCAGCAGCTCCGCTTCCTCGGTAGCACGCAAATGCAGACCGGGGATGTAATTGATGGCGTAGGCGATGAGTGCGGAGACGATGAAGGAATAGGCCATGCAGGCGAGGATGTAGGCGAGTTGGATGTAGAGTTGGCGGTAGTTGTGGATGAGCCAGCCGCCGATGGGCGTGTGGGTGTGTGGGTTGTGGGCGCCGACGTTGACGCCGTCGAGGCCGACGATGGCGTCGTCGCCGAAGAGGGCGTTGAAGAGGAGGCCGACGATGCCGGCGATGCCGTGCTCGGCGAGGATGTCCATCGAGTCGTCGATTTTGAGCCAGAATTTGACTAGTAGCTTCAATTAGACGGCGGACGGACGAAAGTAGGGGGGGAAAAGGGACAACGTACTTTTTGTGCTGTAGTTGGATACTACACCGGTGACAATACCCAAAATGACACTCGCCCAGGGCGGGATAAAACCCGACGCAGGCGTCGCAGCAACAAGGCCCGAAATCGTCCCCGAACACCATCCCACCATCGTCCACTTCCGCGCCAGTCTCCAATCCAGCAGCACCCACGTAATCGCCGCAAACGCCGCCGTCAGATTCGAATTCCAACACGCAATCACCGCGCGCAGATTCGCTCCAAACGACGATCCACCGTTGAACCCCAACCAGCCATACCACAGCAGCACCGTGCCCAGCACGATCAGCGAGACGTTATGCGGGCGGAAATTCTGCATCATGCGCTCGTGCCGCCGGCCCAGGACCATGGAGTAGGCGAGGGCGGACATGCCGGAGACGATCTCGACGGGCCCGCCGCCGGCGTAGTCCATGACGCCGTACTTGTAGGCCCAGCCGTTGGTGTTCCAGACCCAGCAGACGACGGGGCAGTAGACGAGGGTGGACCAGAAGAAGACGAAGACCATGGCGGGCAGGAGACGGCCGCGTTCGGCGACGGCGCCCATGATGATGGCTGCCGTGACGGCGCAGAATTGCATCTAGAAGTTGTCAGCATTGGCATTGAACGCCTGAATTGGCCTGATATTATGTACCTGATAGAAAGCAAAAAGCAGCCCAGAAACCAGCGGAGAACCAGGACTTGGATCACCCAGGGTCTTCATCAGTCCAAAGTTCCGTAGATCCCCGATAAACCCATTTGTCGCCGTGGTCGAAAACGCCAACGAATACCCCCAAAAGTACCATTGAAAGATGACGATGGACATGGACCCCATGCACGCCCATATCATGCTCAGCGCGGACTTTCGACGGGCAAGGCCAGAGTACAAGAACGCAAGGCCGGGAATCATCACCATCACCATCGCCGAGGCAATGATGATGTACGCCTGGTCACCGGATTGGAACCATTTGTTCAGATTTTCGACTCCTATTTCGATCTCTCTATTAGCCACTGCACTGGTATATACTGAGATGAGAGACTCACGTGAATTGCCGCCAAGGTCTTTGTTGGTGGCTAGGTCGAAGTTGGAGGGCGCACCGGTCCAGTTGTAGGAAGCGTAGTCGGGAGCATAGGGCGCCGGCATCGTGAGTCGTGCGGCCCGCTCCGTGCTTAGGTCCTTGCTATGGCTCGTACCAGTCCTAATATTAAACCAGCTGTAATTGTTCGATTAATGACCACCTGCAGGTGAAGGGAATGAAGTAATTCAGTGGCAATCAAGCAGAGTCTTCTGTTCCTCAACGCAATTAATGATGAAAGATATATCCAGCAGAAAGGCGAGTCAAGTGAAGATAGAATATAGGAGAAAAAGACAGGAGAAAAAGACGCAGAAGAAGAGAAAGAAAGAAAGAAAGAAGATCAGACCAAAGAGAGAATCGAGATAGAATATCACAGCGACCAAAGGACTCAAGAGATAACGCAGTGATAACCCGATACGCCACAGATAGAGATAGTCCAGTATGCAATGGTAACGGGCCGCGGGAAGATCAGGGTGCACGAGCCACACCACCGCGTACCGGGACTTCACCACGGGATGGGATGTTGGGCCCTTCCGAGATATTTTCGTGCCTCGACAACTCGCAGCAGGTTTGGAGTGACGGGCAGCATTGATAAAGAGTCAAGGTGAGTACCAGAGCAGCTATCATCGAGTAGAGAAGTGTCTCTCCTCCAGCCTGACCATTGTCCAGCAGTACTGCGACATATACTCGACTTCATCCCATAGACAGACTGTATACACAGTACCATCTCAGCCCTATCGAACACTGATCCAGGATAAGCTTCCTCTCGCTATCAGGATTCCCCGGACCCGCGAGCTTAGCCTGTTCACTTCCCGAGCTCCTGATTGGTCGATAAGCACGTCCGACATCCTCCTAAACTATACCTCGAGATAACACGCAAAAACAAGCTTCGAGCCGCGCAGTTTAAAAAGCTTCCGGTCGACTTCCGCAGTCCACTCACAGAGTCTGATGTTCCTTTATCAGGGGCGGGACCACAAGTTGGGCCGCTTATCCGGTCACGTCGATTGGTCCGGAGTATTTTGTGCACCGCCACAAAGCTCAGGTCCCTGGCCAATAGGAGATCGGTGTTTGTCTTATCAGGTTGGAAGTGCGATCGTAATAATGAATGCAGTCTTTTTTCTCTTTGTTTCGATTCTTATCGGTGAGGATAAGCACTGGAGTTATCAAACAGTTCCAGGTCCGATGCTGAAACAGCCGGTGAGACGGTTCCTTCCCGAGGTCCTGTTCTGACGACGAAAACTCGGGCCAGTGTCCAAATCGGGATCAGGCCGTCGAAACAGGGAAAACTGCCTTTTCCTTCGTCCGTATACTGGAAGTGTATACCGTAGAACAGTAGACTGTATACCAGGCGTATAATCCTTATACCACCATCGCCCTCGCCCGCGCCCTTTCCTCCACCGTCAGCCTGTCCACGCCTTCCCCCCCACTCCGCTCCACCTCGTCCCACTCCTCCTCGTCCAGCCCCGTGACCTGCACAATCTGCACACACCGCCCAAACACGTCCCGGTGTCGATACCGACTCCCTCCATCAATCGTAGCAGTATTCGTAGTCTGTCCAGCAGGAATGTCGACGTCCACGGCCGCCGAGATGATCCCCGTCACATCCCGCTCCAGACGCGTCGCGCCCAACGCATTCACGCGCCCGTGATACGACCAGATGCGCTTCTCTAGTAGTCGCGCCAGCGAGGCGAGCGTCACGCCTAACAATCGGTCGAACGTGCGAGGAGTCAAGATGCGGGATATCGGGACGAGTAGTTCGCGCCATGAGGATGCGAATCGGCGACGGACCAGGCTTTGGTTTGCGTCGAAGTCGTTGGATTCTGCACCGTCATCTCCATTGAGCATTTCGTTGCCGTCGTGGCGTTGAGGTTGGTAGTCGAGGTCGCGGAAGGCGTCGGCGAGGATGGGCCGGAGACGGGTCTTGATGACGTTGTTGAAGACGACTTGGATGCCGTCGCCGATGAGGTCGTGGGCTTTGGATTCAAAGGACGAGGAGAGGGAGCGGAGGGCGTGGGTGACTTTTTCGGCCTCGTTGTCGAGCGGGAAGAGCGTTGGGATTCTGTTCCCATTGTCATTGGTCTGTTGGATGCCGGTAGAAGATGAAGGTGAGGAGCCCGTGATGTTCTTGACGATACGCTGGACGTAGTCGATGGCGACGTCGAGATTGTTGATCAGGATGAGGAATGCGACGATGACGCTTTCGGGAGGCAGGCCGCCGGGGACGACGGGCTTGGGGTACGTCTCGTCGCGCATCTTGCGTTGGATCATGCCGATAAAGTCGGAGCCGAGAACCCTGGCTGTCGTCGGCACGACATTCGTCACGACGGAGATCTGGCCGGTAGCAAGGGACTGTTCGATGACCTTGTTGACAATGTACATGATGTCGTCCACTGCAGAGGTGATATGTGGCGGGTTCGATGCGGGAGGTCGCTGGAGCTTCAGTGTCAAGTCTGTGGGAGACTCATCGATTTGAAATGCCTTTTCAACCGAACGACGGAGGAAGAAGGTTGTCATCACGTTGAACGGCGAGATGAGTCGTTCGCTCACCTTTTGCGCCAACGGAGACTCAACCAGGAATTTTGGTAAGACGAATTCATCCGAATCATCAGCCTATGACCCCTAATTAGCATGCCAAATCGGGCAATATATTGATGAACATACCTTGCACTTATCAGCCAGAAAGCGGCCGTAGAGTGACCACCGCCCCAGCATGAGCGACATCTCATTGAGAATGCCATCCACCTCCTTCATATCCACCCCTTCATCCTCGCTCGTCCTCCGCGCCGGCGTTCCCGGCGAGTTCGTACGCTGCGGACCACCCCCTCGCGAATTCGGCAAGAAGCTCTGCACCAGAAACGTAAACGCGTAGGACTTGATATCCGTCAGTTTGCGGTCGACATGCCGCTCCTCACTCCACGTCTCCAGGATGATGCCCCCCTGCACATCGGCCTCAACCTGCAGTCTCTCGACCACCTTGACCATCTTCCCAGCACCATAATGCCGTTCTACCAACCCCCCATGACCCTCCACAATCTGGGCAATATGCTCAAACAGCTTCGTCAACGCATTCGCATAGAAAAAAGCCCCCTCCTGCCCCTGCCCTCCGCCCGTGCCCGTGCCCATACTCAAATTCGCCCGCGCCCTCCCCGCCACGCCCTGACACACATACCGCCCATACACCTCCAACCCCACCCCCTCCCTCCCAATCAACGGAAACAACTTAAAAAACCTCGTCACCCTCGCCCCATCATTTTCTTTGACTGCCCGTTCAAACTCCCTCAGAAACAACCCACACAACGCCTCCGCCGCGCCCTCCAACGTCACCGCAGGCGGATCGGGCACTTCCGCCGTCGGCACAATCTCCGCCGCAAACGCACCGTTCACGATGTCTGCTGGTATCTTGGAGGCGCGATGTATGTACGCTGCGGCCATCTCCCAATCTTGCGAGGCGCCCATGCATCCGGCAACCCCCAAAACGCACGCTTTTAGTTCGACGACTTGTTCGACCATGGCTAGGGTGGCTTGGACACGGGACTGTTGGAGATCGAGGTTCGTGACCGCGGTGGAGATGCGGTGGGCGGTGGAGGCTGTGTGCGAGAGGAGGTTGGCGCTGAGGGAGCGGGTGGTGCTGGCTTGGGAGACGAGGTGGGCGCGGAGGAGGTCGAGGCGGGCGAGGTCCCGGGAGAGGGAGGCTTGGGTGGAGAGGAGGGACGAGAGGTGGGCGGTGATGGTGGTGTCGCGGGCGTGCAGGGTGGAGAGGATGGCTTGGGAGACGAGGTGGGCGCGGAGGAGGTCGAGGCGGGCGAGGTCCCGGGAGAGGGAGGCTTGGGTGGAGAGGAGGGACGAGAGGTGGGCGGTGATGGTGGTGTCGCGGGCGTGCAGGGTGGAGAGGATGGCTTTGATGGAGGGGAGGGAGGCGGCGGTGTAGATGTTTGTGTCTGTGTCTGCGTCTGTGTCTGTAGCATTGTGCGCAGGGAGGGCGTTGGGGGGTGGAGGGTGCTGGTTCATGCTGGATAGAGGTTTGGAGGAGTGTAGTTTGCGGAGGAGTGAACGGCGGAGGTGTTTCTAGGAGTCTCCCTATTGATGCCGGATGAGTGTAGTAGCTATAAGAGGTCTTCTTTCACTCAATTGCATTCTCTCAAGCTCCGTCTGTCTGCTGGCAAAGAGTATGTAGTAGTTAGAGACGAAAGTGAAGATGTTAAGATGTTGTTTGCTCTGGACAGTAAATGTGAGTTTGGTGACACTCTTCTTGGCACCGAACAGAACGCCGACAAGCAATTCAACTTCATCTTCATCTTCATCTTCTTCTTCATCTTCATCTTCTGTTGTCTGTGGAGGAGAAGGGGAGCAGATAGACTGTCGTGGAATCTGTTTTTCAAATTCTTATGAGGATTGATTTATATTCAGCCTGCACTCTCTTTGCAATAGAAGACCTCCCTGATACTCTTCTCCAAGCTGCCAGCCGGACGAACTGCAGTCTGCGACCCCGCGCAGTGAGAGCTGAACGTTCAGCAATTGACTTACCAGTTACTTTCATCAAGACGACAAGCAGACAAGAAGCTGTTACTATAGATCTCGACGATACTAGAAGCAGAATTGATTCATCATGGGCAACGAAAGCTCGGTCATGGTCGACTCCGATGTGCGGCCATCGTCACTAGAAAGCCGTACGCTCGAGGGCGTGGCCAAGTACATCAAGGAGAAGAACTGCAGGAAGATAGTCGTCATGGTACGCATCCTCTCACTCTGAACTGTGCAGTACAGTACATCTGTTCTGATAATTGTCTGTATAGGTCGGCGCTGGCATCAGCACCGCCGCAGGAATCCCCGACTTCCGCTCCCCCAACACCGGCCTCTACGCCAACCTCGCCCGCCTCAACCTCCCCGCGCCCGAAGCCGTCTTCGACATCCAATACTTCCGCTCCAACCCGCGCCCCTTCTACGCCCTGCGCAAAGAAATGCTGCCCGGCCGCTGCAAGCCCACCATCACCCACGCCTTTCTCAAACTCCTCTACGACAAGGGCCGCCTGCTCAAACTCTTCACCCAGAACATCGACTGCCTCGAACGCGAAGCCGGCATTCCGCCCGAAATGATCATCGAGGCCCACGGCAGTTTCGCCTCCCAGCGCTGCATCGAGTGCAAAACACCCTACCCGCCCGACCTGATGAAAAAGGCCCTCGAAGCCGACGACGTGCCCCTGTGCCCCGAATGCATGAACTATATCAAACCGGATATCGTGTTCTTTGGCGAACCCCTGCCGGCGAGTTTCCTGCTGAATCGGACCCTGCCGGCGGCGGCGGATCTGTGTATCGTCATGGGCACGAGTCTGACGGTGCAGCCGTTTGCGAGTCTGCCGTCGATGTGTCGCGAGGGGACGCCGCGGGTGTTGATCAATCTGACGCCAGCGGGGGGGATTGGGTCGCGGACGGATGATGTGTTGTTGCTGGGGGAGTGTGACGATGGTGTGATGAAGCTTGCCGAGGCGTTGGGGTGGTTGGAGGAGCTGGAAGCGTTGTGGACGAGAATCAATCCCGAAAAGGCGACTTCGTTGCTTACTGCGAAGGAGAAGGAGACAAAAGAACCGATCACGCGATACGAGCAGCTGCTGGAGGAGGTGGAAAAGGTGACGGAGGAAGTGGAGCATACGCTCGATCTATCGCAGGCCCATGAGGAGCGTGTACGGGCGCAGTTACAGTCAATGGAGGTGAGACAACAGCACGAGCCGAGAAAGGCGGAAGACGAGGACAAAATCATGCGGCCTTCGAATACTTCTGCGGATGGAATAGACGGCGTTAGACATACGAATGACCAGGCTGATGGTCATGATACAGCAGAGATACAACCAGAGAAATCGAAGCCCGATTCTTCGCTATAAACAGGTTGCTTGCGATTAAGAGTGCACTTTGGGCGTCTCTACTTTATCTCCTTTCTTTTTCCTTTCAAGAACAACTAGGAGGATTTCTAATTGATGGGCGGTACGGTACTGGGACGAACGGGCTTGTCTGTGGACTTTGAAGCTTTGGCAATGAACAGGGAAAAGGAGTTCGAATCGCGGACAGTTGGGTTTATATCTCGGGCAGGGAGTTTGGTTTCCATCTACAGGGATCTCTTATGGATGTTTAGTAGCTAATAGTCAGGGCTTCCACTAAGTATTTAATGAAGTCTCTGTCTAAAGAACCGTATCTAGTTCAGTCTCATACAAATTTTTCAAGGAGGCGAATGCATCTCACGGTCAGTATATGAAGAAGATATCTGATTGCGGACATGGATTGATACATATCGTATAGCAGATATAGACACCTAAACAGCATCAAGTATTCTACGCTGTCTTTATATCCTGACTTGCTCCTCAATATCAACATGCATTGAGTTCAGGGAGTTGATAAAGTTGAGTTCAGGGGCCGCACATTCACCGAGGGATATTAATAGCTCACCGGCACGAACAGACTTTTGACCACTCCAGACTTTCTTTCGCTTCTCCCCTGATCACTGCACTTCTCTCTCTTCACTTCACTTCTTACATCCTCTTGTCGTGCTATATCTGTCACAGTCACTCTCTCTTCAAGATACCCTCATTCACTGTTCTGCACGCCCATTCCATACCAGACTGCGGGGTCGAACAAGGATCCGATAAGATAAACCACAGCACAACACAGTATCGCCAGCCATAATGACGGTCGCAGCACCCCGCCGCAGGCCCTCCCGCAAGGGTGAGTTAAGCCATTGCTCGATTGTACCGGCATATAGATTGACAATTCGGATAGGATCAATGGCCGATATGCCCAAGGATCTGCTTGAGCAGGTCAAGGAGCTGGAGGAGCTGTTTACCGTTGACCAGGCGCAGTTGAAGAAGATTGTGGCTCATTTTGTGAAGGAGTTGGAGAAGGGTAACTATGCGTGCGCTCTTGAAGATGCTTGTGCTGATGGTGTGATCTGTGAACAGGTCTTAGTATGGAGGGTGCGAATATCGTGAGTCTTTCATCCCAGAATTCACCCTGCTTCAGTCTCATCGAACACGATGCTAACACGATCGTTTCACGATAACAGCCTATGAACGTCACCTGGGCCATGGGCTTTCCAACCGGCCACGAACAAGGCACATTCCTCGCCCTCGACATGGGCGGCACCAACCTGCGCGTCTGCGAGATCTTCCTGTGCGAGAAAAAGGGCGAATTCGACATCACACAGTCCAAATACCGTATCCCCGAAGAGCTGAAGAGTGGCACATGCGATGAGCTGTGGGAATATATTGCCGATTGCGTGCAGCAATTTATTGAGTATCATCATGAAGAGGAGAATTTGCCAAACTTGCCGTTGGGGTTTACGTTCTCGTACCCGGCGACGCAGGATTACATTGATCATGGGGTGTTGCAGAGATGGACGAAGGGGTTTGATATTGATGGAGTGGAAGGGGAGGATGTTGTGCCCATGTTGGAGAATGCTCTCGCGAAACGGGTATTTCTCCCTATCCTAACCCCTAAGAGCATACAAACCAACTCAACTAACTACTATTCTCAGGGCCTCAAAATCAAAGTCGCCGCCCTGATCAACGACACCACAGGCACCCTCATCGCCTCCTCCTACACCGACCCCGAAATGAAAATCGGCTGCATCTTCGGCACCGGCGTCAACGCCGCCTACATGGAAAACGCCGGCTCCATCCCCAAAATCGCCCACTACAACCTCCCCCCCGATACCCCCATCGCCATCAACTGCGAATACGGCGCCTTCGACAACGAACGCATCGTCCTCCCGCTAACCCAATACGACATGGTCATCGACCGCGACTCCCCACGCCCAGGCCAGCAAGCCTTCGAAAAGATGACCGCCGGTCTATACCTAGGCGAAATCTTCCGTCTGGTCCTGCTCGATCTCGTCGATAACAAGGGCAATCTGATCTTCGAGGGTCAAAACGTCAGCAGTCTTCGTAAACCGTACTGTCTCGACTCCTCGTTCCTGGCACACATCGAAGAAGATCCGTTCGAGAATCTGTCCGAGAGCAGAGATTTGTTCGAGCGCACGCTCGGCATCAAGACGACGAAACCGGAGCTAGAACTGTGTCGCCGCCTTG
This sequence comes from Aphanoascus verrucosus, assembly GCA_014839905.1. Classification (NCBI taxonomy): domain Eukaryota; kingdom Fungi; phylum Ascomycota; class Eurotiomycetes; order Onygenales; family Onygenaceae; genus Aphanoascus; species Aphanoascus verrucosus. Next base: position 44,899 of record JACRYM010000014.1, on the reverse strand, counting down.
CGGAACTCATCGGTACCCGTGCCGCGCGCCTTTCCGCCTGCGGTGTCGCAGCGATCTGTACGAAGAAGAATATCACATCCTGCCACGTCGGCGCCGATGGGTCCGTGTTCAATAAGTATCCGCATTTCAAGGCCCGAGGCGCCAAAGCCCTGCGCGAGATCTTTGACTGGGCAGATCATGAAGACGACAAAATCATGATTCTGTCTGCGGAGGATGGATCGGGCGTGGGAGCAGCGTTGATTGCGGCGTTGACGTTGGAGAGAGTGAAGAAGGGGAATTTGGTGGGGATTAGGAATGTGGAGACGATGAAGAAGTTGCTGTAAGGGGGTTATGATGTTACAGTAATATGCACGATGCGTCTGTTGGTTGTCATGTTTGCGATAGATATTCTGCGATGATTACCCCGTATATCCCCGCTTGCATAGAGGATGGAGAGAGTGATAGACATTTAGTACCCTCTAATAGACGGTTTTGAATTCATTCATCCTTCACTAAGCGATCAGGGGTTCCTAAGATTGATTCAGGAGAGCTTGACAGTAATGACGCCCAGCGTAAGCACCTAACATATCAAAATTGTGACCATGCAATAAGAACCATCGATGGTATTTATCCAAGCAGCATTAACTTATTATCTATATGTCACCCATGAATCTCCCACAGGCGAATCTTTCCCTGTTCATTCGCAACCGCCAACATATCGGAAGTAGGGGACACGGCAACCGCAGAGATCCGCCCAAACGGCGTGCTCGACGTAGGCCAGTTCCTGTAGACAGTACAAGATGGTAGATGCACTATATTAACCTCAGTTAGCTCAGAAACGGGAATGAATAATGGAACGGAATGAAGGACGAACCTAGCTTAAGAGCATCCTTCTTCCACCGACTCGCCATAACGAGCAACTGTCCATCATTCGAAAACACAAGATGACTCGTCGGCGTCGTCAAATGATCCAACATCCGCGTCGGCTTCGGGTTTCTCGGTACACCAAACTGCGTATTATCCAGCTCTCCAGCACCAGCACCAGCAGCAGCCGCCTTGCCCGTCTTCACCACCACCGCTCCAGCCGTCTTACTCGCAACCTTCGCAGCCGCACCCGCCCACGGCCGTCGATCGTAGATATTCACAATCCCACTCGAACTCCCCACCGCCACCCACCGATCACCACCAAGCTGCGTCTTCCCCGACTTCCCACCCAGACTAATCACCGTCGTGCCCACCGCACCCTCATCAACCCATCTCGCCACAATCCGATTCTCCCTCCCATCCCACTCACTCACCTCCCCATTCTTGCCCACCACACACATCCCCTCGCCATCACTCCACCAGGCAAAATCCGCAACACCACCACGACTATCGATGCGCACCTGCGAAACCCACTGCATCGTGTTCGCGTCAAGGATGGTGATGACACCGCCTCCCTTCCTGGTACTGCCAATCAACCCCATCCAACGTCCGCACGGGGAGAGTTTGAACAGCTCCATGGTTTTTTGCTCTTCTTTGCGGTCTGCGGTGCCGTTGATTTTGACGATTTTGCCTGTATCGAGATCCCAGACGTGGAAGTAGCGGCGGCGGCCGGCGAAGAAGATGCGGTTTCCGTGGGGAGGGAGGAATGCGCTGGTGCGAAGGGGGGTGCGTCGGACGTGGAGGGAGGTGATGAGGGGGTTGGGAGAGGCGGATTGGGGGGAGACGTGGTGGAGGAAGAGGGTTGAGGCAGGGCCCGATGAGAGAATTAACGGATAATGGGGGTGGAAAGCCAAGGAGTCGATTGTAGACTAGATAAGCGGTTAGTAATGGCCTTGTAGAATCGGCTGAATCCGGAACTTACAGGTTGGTTCCCTCCCACATCCTTTAGTCGCTGAATATCCAACACTTCCTGTCGAAGCTTCCGCTTCGATTTCGACTTGGTCTGCTCATCTCGTGCCGAAAGACTGCCCACATTCTGCAACAATCGCGCCAGAGGCTGCTGTGACATATCCTCCTCCGTGTCCGTATCCATCTCATCTGCACTTGCGCCTGACCCATCATTTGAGCAATCACTGTCCTCTCCTCCAGTCTTTCTTCTCTTCGCAGCCCTCCTGGTAGGATAGCTTGCCCACTCCGGTGTAGGTTGTAACCTCTCATACTGTCTCCGTAGCCGCTTCACATACTCTTTGCCGGTAACCAGATCTTCAGCCTCTGTCAGTCTCAATTTCCGCATCCGGTCGTGTGCTGCAAGTGAGATGGTGATGCGCTCGTCGTCACTGTCTTCCCAGGCAGCTGGCAGTGTTTTGGGCTCAGTGGCATCGCGTCCTGTCCCGGAAGCCTTTTTCGACGAAGGTTCAAGGAGGGGCGGGGCTTTTCCTGATCCGGTATCTAAAATGAATAGCTGCGGCGGAGAATAGGTTAGAACTCACACCAAAACTAGCATCTCAAATCACAAACAGGCGAAGAACTTACATCCGCATCATCCAACCCAGCAAAATAATCAATCGACGCGTCATCATCATCCTCACCCTCCCCACTCATCCTATCGTCCCGCCCCTCCCCATCCTCCCCATCCCTTAAAACCAAATCCGTCGAAGTCGACTTATGCCCCTTCAACGCATCATGAAACCCCTCCGAATCTCCAAAAAGCAATCGTTCAAGTTGCTCTTCCGTCTCATCTTTGGGCAGTATCTCCTCCTCGCTGGATCCGGACGACGTGTCGTCGTCGTCGGCGTACCGAGTCGTCACGTTTCGCGCAAATTGCGGCTGTAGGTGGGCGCTGGAGGCCATTGGTGCGCTATGCTTTTCGGCTTAATCGGATTTCCGGGATACCGACAAAGCGCGGATTCTCGACTTTCGATATATAACGGCGGAAATGCGCACACTATCCACCACTGGTAGTCCGTTCAGAACTCCGCTGTTGTTTAGCAGCAGCTGTTGATTTCTCTATTTTTTTGTCCGCTTTTCTGCGGCTCCAGACCGCTAACTGGCAAAATGAGGTTCGGCTAGCGGCTTGTTTCTTGGCTTATGTAATCCTGCGGCAAGGGTACTCGAACGGGTTGGGCTTCAGCGCAGACACTGTAGAACGGGATCATAGAGGATAAGAAATATGAGATGCAAATAATCTTTTGCGTAGTACATGCTCCAAGCATGGCTCTGTTGAAAAGAACGGAAAATGTCATAAGAGCCTATATTATTTCCAACTATAGATACAACAGATAGGCGACGGGCGGAGTGATCGAATCCTCCAACGCAACAACTCCATGCGGGCTAAAAGACACAAGATTCCGGATGATGGGGACAGAGGGAAATATAAGGGGAAGAAACGCTGACGACATAACCCCAACTCATCGCTACTCACCTTCAACGCCCAACATAGCGGTCAAAAAGATATAAAATGAGAATTGTGTACGGAGTAGCAGGAGTCAGATTGACAATTACCACGCAACCGGTTGTCGAAAGACTCCAGGAGAGCTGCCCAGGGTTACGTTCGCTGGCGAGATACGCCTCCGTTATTTGCGCGGTTAGCAGTAAGTGGCTGTTTGGCAACAGCCTCGTCATCCGAGAATATAGCAGCTTCCTCTTCATCACTCTCTTCATCATCATCCAAACCCGCGAGCAACGCGCTCTGATGATGCCTGTCTTCCCCGGTCGAGGCAGAATCAAAACTATGTGCATCAGAATCCCGCCCTCCATCCTCCGGAATAGCCCGTTTGATAAAGATATCGATAATATAGTATTGAATGCCATTCATGATGACAGGGAACAGTAGCATGACGAAGACAATCTGGACTGCAGTGTTGCCTTCCGTCCATTTTAATGCCCAGTCGCCTATTTCCACGATGAATGGGAGCACGTGTATTATGATCACGACGCATGTCTTCATGCCCACGAGGCCGAAGAAGTATATTATCGACTGCTTCAACCACCATACGGCCTTTGGTGGGTCGCCATAATTTCCGGACTCGATGGATTCGGGGGGATTTGCAAGAGGGGTGTAGAGAGCAAGGCGGTTGAGGACGCGGAGTATAAGGATGAGGACGGGGATTCCAAGGGTAGTCTAATAAAGGGGTGCAAGGTCAGTTTCGTTTCTGCAGCGTCTTTTATTGTATCAGTAGTGTACTCACGTCGATTCCCAGATTCAAAAGGTAGTATGTGCATGGATTTGGTTCATAGGTTGCAGTCACAGGTATCTGGCCCGCTGAGAACATGGAGGCCAGCAGGTTGGCCAAATGGAGGAGAGCTGATCCAACGACTTGTTTTGATACGTCAAAAGCCCAGACCTTGACTGGTCTCTGCGGCCTTTCCTTCCACCTCTTATAAACCAAGACAAGTACAGCCAAAGCCCCTAAGGCTGCCTGCACGAACAGTGAAAACGGACCCAGCAGCTCGCATCGGCCATTACCATCACCGTCCGGTGCGTCCTGGAGCGGCGTGGCGGTCGGGGGAATCATCGAGACGGTGGAAGTAGAGAGAGCAGTAGCAACGGCGATGAGTCCGGTTGTAAGGCTGGCCACAGGACCAGCAGCCATGTTCATCCTAGGCCATGCAGAGGTTTGGAGAGACTCGAAGGTTGTCGGTTTGTAAAGATGTCTGTCACGAGCACGTTTGCGGGAGCGTTGGAATGAAGAGTGGGAAAGCCACCGGAGGCATGCTCAAGCGGAGTCACGTTTTGTCGCCCCTAGATTTGGCAAAAGCCGAGATCGTCGTTCATGCTTTGTTTCGAGCTCAGGTTCAACACGATACTGAACAAGAGAAATGAACATGAGTCGGAGAAATGCAGTCAGCAGCGCCTGGGAGCCTGTAGACGGAGGCTGAAGGACAAAGCCTCGAAGCTGGCATTGAATTCAGTACAGACTCGTACTGTAATATTACAGGGTCTAGGCCTGTTTCACATGCGGTTAAGGCGTGTTAGCCGCGAGGGCATGACGTAAAATCGGTATTCGTCTTGTATCAGCTTTCTAGCGCTACGGGAGTGCTGATACGGGATTGTCTCTGGTGCGAACAGGCGGGACGGCGCGCTGAGAGCTTCTCGTAGCTTACTATTAACCGAAGAGAGGACCATGAGGGCTAGACGGTAGAGGACCTCGGGGGAATCACTGGAATTTGCCTTAACCACTACGAGATATATCACTCGGAGGCCATTTTTGAGATGCCATCTCTCACACGAGTTGCAAGATGTAACTGTCAAACACTCAATGCTCCGTGTATCCATCGAGTTTGTGACATGCCCAAGGCTTCTAGGGAGTAGATCTGTGGAATTAACCGTGAGTAATTTAGTCATCACTTACCTGATGGTTATGCCTCGGAGCCTAATATCACTCGGTATAAGAGAGACAGAATTACGCAGGAATTAGAATTGCTAACCTGGCGTACTATAACCCCGACCACAGCACCGTGTGTCCCGAAACCCATGATGTAAGTGCCATCGACTAACTAATAAAACAACCGAGCTGAACCCAAACGCCAGAGCCGATCGTCCGAGAAACAACGAACCATTCACACCAGAAGCAAAACTCCAATAGCCGTCGAAACGGATTGGCACTTGACAACCTCCGATGCAACAATTTCGAAAGTATGACCGACGCTCGAGTACCCGAATAGAATCCCGGTTGTGAGGGAACGGGGAAGGCGGCGGTCGAAGTTCACTCAATGCCGTGCTGCTTTTTTAGACGCTCGAGGTTCTCTTGTCGCGCTGCGAGGTCTTCTTTCGATTTTGCCATCTTCTCAGGCTGATGATATAGGACTAAATTTTACCAACAGTCAGATATGATCACCTCACACGACCTCAAGAAAAAGCATCCTAGGTATCAGGTCACCAACCAACGAGGTATCGGTTCTGGAAATTGAACCCGTTCAACTTGTCACAGGCCTGCTTTGCATCATGGACATCCTCGTAAACGACAAACGCTGTGCCCTTTGAATTCGCGGCTATTCCCTGGCGGATTTGGCTGGTGCGGGCAGTTAGATAGGCTGCGATGGCCAGTAAACACGGCACAACCTACCGAATAGGGCCAAACTTTCCGAACAGATCAAAGAGTTCCTCCGCAGTAACGTTGTAGCTGTACAGCAAAGCGAGTTGATCAACCTTCTGCAGACTGACTCACGGGACCGATGGACGGCGCAGGGACGAGGACAAGCCGTTTGCGGGAGGGAAAAGTCGTCACATACCTAAGGTTCTTAACGAAGAGGATCCTGATCAACGATTAGATTAGCATCGCACCAAGCACTGTGGGGGCTGCAAGTGAAGGGGCATAAGCCCGGGATAGCGGGGTGCCCCGAGGCCTGGAGAGCAGAAACGAAGAGAGAGCTGGATGGGAAAAAGGGACCTACCTGTTGGCTTCCGGGGCGAGTTTGTTGCTACGGCTCATAGCTCTGTAGTCTGTGGCTCCAAGAGATGATCTGCGTCGAATTATTCGGGAAGAGAAACAAATTCGAGGACGGTCGAGGAGAGGTCGAGGCGATTCTGGCGACGCAACTGAGATGGTCGCCCTTAGCGTCCACGTGACCACGTGTTTTCCAAAGATAGCCTGTGAGCACACTCACCTTCTCGCGATGGTGATGGTGAAGCTGGATCCATGATGCAGGGAGGTGAAGTTTCAATAATGGAACGCTGATGAAGTGAATGGGAGGTCAAGAGGGAGATAGTGATGTGAATCTCTTGTTGACAACAGCTCTCCGGGCATCCGCGCCGGGCTTCACTGCTACATCTGATAGCATCACGCCCGCTTCTACTACCAGCGCCCAGTTATCACCATTCGCATCCTCAATCTGTGCTGAACTTCTGACTTCGTTATTCGTTACAGAACGATGATAGGGTGTGCTTTTGTGAGGCTGCAGGTGTGCCATATGATCCGTGGTATATGCCATTTTGTGCGTGTTTACTCTTCTGTGCCATCTGCTTGATTGAGATCTTCTGTGAGTTCCGGATTCCCTTACATTCTGCATATCTACTCTCATTCAAGCCCTTTAAATAAATGAACTGAAGCTAATTGCATGCCGTGTCCTAATAGTTCTACTCTCTCTACGGTCCACATCTCATCTTCCTAAACCGCACAAGCTGCCTCGATACGTACGGTTAACATTCTGGACTTAGAATAGAACTATTGCTCTGAGCAATCACTGTTAAATGTCTCCGGGCACTTTGAGAACCGCTCAATACGCTTGGAATGGGGGCGCGATTCGCGTTGGCGCGTTGAGTGAGAGGATGGACTCTAGATATCTGAGCCAGATTATCACGACGTATAATTTTTGTTAACCTCAGATTAGATACTATTAGCATATAATAATCTGAAAGAATAGACCCCATTGAGTATTCTCCAGCCTAATTGCTCTCTGCTCGCCGTCAAGCACGACTCCGACTGGATGTGGTGATGTATCTGTATTACAGTATTATTACCAAATTTGGCGTGTGCTTAGTCACGATACCCGTTCTTCCCATACAGGCAGCGAACGGAGTCCTAGGTCCCTTCGTCGTCCAGCGCTCACTCACCTCCCATCTCACCCAGACACTCACTCGGTTGTGATCCCAATTCCTGATCATCGGCCGTGTTCATTTGAAAGTACAAGCTATTCAAACAGAGCTCTCGCAGATGCGCTCTCTTGTGCATGCTGGAACCCATTGATCCCTCGACTCCGCACTTCTGCAGCGGTTCGCCCTGTCGCTGTCAACTGAGCCGTCCTCCGCCTCCCTCCTTCACCCTCCTCATCGCACATCATCGACCCTCAACCTTCTCCGGAAACCTCGCTATCTTCCTTTTCGATAGATTTACGCCTGCTCATCGAACTGCTCGGTTGGGAATGACTTGCCACGCATCGACAACCATCCGTTGATCGCGAAGTGCGCGCTTTGCATCGACTTCCCCACCTTTTCGCAAGCACTCGAACGAGCATCTTCGTGCCAAATTCACACCATCCTTCCAGAGCTCATAGCTGGTCATCGCTATGGCTACCTCTCTGTCTTTCCGCAGACGTTTTAACAGTCGCCCTCCTCAATACCGCACCCCCTCCCCACCCAGACATGCCATCGAACCGCTCTCCCCCCACGCATCCGTCGACCACCGACTACCAGTGGATAACGACTCTACTGATCCCCTCAACGCACAATTGGCCGTTCAAAGTCGGCAGGAACAAATAATGCACACTGTGGATGGATATGGGGATATCGACGCCCACCCGGAAGCCACCCCTACTGAAACCAAACTCATTGGAAAAATCGGTCATTCAAGGTCAGGGTCGAATATCGATACGCTCGCAACTATTGCTCTTGCAACTCGAGCAAGGTTCGGACCTCTGACTTACGATTCGACTCACCATGATACTTCGACAACATCATATGCGCCCGTGGACGGCGAATCGATAGAAAGACCATTGAAGCGGGCGAGATCAGAGAGATCACCATCACCAGCTTGGCAAAGATATGCTACCAGACCCGCAACAAGCCATATCTCCTCTTTTGATAGCATGAAGACAGATGCTGAACTCCTTCTGAATTTCGCACGACCAACCAACTTTCCTCCGCGCCCAACACAACCAGTACAGCAACTCTCCAGCGGCGTTCCTGAGGTCAACATGGAGTCAAGATGGAGCATTCCCCCTTCGAATATTCCACAAGACCCATTGAATACGCCGGCTTTTTTTGGTGGTTCCGGAAGCACACAGGCCCGAGTGAGGTCACGATCAGATGGTGCAGCTGCGCTCTCGCGACCCGTTATCAATGGGTACAACTCTAGTTCTCCTAATCAACCGCCTTTAATGGGCCCAGTGTGGGAGGATGACTCAACCGGCTTGGAACGCCAGGACGAGCCGCGAGCTGTGACTGTTGAAGAGAAAGTGGAACAACAGCAACCTAAACGTGCCACTAAGTCTAAATATCGGCGGCGCTCGTCAGTCGCTGTTCCAAAAGGCGAAGATGCTGAAGATGAGTCGTCGAACCAAGCAAGTTGTGCTGCGTGCAATCTAGTTCGTGTGCCCATTAACAGCGGTGATGATGCCGAAGTCACTTGGGTCAATTGCGATGGCTGCAATAGGTGGTTTCACATTGTATGCGCCGGATTCAAGAATGATCGTGAGATCCGGACCGTTGATAAATTCATCTGCAAAGAATGTCGACCAATTCACGGACCAACGACTTTTGTTCGCAAATCGTCACGCCCCAAAACCTCAATCGACTATGCGGGCCTGAATCAAGGATTCGTGAAATCATCGACAGAGGCACCTAATCACCATTATATCCAGCCTATCAAAGAGGGAAAGATGACATTCCTACCAGACAATTTTGCTCGCCTGCCTGCAGAGCTCGTTACTGCGGAATATTTCGAGCGTGGTATAGGAATGACAGAACCTATCGTTATACCCGCAGCTCTGAATCCTCGCACCCATCCCTCTGCCCTTGGCTCTCAAGACCATGGTGACTCTGTCAAAGAGGCTTCAAGTCAAGAAGAGTTCGATGCTACAATCGATGCCAATAACGATGACGGATATGAGGAGGTCATTGATTGCTGCCAGGATCTGCTCGACATGGTGATCCCGAGCAATCTTACGGTCCGCGCGGTTGGAGAACTATACGGAATGGAGGAGCGCGTTGAAGTGATTGATGTCAAATCTCAGCAAGGGGAGGACAAAAGATGGAACATGCAAAAATGGGTCGACTATTACTACGATACCAGTTCCCTGAAGACCGTCAGAAACGTTATTAGTCTTGAAGTTTCACAGAGCCCCATTGGGAAATTAATTCGTCGACCGAAAATCGTACGCGATCTTGACCTCCAGGACGCTGTTTGGCCAAAGGAGCTGCAGGAGATTGGAGATTTTCCAAAAGTACAGTTTTACTGCTTGATGTCTGTGGCGGACTGCTACACTGATTTCCATATTGATTTCGGAGGCTCGTCGGTCTATTACCATATTCTCAAGGGCAAGAAGACGTTTCTCTTCATCCCTCCCAAAGAAAAGCACTTGAAGAAGTACGAAGAATGGTGCAATTCGGCCGCACAAGATACCACCTTTCTTGGAGATCAAACCAAAGAATGCTACCGGGTCGATCTGTCGGAGGGTGACACCATGCTCATTCCATCTGGGTGGATTCACGCAGTTTGGACTCCCGAAGATAGTCTTGTTATCGGCGGAAACTTCCTCACCCGGATGAACTACGGGATGCAAATCAAAATTGCTCAGATTGAAAAGGACACCAAAGTTCCAAGGAAATTCAGATACCCCTTTTTCCAGAAGATTATGTGGTACGCCGCGTTCAAATACCTTGAAGAGGACCCCGTGCCTCAAAGTGTATTGGACTCTTTCGCTCAAGACGAAGATTTCCGCTTCCATCGTGAATATCCGATATACTACGACTTTGGAGAGCATACAAACAAGGCGGAACCGGGAAGTGATCACTACAATTCGCGCTTTTACTCCCAAGCAGAACTTGACGGTCTTCCGGAGCTTGCTAAATACCTACTGAGAACTGCTCTGATTGCCGGTGGATATATGGTGGACGGGGTCACCAAGGAGACAAGAAACGCAATCAGCCGATCCATCCCCAAAGGCCAAGGTGATCCGATAGAAACAATCGTGAAATTTGGAATTTGGGTTGCATGGAAGAGGGGCAATGAGCCTGCTGCCCAGTGGACTCGCCCGGGGGCAATTTCTCTTGATACGAAGGTTGATATTTCGGACAAGAAGCGACCTGCACGGCCAACCAGACGTTCTGAACGGAACGTCAATAACGGAAACAATCGCGCAAGCACAGTGTCAGACGCTGCCAAACCAGTGCAGGACCAGAATTCTGAAGAGATGGTACCCGTTCCTATTTCCACGACCACTTCGAACAAAGAAAGCCCAACTCCAGCAAAGCGAAAAGTGTCATTCCCGGACATCAAGCTCGAAGAGGACCCAACGGCCAAGGGGATTATCAAAAGTACAAACCTAGGTCCCAAGAGGGTGGCATGCGACGCGTGTCGAAAACGACGTATCCGTTGCCGGCATAAAGCGGATCAAAACGGTGAAGCCATTCCAAATAAGCCCGGTACATCGCTACTAGATGCAAATGGCGCGCCGACCCGAATCCGCAGGGGCTCCGACGTTCACTCGAGCAATGCGATCCGTGGGTCTGCCGAAGAAGGCGTAACCACTCAGAGAGCCCTTTCGCTTGGAGCCGCAACTTCAGGTCCAATCCCACAGGATAATGCTTTCGGTGGTCTAGCTGGTGTTCATGGCAACAGTCCAAACTCGTCGAACTCTGCCAAAAAGGGTCGAAACAAGGCGTGTGAGGAGTGCAGGAAAAGTAAGGTCAGTATATACCTCCTACATCGTGCGTTTCGACATGGCATAGTCTGACATTTGTAGCGTCGCTGTATCCACGACGAATTGGGCAATGTGGACCCAGTGAAAGCTCAGGAACGGGCTAAACCACGAACTGGTTCCATCAAACGCCCTCGCTCCAGCGACGATTACTCCTACCTTTCCAAGAGACAGAAGCCAAACGAAGGTAGCGAAGATAACAAACCGGGAGATACATCCCCAGGTCCAAGCAAAGGGGACAACCTGGTTATCCATGATGAAGCTATGGCAGACTTTGATTCTCATCTCGAAAGCCGACCGGCAGATAATCCAACCGAGACCTCCAGTTCGGAATACAAGTTACCGAATGCGAATCCAGACCAGACCGCGATCGAGAACGCTGAAGGAAAGGCGCTCTATGGCTCTCCTGTTGTGAACGAAGAAACGGCAGCGCCTTCGCAAGTTACAGCTGCACCCATCCCAGCCGACAGCCTTGTATCGCCTCCAACATCCCTTCTTGATGACATGGACGGCATCGTCAATCATGGCCATGCTAAACAGGTCTTATCAATCAATGGTGGGAATGATAAAGAGCACCCGGTTGAGGTTAACACTCCCGCTTCCACGTCCCCCAAACTCCCCTATCCAACAATATCGGAAACTACTGCGGCAAGTCGGGAGTCTGAACTAAATAAAATCCCTGCGCCAGATACCGTCGAGCAACAGCCGATTTCCTCTCCCGCCGCTCCCTCCCCCAAACCTACGAAACCGTCTTCTCGACCCTCTTCGTCACACAAAGCCAAGCAATCCATGACTACTACCAAAGAGCCGAAGCACATCCACACTTCTGTTGAAAAAAAAGGGTCTCCTAGTCGTGGACGGCATGATGCAAGCCCTACATCTCCACAGCGTCCTTCCAAACAGGGGAAACGTGAACGTGATCGTGTCAGTTTTCCCGAAGTTGACGCAGATGCAGAGAGCTTGAAACTAATCAAAGAAATCCAAGAACAAGAGTTCGGACTCCGAAGACGAACCACACGAAGCTAATCGTTGATATTTTCTGTATAGTTCGTTTCTGCAAAGTTTCTGTCAGTTGCCGGGTTTAGCGCTTAGTTATGAGGCATCTCTGCGAGGTTCCAGTCCGTTGCCGATGTAACTATCAATCTTTTCCTTTTCCTCTTCCTTTTTCTTTTCATACCTTATTCACTTGATCATTGATTCCCAATTTTTCTGTTCGTGTACCAAGTCCGTTTCCTTCCCTTTTATCTGGGCTTTAATGGTATGGTGGTGGGAGGCATTCTTTTTTCTATTCTTTTCAAACACTGCCGCAACAGTGCGTCTTCCCTGGCAGTGGGACTATCGCCACACCTGGTCTGGTCTCTGTTTTCTTATTCTTATGGATTCTAACAGTGTACGGAGTAATATGGTCACGTTTAGTTCGGGCGTCGGGGCTGTCTGTCTTCGGGGAGTGAGCATGTCTTAGCTGGCGGAAACCCATGGGTTTCTAGCCTAGCTTCGAGTATTCAGTAGTTAGTTATCTCCTTGTTTCCTTCGCGTGTTTATAACGCTTGCCGATACTTGGGCCAGGAAAGATTTCTCGTTCATTTCCTTCTCTGTAATATCTCTTCGTCTGATTTGAAGGATTTGAAGTATGGTAGATTTCACTCAAGTTCAATCCTGTTTTACTGTACTGGTCTCTGGGCGGGTGCTGCGGTGATAGATTAGTAGAGTAATAGTGATGATTGACTACTAGTAGTAGGCCAAGGCTTGGGAATCCGAATCAACTGTTGAGATTTGCTCTGAACTGCACTGATGTAATCCGTATGGATGTGCTGGTTTGAAGCTTTGAGCCAGCCTAGCACGGCCCTAATGTCTGAGATGCGAGCGTAGTTCCTGGAGAATGGCATCATGTAGTATTTCCCATCAAGTGATATTTTCGAAACATGACCATTCCCATAGTAGTTACACGCCAATAAGCATTAAATAGAAAAAGTACAGCAGCTGAAGGTGGGACTAGAAAGGCACAGAAAGCATATCCCTGTCTCCATCAGTGACGCACAAGAGCACATGTGATTTATTTGTATAATCAGTGAAACGTTTCAAGACGAAGAGAAAAGGAAAAAGCAAGGAAAAAGATATGAAACAAATTCAAAGTTCCACAACACCCGAAAATTCTGAATTGTAGGTTTGGCGAGAGAGAAAAGCATTCGTGCGCTGGGAACAGAAGGACAGCAATGAGCAAAGACTCCTTTCCGCTAAGTTAACCGCGAGAATAAGGGTGGAATCCACGATGAGCACCTCGTCCGCCACCGCGATAATTGGCTCCTGGCTTTCCGGCATTCCGCGGGCCTGTTGGAGCGTTTGCTGGAGGAGCGCTTTGCGGCTGCGGGGTGGGGATCTTCTGAGGAGGAATATTTGTGAGGCTTGGGCTTGGCGACATTCCGCCCCGCCCCATCGATCCTCCGCGACCCATTCCGCCGGGTCCGGTTGGGATGTTCTGCTGCGCCTGTGGTTGTTGCTGGGATTGTGGCTGTTGCTGTGGCTGTTGCTGGGGCTGCTGCTGCTGTTGCTCGTCATATCCATTGTCCCAGTTACCAGGAGAGAATCCACCGCCATAGCCGCGTGGGTCTGGTACCCGGCGCGCTTGTTGCTGCTCATATTTCTGCTGTTCAAAGGCGAGTTGTTCATGAGCATTGTAACCTGGGCCTCCTCGTGGGCCACTATAGTTGCCTCCCATGGCGGCGGCAGGCCCAGCAGCTCCGCTAGGTCCAGCAGGGCCAGCTCCAGTCATGCCTTGGCCCATACTTCCAGGTTTGGCACCCGCCATCTGTCCTCCCATTCCCGGTCCACCGTATCCGGGCCCGGCTTGAGGCTGGTTTTGCATCTGCGGGTTCTGCATCTGTTGGTTCTGCATTTGCTGCTGCATCTGTAACTGTTGCATTTGCTGCATTTGTTGCATCTGCTGCATCATCATGGGGTTCATTCCACCTTGCATGCCTTGTGGAACTGCACCCTGAGCAGGAGAATTCAATCCTGGCTGGCCCTGGGCTGCTGCCATAGGATTCATTTGTTGCATTTGCTTTAGCTGTTGCATCTGTTGCAGCATAGCTGGATTCATTGCACCCATCGCGCCGGGCATTCCCTGACCTTGGGAGGTTGCGAGGGCCATCTGCTGTTGCATCATAGCGAAGTATTGCTGCATGCGTTGCCAGTATTGGGCCATCATTTGAGGTGTCATACTATTCGCCATATTTGCTTGGCCCTGAGAGCCTTGCTGTCCGACATCTGTACCGCTCGATTTGTCGTCTTTAAAGCGATCATCTCGCATACCTCGACCTCGCATGCCACGATCCGCGTCGTCTCTTAAATTGCCCCGGGGTTGCGCCTTTTTCACCTCAATCTGCTTGCCAAGAATTTCCAGTGGTTGAGAAAGACATGCTTCTACAGCGGCTTCGCTGTCGAAAGTTACAAACCCAAAGCCTCGAGGACGTCCGGTGTCTTTATCAATCATAAGTGTGGCATCCACTACTCGCCCAAATTGCATGAAGAACTGCTTGAAATCCTGTTCCGTAGCTTCTTGGCTAACTCCACCAACGAAGATTTTGCTGGTTCTCTCCTGTTCATCTCGAGGAATTGCTCGTTTAGGATCAATCTGTTGTTGGTGTAAGTTTGGATCTTCTTTAGTGAAGCGTAACATGTCAGCTTCAAAACTTACAATTTTGCCGTCCAAGTAATGCTCCTTAACCATGACCGTATTGACTGTCTTCGGGTCTTTAAATGTAAGAAAACCAAATCCCCTGGATCGACCGGTAGCACCGTCGCGCATAACTGTACATTCCTGCACTTCGCCAAACTGTGAAAAGTAATCCTTAAGAGATTCTGCGTTTTCACATTAGTTACCCATCCAAATCAGATATACTAGAGTAGATCTGTACACATACGGTCGGTAGTCTCCCAGTTGAGCCCTCCAATGAACATTTTACTACAATTATCATATTAGCATTTAACCATCATCTCAATACTGCTCAAAACATAAGAAAGCAACTAGTATGTGGTTTGCGGGGGGGCGTCGTCAAGGCATCTGGACAATGGGACAAATGGTTTTGGAGGGCAGTAAACTCGCGGTTCGCTGGCCTTCCGCCCTCGTAACTTTCGCTGCAGCAGACTGGATGTCTCAGTGAAGACGGAATCCACCCTGCGGACGTTGGGTTATGGCACCATTGCCGTCATCGGAACTCCGGTTTGTCGTTTCAACCCATTTTTTTCCTTCACATCCACACGGTAGCGTCGAGATCGAGAACGAAGCTAGGAGACTTTACTGCAGGCGCGGTCGAGGTTGAGATTCTCAAAGCTCCCTTATTTGTCGAAGCGTGCACATGTATAGGGAATTGGATTTGAATCTCCGCAGTTCAAAATTGAGACAAAATTGAATTTTTTGTTTCTGCCCGATCATCCTGCCTGTTTCTAAGACTCCGAAACTAGGTAATGCTCGATTGTCCATATTGAAGAGAGCCGAAGTATCTGGGACCTCTTGCTCTGATCTATCAACGTATATCGACAGGAGTTATATAGTCTCTGTTGTACTATAATCGCTCTCAAAGCGGATCGCGCAAGACTAATGCCCGTCTCATATCATATCGACAACCCGCGCACATAGGATTCGAATCATTCCCGTTGACACCATGTCATGCCATCAACTTTGTTTTCCCAAGTGTGATTGTTGATCACATGCCACCATCTCGTCTTTTCAATTCTCACGCCTGTAGCAGAAACAACATCATCGACCAGGATTTCCCCAAAGCCGCAATAAGCTGACTATCGTAGCGGCAAAGTCCGTTTATGAACATTCGAGATGGCGGTAATTTCTTCGCATAAGACAATGGCCTCAATAGTCTTTTATGAATGCTAGAAGCAGTGGCGCGTGAATGTGCCATGAAGCAGGGCACATGGCCTAATGTACCGAAAATATCGATGGTAATTATTCAACTACCCGCTTCATGTGGTAAACCGACCAAGCGCGAGAGTAGAGAAATGAGAAATCTGATGCCAATCGGCGTCTGCATCCGTCGCACGCCAGCCAATGCCTCCATTTGCCCATGCCCGTACTCCTCCAGGGGGGAAAGAATTCGCGTAAAAAGAAAACGCACAAAATCGACAGGAACTTACCCATCTTCCTTAATTCCAGTACCTTGTGGTTCTGTATGTACGTGTGTCATGCCTCCAGCACTCCCCTGCATCGCGCTATCCCCATTCTGATAGCCAACATTGGAATGATGTCCATACGCATTTGTGTCTGTAGACGCTCCACCATAGTTGTCTATACTAGGAGCATGAATGGGGGCTGGTGTGATTTCTGGTTGTGCTGAATTTGTGGTCACTGGTGGGGGCGTTGGTTCAGGCGCAGCTGGTGCTGGAGCCGGTGCTGGAGCTGGAGGAGCCGATGTCTGAGTTGCCTCGTCCGCATCATAGCTAAGCAGCGGTAAGATCAGTAAAAGCAAAGACAGCGGCGGGGATTTCACTAAAGAATCCAGAAATATCTGGACTTCAAAACTCACAGGTCAGCGAAGAGATCCTCCTCAAGATCCTCTGGCTCAGTCATGGCTAAAAGTCGATATCGAGAGTTCTCTTGTTAGTAAAGCTGTTAAGCTCGCAACTGAGCAGCCTGATATGCCCAGAGTGTACAGGACAATGAATGCGTGACGCTGATGAAGAGTGGTGCTGGTGAGGAGGAAGAATGGCAAACGCGAAGAGTTGAGGTTGGAGGCGCTTGGCAAACCAGGCGCCGCGCTAAGCCCAATTAGTCAATTATCACGTCTGCCGTCGCCTCGCTCACTGATTGTTTGAAGATGTCTTTGAAGCTTCATGGCATTGCTCGTTCACGATATTGCTTAATGCTCTAGGAGCCTTGGCTTGGGCTTAATAGACTGCTGAAACGATGGCCAGGAAGATGCAGCGACAGAAAGAGCCGCAGCAGCAGGTATGATGAGGGCAGCTTGCCGCCTTGCTTTTGTGTACGTTCACTGACCTGTGAATTGAAAGGAGATGGTCCAGGTCGGTCCGTACCTCGTGTTGATCGCTGAAGAAGACACTGCATGATGTGACAGCTTTACTACCTAACTGTGGGAGCTTCCTGGCTAACCTATGCTGGCGACCTATTTTGTATAGATCAGATCGAGTATGTTTGCCTTGTGTACAACTACACGAGCGTTTGCTGAATTGGATATAGCAGGACAGGGTCGTCATTCTGGAGGAGCCAATCTTCGTCGCAGCAGCAGACTCCTCACAGAATATTTGATCCAAATACAGTCGTTGGAGCGTCATACTCTCACGCCGATTTGCTGAAGTATGCCCCACCCTTCACAGCAGCACGACAACGTTGTATTTATGGCTAATTGCGTGGTTTACAACCGTTAGGAGCATATCACCACATACAAGATCGCATACGCCATCCAGATCTCCCATACCCACTCGAAGTCCTCGCAATAGCGATTCAAAGTCAGCAAGCTCCAACGTCACATCACCCCGCCAGCCGTATCGAGATCTACTGCCACAGACCGGGGAAACCTGGAGCCCTAACGACGATGACGATGAAAATGATGATGAACTCGCCTACGATGATGACGAAGATGAATTTGGGCTTCCAAGCGTTACAAGCTCGCGGAAATCAAAATCCTATGCTCTGCGCAGAGCGCGAACCAGCGGAAGTGGGTATGAAACCTTATCCCAAAGCCGCACGAATGGCTCTGCTGCTTTAGCACCTGATATCAGTGCTATGCGTCTACGGGCAAATAGTTCTGATATTGCAGAAGAGCGCGGGGCTCTTGCCTATCCCAATGCAAAAGCCTCCGAAGGAAAGATATTGCGGCCGCAATACAAAGAGATACTAAATGGTAAGAGACTTGGTCCCAATATGAGTGCATTCATCCTTAACAATGACGAAAAGACCCAGCAAATTCACTTCATCTAATAAACCACTCGCCACCCCCGGAAGGAGCTACTTCAAAGCAGCAAGAAGCCCACTCCGCTCGAATAAGCCGAATCAATAAGTTCAAGCGCATTCTTCAGTCCAGTACAGTGTCATTGCCCGAGCTCCGAGATTTGGCCTGGTCAGGTATCCCCGAAGAGGTCCGCGCGATGACTTGGCAACTTCTTTTGGGATACTTACCAACCAATAGCGAGCGCAGGGTAACAACTCTCGAAAGAAAACGGAAGGAGTATTTGGACGGAGTGCAGCAGGCATTTGAACGCGGTCAGTCTATTCGAACCAGTCTATCTCCATCCCCGACCCCTGGGGCCGGCCGGGGCCTCGACGAAGCAATATGGCACCAGATCAGCATTGATATACCCCGTACCAACCCACATATTCCCTTGTACGGTTTCGAGGCTACCCAGCGTTCTCTCGAGCGAATATTATACGTCTGGGCGATTAGGCATCCTGCTAGTGGATACGTCCAAGGCATAAACGATCTTGTGACGCCGTTCTGGCAGGTTTTCCTAAGTTCATATGTTACGGATTTTGATATAGAAGCTGGGATGGACCCTGGCCAATTGCCAAAGCAGGTTCTCAACGCGGTCGAGGCAGATTCCTTTTGGTGTTTGACCAAGCTCTTGGACGGCATACAAGACAACTACATATATGCTCAACCGGGAATACACCGACAAGTAAACGCGTTGCACGACCTCACGAGGCGCATTGATGCCACTCTCGCAAAACATTTAGAGAAGGAGGGTATTGAATTCATGCAATTCAGTTTTCGATGGATGAATTGCTTGTTGATGCGGGAGATAAGCATCAAAAACACCATCAGAATGTGGGATACATACATGGTATGATATGCCCATGTATTATTCGAGGTTTTTTCGCTAATTCCGTTTAGGCGGAGGAACAAGGATTCTCGCGTTTCCATCTTTATGTCTGCGCGGCATTCTTGGTGAAATGGTCGGACCAGTTGCTTAAGATGGATTTCCAGGTTCGTCGGCCGGGATTTGGTCGAAAATGGTGATCGGCTAACCGTAGTTTAGGAGATCATGATGTTCCTGCAAGCATTGCCCACGCGCGACTGGACTGAGAAAGATATCGAGCTGCTCCTAAGCGAGGCGTTTATCTGGCAGAGTCTCTTCCAAGATTCTAGTGCCCATCTCCGATCGGATACGGCAAGCTCAGGATAACGAAAGCCGAAAAGACAAAATACCCCTGACTCCCTCGTGTCATGGTTCTATGGTTATTCCCGATAATCAGTTGAAATGAATACCCCTTTGGTTGAATGACCAGAGAAGCTTTAGAAATTCGCCTTCATCGCACATTCTGGCGCGTTTGTCTGCAAGCTCCGTATCGTCTTCGAGAACTTGTCTGATCTTTTCGCGGACCAACTTCGCCACTTTCCCTTGTTTCTTGCGAGGGTTTGTCTTTGTTGCCTGCGGGGCCGGGTCCAATTTGTCCTTAAAGAAATCGGGAACATCGTCTTCGTCATCGATATCCATTAGTTCCTCAACTTCCGCAATCTCGGTATTATCTTCCACGCTCATCGCATCATCCTCAGGCCCGTCCTCCGGTCCTACCTCCACAGGGATGTCGTTTTGCGCACACCACGTTCGATAGTTACTTTCCAGCATACTCACGACACTGGATGTTCCAAGGAAACTTGATCGCAACGTCTTGTTCTTCCTCACAAATGCAATTCGCAGCAAGCCGTCCCATTCGTCGTAGCTAATGTCAGGCCGTGGGACTTTGGGTATGATACGAACGACGCTGGATTCAACGGCTGGAGGGGGTTTAAAGTTATTCTTGCCCACTTTCATGATGTGATCAATCTTCGCCCACATTTGGGCATTGACAGAAAGCCGGCTGTAGAGTTTGTCGCCGGGTTTTGCGAAGAGGCGCAATGCGAATTCTCGCTGAAACATGAGAATGCAAACTCGCGGTGCAGGTGTGGTCGCAAGGAGTTTGAATGTTAGGGGAGAGGAGATCTAGTTTACGTTAGGCGGTCTCAAAAAACTAACAATCTATTTGAAAGACAGATCTTTACCTGGTACGGGGTGTTGCTAATGCAAACGTCGAAATACGGTAGTTCCGTCTTCATCACATCTCCAAGTAAAACTTCCAATCGTTTTTGCTCAGGTGTCCCTTGTACACGTTTTGTAACTTCAGCAGCCATCCTGGGATCCAATTCTACTGCGATGACTTTTTTAGCCTTCTCCAAGATCTTGACTGTAAGATTTCCGGAACCAGGACCGACTTCAAGGACGACCTGCACGTTGGGAACATTTGAATTAGCATTCGAAAACGGCTACTCGGCTGGGATTATCCTGCTAATAAGAGTTTGCCCGTACATCACTTTGCTTTAGATCTGCTTTGTCGACAATAGCCTGGGCGACACCTGGATTCTTCAAAACGTGCTGACCGATATCAGTGTTCATGCGGAAGATGCTGTTGGCAGCGCTCGTTTTGGCTGCGGCCTGAGCGTAAGGCCCGGACTTGGAAGCGCCATTGCGCTTCTTCTGTGACGCCTTCGGCATGATGCTATGTAGTCACGAAATCGTCCGTTGAATACAGCAAGGGCCAAAGCAGCGCGACAAAGCTCTTCGAGATCGTCTTATCGGCCGCTTTTTTGTGGGAATATTTTGCCGTACGCTTATGTAAACTAAAAGCTTTCGGAATTACGTTGATGCACATCCGCGCATTACTACTTAGCTTAGTAATCATGCGGTGAAAGCTCTCGCTCGCAGCTCTTCACGACCTTTGCATTGGTTCGCCGCTCGAATTTTGATGTGATTTGCAAATATACAGCAAAATGTCGGGGCGTAAGGATTTCCTCAGTCAGCCTGCGCCCGAGAACTACGTTGCCGGTCTAGGTCGAGGTGCGACCGGCTTTACAACCCGTTCCGATCTTGGTCCTGCACGCGAAGGTCCGACACCAGAGCAGATCCAAGAAGCTCTTGCGAAACGTGCCGCTCTCCTAGGAACAGCTCCTCCCACAGCATACGGCGCCGCTGCTAGAGGTGAAAAGGGTGGTGCGAAACAGAAGGAGCAGGAGGAAGAGGATGATGAGAGGTTTCAAGACCCGGAGAATGAAGTTGGCCTGTTTGCCTACGGATCGTACGATCGCGAGGACGATGAGGCGGATCAGATTTACCAGCAGGTAGAGGAAAAGATGGAGAAGAGGCGGAGGCTTCGAAGGTTGGTAGTCCCTTTGCCATTTCTTTACCTCCCATCCCCATAGTCTACTTTAGACCGTTGTTTATCGTATCTTTGTCAAGATATCCTGAACAGATTACCGACATGACGTCCTTTTCGCCTTGTCTTTAGGGAAGCCCGAGAACAGCAAGAACGAGAGGAGTACGAACGAAACAACCCTAAAATTCAGCAACAATTCGCCGATTTGAAGCGGTCGTTGGCTACGGTCTCAGACGAAGATTGGGCGAATATTCCTGAGGTTGGCGATCTCACGGGGAAGAATAGACGGGCCCGACAAAATTTACGGCAGAGATTCTATGCAGTGCCAGACAGCGTGATCGCGAGCGCCAGGGATTCTACAGAATTCACCACAACCGTCGCTGACGACGGAACGCAAACGTCTACTCGAAGCGCGGATAACGCCGATGGCACGATTACCAATTTTGCTGACATTGGTGCTGCGAGAGATAAAGTCCTCCAAGCCAGGCTGGATAGAGCCGCGCAAAGCTCGACTGCAGATGCCGCATCTGGAAGTGCGACGAGTATCGACCCAAGGGGTTACTTGACAAGCTTGACAAAGTCAGAGGTAAAGGCAGGAGAGGTAGAAATTGGAGATATCAAACGAGTTCGAGTTCTCTTGGAATCCGTCACGAAAACCAACCCTCGTCACGCACCAGGTTGGATCGCACTGGCCCGATTAGAGGAGATCGCCGGGAAGATCGTTGCTGCAAGGAATTATATTGCCAAGGGATGCGAACTTTGCCCAAAGAGCGAAGATGCCTGGCTGGAAAACATCAGAATGAATGATAACCACAATGCAAAGATCATTGCCGCAAATGCCATCAAACACAACGACCGTTCAACTCGACTTTGGATTGAGGCGATGAAGCTCGAAACCGACCCTAGAGCGAAGAAAAACGTACTTCGACAAGCTATCTTACATATCCCTCAATCCGTTGCCATCTGGAAGGAGGCAGTAAACCTGGAAGAAGATCCGGCGGACGCTCGCCTCTTACTTGCCAAGGCAACCGAAATGATACCGCTCTCGGTCGAACTGTGGCTAGCTCTAGCCCGTTTGGAAACCCCTGAAAATGCACAGAAAGTCTTGAACGCGGCACGAAAAGCAGTTCCCACTAGTCACGAGGTGTGGGTTGCTGCAGCACGATTACAGGAGCAGATGGGAACCGCAAACAAAGTGAATGTAATGAAAAGAGCTGTCCAGGCGCTTGCTCGAGAGTCCGCAATGCCAACGCGAGAAGAGTGGATTGCGGAGGCTGAGCGGTGCGAGGAAGAAGGAGCTGTTCTCACATGTGGCGCCATTATCCGGGAGACTTTGGGCTGGGGTTTGGATGAGGATGACGATAGAAAGGATATCTGGATGGAAGATGCCAAGTCAAGCATTGCTAGAGGGAAATACGAGACAGCCAGAGCAATCTATGCCTACGCACTAAGAGTATTCGTCAACAGAAAGTCGATATGGCTCGCAGCGGCAGATCTGGAACGTGCGCACGGAACGAAGGAGAGCCTTTGGCAGCTACTTGAACGAGCCGTCGAAGCCTGTCCCCAAAGCGAAGTTTTGTGGATGCAGCTGGCAAGGGAAAAGTGGCAGGTGGGTGAGATTGATAATGCCAGACGAGTACTGGCAAAAGCCTTCAACCAGAACCCCAACAACGAAGATATTTGGCTTGCTGCCGTGAAACTTGAGGCAGACGCGAAACAAACGGAACAGGCTAGAGAACTTCTTGCCACTGCGCGTCGCGAAGCTGGAACTGATCGTGTTTGGATAAAGAGTGTGGCATTTGAGCGTCAACTAGGAAACACAGAAGCCGCACTTGATCTTGTTAACCAAGGATTGCAACTGTATCCAAAGGCCGATAAACTCTGGATGATGAAAGGGCAGATTTACGAGGCAGAGAAGAAATATCCACAAGCACGCGAGGCTTATGGAACGGGCACCAGAGCGTGCCCGCACTCCGTGCCTCTGTGGCTCCTGGCATCGCGTCTTGAAGAAAAACTCGGCGTTGTCGTAAAAGCACGATCGATTCTCGATCGCGCCAGACTTGCAGTTCCCAAGAATGCTGAGCTGTGGACTGAGAGTGTCCGCATCGAGCGGCGCGCCAACAACATCAACCAGGCCAAGGTGCTCATGGCGAAAGCTCTTCAGGAAGTGCCCACGTCAGGCCTGCTCTGGAGCGAGAGCATCTGGCATTTGGAATCCCGTACGCATCGGAAGCCCCGCAGTCTTGAAGCCATCAAGAAAGTCGACAATGATCCTATCCTCTTCGTCACCGTGGCCCGTATATTCTGGGGCGAACGAAGGCTGGAGAAAGCCATGACGTGGTTTGAAAAGGCAATTGTAGCGAATAGTGATCTAGGAGATGTTTGGGCTTGGTATTACAAGTTCTTGTTGCAACACGGAACAGATGTAAGTCCCTATCTACTCTCTCATAAACGAGAAAACATGTCTGAATTCGCGACTGACTATGTATCAGGAAAAACGAGAGGACGTCATATCAAAATGCATCGCCAGTGAGCCAAAGCACGGGGAGATTTGGCAATCTATCGCAAAAGACCCAGCTAACGCTGATAAGTCGACTGAAGATATTCTCAAACTCACGGCTGAACGCTTGAGCTAGTGAAACGGAATTACTTTGCTCTTTTCTTTCATCTCATGTTACCGTCTGATTCTGGGTTTCAGGTAAATGGTGTTAAGCGTTTGGCGAAAAGGGATTTCTGATGTTACTCCTCATGGTGCAGATTTGCGAATGATGTTAACCGTGTCTAACTAACTCCGATAACCTCTTGAACGAATGGAAACAACATTTCTCATTCAATGGTTCTAATTGAATAGTCACCAGCATGACGGCCAGTCAAACAACATTATAAACTAAAAGCTGCTTTACAGCAAGTCCCGTTCTTAGGGCAAACACCATGAATGCGAGCAAAAGTATGGTACAAGAAAGATAAAGTGCCCATCTTGACTCTCCGGCAGATAATGGTTGAAGAAACATAAGAGGTCACTTCAATAGCAAAACTCCGGCGCCAAACACTGCGCAAGGGGGATCAGTAGTCAGCAAAAATAGCTAGTAAATATGGCATATCACCCATCCGATAGTTCCTCCGTAGACGCCAGCAACATGCATCGCAGCCCAACACCAATGATATCAAGGATCCAGATACGTCGAACAAACACGAGAAGATGCGGCGTTCATGCTGCCATGCTTAAACATTCGTCAAGCACACTGTTCAGTTGCTCTCGATCCGCTGCAGATGCGCCCTGCCAGTCCCAGCCAGCTTCGTCGATATCCATTTCATCCGGTTCAAAACCGTCATCGTACACGCTGCCTTTTCCGTCGTCAAACTCCTCCACGTAACCTTGCCGTTCGGCTTCCAGCTCTCCGTCCAGGTAGCCGTCCATGATTTGGTTGACAATCAGTGGCATGTGCCCTAATAAGTCGCCACCAAGTTCTAATGTAAACTTAAGGTCTGAAACGCTCAAAGACTTTCTTGTGCTGGCTTCCTTTGCTTCAATGGGGAGTAGTCCGTTTGCGGTGTTCTTTACAAGTTCTCCGCGCGTAAAGGCCATTTCCTCCTTTTCCAGCTGCTCTCTGTACTTTCTCGTCATGGTACCGTTGATTGTTCCCGAGGGGCCATTCGACCTGGTACGTGAGAAGACACAGGAAAGAAATTCTTTGACAAAGTTTTCCGTGGCAATGGACATGAATACGGCGCATGGAAGCGACGCTCCGTTCGTTATGGACTCCTCATAGCATATGGGTACCATTCGCGCGTGTATTGATTCAGCATCGGGGAATTCGCCTATTTCAGCTGCCAGCGGCTGCGTATACCGTTTTCGGATTTCGAGTTCCCAGTCTGATGAAGTGGAAGGTGTCGTTAGTATCATCCGCAGATCCAATGGATGCGCGACTGTGTAACTAGCTTACTGGTTTTATTAATCCCGCCGGCGCTTGGAGGAACCTGGTCCGGTATTCGCATCTGTTTCGCAAGATGGTATTCTTCGAGAGGATTCGAAATGGCATGAGGATCCGACTACATGACATTCAAGCATACGTTAGCCCACTATCACCGTCTACCGTTCCTACCGCAAGTGTTTGCATCACTTACTTCCGGAATACCCTTTAACCTTCTCCTGTCCTTTGGCTGCAGCTGCATAACCTCTGTCTTGAGTCGCTGTTCAGCCGCATCCCCTGACGCCGGCTTTGACACCACCGTCGGCTTGTCATTTGCGGAGACCCAGCTTGCAACTCCATGGTCCGGAAGATCTCTGGTGAGGTTGCCGATTATGGCGCATATGAAGTTATTATGTAGATGTTCAAGCTTAGGATCGGCGGATAGGAAATGGTCGACTCGTCGGGAGTATTCATTTTGATTCAGATGCCCTAGTACCACCGACAGGTTAGCATCTGCGCATGGAGATGGGGAATGAAAGCCGCCGGATGTTCCGCACGTACCTAAAAGGAAGAGGGTGACGGCTTGCTTGTACTCGACCCAGTGCTCCCCGACGGCAAGCTTCAGCTCCGTATATATAGGTTCAAAATCAAGGCGAGGAACAGATATCAGTGCCTTTGTGGTTTTCTGAGCAGTTGTTTGTACCGGAGGAAGGGATTTAGGTGCCGGGACTGATGCTGAAGCAGAGTCTGTCCCTGTCAGCGCGGCCGGGTTGATCTGCATCGCCGAAGAGGAGGGCGCGGGGCGCGTGGGCTGCGCGAAGCCAGTAGATACTGGCTTATACCCTCATTGACAGTAGGAGAGAAGATAGATCCCCCGGATGGCGATGAAATGTTAGATATACCATGAGTTGAGGACGGAGCACGGTCGATGGGTGATGACTGTTGAGTTGGTGGTAACGGTGGTAGTGAGATCCAGCGGCCGCCCTTTCACTCAACTCTGAGGTTGGGATGACAGCATGACAACGCGAACACACAACTACTGACGTAAAATTGCAAACGATTTCGGTATTACGGAGAAGCATTCAGGATCTGTTCCTTATCGATGTTCATTTATTATATTTAGTATAAGCTCACACTACAGGCATCCCGAATGTCCGCTCATCACGACCGTCGCCTTGTCCATACAGAGCTTATCCACGAGCCGTTAACCTAACAGAGCAAGGATATCCTCATTCACAACACCAAACAGCCTACCCAGTTCATCAATCACGGCCATGATCTCGTTCCTCAGCTGACCCGTAACAAGCACTACATATACCGGCTCAGTAAACTGTCGCAACGCGAAGCAGAGCAGAAAGGGGGTGCTGCATACCATAGGCGTATATCAAAGCATAATCCTCATCCGTCGAGAGTCGAGAAACTTCTTCGTCATTTCGGAAATGGTGTAGTCGAGCTAGCAATCGATCCCTGGAGTGATCAATATCTGGTGGTGCATCGGTGAGCTGAATTCCCAGCTTCATTGATGACGCCAATACTGCCAGCGTGTTAGCCATCGCCGTCCGCGAACTGAAAGAGGCATGGACATACCAGAGAGCAAATGTGTGATTCTCGCCGAGAGCTGCTTCCGATCCTGCAAAGTATGCTTCAACATAGCTGCTTCGCCCTCCGATGCCGTCAAGTTCTTCATGATTTCAAGATTCATCTCCTGGAACGCATCCAGCATACGTCTCGTTCCGGAGAGCAGCGTCGAGTAAGATGCATTAGGAAACGGTCGTTTGAGGGAGAACTCATAGTTGGCGGAGTCCCGGAGCGTTTCCAGACGGGCCAGAAACCGTTGCAGTTCGAGCTTTTCTTTGGTGGTGTAGTAGGCATTGGCTGATCCACCTTCAGTCATTGTAGAAAGAGGATCTCGCTTCCAGATGATGCTCATCCGAAGCCACAGTAAGCTCAAGCCATCCTTCAGCTTCCTTCGAGCGCTAATGGGCCAAATGACCCTCGTTATGAAAATACCCCAAACGATACCGGACGAAACGGCCACCACCCGGTGAAGTGCGATATTCGCGACCAGCGGACTATCGCCGCCCTCATCCTGGTCATCATTGCTGTCCTTCAGCGACAAAGAGTATGAATAAAGAACCACAAGATTGTAAGTAAGCATGATGAAGCGCCCCATCGGCCCACGTCCCTGGCCGATGATGATATACGCCGTCCAAAGTGACATCGCCCACCCTAGAAACGCGAGCCCGAACACATTGGCACGCGTTACATACCAAGCTGCCAGAGCGCAAAGTGCTCCCAAACAAGTACCGAAAAATCTTGCATATCCTGTTGTGTTCGAAGCACCAATGGTCATAGCACAGACGAACATGTACGAAAGCAAGCCCCATTCTCCACGCCAGTGGGAATAGATAGGACGAGTAGACTGTAGAAAGGCAGGCAGGGCGTAAAGCGCAGCTCCAGCCCCAACCTTGATGGCAAATTTGGTCTCGTCGCGTCGAAACAACCGTAACCCTTTCCAAAGCCTGAACCTAAAGTTCTCCTTGTTTTGTAGCTTGGCGGTAGCTTTGGCACCCAAGAGCTTTGGGTCTATAGAAGGAATCGGAAGATCTGAAGAATTAATTAGCATACTATGTTAATGACTCCAGCAAATGAAACTTACCGTTACTGGACAAGTCGTCATCGCTATGGATCTTTTTCAGAGATCGCCAGGGCTTAAGCCAGCTCCATGACCGACCACCAGGTCTTTCTTCCACTTCAAGCTGTAGCTCATCCAAAATATCGAGAAAGTCCTTCAATTCTTCACCAAACTCAAGCAACGAGAAACTGAAGTGGCCACAACTCGCGGCCACTTCTTCAAGATCAGCTTCAACCTCTGCGGACCTGACTTTGACAAAATCTTTTCTCATGTAGATCATATTCAAGGCATCGTTTCTGGAACTTCTATAGAGATCCAGGGCGCGATCCAAGCTAATTCGAAATTTGTTGTTAATAGCAACTTTGAATTCAGGGGCTGGACCGTAAGGGAGTTCTGCGAGTATTTCCTTCAAGGTATACGCCAAAGATCTCTATCAAAAGGCGTTAGCATAACACTCTACAAGATGAGTTGGCAGTGGGTACGCAAACCATTGATGGTCCAAGGTGAAAGATGAATTTCTCAAATATATCTCCAGGAGAACTAGGTTCCATGTCCGTGCCGTGTCCCGACTGCGGCTCTTGACTCGCGTCGCTCGACGATGCTTCCCTAATCTCCTCAAAATAGTCCCCCGGACTTATTTGGCCCCGTACTGTAGAAGTCGGTGAGAAAATTGACTCAAAAATTTGACACTGCGAGTCTCTTTCAGAAGTCGAACCGGAATGGGTGGGACGATACGTTTGTTTCAGCAATCCAAACTGAAGAGCAGCCGCACTTCGGAGGCCACCAGTACTCTGAGCGAGATCTTGAATGCATAAAGCAAGTTTCTTTTCAAGCCGATATTGATTTTCCGTTCCTGTCAGACAATGTTCAAACTTGGCCTCCCTGAGCAGTTTGTCGATGTTCGCGGATGCCGCCTTATTACGCTCAAACACTTCCGTATATTCTTTTCCGCCCAGCAGATCTTCCGAGCCCTGTAAAAAGCTTTCCGTGATGATCCTCAGCATATCCGACAGAGAGTCCGTTGCGTCGATCAGGGCTTGTCGAAGCTTGTTTTTGGCGGAAACGGGGTATACGACGAAACACACCGTAACTGTTGCCATGATTCCCATCAACAGCATTTTTAAGACCTGTGATATTTTGACAAGCGAAATATCACCACGTTGCACCGCACCCTCCTTCGTTAAAACCGTGACGATGGCGAGCGAGGCGAGAGAGCAGCCAACGTTGACCAATGGATCCCCCATTCTCTGCTTTATCCAACCTACGAGACCCAGGCCTCCGCCACAAAACACCAGCAGAACAATCGCATGCCCGATTGGAAGAAGGTGAACCGCATCTTCAAAGAAAACGGAGACCCCCATACTCATAATCGAAATCACAGCAGCATACATAAATGCTATCGACGCACATATTAGGGCGTACAGCATACTTCCTTTTGTCCTCGCCGGATGGAAATATACTGTGATTGTTGCAACTGTGTGTTTTCCATCTTGCTGACCGAGCAAGGCGGCTATGGGAGGTAGGAACGTCGCCAGCGTTCCAAGCAAATATGCCAGGCTGCATTTCAGCACCCCTTTGCCAGTCTCGGATGCAAAGAAGGTAGATACATCCCCCTTCAGCCTTTTGACTCGTTTAAGCCATTTGTTGGTTTCTCGAGCATCGGACGAAAGGGAATTCTGAGATAATAAGGGCGTGCGATCGGTGGGGGAATCGAGCGTGACGTGCAAAGCGTCTGACCTTCTAACACGTTGGCCAGTTCCGGGTATTATAACAGTGGCATGTCGAAGCTATGAGTTGCATCAGTATTCCAGTCCACAAGGCGTTTCCAAGCTCCAAACACGCACTCACCTGGCGACGTCGCGACCCGGGCTGCCACGGCGGCTGGAGTGTTAGTGACTGGGGCATCGTTGCCCATCAGCCAGTAATTCTCATAATAATCAAAGCACCACCACAGGTCCTAGGACAGATGGCCGCTCTCACGATGGAGGAGATGTCTAAATGCCGCTTCTTCATTGCGGCTGCTGGTTAATTTGGAGAGAGCTGCAGATGACGTAACTAGCTTTGGGGTCATTCGCGAGAGTTTGGTGCCAAGCCACTAACTTAGTGATACACGGAGCCTCAAACTGCTAGTAAGCACTTTCGTCTGATATCGCCGAAGAGGAAACACGCAACGACCAGAAAACAAGCATGACTTGGGGCTCCTATCCGCCTGCTGTCTACACTGAACTGGAGCATGATTGAGAAATACAGCCCTTCGACATAATATCTATCTAACGTTGGGGTCAAAATTTCACCTGCCAGATCTTGACCGCACCATCAGCACCAGCGGACGCAACCTTCGAACCTCCAGCAATCCATGCTACAGCATTGACGCCTTCTTTGTGAGCATTGGTGGCTTGAAGCCAATCCCCGGGGCGATCCAAGCTCCATACGAAAATGTTTGTGTCCAGCCCTCCACTGACTAACTGCGTGCCCGTCGAATTCCAAGCAACGGACGTGATACGACCAGTATGCGCCGTCCAGCGGTCCGTGACGATGCTGCCGTCTGCAGCTTTGAAAACGACAATTCGTCCTCTAGAGTCCCCAGCGGCCAAGAGCGACCCATCCGAGGTAAAGGCCATGGCGGTTACCGGGTTTCTCGATACCTTTCCCTTGGATGTCGTTTCCAGACCAGTCGGCGTGACTTTGTAGAACTGAACCGAGGAGTCCTCACCACCGAGAGCAGCTATATTTCCGGCTGCAGCAATCGCACCCAATGAGATCTCTGATTTGAACTCGCCCGTTTTCTTCCCGTCCTGCAGAATTTCGACTCCTTGGGAATTGGCGACTAGGACCGCATTCTCTCCCACAGCGATTCCTTTCGGCTGACTAGACAACTGGACCGCACTGCCGACGTAGCTGTGTGACGATATGTCCACAGATCGAATTGTGTCATCCCATCCAACACTGTAGATTCGACCACCCCCTTCCTTGGTCGCAGCGAGACCAGTAACATATCCAGGGTGGCCTTCGCCGCCGACGGTGTCCATGGTGCCATCTGCGACCTCCCAACTGCACAGTCTGCCGTCGTAACTGCCAGTCCAAAGAGTCTCCTTCGATCCGGTATCGTCACGCACAAGCGACGTAACGTTCTTCTGGTGGCCGTGAACGACCTGCCTTGGCCTTTCTTGACCTTCGACCAAGTAGTTGAGGTCCCCGGAGAGAGACAAGCTTATTATCAAGCCGTCACTTCTTCCACTGGGCCAGACCACTCCCATTTGTTGATATGGAACTGTCCCCGATCCTTTCTCTGGACCTAGCTGCCAATTCTGAACGACTTTCTGAGTCTCAACATCCCAGATCTTTACCGTCCGATCTGCACTGGCAGTGACAAACTTGCGTGAATCTTGGGACCAGGAGACACCGAAGATGCTGCCCTTGTGCTCTCCTTCTGCAATCTGCAGCTTCGGTTCACCTGTCTTGCCATCGTAGAGCCAGATACGTTTATCTCCACCAACGCTGACCAGGTTCTCTCCATTAGGGCTAAAGGCCACCCCGTAAATGTAATTGCTGTGCTTCTCTCGATGTCCCGTGTTATATTTGAAAGGAGCTCCGTGATAGAAGACAAGCGTTTTGTCATCGCCAGCCGCGGCGGCCCGGAGCGGTCTCTGTTGTCGAATAGAAACGGAATTGATACTCTGACTGTGTCCAGTTATCTCGCCAACCGTGTTCCCACTATCAGCGCTGATACAGTGACCATATCTTTGTTTCCCTTCACCCACGGCAATTATCCGCTGTGAATCCCCGTCCCATGCCAGATCGTTGATTCTTCCGCTGACGATGAAGTACTCGCCCTTTGTGATCCCCTCTCCCACGCAATCCCACACTCGCACGGTTCCGGCTGCATCTCCGCTAGCAACGTAATATCCGGAAGGGGAGAATCGTGCGACGGTTGTGTCGGCCTTGTGGTCTGTATACTGCGTCGCCAGTGCGGGGTTGTCTATGGAGCGGAGGAAGACAGATTTGTTTGACTGCAAAGAGAGTTAGATAAAGCAGTAACCATAATAAATAGAGGATGTGCTCGCGACTCAGCTCGACATACCGCATATGCTAGCTTCTCGCCTTTGGGGTCGGAGTCCAGTTGTGTTGGTTGCCCGCGGGCGGTTGAGGGGCTCGCAGCCCAGATCAGTTCTGTACCACAGGTGAGTTTCGAGACAGTCTACTCCGTTTGGAGACGCATGTCATACCATTCTTGATCGCCATTGACTAGAAAACAACTCACGAACAACAGCAGATCCAGGAATATGAGGGTCAGCTTGCGATTAGGAGGTCTTGTGAGGATGGTGAGGAGGTGCCAGGATGACGTGAACATCGTCTCCGCCAGAACTTCCGACAGGCATCTTCGATTTTGAAACACGTGTATCAGCGCCAGTAAGGTCGGCTCTAGAAGAATGATACCAGCGTACGGAGTATGCTGCTCAGGAACAGAAAAGATTTTATTTACAAGGGAAATATATAGTACAGCATCCACACTCCCGCAACCCAATTGCAATACAAAGCGACAAGCAATTTCAAAAGAAAATGACGAGCATTTTTATCGTCGCTTCATCAAAAGAATCTCTGGATGTTGATACACGCTAGGCATAAGTCCAAGTCCGACGGCCCTCCGAATCGCTTTCGCCATCCTTCGTTGGTTCACAGGGCGGAGGCCAGTCACCGAGCGCGGTTTTATACGTCCCATCTCGGTCATGTATTCAGACATCACAGAGAAGTTCTAGATTCGTTAGCACCTGGCTTGCTTTGTGAGGTACACACAGAGAGTTGAATCGCGATGTAGGCAACCTACTTTGTACAGATCGAGAGGATTGATCGCCAGGGCATCGAAAACGTCCGAAGACGGGCTGTTCTTCTTCCTCCATTTCTTCATTTCCGCAGGGCTGAGGTCGTGGGGAGCGTATACATCGCCGGCCTTCCATTCGCGCGTCTGATATCTCTCCAGGATTCGTACTCTCTCCTCCCGGGCCTTTTGTTCGGTGAAGGATTTGGTCATTCGTTGGTCTTTTTGCTGCTGGTACAGTTTGCGCTCTAGTTGACACGTAAGAAGTCAGTTCAGCGCATTCCTGGATCCATTTTTCAAGCGATAAAGATTGAATACATACCCTTAGCGGCACTGTAGCCCGTTGGGAATGGGTCCTCCATTCTTTTCGGGGTCCAGAGATGGCACACATGCTGGAGCGTCGCAGGGCGCACGAAGGACTGCGAAAGCAGTGGGTTCAATTTCTTCGCCAGCATTGTGTCCAGACTCAACTGTCTCAATGCCCCAGAAAGGGTATATCGGCGTCAAAAGGAGTGTAGGTATTGGGGCGTAGAAAGGCCTTGCGGTTGGAGATGTTCAGACAGTTTTTGGCTTTCGATGAATGCCAAGCCCAACATCACCTCCAAACCTTCGACTGCGCAAGCTCACGACAGCACGTCCACGGCCTCTACGCCACAGAGCTTCTAGCCATATACACGAAAGCACTTCAATTGACACATACAATCGGGGATGTGCTTAAGAGTGTAGAATGCGTGCCAGGTAAGCTCGCTCCATTCGTCTCAGGATTCTCTGCTAACGTGAAATTATCATAGAAACTTCAATCCACAGCCATGCGTTCCCATCTCACCCGCGGAGTCTTCCAGGCGATCGTGGAAAACAAGCCATACGTCAATTCGCAATGTTACAGACAAATAGCCCTTCTACTATCTTCTCGCGCACCACGGAGACGCTCGTTCTGCTCGACCCAAGCGCGAACGGCGTTTTCGTTTCCCCGCATCGTCCGTGTTGAGGATCCCGCGAAGCAGCAGTCCAGCGACAATGGAGCTAAACCGATGATGGAACTGGTCAACGCGCTGGAACAACAGACGCAACCGCCGCCGCCCTTCATTCTTGCTAAAGCGTTCATGTCCTTTATTGAGGAGCGAGGAGAGACGATGGCGGTCCTGACGCAGAATCAAGTCCGTTTTTTGCTGCAGACTTTCCAGCACCTGGTCAATGGTTATCCCTACAAACGTGCTACGGGATCTGTACGTGCTGTGATGGAACTCGACAATCTCGAAAATGCCATGGTTATCTTGGCCGAGGTGGGTTGCGAGCCTGATGCGGCGGAATTGTTAAACAAACTCGCCAAGGCAATATACGTGCAAATCTGCCATAGAAACGAGAAGACGGAACCGTATAACGATCCGACGATAGAGGTACTTCGATCATACATATCAATATTGGCGTCTACAGGGTCACCCCTCGAGGCTTTGGGGGTAGTGGAGACATATTGGGAACCAGTGCTTCATCATGATGAAGTTTCACCGTGGGTTGACGTAATCAATGGGTTGGCCAGAGAGGGCAGAGAATCAGATATTCCGGTAGTGGTGGGAAAAATGTACCGCTGTGGTGTCGCCCTGGATCCGGCTACCCATGAAGAAATGGTCAAGTTGCTGGCAACGGAAAATAATGTTCATGCTTTAAAGATAATCTACGATATAGCGCTCCCGGATGACCTGCGGCCGACTGTTTCTTCTACTGCGCTTGCAATGACTACTGCCATTCGACATTCGATGATGGATTGGGCGAGTACGCTGCACGATCTGCTACCAGACTATCCAATTCCGGAGAGTCGAGACGCGGTCCTTCTTTTCGCTGCAGCTATGGCGGAGCCAGCAGCCAACATCGAGAGAATACTGAATAGTATGGCTGCAAGGAATTCAGAAATTAAACAATCCATGACCATGACAACGGTCAATCCTCTTCTGGAATACGCCAACAGTGTTGGTAGACGTGATCTGGCCGAAGAGTACGTGAACCTGGCCAAAAAATGGGGTTTGCAGCCGGATGCGCAAACTTACATGCTGCAAATGGACACAAAAATGCAGGAGGGAGATATTGATGGAGCTATTGCTCTGTTTGAAAATATCAATCTCGAGGGTGTGACCGACCAGGCGGACGTTGCAATGTTGAATAGAATGATCCGACAGCTTTGCTTATCCCCGTACGCCAACACAGACTATGACACCATCGTATCCTTTGTCGATCGTCTCGTCGAGTCGAAGGGTCGGTTTGAAGCCGAGACCCTCGGAGCACTCTGTCAAATCCTCCTTTACCGTCACGAACTCGATACAATCTCTAACCTTCTCCGTCCTGTGATCGACCAATACAACGCAGACGAACTCATAACAATCAGTAACTCCTTTATTCGCTACATTTCCGACGAAGTCGAATATACCGAAAATGCCTGGGAAGCTTACCAGCTCCTTAACATGGCTTTCCCCAACACCCCCGTTCGCACCCGCACAGACATCATGACCCAATTCTTCCACCGCGGCCGCTCCGACCTTGCCTGCCTCGTCTTCGGGCACATGCGCCAGAAGGAGCGCGGCGCCCGACGGCCCACGGCACATACTTACGCCATGTGCTTTCAAGGCATTGCCCGTGCCGCCGACGCCGACGGCCTCCATCTCGTGCACAACATGCTGAAGCTCGATCTCGAAGTTGGTCTGACTACCAAAGTACTTAACGGATTGATGCTAGCGTACGCGGCGTGCGGCCAGCCCGAGCAGGCCATGGGGTATTTCCGCGAGATCTTGCACTCGGAGGAAGGACCCTCAGAGCAGACGCTTCTAATTTTCTTCCGCGTATGTGAGACGTACCGGAATGGAATGGAGGAAGCGACCAAGATGCTGGAGAAGCTTAAATCGATGGATGTACGCATCGATCGGGAGATTTATAATGCGTACATCGGTGCGCTAGCTGGGCACTGTGAAGTGGAGCAGGCGACAGAGGCGATCAAGGCTATGGAGTCGAGGATTGGCGTTGGGCCGAGTATGTTGACGTACGTATAAAACCTCCCCTTAGCCCTCTACTTCCTCCTCCAATTCATATACTTACTTTCATGCAGCCTTGGGACGCTCTACAACGCCATCCCCTTCCAATACTGGAAAGACCAAGCTGAAGAATGGGGGCAGACGACATATCCCGAACTATGGGTGGAGCTCGAACAGTGTGGACGCGAGGAAGATGACGAGGGCCTGAAAAGTTTCAACATCAACAGAAACATTGATGTCTAATTTCTTTCTTCGTTTTCGTTTTTCCGTTTTGGAGGAGAATTGCAAAGCTACCAAGTCCGCGGGCTGTCGATTTGTTGCCCAATTTTGCTGTAATATACTACCGTTGATGTCCCCGTTTCTTCGCTACCACTATCTATGCGCTCCCATCGGCTTCATGTGTCGTGTATATGCTGTTATGTATCATCAGAAGCTATGTCTTTGGAGTTGAGTTTCATCGCATGTTTGACTGTTGGATGCAGAGGAATGGGGACTGGAACTGTGAGCACTGAGATTTACTTAGCCAAACATCAATTGGTTAACACCGTTTCCATGTGGTTATTCACTTTGCAAACCAATGATCACCATGAAAGAGGTCATATCCAGAAGAAAAATCCGAAGTGTAATAACAGCAATTCATATGTCTGTCATCACTACTGTACCAGCTATGGCTAATAATCAAGAAAATAAGGAGACATCCCATCCCTCAAGAGCAAGACTTTTTCGGTTTCTTGGTTACATATCCCCCAACCTCCATTATCAAGCCTTTTTCTTCCTTTCCTTGGTCTCATCCTTTTTGTTAATATTGTTTCAGTGTGTAAAGGTATCACAGGTGTATAATCAAACATTTGACGGTCGGGGTATGTGGGAACGCGCAATTCTATGTATCTAGTCTTTTGGCATTCGCTTCGACATGCTGTTTTGGAAAGTTAGAATGCAAATTCAACGAATGAAGTGCTGGAAGAGATAACTCACAAATCAAAGAAGGCGAATTGACTTGGTGTGCTGCCGTGTTCGTAAACGAAACGGCTGGCAAGATAGCTGCCGAAAATAGAGCGAAGGTAGCTATCGGGAATCTATAGCTCAAGGTTAGCAAACCAAGTATCAATAGAATATGGATCGAGATGGGGGTGTGCTCACCCTCTCAAGCATGGTTGTCAAACCAATCTTCGCCTGCAATGTCTTGGGGAGAGCATCGGCCAAAACGCTCTGTCGCAAGCGAACGTTGTCCCAGAGCTCTGACTTCTTGAGTTCCTCATCCAAATCGGTGATCGCAATACTGAGCTTGTCGCTGAGAATGCTTCGAGGAATTCCGGTCTGCTCATGTTCTCTCCAGATAGCTTCAAACTCAAGAGTAGCGTTGCGTTTGATGGTCTCCTGGACCTCACGAACATATGCGTTGTAGAATTCAGGCACTTTGCCATCCTTGCTAACGCACATGTGCTCTTGGAAATCCTCGTCATTGAAAGACAAGGAAGCCAAAACCTCGAGGGAAGAAGATGTCACACCACCCTTGTTAACCGAGGCATCCTTGTAGAGGATGGTTCCGGCCTTCTCCAGACGAAGTTTGCAGTCTTGAGAAATGAAGAGGTTGGCACCTTCGACAAGGAATGGAATGGTGGACTTTCCATCAACGATAAGCTTGGAGACGTTGGCCAAGTTGATGGACTCGGGGCGACCACCGCAAGGAACGAACATGTCATACTCGCCCCTTCGGAGATGGAACGTGTTGCGGAAGACGGTTCCGTTGTGGACAATCTCGCCGTTGGGAAGCTTGAAATCGGCGTCGTCAACAAGGACCCTATAGCCCTCAGGAGACAGTTTGGAGACGTCGAATTCGGAGATCATGACGCGGCGCTTCGCCAAGCTGACGAGCTCTTCACGGTCAAGACCTTGTGGGTCAACAATAACACCAGAACCATCCACAATAGCAGTAATCTTTTCGCTTCCGAGCAAAATCTCATTTGATCCAAGATCACCATCTGGTCCACCGGTCTGCAATTTCCGAATCTTGGTCTGATCAAGGTTCAACTTGCGATAGATGCCCTCGACATATTGGCGAATTGACAAAGTGGTCATACCATAGGTGTCATGAGGAATACCACCAAGCTTGGGGTTCTTGCCGGTGAAGAAGGACTTCCACCAAGGAGCACCTCGCTGCTTGGCATGCAGGGTAGCCCAATCGACCAACTCTGCGGTGTTCTCGTCGGGGCCCATGAAGAGGATCTCGTCTTGTCCATGAAGATCCACGATAGGGTCTTTGATGCCAGGGCTTGCCGGGGGGAGGAGAAGATCAAGGATGCTGTCGATGTACTTCTCGAACGCGACTCTAGCCTTGTCTTGGTGGTTCACGTCCAGCAAGACAACACCCTTCGCACCGCCTTCGGGAATATCCTTGTTCTTTCGCTGCTGGGTATTGGCCAAGTTGTAGTTCTCATCGAAGATCGAGCGCGCATTGATGGCATAAGCTTCCTTGTCACGACTCTTAACAATACGGATGCCACCACGTGAAATGTCACGGAAACGAAGGTGGAATCCACGGAACTCAGAGCTGATGATGAGGAACATGCCGTACAGGGGCTGTGGGTATTCATGAGACGGCAAAAAGTCGGGATTCAAGCGGAAACTCAAAGCAACCTTTGTGGGAGTGTAGAAGTTGGTCTTGAGGACAGCACGGTTGAACACGAGGAATGATTTCATCACCATCTCGTCATGTTCACTGACGGCAGTCTTGGTGACGAGCTCCTTGAGCTGAGCGGGATCCAAAATCTCGTCAACCTGGAGACGAAGGTAGCTCAAGGTTGGAAGGAAATCGTCGTCTGCGGCTCTGGTCTGGACATAGTGGGTGTTGGCGAAGTCAAGGTAGAGTTTGTGGATGAGGGTGGGGTAGTTGTTGATGATTTCAAGGATGTAATCGGAAGTGAAGGTCTCAGTACGCAGTCTCTTCTTAATCTTGGAGAGGAGCTCAGCGTGAACGGAATTGTTGGCATCAAGGAGAGCGGTCAAGGAGGTGTATTCAGAGCCCAGGCGGTTGAGGAACTGCTGGACAAAGACCCAAACGCAGTGGGCATAGATGGTTTCCTGCAAGCTCAGACGCCCGGTTGCGAAGTGGTTTTGGAATTTGTTCTGCGGAATGCAGTACAACAGGGAGATTTCCTTCATAATTTGGTGGACGGAGGCCTCGATGGGTGGATATTTTCCAGACATTTCCACACCAGGCATGGGACGAAGGTAAAGGGAGAGGACGGTGATTCCGTTGGAGAAGTTCTCGAGGTACTTTCGGGAGCTAGTCAAGCGGTAATAATGGTATAAATCAGACAATGCGCTGAACATTCCCATGGCGGAGCCCTGACGATAGGCAATGACAATTCTCTTCTCGCGGCTTCCTTCGATTTCGAACATCTCAATAACAGGGCCTGACCGGGCCACTGCTTTGCTGATTATATCTTGATAGATGGCCTTTGTGTTGGGTGTAGCCTTCTGCAAGAAGCGGTTCTCGCCAATCACCTCGATGTTGGTCTCTCCTGGATCAGGGGTGGGGTTGTTGAAGAGGCACTTATACACGAAATAGCAACGGAGTTGATGCTGGTTGTCATCGGGCAAGGAGGTCGCGGAGCGGAAGGTCTCAACACGGTAACTGTTGCTAGGGGTGGAACCATCGATATACTTCTGGTCGATGCGGCGTTCGTAGTTGGGACCATCCATGGCGCTGACACCGGGTCTGCTCGTATCGATGTAGACAGCATGATCAGCAGCTTCTTTATCCAGTCTGATTTCCAGTCTCTTGTCGTCTCTGGCATAAGCAGCAACCTTGGCGGCATAAAGAGAGAGAATGTGGCTGGTGATGGCCTCGACGGTCTCGGTCTGGAAGTACATGTCGTCAATGCCGAGCATGTTGTAGAACCAGTCTGTCTCTGTGGAGATGAATTCAGACGGGATGAAACCACTTTCTTCCAGCTGATCCATGACTGTGGGGACGTATAATGTTAGTCTTCGTCCATGAAAGGCCTCTCAAAAGAGACAGGACTCACCTTGTTCCATCTGTTTGGCCTTGCCTTCAAACTTGGCAGCCACATATCCGGGGCCTTCTTCGGACAGCATTCGAGGGGTTCCAGGAACTCCCAATTGGACAGGCTGGGGCGATGGTGTGCCCTTGACACCGGCTAGCTGTTTGTTAATTCTGTGAAAACCGGTGATGGGAGTGCCAGAGCCGGATGCAGAGGCAGAGGCAACGCCATTGGCGTCGGCACCCTGCGGGGCAGGGTTCAAAGTGAGCTCAGGAGCAGACATGATGCGGTTATGAAGACAATAATACTACAGGAGATGATGGAAGCAGAGAAACCGAATTTCGCAACGGAGGGGAAATATGAAGTACAGGTGAGGATCAAGATCAAAGCTCGTGGGAGCTCAAGCAGTGCTTAAAGCGGGGAGGGGTAATAACAGAGATTGGAGCTTCCAGCCATGGAAGACAGATGATGGCTAGAAAAGAGACGATGAAGGAATTGAAGA
Organism: Aphanoascus verrucosus; assembly: GCA_014839905.1. Classification (NCBI taxonomy): domain Eukaryota; kingdom Fungi; phylum Ascomycota; class Eurotiomycetes; order Onygenales; family Onygenaceae; genus Aphanoascus; species Aphanoascus verrucosus. The sequence goes on along the minus strand of JACRYM010000014.1, from coordinate 4,599 downwards.
CGACGAAGTCAATGGTATGACGAGAGCTGCGGCACACGATGGATATAAATAAATTTTCTCGGGGAGGGGAAAAGCGACGTCGCGGAGGTTGAGGGGAACCGGCCAGATGACGCTGCGACGGCCGTTTGGTACCTGAGCGTATCGGCGGCTGTAATTACGAGCAAATACAAAAGCGCTATACCTGATTGGGCCCAATGGGGGGGCAGCTGGGCCCGGCTACTGGAGGGAAGGAACCACGGGATCGCCTGGGATTGCTCGGAGCGGCGGAAAGCATCGGCTACTTTGACTAATAAGGACCTGCTATACGGAGTATACGGATTATTTACCGTCGCTATGAAATGGCAATACGGCGCCGTACACAAAATGTATCTTTGACGATGTCAACAGTGCCAGTGTCGATGGCCATCAACTGATACTGCAATCCGTCCGGAGAAGTTGCTGGGAAATACAATTGCTGAGAAGCACCAATCTAGCTTTGCACCCTGCCCAGCACATGGTCTGCAGCCCTTAAGCTCCAGACTGTCTTCTGGCTGACAGGCGGGTTGAGGGATCCATGCGGTGTGAAGAAACCTTGCCAAAGGCGGGAATCCTCTTACCTAACAGCTTCCACACTGACCTTGCTTGCAACAGGTCGACATCCAACTCCGTACCAGAAGAGACGTCCAAACCAACTCCTGCTGGTCCGTGGCAATTCGAAGCTCTCACCGCCGCAACAATTGGCAGTCCTCGACCCAGAATCCGGGGATGCTAGCCGTGGGCGGCGTTGCCCGTCAATCATGCCCCAACTTCAGCGTTTGTCGCCGAAACACAAGTCCAATCGTCATTGGAGGTCGTGCTCGTGTGTTCCCCCGAAGAAATCATCATAGCGGGCGATCAACCAACCAAAACTCTGCGGCCCCGCGTGACTTGGGGCGATGAGGCATTTGTCCACGACGAGACGGCCGAGACCACTGCCGATTACGTAACAGCGTTAGCCACTAGGGCTGAGCCACTCCCGTTCTATTTGAGGTTGTCATTGATACGGAGGACGAGGAGTTGGAGAGGAAGCTGAGCATGAGCACGAGTATGGACGGAGGAATTGGACTCGACCGTCAACATCTCGCGCCAAGGGCATGCACTCGCCCGGCCAATGCAGGACGTGAAAATTTCCTGGGGACCGCACTGTGACCGTCTGCATTGAGGGCAACCAACGACCCCGGAGACTGTGTCGCATATTGGGCGTACTATTGAAAGACAAACAGAACCTTCTGCCTTAATGACGGTCACCTGGCCTCGCTGGACGGTGAGACCCTGCGAATCCTGAAACCAAACCTCACTCACTGAGTCACAGCAATCCCGTCTGCCGTTTCTCGTCTCTCGATGAAGAGAGATTCCTCGTTCAACGATGGTTTACTGATCAGAATTCGTGAAAAAAAATTATACAGATTTCCGCAGTTAACTTTGCCAAGCTGAGTTCCCGAGCAGGCGCCTAATGCACAACTGCATCATCCGCGCACGAGTCCAAGGTACCTGGGGAACTTGCCGGCGGTACCCCTCCTCCGCGTTCTATAGAGGTACATACACACTTTGCTTCATCCACGTCTCATCCACAGCTATCGCAATGTTACGAAGGCTCTTCAAATCTACAAGATTTTCATTCTCCTCCTTGAAATATTTACTCACGCACTGAAGTTGTTGCAATTGCGCAGTTATTTCAAGAAATGAGATCTGTTTCCGAGAATGCGGGGGTCCAACAGCTTCTCCGGATTTCGGAAAAATTGTTTCATGCTTGATCCGCTTCAGTTCGGATCATTATTTCTTTTTTCCGCACCCATTTTTACGATTGGACATGAATTTCGCGAATCATGCAACCGCTGGATTCAACAACCATCCAATGAAGGACTTTTACGCGTGGATTATCGTCTCGCGCGGGTGATATGCTGGGCTCGGGGCAACAGTGAATTTCAGTCGGCCACGCGTCGAGAAAGCAACCGCGGGGATGAGTTCGGAGTTTTGATAACCAAGGGAAACGGCAGTCCTATTCGTGCATCACTCGCCTAAGAAAAGTGCTGCTCATCGAAGCTGTTAAAAGCGCAAACGTACACGGATATCAATTGCGAGCTGCAGGCTTGAAATAGTAACATAGAACTGTCATTGACTACCGGAACACAAGGCCAGAACAGAGCGTGCTTTTTGTGGCTTGGCTAACCACTCGGTGAGCTGATGATGCCATCTATACAAGTCATTGGTAGGCAGGAGTAGGTTGAACTCCCCTGAAACCTCTTCACCTCTTTATTGCAGTGAGTTTAGACCCTTGATGAAGTATGCTGGATGAATGGGCAAGTTTCTTTAGAGATTGGATCAATTCGTCCGAACGATACGAGGTCAAAGTAGGCATGCCATGTTGAACCGACTAATAAGCAACAAAGAACGCGCTGACAATCCCTAACAGACACCACTGCAGCCCTTTGCATGCGACAATGTACATGCACATTGAAAAACCTCAACCGGACTTTTCCGCGAGATGATTGAAAACCTTTTTCAGGTTCTCCTCTGTCACCTCTTGGGTCATGTCTACATCGACTGTCGCAATAACTGCATGAGAATTTTTATCCGCCATCTTTTTCAAAGCCGGATCTTCGGCACCCTTTGTTGACCTGCAACTTAAGCCTCAAGAAGTTCGGTTTATCATGGACCTTCTCGCCTTTATCGAGGCGAAGACCAATCCTCTTCTCGGCCTGAGAACCTTTTGCCGGAGACACACGACTTCCGGCCCCTTCTTCTGTCAGACTAAGAATACGCCTCATTGCCGACTTACTGCCGACTGCACGGTTGTACATGAGGTTCAGTCCTTTACGGATCGCGGATTTGGCCACTATAAAAAGGTTAGAAGTGAATTGAGGACCAATGCGTGGGCAGGGTTATTACTGTTAAGAGTGATTTATGGTATGCGACACTGAGCGTTGTTGTGTTTCGATATGGGTTTCGAGTATAGAATAACTTGACTAACGAATGGTTAGCACGAATAAATTGACCGATAATCAGGGAAGAAGGCCTCTCACTTCGTCGTCGGGATTTAGTAGGATCAATGATTTGTGCCTTTAGGAAGATTTACAGAGGGAACATTTACCCATTTATACCCATCGTGATTATTTGAGACCTGAATTTGGGCTCAACCATTTTGGTTACCATCTTGTGCGCGGCGCTTGAAGGGCAACGGCTATTCGTGCCATGCAGAATGGCACAGCTTGCGGCGCAGCGGATCCAGAGGCCGCTCCGCGCGAGCAGTTCATACGAACCTCACCGGACTCGCAACCATCATGCTGCTAGGCCGCGAGAGCAGATCATTCTCTAGATCGACCGTTATATTGGGATATCATGCGTTGCCCAGCGGTTACTCCTGCAGCTTCAGCCAATGCGCTTCAAGAGAAGTCGGATTATGGGCAGTTTCTGAGACTGAATGCTCCGTACTAGCCCTCAGTCTCTCTAGGCGCTATGCATTATCTTTTTCTGGGCTGTACAGTAAAACAAGGATTTGGGGGCGGAGTTGGAAGCACTTTACGATTCATGAGGTTACTGTGATCTCATTGCAGACCACCAGAGTTTGGGGCCTTTTCTGGCAACTTGGTGAATAACAAGCCACCTACTCCCATTGCGGACACGGTAACCACCTTACCTAGGCCCGCCTTCGCGTTTCAAGTTCACCATGTTCATACTACGTGGATATCAGGAATGACAATGGAGTACTCTGTACGGAGGTGGTGTCCACCCAAGTAATGATCCAAATTAGCTCGCGTGAAATACTTACTTTACCGTACCAAGACACAGCTAGGGCCTGGAAGTTAGGGCTCGTTGTCAGGCATAAGCCCTTAAACTACGCGGCTAAACAGAAGCTAACCCGTCCCTAAGCAGCCCTAAGGTCCGTACGGGGCGGTAATTAAAAAACGAGATCAGAGTCTTGGCTGGGATATCACCTTTATTGGACAACCTCCGTAACGTGGAAACTCTTCGACATCTATTCGTGGAACCTCACGGCGGTAAGGGGATGTTCACTGTACTCTATCCACTACGGACGGTCCTGACTCAGCCGTCCGCTTTCGTTCATTCTTGCAGACCTCTTTTGCAGATCGCCTCTCTCGATCCGTGGTATAAGAAATCACCTGACGGTAAGATCTGTGGCGGGATCACAGTTGATTGATTAAGTTGAGTTGGGCTTCTCAACTATGGGCTATCGACAGCTCTCGGCGGCGCTTCGCGCCGCCGCCTGGGACTCTTTTGGATCATCTTCATCGAAATTCTTGAATCAACTTCATCAATCATACTCCGTACGGAGGAGTACTCTACTCTAAAAGTAATAACTCATAAAGCGGAATCGAGGCCGCCCGCGTATGCGGGCGGCTCGGCAAACTAGTGTGTACTCCGTATGTACAGTAAGTTAGATTTAATTACTGACAGCCAATTAGACGTTTGTATTAGCCGCGGAGTGCCCCGTGCCTAGGTAACTAACTAACTGACTTAGGCTAATATTTACGGGAGACTATGAATGCATTGGATGGCGTTCATTGCGTCGCGCCAGTGTGTAAATAGAATAATTCGAATACCATTCGCGCGTCCGTCGAA